>OX451738.1:563006450-563694904 GCA_948472305.1 Vicia faba | reverse complement strand
GAAACAAACATACTTAATTATCTAATAAGACAGTAATATAACACTTCATAAGTTTCATGTTACACAAAATAAGTTGTTCACCTAATAACAATGGTGGTGAAACTTAAAATCATTATAACGTTTCTAAAGACACTCATAAGAAACCAAAATACCATAAGTTTTGACATAAACATATATCCTTTCTATTTAAATAAAAAACTTTAACATTATCCTACCACGACAACCAACCCTCAGTTGCATTTCCTTGCTCCACTGATACAAATATCTCACTTTATCTCTCTTTTATGTTTTGTATCACCAACCTTCAGATTGGCTTCCTTGGCATATCATATCAGTCACCTAAGAGGTACCCTTTCCACACTCCCTTTCCGCTTTTTCAAAGGTAATAGTACGGACTCCTTTATCGCAATCTAACAGCTTTATCGGTCTGTCTCCTCCCCGAAAACAATTTCTGATTATGTCTCTGGATATTTTCTGTTAATGAACAAATATAGATGGATGAATAAAATTGAGTTTGTATAGTTTTGTTACCAATGTTCCCAATTAAAAGGTATAGATACATATTGAGTTTTTTTACTTACAAGAGCATTGCAGCGCATGGTCATGCGATTCGAAACAACCTAAGTCCAGCTTTGTTCTAAACTCTTCTCAACAACAGGGGGTATCTGTCCTGCAATATTTCAACAGAAACAACAAACTTTGTTATAAGTGTGCGAGTCGCCAAGATTCCGTATTTCAACCAAAAATCAGGAAATGCATATTACTTATATGAATATCATAAACCATTTTGCAAAGGTGAAAATGTGAGTATATGTATAAGTGGGCTCACTTTTTATTTTAATATTGCTTAAATCTTAACCACTAATCTTGTTGCAAGTATAAAATAATAACAAAATTGTAATCTTTCTTTTGTTTAAAAATATATAATAATATAAACATATAATATAAAAATAAATAATTTTTATCTATTAGGGATATTTTTATTGCCAAAAAAGAGATGGATTGTCAAATGGGCATTGGGCCGTTGTCAAAGAAGGAATGGAAGTACAAAGGGACATTCTAGTGATAATAGGGTTTAAATGGGTTTGCATTGAGATATATAGGAAAAACACTTCTGTTAAAATTACAAATTGCAACTTACCATAACACGGAGAACCAATAGATAGAAAAGCTCAGTTCTGCTTTCGGTTAAAGATGAAGAATCGTGGGATCAAACGACATGCATGTGGGTAAGTCAGTAGCTATCAATCTTCAAGTATTGTTAATTTTGTTGATGGAATCGATATTGTTATTGTTAGAAGTTATATAGGCTAGTGATTAATATATATGCATGATGTAAGTTGTTGCAGATCTGCTTCAGAGAATTTGTCATCGGTTGAACGTTAAAAGATCGAAAAAAAAGTATAACCAATATGTTGAATCTTCACGTAATTTCTCCAACAAACCAATATAAAGATGGATATCATTGGTTTTATGGAATACTATTCTCTGTCTGGAATACGTCTTGATTCTCCATTAAAAGGGAAAGGTTCTGATGAACGTAAAGTTGGAGGAGGCAAATGTAATGTTAAAGCGAAAGGAATTAATAACAGTTCAGCAGGCGTCAAAGGGACAACAAAGTCGGGGTAAGTTTTGTTTTTGGAATTGATATATTTAAAAAGGCATGGATGCTATTAAATGTAGGTGTTTTTTCCTGTTGTATAACAAATTTATGTATATATTATTGTTGTCATGATAATAATGTCGCAAAATGTTATGTATATATTATTGACGTACAGTGCGATAATAAGGTTATAAAAGCATGATTTACGTAGGTGGGTTTTGGTTGGAGTTCATTATGTACAGGTTACTAAGTCTTATGTGGCCTGTTCTGGTTTTGCAGAATTATAGATAATACAAATATAATGGAACCTAACTATATTGTTTTGTATTTTCTATGATGTGGTTATGTTAGGAAAAGTTTAACAGTATTGAAAATCCGTAAATAACGTAGTATATGATGTAGTTTTAAAGTATCTTTAGGATGGCTAAAATGTATTGGATAAGTTATATTGAAGAAATACATTAACATTAGTATGCATATATTTGGTTTGGTGCTTGAATTAGGAAATTTACTCCAATGTATGTTGAAGAAAACGAAGAAGAACATGAGCAGGGTTGTATCTAAGGCTAAGGTTATGAGGAGGAATGTGTTGGTATGCAATAGAAGTTAATCGTTGTAGCAATATATTTAATTTTTTCAGGGTTGAATGTCTTATAATTTAAGTAAATGTTTTGCAGTAACTACCACGTGAAGTGATTAAGAAGTGCCTAATGGGACCGGTCAGCTCGATTGCCTTATATAATTTATGGACAAGGGTATCTCAGAAATTGTATAGTGAAAGTGAGGAATGATGACGGAAAGCGGGAAGTATCTCACAACTGGTTGGTATGAATTTGCTAAACAGGAAAAATTAAAGAAAGGAGACATTCTGCATTTCTGCACTCGATATCCGCCAGCCGATGAAATACTGGTTTATGTTGAGCCAAGAAAGAATAGACAGTGAAACAAATTGTGTTGGATATGTACTGGGAAAGAAGGGATTAGTTGTCTGTGTTTTTGTTTATGTTGACTCGGTTGTTTTAAATTTGTAAGGTTTGAACATCTGTTAAATATTTTGGTTAAGTATTTAGGTAAACGATTGTTGTTATGATAATGTTAAATTTGTGGTAATCAATTTTTGGCATGGTTTACATACTATGCTAAAATATTTAGATAGTTGATGTTATAATACTAAAAGTAAAAACATGAGTTTAACTGCATGTTTTGAGTGATATCTGCACCAGTAGGCACCATCTTCCCCCAATAAACCAAAACACAAACATCAATATTGACACATATATATACAGTAAGGACAAATAGTTCATATCCAGTATGCAATGCAATTTCAATCAAACATGTCAAATGGTACAGATTCAAATATCCAAGTTTGGTTCACAAACAAGGTCGTGATAGTTTGTCTACAATGCAAATCACAAATCAATTTCAAGCGAAAATATCGGTTTTGAAATCCAAATTAGACTGCCTCCAGCTCACAATAACAACTGCACATTCCATTTTCTTAACAGTTCATACTAACTATTAACCAAACATCTCATGCAACTAACAGTCACTAACCGAAATTAGCTAAACAAACTAACCGATTCAGCTTAACCTCCATCTATTCTAACTGTAACTTAATAGAGCAGTTAACAGTTAATGAATTTTCTAATATAAATAACATGCTTCCCTCATATGCCCAGTCAAACCTCTCAATTTCATGTTACCTTCTTGTTTATAAGACACCGGAACACTAAATGCTGATTGATGTGCATCAATCTCATAATGAAGCAACCTTACCATTCAAAGAGACATCAAAAATAAGAAGCCGCAATATGAAAAAAGTGAGGTCTTGTCCATTCAGTAGCTTTGCAAGACGAAAATCACCTGTATGATCCATACAAAGAACACATATCTTTTGATAACATAGCTGTAATACAGTGGGAGAACTGACTTTTACTGGTTTGTGTTTTATTGCAAATGTTGCGGTTAGCAGGAGTCGCCACCGAATTTTCTTTTATCCAACAAAGGAAAGGGTGAAAAGAACAGGAAAGACCTTTCGAGATTTTTTCTGAGTAAGGAGGGTAGGTTATGGAAAGGGAAGGTGTTAGCATCCTTTCCATCCGTAGTTATCTACGGGCTCTAGATTTGCTCGCTAACTTTAAAAACTCTTTTTTTGTGTAAGTGTATTTGAAAATATTTGAAAAAGATGCCTAAGTGTGGCGACTTTGTAATGTTTCTCGTTTCGGCGAAAACGTATACAAAGTATTTTGTCTTTGAAAATATTTTAGAGAAGAGTTTGTGTATGTGCGAAAAATTGTTTTGTTTGTTTTTATGAGCAAGCAACTAGGAGCTTATCGACACTACGAAAAGATTTGTTCTTTCCTCTTTTCCTTTAGATAGTGATATCCTAACTATTAGTCAGTAGGTAGCCCTATCGTTGGATGTTTGAGGGACGGGGCGGAGGGTCATCGTACATTCATGAAAGCAACTAGTAAGATACTTTAGTAATTACCCTAAGGTTTTAAGATCATATACCGAGGCAACATCGAAAGGGTCATCGAGGGATTTATGATCTTTAAACCAAAGGGTCACCACTAAAATCTCTTACATTCGAGAGTCGTGACTGTTTATTCTGAAGGTAACAAGTAGAGGTACCTTAGAGGTGCGCGTGCGCGAGTGTGTTGTGTTTCAGTTATTTATCTTCGGATGTTAGGTTTGCTAGCGTTTACTTTTAGTCTTTTTATACAAGCCTATTAGCATTCATCTAACAAGTTAATATTAGTACCAAAATAAAGATGCAGGAATTTAAATCTACACTATTACAAGGCTTCGAGGTGGGGGAATTAAAAACCAAAACGGGGGGAAAGAAAAGTTTAAAAGTCCTAATTAAGACTATTACATCCTTTATACAGTTACATAATTATGAAAAATAATGCGAATAAATAAATAGACGCGCTGGAGAAGAAAGAAAGAAAAATGAAAGGATGGAGAAAAAACCTAAGAAAAATTTCTAAGTGATAAAAGAAATGTTTTTGTTGTTTTTATTTGTTTTAGGAAAATATTTAAATTAAATTAAGAAAAAGAAAACCTAATTCTAATTGATCAATTAGTTTTAAAAAAAGTGATTACAAATGATTAATTAAAATTAATTTAATTAATGAAAATTTAAGTCTAATTATTTTTGTGATTTTGATTTTATGATTTTTACGGAAAAGAAGTTAATTGAAATAAAAGAAAACAAATAATAAAAGAAAAATACAAAAAATTTAATTAGGCCAAGCTGCAAAACACGGAATTAGGGTGTGTGAGAATCAGAAATCAATTGGCCCAACAACATAGGCCCAGACGCTAGAGGAAAAATCTTCAGGATCTTGTGCATCTCTCCCATGAGGCCTATCGTGGGTGCCCAGATCTGGATTGGTGGATTCGGATCTGATGAAGTTGATGTGAGAGTGCATGATGAGTGTGATTCTAACGTCAAAAACATCATGCGATCACTTGTTCTTGGATATGGGGAGACTCCTGGGGATCTCTAATATGAATGCAACGGTGAGTTCGTGAATGGCCTTCTAAGCACGATTGGACTAGTTCTTGGATCTGGGGAGACTCCTGGGGATCTCGGGAGTAAGGTTTGATCACTGGTTTAGATTGATTGCGCCGGGAAAAGCGGTTGCAAATTTTGGCAATTTTGAGGAATTTTGAGAATTTGGTAGAGCTTTGTAAAGAGCTTTTGGAGAGCTTTTTGAAGAGGAATTTTATGCTCCCTTTGTCCTACCTTGTAGTTCTTTATATAGTAGGAGAAAAGGAGTTAAAACTATCATGGAAAGAATCAAGGCATTAAGACATGGTTTTAACACCAAAATCAATTTTGAAATATTTCCAAAAATAAGATATTCTTGCCCATTTTATTTTGCAATGAACCTGGACTGGTTTATTGTACCTTGCACAAAATATTTTTCCTCATGATGGGTCAATCCAAGCCCAAATGCATTAGCCCATTATTTCTTATATTTTTATTTAATTTATTTGATTTAATTCACATTTACATGAATAAAAATTCAAATAAATAGAAATAAAAATAAAAATAGTGTATGGTTAAGTTTAGAGGTCCTTGGGTATGACATAAACATGTTTGAACCCTAAATGTTAGGTCCATTAACCTAAAATTGCAATTTTGCTCAAAGTTGACTTCATGCATTTTTCACAAATTTTCCCAACTTGTGCAAACCATAACTTGATCAATTTCATATTTTTAAGATGATCTTTGATTTTTTGGAAAGCCCCAGGATGTCCTTTACAATCTCTATGTTGATCATTTTTTCTTTTTAAGAAATTATCTTGATGTATGTTTCCTTGACAAAAAGTGTCTTTTGTTGACTTTTGAAAATGACCTATAATGTATGAGATCATATCTTCCAAATGAAGCATCTTTTGGACTTGAGAATAAAAAAACATTGTAGGTAATTGAATTTTCTTCAAAATGGGCTTTGCTTGGGGAAAAGTTGATGAAGATTGTGAAAGTTATGCCTGGTCAAAGTTCAGTTGACTTTTCCTAGGAAACCCTAATTTAGCAAATCTTGACTTTTGATGATCTGAGGACTTTCGTTGAGGAATAATGATCAGCCCTTGATTAAATGATGAATATCACTTCAAGATGTTGATGTTGACCAAAAATCTTGAATTTTGATTGTATATTGACCATATTTGACTTTTGACCAAATATATTGATTTTTAGTCATCTGAGCAATTGACTGAGCAAACTTGTGATGCATGGCATGAACCTTGGCATGAGCATTCTTGAGGACATATTAGGAACAATAGAAATAAGTTGAGGCCTTTGAAACCTAAACTTCTTTGTGAAAAGTGAAACCCTGGTTGGAAATCCATTGCTTAGGAGGAGAATTTGTCTGGTCAATTCTTGGTCAACCTACAACATTTGAGGATCTCTAGGAGTATGTTTTGAATACAATGATAGGGAAATTTTGGGGTACAACAGCTGACCCTGTTCAACCGTATTAAACCTGAGGATTTAGATTGGCTTGTATGCCTTTCGTGATTTGAAGTTGGAAGATGATTGAACACTAAAGTGCCTAGAAATTTGCGCTTGCCGGTGTACGGAGTAATGTTGTCAGTTGATGGTATGCTTGAATGGGCTTAGAAGATTCCATTTGGAAAGATGACTGAGAGTCGTCGGAGATGGGCTTATAGATGCCATCCAAATTAAATGTTAACTTCAAACTGGAAGAAGTATCAAAATAAACCTATAGTTGGTTTAATCTAAGCCAGAAGATGTATATATTCGACTTTGACTGGAAAAATAATCAGAATAGATCTTTGGTCCAAGAAGGTCTATTGGAAGAAGCATCAGAATAAATCTTTGGTTGATTTAATCTCATCTAGAAAAAAAGGTCTACTGGGAGAAGTATCAGAATAAATCATTGGTCGATTTAATCTGAGCTAGAAACTATCTACGATCGTCTTCAACTAGAAGAAGTATCAGAACAAATATTTGGTTGATTTAATATGAGCTAGAAGAGGTCTCTTTATCTTTAACTAGAATAAGTATCAGAATAAATCTTGGATAGATTTAATCTGAGCCAGAAAAAAGGTCTACTGGAAGAATTATCAGAATAAATCATTGGTCGATTTAATCTAAGCCAGAAACTATCTATGACTGTCTTCAACTGGAACAAGTATCAGAATAAATCTTGGGTCGATTTAATCTGAGCCAGAAAATATTTATGCTCATTTTTAATTGGAAGAAGTATCAGAATAAATCTTTGGTCGATTTAATCTGAGCCAGAAAAGGTATACTGGAAGAAGTATAAGAATAAATCATTGGTCGATTTAATCTGAGCCAGCAACTATCTACGACCGTCTTCAACTGGAAGAAGTATCAGAATAAATATTTGGTTGATTTAATCTGAGCCATAAGAGGTCTCAATGTCTTTAACTTGAAGAAGTATCAGAATAAATCATTGGTCGATTTGATCTAAGCCAGAAACCGTCTATGATCGTATTCAACTGGAAGAAGTATCATAATAAATCTTTGGTCGATTTAATCTGAGCCAAAAAAGGTCTACTGGATGAAGAATCAAAATAAATCAATGGTCAATTTAATCTGAGGAAGAAGAGGTCTCTGTATCTTTAACTCGAAGAAGTATCAGAATAAATCATTGGTCGGTTTAATTTGATCCAGAAAAGGTCTACTGGAAGAAGTATCAGAATAAATCATTGGTCGATTTAATCTGAGCCAGAAAATGTTCCACTAGAAGAAGCATCAGAATATATCTTTTGGTCGATTTAATCTGAGCCAGAAACTGTCTACGGCCGTCTTCAACTGGAATAAGTATCTGAATAAATCTTGGATTGAATTAATCTAATCCAGAAGAGGTCTCTATTGTCTTTAACTGGGAGAACTATCAGAATAAATCTTGGGTCGGTTTTATTTGAACCAGAAAGGGTCTATTGGTAGAAGTATCACAATAAATCATTGGTTGATTTAATCTGAGCCAACAACTATATACGACCGTTTTCAACTGGAAGAAGTATCAGATTAAATCTTTGGTTGATTTAATTTGAGCCAGAAGAGGTCTCTATGTCTTTAACTGGAAGAAGTATTAGAATAAACATTGGGTCAATTTAATCTGAGCCAAAAAAGGTCTACTGGAAGAAGTATCAGAATAAATCTTTGGTCGATTTAATCTGAGCCAGTAACTATCTACGACCGTCTTCAATTGGAAGACGTATCAGAATAAATCTTTGGTCGATTTAATCTGAGCCAGTAACTATCTACGACCGTCTTCAATTGGAAGACGTATCAGAATAAATCTTTGGTCGATTTAATCTGAGCCAGAAAAGGTCTACTGGAAGAAGTATCAAAATAAATCATTGGTCGATTTAATCTGAGCCAGAAACTATCTATGACCGTCTTCAACTAGAAGAAGTATCCGAATAAATCCCGAGTCGATTTAATCTGAGCCAGAAAATGTTTATGCTCATTTTTATTTGGAAGTAGTATCAGAATAAATCTTGGGTAGATTTAATCTGAGCCATCAAAGGTCTACTGGAAGAAATATCAGAATAAATCATTGGTCGATTTGATCTGAGCCAACAACTATCTACGATTGCCTTCAACTGGAAGAAGTATCAAAATAAATCTTTGGTTGATTTAATCTTGGCCAAAAGAGGTCTCTGTGTCTTTAACTGAAGAAGTATCAGAATAAATCATTGATCGATTTAATCTGAGTTAGAAAAGGTCTACTGGAAGAAGTATCAGAATAAATCATTGGTCGATTTAATCTGAGCTAGAAAATGTTCCACTAGAGGAAGTATCAGAATAAAATAATTTGGTCGATCCAATCTGAGCCAGCAACCGTCTACGACTGTCTTCAACTGGAAGAAGTATCATAATAAATATTGGGTTGATTTAATCTAAGCCAAAAGAGGTATTTGTTGCCTTTAACTGGGAGAAGTAGCAGAATAAATCTTGGGTTGATTTAATATGATCCAGAAAAGGTCTACTGGAAGAAGTATCAGAATAAATCATTGGTCAATTTAATTTGAGCCAGAAGAGGTCTCTGTTTCTTTAACTGGAAGAGGTATCAGAATAAATCATTGGTCGGTTTCATCTAAGCTAGAAAAGGTTTGCTGGAAGAAGTATCAGAATAAATCATTGGTCGATTTAATCTGAGCCAGAAAATCGTCAGCTGGAAGAAGTATCAGAATAAATCTTTTAGTTGATTCAATCTGAGCCAACAACCGTCTACGACCGTCTTCAACTAGAATAAGTATCAGAATAAATCTTGGGTTGAATTAGTCTAAGCCAAAAGAGGTCTCTGTTGTCTTTAACTGGGAGAAGTATCAAAATAAATCTTGGGTCAGTTTCATTTGAGCCAGAAAAGGTCTACTGGAAGAAGTATCAGAATAAATCATTGGTCGGTTTAATCTGAGGCAGCAACTATCTGCGACCGCTTCAACTGGAAGAAGTATTAAAATAAATATTTGGTTGATTTAATCTGAGCCAGAAGAGGTCTCTATGTCTTTAACTGGAAGAAGTATTAGACTAAAACTTGGGTCGATTTAATCTGAGCCAGAAAAGATCTACTGGAAGAAGTATCAGAATAATTCTTTGGTCGATTTAATTTGAGCCAATAACTATCTACGACCGTCTTCAACTGGAAGATGTATCCGAATAAATCTTTGGTCGATTTAATCTGAGCCAGAAAAGGTGTACTGGAAGAAGTATCAAAATAAACCATTGGTCGATTTAATCTGAGCCAGAAACTATCTATGACTGTCTTCAACTAGAAGAAGTATCAGAATAAATCTTGGGTCGATTTAATCTGAGCTAGAAAATATTTATGCTCATTTTTATTTGGAAGAAGTATCAGAATAAATCTTGGGTCGATTTAATCTGAGCCAGAAAAGGTCTACTAGAAGAAGTATCAAAATAAATCATTGGTCGATTTAATCTGAGCCAGCAACTATCTACGACTATCTTCAACTGAAAGAAGTATCAGAATAAATCTTTGGTTGATTTAATCTGAGCCAGAAGAGGTCTTTGTGTCTTTAATTGAAAGAAGTATCAGAATAAATTATTGGTCGATTTAATCTGAGCCAGAAACTATCTATGACCTTCTTCAACTGGAAGAAGTATTAGAATAAATGTCGAGGAGGAGATTTGAACAGGGAAAGCCCCAAGGATGACTTTTCGCTTCCCCACATTGACGTTCTGGTTGACAACACCACATAGCACAAGGTGTTTTCCTTCATGGATGGTTTCTCTGGTTACAATCAGATCAAGATGGCACCTGAAGACATGGAAAAGACAACCTTCGTCACACAATGGGGCAATTTTTGCTACAAAGTGATGCCGTTTGGGTTGAAGAACGCTGGGGCAACCTATCAGCGAGCCATGCTAGCTTTGTTCCATGACATGATTCACCATGAAATAGAGGTCTATGTTGATGACATGATAACTATGTCTCAAACCAAAGAAGAGCACATTGATCATCTACAAAAGCTCTTTGATTGGTTGAAGACGTACAAGCTGAGGTTGAATCCGAACAAGTGCATCTTCAGGGTAAGGTCTGGTAAACTCCTAGGTTTCATTGTCAGTGAAAAAGGTATTCAGGTAGACCCTGCAAAAGTGAAGGCCATACAAGAGATGTCGGCTCCTCGCACTGAGAAGGAGGTCAGAGGTTTCTTAGGACGCCTAAATTACATTTCCAGGTTCATTTCTCATTTAACTTCTACTTGTGAGCCAATCTTCAAAGTCCTGAAGAAAGATCAGGTGGTAAAGTGGAATGACGAATGCCAGACCGCCTTCGAGAGAATCAAGGAGTACCTTCAAGAGCCTCCAATTCTGATGCCTCCAATTCTGATGCCTCCAATTCTGATGCCTCCGATTAAAGGAAGACCTTTGATAATGTACTTAACAGTGTTGGATAACTCAATGGGGGTGTGTCATGGGGCAGCATGACGAGCCCGATCGAAAAGAGCATGCAATATACTACCTTAGCAAAAAGTTTACCGACTGTGAAACAAGATACTCACTGCTCGATAAAACTTTCCGCGCTTTGGCATGGGCTGCTCGCCGACTGAGACAGTATATGTTGACCCACACTATTTTGTTGATATCTAAGATGGATCCGATCAAGTACATCTTCGAGAAGCCCGCACTCTCCGGAAGAATAGAAAGATGGAAAATGATCTTGACCAAATATGATATCTAATACACAACCCAGAAAGCAATCAAGGGAAGTATACTAGCCGATCATTTGTCTCATCAAGCCGTGGATGACTACCAGTCCATGAATTTTGAGTTCTCGGATGAGAATATTATGTTAGTTACAGACTTTGAAGAACCTGGATCGGATGAAGGACATGAGAAAGGATCCCGATGGACTATGGTTTTTGATGGAGCCTACAAACGCACTCGGTAATGGCATCGATGTTGTAATCATATCTCCCGAGGGCTGTCATACTCCTTTCACGGTTAGATTATGCTTCAATTGTACCAACAATATGGCAGAGTTTGAAACATGCATCATGGGTCTCAAAGATGCTACAGACTTGAGAATCAAGTTCTTAAGTGTTTTCGGGGATTCAGCCTTAGCAATCATCCAGATCAAAGGTGAGTGGGATACGAAGCACCCGAATCTTATCCCTTGCAAAGAACATGTGCTGAAATTGCTTCCACACTTTGAAGAGGTTACCTTTGAAAATTTCCCACGAGAAGAGAATCAGTTAGAGGACGCGCTAGCTACCATGTCATTTATGTTCAAGGTCAAGTGGGACAACGAGGCCCCTCAAATCACTATTTAAAGGATGGATGAACCAGCATACTGCTATGAGATTGACACTGAAAATATAGTAGATAAACCTTGGTTCCATGAAGTGAAAAGGTATCTCGAGGCTCAATAATATCCCAAGGGGGCATCTGTCAATGATAAGAAGTTCCTGAGGAGGTTCACCGCAAAGTTCTTCCTCCGTAATGGAATCCTCTATAAGCATAATCATGACTCTAATTTACTTTGATGCATAGATAAAAATGAAGCATATAGGATTATGGCAGATGTACACGAAGGTACTTTCAACACCCATTCTATTGGATACACCATGGATAAAAAGATCCTACGGGCATGATACTATTGGTCCACTATAGAAGCAGACTGCTATCAACATTCCTGAACTTGTCACAAATTCTAGATCTATGCTTATAAGGAGCATGTACATCTGGTCCCTTTGAACATCTTGACGGCTCCATTGCCCTTTGCAATGTGGGGCATTGATATGATCAGAGAGATTAGACCTACCACTTCCAATGGGCATCCCTTCATCCTAGTAGCCATTGATTACTTCACGAAGTGGGTTGAGGCTGCCTCTTTTGCTTCTGTTACCAAGAATGTTGTGGCACGATTTATCAAGCATAACCTGTTTTGTCGGTATGGTGTGCCAGAGAGAATCATTACTGAAAATGGTACAAATCTCAATAATACAATGATCACCGAACTCTTTAAGCAATTTAAGATCCAACATCATGATTCTTCCCCTTACCTGCCGAAGATGAATGGCATTGTGGAGGCTGCTAACAAGAATATCAAAAAAATCATACAGAAGATGATGGTGCCATACAAAGACTGGCATGAGATGTTACCATTTACTCTTCATGGCTACCGCACCTCAGCACGCACGTCGATAGGGGTAACGCCTTATTCTCTGGTATATGGTATGAAAGATGTCCTGCTGTTGTACCCCAAAATTTTCCCTCCCATTTCCTCAACATTTTCTCATCACAATACCCTCAGAGCTCAAGATCCAATTAGGGTTTCCTCTGCTCAAGACTCCTCCTTGCACTGTTGACCCAAATTAGGGTTTGTGTTTGCACAAAGATGTTTTGACCTAAAATTCCTAAGATGACTTTCATGCTTCATGTTGGACCCCCAAGTTTATCCATACCAAGTTTCAAGTCTTGATTCCAAACTTTGCCCAGTCAATTGGACAGTTGACCTAGAAATCAGCTGTATTGGGGAAAAAGTCAATTGTGGTCAATTGACAGCCAAACCCCATGAAATTTAACCCACATCAACATTATGAACTCCTTGGAACCATTTGGTCAAGTTTGGATCATAATTCCACAAGAAATTTGATCAGATCACCAAAAGGGCAAAATGGTCATTTTTAGGGTTTTGACTGCACAAAGGCAATTTTTGACTGTTTGACCTAGCCAATGGCAAACCAAGCTCATATATGGACTCAAGGACCCCATGGAATTGTCTTGACATGTTCAAAAAAATTCAAAAGATCCCAAATGCACAAGCTTGACAGATGAATTTTCCAGTCAATTGATCAATTTTTGACTGTATACTGAAAAGTCAAACTTTGACTTTTTGGTCAAAATCAAGGGTCAAGATTCATTTTTCATCAAAACATGCCAAATTATGAAACTTGTTCATCAAGAAATCAAAAATTGCAAATTAGGGTTTAAAATGAAGAATTTTCATAACTTAGAATTTTTCTAAGTTATGAAAATCCCTAATTTTTTCCTAACTTTGTCCCATTTTTCCATCAAGATGCATTTGGATTCAAACAAAAGTCAAAACATGAAAGTTGTAGTCCATTTCAAAATCTACAACTTTTATTCACAAAGTTTCCTCAAAAGAAGCTTGTAGCTCAAGTTATGATTTTTGGAACAAGGGTGCAAAACATTCTTAACTTAGAAAAATTTTGACCTATTCTAGGCAGGATTTTTGCCTAACTTCATGGCCACTTTTCACATGCTTCCACTTGGAATTTCAATTTGCATTACAAAGATGGATTGTATTACACATTCCAAGCTTTCCAAAATATCCAAGAACTCATCAAACAACCTTGTGGTTAGGGAGAATCGAATTTGGCAATATGGCAAAAACTCACTTTGTTCATGACCAATTTGCATGTCCATAACCTTGCATTTTGAACTCAGCATGTTCTAAGATGGATTACAGGTCCTTTATCTCATTCACACTCATAAAGTTAATGCAAACCCCTTGTGTTCAAGCCTTACATTATGTGTTTAAGCATTGCATACAAGATTAAGCTATAATTAGAAAAAGTGATATATCCATTTTTGAAAAGTGAAACTTTATGTCAAGTTTGAAAATCAAGAAGTACAAGGCCATATCTTTGGGCACAAGTTCAGGAGCATATCACACTGATCAAGAGGGATGTTTGCAGCACATTAGAGGGGCCTGTACAAGTCTAGAGAACCAAGTTGATTTTTCTTGCTTAAGGGTGAAGCAACTTGCATAACATACATCAACTCTCATTTCAGCCAAGACAAGCTTAAGCAAAGTTGTTGTACACCTTCCAAATAACATAACTGAGCTGAAACACGAGACTATCACCTTCAATATCTCCCCATTCACAGAAACACCATAAAACTGCAAAAACATGGCATAAGCTGCAGTTTGAATCCCATAGCTCAATCCACTCGTGCATTTTCATCCAAACCAGTTCAAACACATTCCCTACCATCCATACAAACTGTCCCAAGCCTTGGAAGCAGACTGTAACCCCTCTAACCAACTTCACCATTTTCACATTTTAAGTTTTGCAGGTGGATTGCTATAGCTTGATTCACTTGGTTTCAAAGCAAACTAAAGGTTGGAATATCATCTCTGAACTTCAAGAAAGCTGTACCAATCCTCATTTTGCCTTGAAGGTGCCTCCATTGTCAAACACGATCCAAGCTGAACAGGTAAGTTCATGGACTTCTATCTCTCAATATAGGAAGAGTTAGCTCTAAGTTTGTGAATGAAAAATGTTCTATTCATGCCCCTGAAGCTATACATATCTTTACTTTCCATTTATATTGCATATGCTGAGAGTATTTTGAACCTGAACATTGACAAAAACTTAGGTTAAGAATTAGGGATGGAGAAATTCTCTCTCATTTCTGAGAGTTAGGTTGAGTTTTTTATATGTATGGAATCGTGGCTTGATGCTTAACATTTTTCATGTTATGAGTTTGTGCTAAAAGTCCAGGAATCAGGAGTTGTGTTTGAAGCAAGAGAAGGCGCATTTTTTCAAATGTTTTGTCTGAAGGTTGAAGACAACCTTTTCATGGGCTGGGCCTGAGTTGTTTTACTTTTCATACCATCTGCATTTCACATGCACCCCCTGGCCCATTTTGAATTTTACTTGTCATTTTCCATTTTTTCCTTTTGATTTTGTTTCCATATTTTTATTTAAGTATGAAAAAATATTAAAATCATTTTTCCCACATTTTTTGCATTTATTTTGATATTTATTAGGCTTTATTTAGTTTTGTATATAATTAAACCTAAATATACTATTATTTTAAAATACAAAAAAACAATACAAACATGTTTTATTTCTGATTTTTATTTTATATTATCTCTTGAAAACATTTTACATAAAATATACTTTTTTTTATATAATATTAAATATTTTATTTTTTTGTACATATAATATATATTTAATAAATAATGCAAATACTCATATATTTATTAATATATTTAGGGAAAATACAAAGAATTAATACACTTTATTTTTATTAATATTTTGACCTCAAAAATACTCTTTTACAATATACCTTCTTTTATTTATTTTTTGTACATAATTAATAAATATTGTATATATTAAATAATTAATACCTTTTATTCATAAAATTAGGGTTTTGCCCTAAATGCATAAAAATACCACAAATTAATTAATTTTATTTTTTTGTTTATTTGACACATAAAAATACTCTTTTCATACATATAAAAAATCATTTTTGCATCTTGCACATTTATTATATTTTCATTTTTTTAATTTAATTATTGCATATTAAATAAGTTTGTATAATTCAATTTGGATGTAATAGTTAGGTTTAATTTCTTGCTAAAATATCTCCATTTGAACATTTGTACCCCCATCCCATATATTGTGTTGTAATAGCTTAGGACCTTTTATTTTTCGTGTTTAAAAGCTTTCTAATTAT
Source organism: Vicia faba (assembly GCA_948472305.1). Classification (NCBI taxonomy): domain Eukaryota; kingdom Viridiplantae; phylum Streptophyta; class Magnoliopsida; order Fabales; family Fabaceae; genus Vicia; species Vicia faba. The sequence continues at coordinate 563,678,831 of OX451738.1, read as the reverse complement.
GCCATGTTAGAATTAGGGTTTTGTATGCAAAATTAACCAAAATAGTTTGACCTAAATTCAAGATAAACAAGCATTAAAATGGACAACACTAATCACACTTGCACCCCTAGGGTACTCCACTTGTTGCCTTCAAAAATGGGCCATATTGCATGTTAGGTATCTTTGGCAAAAACAAAACAATCAAATGGTTATGGTCCCTCGATGACGCTTTCGAAAGTTGCCTAAAAAATGATCAAGTCCCTAAAGGAAAAATTGCCCAAAGATATTTGGCACCATTGCAATTATGGTCTAAACGATGACCCGCGCCCGTCCCATTAACATCCTAACACAAGATTGTCCACCAAATACAATGGTGGAACAAAATTGTTAAAAGGGTTAAAACATAACAAAGATCTTTGAGAAATTTAGGGTAGATAGCTCTTGGTTGCTTGCCAAACTTGCAAAAAAACAAAAACACTCGCCTATTTTTCAAAACACACCTCACAACATATTTTCAAAACAATTTCCAAAAAACATTGAAAACCTTTTCAAAAGGCATACACCTTTGTATACATCCCAACATGGATCATTACAAAGGTTGCCACAACAATGACCTCTTTTCAAAACATTTTCAAAAACCACACACAAAGCACCATTTCAAACAATTGAAAGCACCATTTCAAACAATTGAAAATACAAGGTAAGTGATCTAAGCAAGTAACTAAGAGCCCATGGATAAACATGGATAGAAAGGGTGCTAATACCTTCCCTTTCTATAATCTACTCCCTGAACCCAAGAAAACATCTCAAAGGTTTTTTTGCTGTGCTTTTTAACCTTTCCTTAGGATAAAATAAAAAGTCGGTGGCGACTCTTGCTCAACCGAAACATTTGCGAAAACAAACGCAAAACCCTAGTCAGTTCTTCCACCGTATCACAAAACTGGCGACTCTGCTGGGGAAAATTTTAAAAGTGGAGTAACCTTAGGGCTTAGATCACCCTCTTGCATGACTAATTGTTTGATTTGATTGCTTTATATCTTGGCTCTCTTGTTTGGGTTTGCAATCCTACACCCGGATTTGGGGAAACATTCATAGATAGCAATACATTGTGGAAACTGTGCGGGGTATACCGATACGGTTGAAGCAATAGCTATATTAGTGAGACATATTTGTGAGTATCGGTAACCCTTGAGTTCAATCAAGGAGAGTACGGGGCCGCTGAGTGATGTCACTAAGCACTAATGACCTAGAACCTTACTTGACCATCTTGGCCTTTCATTAGGGGTAGTGAGATGACCGGCTTTGGTGCAGTCCGAAGTTGGTAGGTACTCGATACTACACTCATTGAGGGTTGTTTTCTTGGAATATTTTGGTCGCTAGTTAAGTGGCTAAACCAAAACAATGAACGATGAAAACAATCCCGTGATATTGAGCTCCTTAGAACCCGGTTACTATTTATAGGACAGGTTTTTAAGCCAACCACACTCAAGAGGGTACTTACCTATGAAACCCCATGCAAGCCTGAAACTAGGGTTTTGTGTGATTTGCTTGTACATATGTTTGTGCATACATCATAAACATCATAAAACATCATATGCATATACTAACCATTTCAAGGGTTTAGATCTTCATCTTTGTTCTTGTTTTGTAGGTCATGGAAATTCCTCGCAGGAAAACCATCCAAGTCAACCTTGTAAGAATCCCTCCTCAACTCAAGGAGCTCACATCAAGAATTTCGGAAAGCTCTCTCTTCAGTGAAAGACATGGTAGACTGCTCAGCCTAGTCAACACCAACATTGAAGAGGACATGGTGAAGGTGTTGTTCCAGTTCTTTGACCCTCTTCACCACTGTTTCACATTCCCCGACTATCAATTGGTGCCCACTTTGGAGGAATTTTCTCAACTCCTGAGAATTCCTATCCTTAATCAACTACCTTTCAACGGTACGGAAAAGGAACCAAAGCCTGAAGATGTTGCTCAAGCCCTACACTTGCAACCATCTAACATCAAGGGGAATTGGGAAACTAAAAGCGGTGTCAAAGGCTTCTTAGAAAAATTCTTGTTTGAGAAGGCACAAGAGTGTTGGAATTCATTGGACCTACAAGCCTTTGAAGAAATTGTGGCCCTCCTTATCTATGGGTTGGTCTTGTTCCCAAATCCTGACCAGCTTGTAGATGTCAACGCCGTCAAAATCTTCTTATCCAGAAATCCAGTACCAACATTGCTTGGGGACATTCTTCACTCATTTTACACACGAACAATGAGAAAGAGGGGTGTTCTCATGTGCTGTACTCCTCTTCTTGCAAGGTGGTTTATTTTGCACCTTCCACAATCTGTCTTGAAGAATGACCAAGGCCTGAGGTGGTCACAACGGTTGATGACCCTTACTCACTCTGATGTACATTGGTGTTCTCGGTCCAGAGAAAATGTCATCATCATCGATCGTTGTGGAGAGTTCCCTAATGTTCCATTGCTTGGAATTAGAGGAGGCATTACCTACAATCCTTGCCTAGCCTTGAGACAATTTGGATATGCACGGAGGGATGACCCTCATGACATGTTGATTCCTGACCTAGTTTTTGACTTCGACAACGATGCGCAAGGACTTCGCCAAAGATTCATCAGAGCTTGGAGGATGCCTAACAAGGTTGACAGCAAGACACTGGGGCACAAGAACTCCATCCCTCTTGAGCCTTATCTTAAGTGGGTACGAACCCGAGCCCAGAGTCTAATGATGCCTTATCCTCATGTTCTCCATGTGATTAAAGAGCCCATTACGGAAGGAGAGGTTCCCTATACCATCCTATATCCTGACATGCCTACATCGTGGGAGGAGATGCAGAAGAGTTGGATCCAACTCAAGGAGGAACATAACACTTTTGAAGCCAGCTTCTACGCCAGCGAGAAGAAGGTTTTAGAGCTCACCCGCCGACTCCATGAGGAAGAGACCCTCAACACCTACATCGCACTAAAGAGGATGTGCAACGTCTTTTTACCTTGAGAAGTTTTGTAATATTTGGCCCATGGGGCATTTATGTACTGACAAATTTCTTCTTATTAATATGACGTGCGTTCTTTTTGTTTGCAACAATTTTGAACCTTCTAAATCCTTGAATGCATTGCATACATAAGCATACCATTCATCATGTGCATAAGCAGGTCTCCACACCAGGTTTCCTTATCTTTCTGCTGTTTATTTCAGTAAGATGGATCTCGAACAGACGGTCAAAGACTTGCAGTCTCAGAACGCACAGTTTCAACAACTCCTGATGACCTTGGCTAAGGGTCAGGAGGATCTGAAAACCCTGCTTGGGAACAAAGACCAAGTAAAGAAGAAGAAGAAGAGAGTCGGGGTGGCTACCTTGGGGAGAAGGTTTGAAGGTGAAGCCAGAAAGGGTTCTTGAATTTCCTTCCGCATCCGAAGAAGAAAATAGTAAAGGAAAAGGGGCCGCGGTACCTTCCGAATCTGAAGCTAAAGAAGAAGAGGCTGAAGAAGACGAAGACTACTCAGAACAACAATACCCGCCGGCTGATGACAAGTACAAGAATTTGGAGGACCATTTAGCAGCTATGGAGCTGCAGAGAGTTCCAGGCTTGGATTTCGAAGATTTGGGATTAATTGCCGGAGTTGTGATCCCCCCGAAGTTCAAAGTGCCTATTTTTGCAAGATATGACGGGCTGTCCTGCCCAAAAATGCACCTAAGGTCATATGTCCGAAGAATCCAACCTCACACATCTGACAGAAACCTTTGGGTACATTTCTTTCAAGATAGCCTGTCTGGCACTCAGCTAGATTGGTTTTACAAGCTGGAAAGGTCGGAGATACGTAGTTGGGAAGATCTGGCAGCTGCTTTTTATCGCCAATATCAGTATAACTCTGACCTGGAACCAACCCGCACTCAGCTGCAGAGTATGGGAATGGCCTCCGGTGAGGGATTTAAGGAATACTCCCAGAAGTGGCGCGATCTGGCTGGAAGGGTGTAGCCGCCTCTTTCCGATAGAGAACTTGTTGATATGTTCCTTGGGACCCTGTCTGGTCCATTCTTTAATCATCTGATCGGTAGCTCTTCCTAGGGTTTACTGAATTAATTCTGACTGGCGAGCGGGTAGAAGCCGGTATCAAGAATGGGAAGATTCAGAAGGATGCCTCTGCATCTACAATTGCTAAGAAATCATTTCCAGCAAAGAAAGAAACAGTTGTTGTGTATTCTCAAAGGGGAGCAGGAAGAAGTGAGCGCAGGTCGACTGTGGGGGACGTAATGATCAAAAATCCACCGAATGATCATCCTCGCAATAACCCGTCCAGATCTAAACAGCAATGGGGAGAACGGCCACCACGGTAGTTCACCCGCATTAACATGACGCCCGCGCAAGTTCTTCTAAACTTGTTAAAGCTGAATCTCACAAATATCAAAGAAGCGCCGAAAAATGTGAATACAACCTCACCAGCTTACAATGCCAATGCCAAATGCGCCTACCACTCTAATAGCGTCGGACATGACACAAATAATTGTTGGGCGCTGAAAAATAAAATTCAAGACTTAATAGATGCAAAAGAGGTGGAGTTCGATGCTCCAGAGAAACCAAACGTGATATCTGCTCCGATGCCGAAACACGGTCGAAATGTCCATGCTATTGAGGAGGATTTGTATGTTTCTGATGTTAATGACCTGATAACTCCGCTGTTAACCATCAAGTTAAACCTGTTAAAGGCCGGGATTTTCCCGGGATGCATGGAAGATTGTTACTGTTGTTACTCTCTGCCATTTGACTTCCCGTTACTGAAGAAAGGCATCCAAGGCCTGATGGACAGTCAACAAATTCTGTTTGAAAAAGTTTCTGCTATTCCAACCCCTACCGAAGATGTCTCAATTATCACCATTCACGCCAATCTTTCCAAGGCCGTCAGAAAGCCTGTTAAGATTACATCTGCTACAAAGTCTGTTCCTCTGAAGATAACTATGCCAGGGCATGTCCCCTACAGTTCTGAAAAGTCAATACCATGGAATTACGGTGTTGAAATCTACTACCATGGTATTAAACAGGTTGAAATAACCGAAGGAAGCTCTGATGATGAAGATGCCAGCATTGGGAACATTGTCGGCACAAGCAAGATCACCCGAAGTGAGAGAATATTTTCTCCAGAGATTTCCCTCCCAAAGGCAATCTTTGGACCCTCATCTGCCGCCGAAGTTATTCATGCACCAATAAAACTTTCCGCTAGAACCCCATTGATTGAAGATGCTGTTGTTCCTGTTGTTGTCCCTCCTACTTCTGCTGATAAGGGTAAAGGGATCCAAAATGAGCTCGTCAGGACGAGGGCTCAACCTTTGGTCATCCCGGAAACCTCTAAGAAAGAGATGGAGGAGATCTTGAAGATAATCAAAAAGAGTGATTATGACGTGGTAGAACAACTGGGGCAAACCCCCTCGAAAATCTCCATGTTAGCATTGCTGCTTTGTTCGGAGGCGCACGCCAAAGCATTGATAAAATTCCTGAAGACAGCCCATGTACCCCAGGAAACCTCTGCCGACCAATTCCAAAACTGTGTAGCCAGTCTTACAGCAGACAACTGTTTAGGTTTCTCTGATGCTGACCTAACCTCAAAAGGAAGAAAACACAACGATGCGTTACATGTGTCAGTAGAATGCCAAGGGACTACTCTGGCCCATGTTCTAGTCGATACTGGTTCTTCTCTGAACGTACTGCCTAAGAAGGCCCTCGACCGTTTAGACTGTGAAGGTTTGGAGTTAAGGCCAAGTAACATCATTGTAAGGGCGTTTGACGGGTCAAAGAGAATGGTACATGGGGAGGTAGACATTCCCATTAAGGTTGGCACAGAGGTTTTCCCCTCAACTTTCTATGTGATGGACATCCGTCCGTCATACTCTTGCTTATTGGGGAGACCATGAATACACAATGCTGGGGCAGTCACCTCTTCCCTACATCAAATGCTGAAGTACCCTGTCAAGGGAAAGATCGTAACCATCCACGGTGAAGAGGAATATATGATTAGCCACCTGAACTCTTTCCGATATGTAGAAGTAGAGGGTGAATTCATTGAGACACCATTCCAGCACTTCGAGGAAGTCTCTCCTGAGGTGGAAGTAGCAAAAGTGGTAGCGGAGGTACCAAAGCAGATGGCCAGGATGGCATCTCTAAAAGACGCGAAGGCCGCAATGAAGGAAGGGAAGAGCTCAACATGGGGGCAGTTGTCGGACATTCCTCACAAAACAGACAAGTTTGGTTTAGGATTCACTGCTGCGGGGCAGAAAGCTATACGCCATTCAAAGATTGAAAGAGCACCCATCAAGATCTCTCCTTATGGGATCAATGCTTTGGAAGGTGAAGACGAGGAGGTCGACATTGAAGATTGGATCTACCCGAACATCGAAGGGGGACTACGCAACTGGGAGGCAAAGGACTTTGTCCCCATTACTTTTATTAATCAGTAATTATCTGTCAAACATTTCCTTTGGTCTGTAATAATTACTTTTGAATAATCCGTACACTACTTTTTCACCTCTTGCCTTGCCCGGGGCATGTAGGTCCATTTGTAAGGGTTTTGATTATCTTCATATCCATATGCCATGTTTAATGATTCATTGGACGTTTTTCATTGATAAACTGCTATGTTCATTTTTCTTTCCTTTTGCATTTTTGGTTTAAGGATGGCTATCCCTTACACACACCCACGCTCACAAATGCAGGTACCCATCCACTCTGGATTCTATGGGTGACTATTCTGCTATGTCCTTCAATAACTCTGAAGATCTGGTCAATCAGGCTGAGTATGAAGATGACGAAGGTTGTGAAGTACCAGGAGAGCTAGCCAGACTTTTACAGCAAGAGGAAAGGGCCATCTTACCTCACGAAGAGTCGTTGGAAACTGTCAACTTGGGAACAGAGGAAGACCAGAAGGAAGTGCAAGTGGGTGCCAATCTGGAACAAAGTGTCAAGGAGCGCCTGATATAGCTGTTAAATGAGTACATTGAAATCTTCGCTTGGTCTTACGAAGACATGCCGGGTTTAGACACAGACATCGTGGTTCACCGTCTCCCTACAAGAGAGGATTGTCCACCGATCAAGCAAAAAGTCCGCCGAATGAGGCCTGAAATGTCTGAGAAGATTAAAGCAGAAGTGATGAAACAATTCAATGCTGGCTTTCTGGCTGTTACATCCTATCCACAATGGGTTGCTAACATTGTGCCAGTTCCTAAAAAAGATGGCAAGGTCAGGATGTGTGTAGACTACCGGGATTTGAATAGGGCCAGCCCCAAGGATGATTTTCCGCTACCGCACATTGACATTCTGATTGACAACACAGCTCAGCACAAAGTGTTTTCCTTTATGGATGGATTCTCGGGCTACAATCAAATTAAAATGGCCCCCGAGGACATGGAGAAAACAACCTTTATTACACAATGGGGTACTTTCTGTTACAAGGTGATGCCGTTTGGACTGAAGACCGCAGAGGCAACTTATCAACGCACCATGGTAGCTTTATTTCATGATATGATACATCATGAGATCGAAGTTTACGTAGACGATATGATAGCTCGGTCACAAACAGAGGAGGAACACCTTGAGCATCTAGAAAAGCTATTTTCCAGGTTGAAAGAGTACAAACTCAGGCTGAATCCAAGTAAGTGTACTTTTGGAGTTAGGTCTGGTAAACTTCTAGGGTTTATTGTCAGCAACAAAGGCATTGAGGTCGATCCAGCCAAAGTGAAAGCAATACAAGAGATGCCTGCTCCCTGTACTGAAAAGGAGGTTAGAGGGTTCTTGGGGCGCTTGAACTACATTGCCAGATTCATCTCTCATCTAACTTCTACCTGTGAGCCAATTTTCAAATTATTAAAGAAGGATCAGGTAGTCGAATGGAACGACGATTGCCAAACTGCTTTTGATAAGATTAAGGAGTATTTGCTAGAACCTCCTATTCTGATGCCTCCCGTCGAAGGAAGACCATTGATCATGTATCTGACCGTCTTGGATAACTCAATGGGGTGTGTTTTGGGCCAGCATGACGAGTCTGGTCAAAAAGAGCATGCTATTTATTACCTTAGCAAAAAGTTTACCGACTGTGAGACTCACTACTCACTGCTCGAGAAAACTTGCTGCGCTTTGGTATGGGCTGCTCGCCGACTAAGGCAGTATATGTTGACTCATACCACCTTGTTGATTTCCAAAATGGATCCTATCAAGTATATCTTCGAAAAGCCTGCTTTATCTGGAAGAATAGCTAGATGGAAAATGATCCTAACAGAGTATGACATCCAGTACACCACTCAAAAAGCTATAAAAGGGAGTGTACTAGTTGATCATCTAGATCATCAAGCTATTGAAGATTATCAATCCATGAGATTTGACTTCCCAGACGAGGACATCATGAATTTGGACAACATCGAAGGTAACGGACCGTATGACGGACCCGAAAAGGGATCCCGATGGACCCTGTACTTTGATGGTGCTTCAAATGCACTTGGAAACGGTATCGGTGCGGTACTCATTTCCCCGGAAGGTTGTCACACTCCTTTCACGGCTCGACTCTGCTTCAGCTGCACGAACAACATGGCGGAATATGAAGCTTGCATCTTTGGTCTCAAGGCTGCTATAGACTTGGGGATCAAATCTTTGATTGTATTTGGGGACTCGGCTTTAGTTATCAGTCAAATCAAAGGAGAGTGGGATACCAAACATCCTAATCTTATCCCATACAGAGAACATGTCCTGACATTGTTGCCTCATTTCGAGCAAATTACCTTCGAGCATTTCCCGCGAGAAGAGAATCAGCTAGCGGATGCTCTAGCCACAATGTCTTCTATGTTTAAACTCAATTGGGATAACGAGGCTCCCCAAATCACCATCGAGCGAATGGATGAACCTGCGCATTGTCATGAGATTAATACCGAAGAAGTAGTGGAACAACCCTGGTTTCATGAAATCAAAAGGTATCTCCAGACTAGAGAATATCCCGAAGGAGCTTCCATAAATGACAAGAAGTTCCTAAGGAAATTTGCTTCCAAGTTCTTCCTGAGCAATGGCATCCTCTATAAGCGCAACCATGATTGTGTTTTACTCCGATGTGTTGACAAAGCTGAAGCGGAGTTAATCATGACAGAGATGCACAGCGGTACATTTGGCACAGATTTGAGCGGGCATACTATGGCTAAAAAGATCCTAAGGGCAGGCTACTACTGGTCTACCATGGAAGCAGATTGCCATCAGCACTCCCGAACTTGCCACAAGTGTCAAGTCTACGCTGATAAGATTCATATTCCCCCGGTTCCTCTCAACGTGCTGACAGCTCCTTGGCCATTCGCAATGTGGGGCATTAACATGATCGGAGAGATCAAGCCCACGGCTTCCAACGGACATCGCTTCATCCTGGTTGCCATTGACTACTTCACCAAATAGGTCGAAGTAGCTTCCTTCGCCTCTGTTACTAAAAATGTGGTTGCCCGCTTCATCAAGCAAAACCTCATATGCCGGTATGGTGTTCCAGACAGGATCATCACGGACAACGGTACAAATCTGAATAATACTATGATCACCGCATTGTGCGAACAGTTCAAGATTTATCATCATAATTCATCTCCTTATCGGCCGAAGATGAACGGTGCTGTTGAAGCTGCGAACAAAAACATTAAGAAGATCATTCAGAAAATGACAGTCACTTACAAGGACTAGCATGAGATGTTACCGTTTGCTCTGCATGGATACCGTACGACGGCACGTACTTCAACCGGGGCAACCCCATTTTCTTTGGTATATGGCATGGAAGCTGTCCTGCCCATGGAAGTTCAGATTCCCTCTTTAAGGATTATGAAGGACTCAGGTTTAAGTGAAGATGATTGGATTCAGACCCGACTTGATCAACTCAATTTGATCGACGAGAAACGACTCGCTGCTGTGTGCCATGGTCAGACGTATCTAAAATGGATGATCAAAGCCTTCAACAAGAAAGTCAGACGTCAAGTATATCAAGTCGGAGATCTCGTAATCAAGTGGATTATCCTGCCGCAAAGTGATCCCAGGGGCAAATGGACTCCTGCATACGAAGGACCATTTGTGATCAAGAGCATATTTTCTGGTGGTGCAATGATTCTGACCACCATGGACGGCGACGATTTGCCGCACCCTGCGAACGCAGACATAGTCAAAAGATACTACGCATAAAATAACCCGACAAGTCGAAAACCCGAAAGGGTGGCTTGGGCAAAAATGGGCGTCCCGGTGGACCGAAAACCCGAAAGGGCGGTTCAGGCAAAAATTAGGGATAAAACAAAAAAAAATCTGTACACCCGGCAAGCTGAAAACCCGAAAGGGTGGTTTGGGCAAAAAGGGGTTTCCCGGTGGATCGAAAACCCGAAAGGGCGATTCAGGCAAAAGTTAGGGAATTAAAGCGTATGGCTATGTCTCGTCAGATCACTTTAAGGACAATCTCTTCATCAGACAGCTCCAAGCTTCTAATCAATCCAGTCATCGGTAGACGAAGCATCGAATGGACAGATGTTCAGAGTTGTGAAGGCTATAGCAGAATAGAATCTCATGGAATTGTTTCACATAGCCATTTTTCTTTTGTATAAATTTTTCAATTTTTACGACGACATCCTCTTACTAGGATGACTGTCTCCTTTGTACAAATATACTCATAGAAATTTAATACCAATACTTTTCCCTGTACAGAAATTTGCATTGTCTTCCTTTTCTCTTTTCTTTTGCACTTATGTTTTATTTGAGAAACGTCCAATGTTTTGTTAAATAGGCATATGCATTTGAACATAATCATTTCCTTATGAATCAAGAAAGATGATTACTGATAGGTTGAAGGTACAAATGGATATCTTGATGCCCTTTCAGAAGGAATCCTCAGCAGAGTTAAACTCCAAATTCCCCAGCCAGAGGGCCTTCCAGAACTCGATTCCCCTCAGAGTTAAGTTACAGAACCCCCAGTGGAACCTTAAAAATATGAAAATCCAATCCCCATTGGAGCTAAGATTCCCTGCCATCAATCCCCAGCTGAACCAGGCTAGTGAAACTTCTCCCCATAGAGATATCTGCAACCAAACTGAAAATTCTCAGTCATACCTCTCCAGCATGAGTCTATCAGATTCTGAACTTCCACAGTAGAGATCTTCAGGAGTTCTCATTCCCCACAAATCACCAAGGAATGCCAGTTCTCCAGCAGTGGCCCTAAGATCCCTCAACGATTGAAGATCTTGTATTCCCCAAGCAGGATGAAGGCTCATCCTCAGTGCCTCTCAGGATAATCAGATGTTCTCTAGAGAAGATCTCCTCAAGACAAGAATCTCCAGAAGATTGGTATACAACCCAAGCTCCTGTTTCTCCAGCAGTAGTCAACGAGGATGTCTCATCCTCAGCAATCAAGATTTTGTCTTCCCCTTCAGCAGTCAAGGATTCACTTTCCCTGGCAGCAGTCAGGATTCTTTATCTCCAGGATTCATCTATCCTTAGCAAGACAGCTCTTCGGCTTACATACGCATTCATCTACATTCATATCATAAACATTGATATAACATATTTTGCATCATACATGTCATGCAACATAACTTTGTGTTTTAGCTAACATTTCACCCTTTTCAGGATAAAATTAAAAGGCTATCATTAACAATTATTCAGATACAGTATGGATACACCCCAGATACGGCGGTCATTCTATTACTCATTTAGAATCTCAAGTCAGATACAATATGGATACACCTCAGACACGACGGTTATTCTACTACTCATTTGGACTACAGCAATCAGATACGGACTAGATACGCTCCAGACTCGACAGCCATTCTATCTCTCATTCAGATTCATTTATCCACCTCAAGGTTCAATGCATTCCAAACACGGATACCATTCTGACCCTTATAACAACAGCTTGACTCTCTCCAGTGCGTTCGCCACAGAAGTCATTCTGTCATTTATCTCAATCCTAGTTACAGTTTCGGATACACTTCAAACACAGAAGTCATTCTATTACTCATACGGATCTCAATCCCAGTTACAGTTTCAGATACACTCCAGACACGAAAGTCATTTTGCTACTCATACAACTTTCAACTTCAAATACAGTCCGGATACGCTCCAAATCTGGTTGCCATTCTGTCACTCATTCAGAATTTGTGCCCATCACACAGTTGCTCCATACAGATGTTTCTCTGTTATCCTGATACAATACATATACACTCCAGACACGGCAGTCATTCTGATATTCGTTCTATATTTCAAACACAGTTACAGCTCAGGTACGCCCCAGACACGGAGGCCACTCTTCGGCTCATACAAACTCAGTCCTTAGATGCAGTTCAAATACATTCCAGACGCGGATACCATTTTGATCCTCATTCTTCTGACCCGTCCCACTACAGTTCAACAAACCTTTCAGGTGGCATCTTTAAGCCCATCCCCGACAAGATTCTGTCACCCTTCAGATGGCATCTTTAAGCCCATCTCCAAATGGCATCTTTAAGCCCATCTCCAAATGGCATCTTTAAGCCCATCTCCAAATGGCGTCTCTAAGCCCATTCCCATATCCATTGTTCTGATAAGTGCAAATTTAAGGGCACTCTAGTGTCCAATCTCCTTTTACCTTCGAGACGCGAAAGGCAAGCCTGCCAATCTAACTCTTCAGGTACAAGAAGATTGAACAGGGGCAACTGTTGTACCCCAAAATTTTCCCTCCCATTTCCTCAACATTTTCTCATCACAATACCCTCAGAGCTCAAGATCCAGTTAGGGTTTCCTCTGCTCAAGACTCCTCCTTGCACTGTTGACCCAAATTAGGGTTTGTGTTTGCACAAAGATGTTTTGACCTAAAATGCCTAAGATGACTTTCATGCTTCATGTTGGACTCCCAAGTTTATCCATACCAAGTTTCAAGTCTTAATTCCAAACTTTGCCCAGTCAATTGGACAGTTGACCTAGAAATCAGCTGTATTAGGGAAAAAGTCAAATGTGGTCAATTGACAGCCAAACCCCATGAAATTTAACCCACATCAACATTATGAACTCATTGGAACCATTTGGTCAAGTTTGGATCATAATTCCACAAGAAATTTGATCAGATCACCAAAAGGGCAAAATGGTCATTTTTAGGGTTTTGACTGCACAAAGGCAATTTTTGACTGTTTGACCTTGCCAATGGCAAACCAAGCTCATATATGGACTCAAGGACCCCATGGAATTGTCTTGACATGTTCAAAAAAATTCAAAAGATCCCAAATGCACAAGCTTGACAGATGAATTTTTCAGTCAATTGATCAATTTTTGACTATATACTGAAAAGTCAAACTTTGACTTTTTGGTCAAAATCAAGTGTCAAGATTCATTTTTCATCAAAATATGCCAAATTATGAAACTTTTTCATCAAGAAATCAAAAATTGCAAATTAGGGTTTAAAATGAAGAATTTTCATAACTTAGAATTTTTCTAAGTTAAGAAAATCCCTAATTTTTTCCTAACTTTGTCCCATTTTTCCATCAAGATGCATTTGGATTCAAACAAAAGTCAAAACATGAAAGTTGTAGTCCATTGCAAAATATACAAATTTGATTCACAAAGTTTCCTCAAAAGAAGCTTCTAGCTCAAGTTATGATTTTTGGAACAAGGGTGCAAAACATTCTTAACTTAGAAAATTTTTGACCTATTCTAGGCAGGATTTTTGCCTAACTTCATGGCCACTTTTCACATGCTTCCACTTGGAATTTCAATTTTCATTACAAATATGGATTGTAGTACACATTCCAAGCTTTCTAAAATGTCCAAGAACTCATCAAACAACCTTGTGGTTAGGGAGAATCGAATTTGGCAATATGGCAAAAACTCACTTTGTTCATGACCAATTTGCATGTCCATAACCTTGCATTTTGAACTCAGCATGTTCTAAGATGGATTACAGGTCCTTTATCTCATTCACACTCATAAATTTAATGCAAACCCCTTGTGTTCAAGCCTTACATTATGTGTTTAAGCATTGCATACAAGATTAAGCTATAATTAGAAAAAGTGATATATCCATTTTTGAAAAGTGAAACTTTATGTCAAGTTTGAAAATCAAGAAGTACAAGGCCATATCTTTGGGCACAAGTTCAGGAGCATATCACACTGATCAAGAGGGATGTTTGCAGCACATTAGAGGGGCCTGTACAAGTCTAGAGAACCAAGTTGATTTTTCTTGCTTAAGGGTGAAGAAACTTGCATAACATACATCAACTCTCATTTCAGCCAAGACAAGCTTAAGCAAAGTTGTTGTACACCTTCCAAATAACATAACTGAGCTGAAACACGAGCCTATCACCTTCAATATCTCCCCATTCACAGAAACACCATAAAACTGCAAAAACATGGCATAAGCTGCAGTTTGAATCCCATAGCTCAATCCACTCGTGCATTTTCATCCAAACCAGTTCAAACACATTCCCTACCATCCATACAAACTGTCCCAAGCCTTGGAAGCAGACTGTAACCCCTCTAACCAACTTCACCATTTTCACATTTTATGTTTTGCAGGTGGATTGCTATAGCTTGATTCACTTGGTTTCAAAGCAAACTAAAGGTTGGGATATCATCTCTGAACTTCAAGCAAGCTGTACCAATCATCATTTTTCCTTGAAGGTGCCTCCATTGTCAGACACGATCCAAGCTGAACAGGTAAGTTCATGGACTTCTATCTCTCAATATAGGAAGAGTTAGCTCTAAGTTTGTGAATGAAAAATGTTCTATTCATGCCCCTGAAGCTATACATATCTTTACTTTCCATTTATATTGCATATGCTGAGAGTATTTTGAACCTGAACATTGACAAAAACTTAGGTTAAGAATTAGGGATGGAGAAATTCTCTCTCATTTCTGAGAGTTAGGTTGAGTTTTTTATATGTATGGAATCGTGGCTTGATGCTTAACATTTTTCATGTTATGAGTTTGTGCTAAAAGTCCAGGAATCAGGAGTTGTGTTTGAAGCAAGAGAAGGCGCGTTTTTTCAAATGTTTTGTCTGAAGGTTGAAGACAACCTTTTCATGGGCTGGGCCTGAGTTGTTTTAGTTTTCATACCATCTGCATTTCACATGCACCCCCTGGCCCATTTTGAATTTTACTTGTCATTTTCCATTTTTTTCCTTTTGATTTTGTTTCCATATTTTTATTTAAGTATGAAAAAATATTAAAATCATTTTTCCCACATATTTTGCATTTATTTTGATATTTATTAGGCTTTATTTAGTTTTGTATATAATTAAACCTAAATATACTATTATTTTAAAATACAAAAAAACAATACAAACATGTTTTATTTCTGATTTTTATTTTATATTATCTCTTGAAAACATTTTACATAAAATATACTTTTTTTTATATAATATTAAATATTTTATTTTTTTGTACATATAATATATATTTCATAAATAATGCAAATACTCATATATTTATTAATATATTTAGGGAAAATACAAAGAATTAATACACTTTATTTTTATTAATATTTTGACCTCAAAAATACTCTTTTACAATATACCTTCTTTTATTTATTTTTTGTACATAATTAATAAATATTGTATATATTAAATAATTAATACCTTTTATTCATAAAATTAGGGTTTTTCCCTAAATGCATAAAAATACCACAAATTAATTAATTTTATTTTTTTGTTTATTTGACACATAAATATACTCTTTTCATACATATAAAAAACCATTTTTGCATCTTGCACATTTATTATATTTTCATTTTTTTTTATTTAATTATTGCATATTAAATAAGTTTGTATAATTCAATTTGGATGTAATAGTTAGGTTTAATTTCTTGCTAAAATATCCCCATTTGAACATTTGTACCCCCATCCCATATATTGTGTTGTAATAGCTTAGGACCTTTTATTTTTCGCGTTTAAAAGCTTTCTAATTATGCCATTTTAGAATTAGGGTTTTGTATGCAAAATTAACCAAAATAGTTTGACCTAAATTCAAGATAAACAAGCATGAAAATGGACAACACTAATCACACTTGCACCCCTAGGGTACTCCCCTTGTTGCCTTCAAAAATGGGCCATATTGCATGTTAGGTATCTTTGGCAAAAACAAAACAATCAAATGATCATAGTCCCTCGATGACGCTTTCGAAAGTTTCCTAAAAAATGATCAAGTCCCTAAAGGAAAAATTGCCCAAAGATATTTGGCACCATTGCAATTATGGTCTAAACAATGACCCGCGCCCGTCCCTTTAACATCCTAACACAAGATTGTCCACCAAATACAATGGTGGAACAAAATTGTTAAAAGGGTTAAAACATAACAAAGATCTTTGAGAAATTTAGGGTAGATAGCTCTTGGTTGCTTGCCAAACTTGCAAAAAAACAAAAACACTCGCCTATTTTTCAAAACACACCTCACAACATATTTTCAAAACAATTTCCAAAAAACATTGAAAACCTTTTCAAAAGACATACACTTTTGTATACATCCCAACATGGATCATTACAAAGGTTGCCACAACAATGGCCTCTTTTCAAAACATTTTCAAAAACCACACAGAAAGCACCATTTCAAACAATTGAAAGCACCATTTCAAACAATTGAAAATACAAGGCAAGTGATCTAAGCAAGTAACTAAGAGCCCATGGATAACCATGGATAGAAAGGGTGCTAATACCTTCCCTTTCTATAATCTACTCCCCGAACCCAAGAAAACATCTCAAAGGTTTTTTTGCTGTGCTTTTTAACCTTTCCTTAGGATAAAATAAAAAGTCGGTGGCGACTCTTGCTCAACCGAAACATTTGCGAAAACAAACACAAAACCCTAGTCAGTTCTTCCACCGTATCACACCTGCCTATTGAGGTCCAGATCCCTTCTCTGAGGATCGTGAAGGATGCAGGCTTGAACGAAAACGATTGGATCCAGACTCGACTTGATCGACAAAATCTGATTGATGAGAAAAGGCTTACTACTGTCTGTCATAGTCAAATGTATCAAAATGAATAATCAAGGCTTTCAACAAAAAGGTCAGATGTCAAGTGTATCAAGTGGGTGATCTAGCAATCAAGCGCATCATACTACCGCAAGGAGATCCCAGGGGCAAATGGACTCCCACGTACGAAGAGCCATTTGTGATCAAAAGCATATTTTCAGGTGGAGCCATGATTTTGACCACCATGGATGGTGACGAACTTCCTCATCCCGTTAATGTGAACATAGTGAAAAGATACTACGCATGAATAAAGACCCGCTAGGTTGACTGGCCTAGGAAAAAATAAGGGCATCCCGACAAACCAAAAGGGGTTTGGGCAAAAATTAGGGATAATAACCACAAAAAAAGCTGTACACCCGACAAGTCGAAAACCTGAAAAGGAAGCTTGGGAAAAAAAGGGTATCCCGGTGGACTGAAAACCCGAAAGGGCAGTGTAACACGGTGGGAGAACTGACTTGATCATTTTGCGTTTGATCACAAATTTTGCGGTTAGCAAGAGTCGCCACCGACTTTTCTTTTATCCAAAAAGAAAGACTGAAAAGAACAGAAAAGACCTTTGAGACGTTTTCTTGAGTTTGGGGGGTAGATTATGAAAAGAGAAGGTGTCAGCACCCTTTCCATCCATGGTTTTCCATGGTCTCCTAGTTGCTTGCTAGATCACTTGCTTTTGTTTGAAAATGTTCTTTGTGTGGTTTTTTGAAAGTATTTTGAAAAAGGTGTCATCGTTTAGGAAAACTTTGTAATGATTCTTGTTCGTAAGAATGTATACAAAGTGTTGATCTTTTGAAAATGTTTCAAGTTTGAAATATGTTTTTGAAAGTGTTGGTGTTTATTTTGAAAATAGCAAGGATGTTTTGGTTTGAAAATGAGAAACCAACTAGGAACATTCTACCCACTCAAAAGTCTTTCATGTTTATTTTCTCTTTCCTTTGATATTGTTATCTTACCATTGTTTTGGTAAGTAACCATATCTTTGGATGTAAAAAGGGGCGGGCAAGGGTCATCGTATAGCCATGATTAGCAATGTTGTGAGTTATCTTAGCATTTTCTTTAAGGGACCAAGATCATTTTTTAAAGGCAACTTTTGTTAGCGTCATCGAGGGACTATGATCTTGTATTTTGTTTGTTTTTGCTAAGATATCCCACATGCATAATATGGCCATTTTATAAGGCAACAAAGTGGATTTACTCTAAAGGTGTATGTGTGCAAGTGTATTGATTTACATGCTTGATTTGTCTTGATTAGGGTTTGCTATTTGTTGGTTTTATCTTTCCATACAAACCCTAATTTACTAGCATTTGTATATAAAGCATTTAAGTTGCAGAAAACAAAATACTAAGCTATAACATCATTTAGGGGAGGGGGTATACAAATGAAGAATTTGCAAGAAAATTAATTCTAAATAATTATTACAACCATATTGAATATTGTATAAAAATGAAGATAAAAATGCAAGAATGCAAAAATGGAAAAAGAAATGATTTTTGTTGTTTGGTTTTCATGAAAAAGTTTTTTGACCTAGTTAGCTAAAATAAAATAATTAACTAAAAATAAGAAAATTAAAATTAAGTTAGTAAAATAAATTAATTTAAAGAGAACAAAATTTTTAGGGTTTTTTGTGAATTTAATTAAACTAGTAAATAAAATTAATTAATTAAAAGTCCTAAGTTCTAAATTGATTTTAATTTATAAGAAAAATAATATAATATAATAATTAAACCTAAATATTAATTATTAAGAAAGAAATTAATTTATTAAGAAATGTTTTTGTTCTTTTGATTTTTTTATAAAACAAAATAAACTAAATAAATGTAAAAATAATAAATAAAATATGTTTTGGGTTTTTATTAATAAAAAAATAAAAAATAATAATAATAATAAAATATAAAGAAAAATAAAAAATATGATAAAATATAAAAGTCAGGGGGGTTTGGAAATGGTTAAAGGGGTTAGAAAGTTAAAAAGAAACAAAGGCCCAATGTTATGTTGTCCCAGGCGGTGCAAAAAAATCAAAAAAAAATTGTAAAATGTGAAAAAGAGCAAAAGGCAGCGCATTGGATGTTGAGCCCACGCCCTCATGGTTATCAGTGCGCTACCTTACCACTGGGGTGACTATACATCCATTGATATAACTGAAATAATAAATACATAACACAAAACAAGTCCCAGAAATGAACTTCATCTTCAACCTCCAGCCATAGTTCCTGTAACTTGCTCATTTCTCAACGAAAATAAAAGATACAAACATGAAAGTTTCTCCATTTTTCCATATGAATCCAACCATATAAATATCATGAGCTATAAATCAAAGAAGAATGATAATTTCTAAAAGTACCAAATTCTTACCTAAATATTTTCAAAGATTTAAACCTAAAATTCTCTAAGCTCAATCAATATAAATGAAATATATGGATATGTACAGTTTCAAGGCAATGATGCCTACATTTTATCTTCACAAATACAAGCCTAATAATGCCTAAGTAATGAGATAGAAGTTCAATAAAAATACCTCAAAACTGGAAATTGTGAAATGCAAATGAGCTTGATTCAAGGTGCTGCAATGATCATGATAGCTTCCTCAAGTTCCCAGTAAGCTAATGCAATGATTAGCTTGAGCAATGGATGGATGAAATGGTCTGGAGAAGTCAACTTGCAGAGCTCTGTTTTTGGTTATAGAGGTTGATGAAGATGGAGTTACAGTTATGAAACAGGGTCAGAGATAGGTTATATTTTATGTGTAGGAGCTTTGCGATTGATTAAGAAGGAAAACGCACGAGGGAAATGAGAGATATAAGTTTTTGGTTAGAATTGTGAATCAATGGAGTTTCTTGTGCAAATTCTGGATTGAGGGAGTTTTGGTGTGTTTCAGGGTGCTTAAGCTCGTCCGTTTTGATGCATATAATGTCTATATTTATAAGCAAAAGGTTTTGTGTGCTACCACAAGTCAGAATTTGAATTTACATGTTTAAGCTCAACATTTGATTTTTTGACAAAAACAAGTTTCCATGCCTTTGTCCTTGCTATTGTAGAGTGGTTGGACTTTTAACAAGCTTGCTTCTGACTTTGTGGATGGAGTGTACTTAAAAAGAACAAGTTAGGAGCTCAAGAAGCTGACTTTGTGCATAAAGCTTGCTTTACAAGAATGGAAATGGTGACTTTCTCCCTAAAATGGCAAAATGCTTTGGACAATGCTTGAATAAATTGGACAATTGATCAATTAGTTGTGTAAATATTAAATTAAGGAGTGACAAACAAGTTTGAGGCCTGCAAAATGAATACTATGCAGCATGGCTATGGATTTGGTTCATGTTGCATCATAAATTTTGCCTTGCAAAACAACTTGAAACCCTAACTTCTGGCCTTCGATTCTCCTTGCTCACAAATGATCTCAAGGAGTTCTTGGACATTTTGGAAATATTGTAATTTTCTATACAACCCCTCTTTGAATCACTTTTGCAAAATCCAAATGGAACTATGTGAAACTTGGGTCAGAAGTTAGGTCAAAATCCTGACCAAAATGCTCAAAATTTCACTAAGTGTTTTAGTTTCATGACCATGAGTTCATGGATTAATAACTTGAGATCTAACCATTTATAGGAGAAGTTGTGTAAATAAATGTTTTATATCTCATGGATATCTACAAATTTCATGTTGAAAGTTTCTTTTGAATCATCTTGCATAATGGTGAAAAATTGGCTCAAAATTGTGAAAAAATATGAAGTTTTTAACACTTAGAAAAATTTCTAAGTTTGGAAACTTTGACTTTTCAAATTGAAATCTTGACTTTTTGATTTCTTGATGAACAAGTTTCATATTTTGACATGTTTTGATGAATTGTGATCTTTGAGACTTGATTTTGACCAAAAAGTCAAAGTTTGACTTTTCAATGTACAGTTGACTTTTGATCAGTTGACTGAAAAATCAACTATCAATCAAATGACCTTGAGCAATATTTTGAGTCATGCCATTAGGTAAAAATGGTGCCATTGAACTCTTGATATCATGTCTCAAACCAATTAACCATTTTCTAGGTCAGAAATCAAAAATTGCCCTTTCTCAGTCAAAACCTTAATTTTGACCATTTTGCCCTTTTAATGATCTGATCAAATTTCTTGAGGAATTATGGTCCAAACTTGATAAAATGACTTATATGAGTTCAAAATGTTGATATGGATAAAAAATTCTGAAGTTTGACTGTAAATTGGCCACGGTTGACTTTTTTCCCAATATAGTTGATTTTTAGGTCAACTACTTAATTGATTGAGCAAAAATGTGATCCAAGACTTGAAACTTGACATGAGTAATATTGAGGGTCCATAATGATCCATGAAAGTCACATTGGGCATTAAAATTTCAATTATCCTTGTGCAATCTCAAACCCTAATTTCAGTCATCAGTGCTTAAGGAGGTGTCTTGAGCTGATCAACCCTTGTGTAGTCTTGAACCAAAGGAGATTTTGTGAGAAAATACATGATAAATGAGAGAGAAAATTTAGGGGTACAACAGGCGGTTCAGGAAATATTAGGGATTTGAAGCGTATCACGATGTCTCATTGGATCACCTCGCGATCAGACTTCAGTATCAACTACCAAGACTCAAACGGTACCAATCAATCCAGCCAGCTTCAGACAAGTAGAAAAGTGATGAGACGCTCGAAGACATATGGGCAATAGCAGAATTGAAACTCAATGGGATTATTACACATAGTTGTTTTCTCTTTGTACACTATTTTGTGTAATTTTCATTTCTTACGACGGCGTTCTCCTACTAGAACATTAATCTCTTTGTACAAAACTCCTATTATAGGCAAACTTCAAAAATCAATACAAATCATTTCTTTGAAAGTACAAGACTGTTTGTTTTTCTGTTTCTGTTTTGTTTTGCAAAAACGTCCAATGACTTATTCTTGAGATATGCATTTAAATATGATTACTATTCACAAATACTTGCATAAGAAACAGAAAGACGATCACTAATGACTTTAAGAAACGGGGCAAAATCTGAAAACATTTGCAGTCCCGACGGTTACTCCTTCCAACAGGTACAGGGGCAGATACAGTTTGAGACGGAGTCACCATTGCATACGAACCCGTGACATCTATGTTCCCCACAGAGTCGAAACAACCAATGTTTTGGTCTCTTCTTCCCCAAGCAGGAATTACTTTATCGAGCAAAGTTCCTTCAGAGAAATGAAGTCTGTTTTCCCCAGCCGAGTTGTATAATTTCAAACAGTTATAAAGCCTCCTCCAAGATAGGGTTTATTTCTCTAAATACGGAAGTTCATTCCCCAATAGAGTTTATTTCTCTACAGCGGAAAAATCTTCTAATAAAGCATCCTCCATCCACAGATTTATTCTCAAGCAGATTCAATCCCCCGCGAATCATCTTTATTCATCATCCCCAGCAGAAATGAAGGATTCAGCTTCCCAATACTCTTCAGCAGTAGTCTGGGATTTATTTTCCTAGACTGGGAAACATCTCAATAACATCCCATATTCATCCATCATGGCATATGCATACACATTGCATACAACGTAATATCATTTATTTTGAGAACATCATCACAATGGATTTCATACATCACGAGATTGCATATGACTAATTCTTTATCTTTTTTAGGGAAAGATCAAATGAACAAACACCGCTACTTATATGACTTGGTAGTCTTCTCAAAAGCTACGTCTGATGAAGGGCTATTTCAGAAATTTCCTCAGAAAGATGTCCTCCCAAGACCTTCTCTGGTTCAGTCAGATCGACACTAAGATCTCTCTGATTTCTATTCAAGTTGAAGATATTCCAAGACTTTTGTCTGGTCCAGTTGAATCGATGCTAAGATTCTTCTGATTTCCATTCCAGTCAAATTTAATTAAAGACCTTCTCTGGTTCAATCAGATCGACACTAAGATCTCTCTGATTTTCATTCCAATTGAAGAAACTGTGAAGCCTGGATTTCGACCAGATAATCGTATAAGGTGTTGCGAAGCCTGGAATCCGACCAGATAGCAGTTTACTCTGTCAGTTACTATGAAGCCTGGATTCGACCAGATAGTAGTATACCTCAGATTCATGTTGAAGCCTGGACCCGACCAGATAAAAGCTTAATTTCTTCAAATTGTCGAAGCCTGGATACGACTAGATAACGGTACACCTCAGATTCAAGTTGAAGCCTGGACCCGGCCAGATAACAGCTTAATTTCTTTAAACTCCGAAGCCTGGACCCGACCAGATAATAGCTTAATTTCTTCAAATTAGCGAAGCCTGGATACAACCAGATAACGGTACACCTCATATTCAAGTTGAAGCCTGGACCCGACCAGATAACAGCTTAATTTCTTCAAACTGCAAAGCCTGGGTACGACCAGATAACATTTTAATCTCATTTCCCCAGTAAGTCGTTGTGAAGCCTAGAGCACGACCAGATAAAAGTTAGCCTTATTATCCTCAGCAAGACACTGTAAATCCTGGATTCTGATCAGATAGCAGTTCACTTCCGTCTCTTCAATCAAGTGATGACTCCTCAGTAGAGTAACGGACAACTGAAGCTCCTAAAACTCCATATTCCGAGACAAAGACCAACGTTCCTCAACGGAGTCTTCTCTAATAGCAAGATCAGGAATTCCCACAAAGGAATATCCCATGAAATTAACATTATTCTAGATGGCATCTTTAAGCTCATCTCTGACAGTCTCTTGTCACCTTTTCCAAATGGCATATGTAAGCTCATTCCCGATATTGTTCACCAAAAGTATCACTTTAGACGAGTGAAAATTTCTGGGTACTCTAGTGTTGAATCATCTTCCACCTTCAGATCACGAAAGGCAGACAAGCCAATCTGCACCCTCAGGTTTAAGAAGATTGAACAGGGGCAACTGTTGTACTCCAAAATTTTCCCTCCCATATTCTACAAGGTCTTACCCTACATGGTTGGTCAAAAACCTTTTCCTAAAGAAAAGGAAAATTTTTGAGTGATGTTTTTAAGTTTCCTTCGATTGGCATATCCAAAATGCCTTTCGATTGGCATCTCCAAAATTCCTTTTAATTGGCATCTCCAAAATGCCTTTCGATTGGCATCTACATAGCACCCTTCGATTGGCATGGACAAAGGTCCTTCGATTGGCATGTTAACAAGGTCTTTCGATTGGCATTTTAACAAGTACCTTTTGATTGGCATGGTAATAGTGTCCTTCGATTGGCATTTCAACGAGGCCTTCAATTGGTATGGACAAAGGCCCTTCGATTCGCATTCCAAAAGGTCCATTCAAAGAAGCTTTTAAAGGGTCCATTCGAAGAACATGCAAGGGTCCATTCGAAGAACATGTAAAGATCCATTCGAAGGAGCTTCATCAGAGCCGTTCGAAGGAGCTGAATCAGTGCCATTTGAAGGAAGCCATCAGCCCCTTCGAAAGGGAGCATTCAAAGACCAGTTACATATCTTTCAAAATTCAAAAAAATAGACAAGATATCATGTGTTTGGCTAATGTTACAAATTATCATTCATGGCTTTCAAACACATAATCAAGGCTGTTTAAACCTTTGCCTTCCTGTCCCCTCTACCCCCTCTATATAAAGAGATCACAAGTGTTGCATGAAGGAAAAAAAGGATGAAAAACCAGAGAGAGGGTCACACGAAATTGCAAATACATTATTGGAGTTCTCCTGAAACTATGCTAGTTATCACCAGCCCCTAAGCAAGCTCACGCCCAGAAGCCAAATCGAAGTAATCCTTAACAAGGGTATCCACACCCTCACCATAAATTCATACACCACTATTGGTAAGAAAAATGCCTATATTTTTTTCCTTTCGTTTCTAATACTTGCTACATATCCAGCATAAATTTGGCCACATCGCGCAGGATCGAAAGACCTAGGTTTAACACCCAGGTCATGCTCTTCGTTTTTGCCAACATACATTCACATATTCATTATCCTCATAGCATCTACCCCTGGATCGAAAGAAAATCATTCTCTCCCTGGGTTTAAGGACACCCATCTCTCATGGATCGAAAATTCCCTCTATCTCCGGATCGAAAAGGTCGTATCTCTTCCCCTTTGGATCGAACCCCCCCCCCCCCCCCCCCCTTCTTCACCCCAATCGAAGGATGCCTCTTTGTACTCTTATTTTGCTTTCGTTTCTTTTCTTTATTTTTTAGTTGACTTTTTATCTTTTTAATTAACATTAAATCAAAAAATACAAAAATTAGGCTTAAATATTTTAATTAAATAATTAATTTCTTAATTAATTGATTAATTAAATTTTAACTATTTTCTTAACTTAAAACCAATTAGAATCTAGGACTTAATTTAGATTTAACTTTCTTTTTATGATAAAAATAAAACAAAAAGATTTTCATTTATTAGGATATTTTTAGACGTTATTTCCAATTTTGCGCGCGTTTATTTTTATCCTAGCATTTTATGTAAGTATTGTAACTGCCCATGGATGTAATAGTCTTGGATTTAAAATTCTGCAATTTATTTAATGCACTTATATTGTATCTCTCCCAAATCCGTGTAATAGTTTAGGATTTACTTTCTGCATTTTATTTTCCGCACCTCTACTGTTTTATTTTGCTATATTACTGTTAGTAAATAGGCATGTATGGAAAGACTGTAAATTAAAATGTTAGCTAACATAATAAAAAGACAAAAATAACTGAAACACAACACAATTACACATAAACACCTCTAAGGTACACCCACTTTGGTTGCCTTTAAAAAACAGTCATGAGGCAGGAATGCTTTAGCAAAGACCCGTAAAACAGAATTGCTAAAGAATCTCCATAAAATTGCCTTTGTGACTATAAAACATCCCTTTGATTGTCCCTCAACATCCAACAATAAGGCTACCTACTCACTAATAGTAGGATAGAATTCTCTAAAAGAAAATAGGAAAATAACGACCCTTTTCGAGTAATAAAGTAGATAGCTGTTAGAAGTTTGATCAAACATTTTGCACTTACACACAAATACTACTTTTCCAAAGGACATTTTTCGAACACTTTGTATACGTTCTCTACTATCCCGAGAAACATTACAAAGTTCTCCGTACTAAGGCGTTTTTTTCAAAACATTTTCAAACACACAAAGCCCAAAAGATTCTTGAAAAATGAGAAAACCTCTAAGAGCCCATGGAAAACCACGGATGGAAAGGGTGCTAACACCTTCCCTTTCCAAAATCTACCCCCCTTACTCAGAAAATCTCGAAAAAGCTCTTTTTCAGTTCTTTTCACCCTTTCCTTTGTTGGATAAAAGAAAATTCAGTGGCAACTCTGGCTTACCGCAACATTTGCAAACAAAAAATGCAAACCAGTATTAACAGTTGGTTCTGCCACCGTATCACAATACCACTTGGTAGTGTAAATAATTTCTCCGTATGGTTTCGGGCATTAATGTTTGACCTGCTGCATAAACTAACAGTGTTTGTATGTCTGCTAATTTTAACCTGAAAAGATAAAATCAATTTCATATGATGTCATGATGTATGAATTGCATGATGCTCTCAAAATAAATGAGATTGTGATATATACATTTGTGATGCATATGCTATGATGTTTGTAGAAACAATGTATGAATGAATTGTATGAACGTATCATCTATTCTATTGCAGTGTTCTTGAGTTAGGAAAAATAAATCCCTGATCGTAGATGGGGGTGAAGAATGTAAGTCTTCAAATTTTGTCGAAATTGAAATGCTAGGAGATGGATTTCCCTTGTTAGAGAAATAAACTCTGTTAGGAAAAGGGAAACTCTGTAATCCGCTTGGGGCTTTTGTTGGAATCCCACTGGGGAATTCTGAGAAGCTCGGTGACTTCATTGGGAAATCTTTTTGTTGGAGCAGTAATTTGGAGATTCATCCTCTGCCGGGGATATAAGGATACCTGACATCATTAGGTTGCATACTGAGAATATGGTAGTGACCTTGTAGTAGATGTGTCTTCATTTGTACATGCTGGAGAAGGTATCTACTGGAGGAAAATCTGCATGGATTTTGTGGACGAATCTAAGTCATGATTTTACTTGAAGATATGTTGAAATAAGTTTTGGAATGACATCCGTCTCTGGATCGTATCTGCACCATTTCTAGAGGAGAATCTTGAATAAGTATCAGGATGACATCCGTCTCTGGATCGTATCTGCATTATTTCTAGAGGAAATCTGGAATAAGTATCAGGATGACATCCATCTCTGGATCGTACCTGAACCGTTTCTAAAAGAAAATATGGAATAAGTTCCATAATGACATCCGTCTCTGAATCGTATCTGCACCATTTCTTAGAGGAGAATCTAGAATAAGTATCAGGATGATATTCGTCTCTTGATCGTACTTGAACCATTTCTAGAAGAAAATCTTCTTTATTTAGAGTGTTTCCGCTGGGAATTCCTGTTTTGTTGTTTTGAGGAGAGATTCGTTGGGGAACATTGATCTTGTTTGATTGTACGTGCTCTTTTGATGAAAATCACATTTGATTCCCCAAGTGATGGAGACCTTCCCTGGCTATTTATGGAATTATGAGATTTTCTTAGACTTTTGACTTGACTACCTCAGATGTATTAGGCACCATGTTATGCCCCTGATTATAGAAGTCGTGTTACTAGAAATGTTTTTCGATCTGAGGCGATTCTGTCCATTGAGAGGATTTTCGTTCATTGAATATTCGTCTGCGACATTCTCTGCTGTTGAAAAAATAGTCATATGCAAGCGATGGTATTTAAAAATTGCAAAGCTTGTGTCTGTCTTGAAGTTCGAAAAATCATTTTTTAGTAAAAAAAACAAATTTTATAGGAGTGTGATATCAACTCGGGATTTAATTGCAAACCTTACAGGATTCGGGATACCGTTTGTAACAATATGCTTTCGAGCTAACCCATGCTTCAGTTAGTACTTTTAAGGGTTATAACGTGGTCTGGTTCAAGATTTAAGAAACAAAGGGTAAAGGCTTAAATTTTATTTGTATCCAACCTGTTCTTCGTGATGTTCTTTAATCCTAGGGCCAGCTATTTGTGCGCTCAGATCCCAATTGAGTCTGGAATCTTTGCTCTGATACTTGGTGATGATTCAGAAATTGAACATTGTTTGGAGAAGGAAGTCACTTTAGTAACCCTTTTTTGTTGAATATTTGTAGGACCTCTTTTTTGATTTTATTATCCCTACTTTTGCTTGAACTATTTCTTATGTGTTTACAGTCAGCGGGATGCCCCAGTTTCCTCTTAAGTCCCCTTCATAGGTTTTGACTTAATGGGTTTTTACTTTGAGAGAAAATGACTTCCTGTCTTGATGATTATGTGGAAACATCACCATCTTTTGTAGAGCACCTTCTATACCATTTATCATGTATAAAGGTAGAGCTTACGACTGAATTCATGTCTGAGTTAACTGAGAGAATTACTCTGCCACAGTTTATGGTTAAGGGTTTTAATTTGTGTGAAAAGAAAAACTCATACTTCTTAGGCTCAAAGGGGTTGACTAGGGATTATCTTCCTTATAACTCCACTATATAGGATTTGAAACAACGCATGTACATCGTCAGCGGGGTCTGTTCAAAAGCATACTGTAGAGATCATGGTATTATTTTCGTCATCATCCCTCTAAAGGCTTACATATTTTAACCGAGAGTTGAATATCACAAAAAGGAAGCAAGAAAGAAGTTTAAATATAATGAAATATGAAAATGACATAATTCAAGACAAACATATGTAATGCATTAATGGGAAAACCAAAGTTTGACATGACAGTAATTGTTTGAACGAGCAAAAGAAATTACAATTGAAAAAATACAAATGAAGTAGATGCTCTCAATGATTTGGCCTAGGAGAAGTGATCAAGTGTTGAATCTATAGAGGGTCGAATTCAATCTCCTTGGCGTCAATCATATCCTGAATTTTGTTCTTCAGAGCCCACCAGCCATTCGTATCATGTCCAAAACTAACATAATGGTATGCACACCTTTTATTGGGGTGGTACCTAGGAGCAGAGGTATTAGGATTCCGTAGAGGAGCCTTTAATGTAATCAATCCTTCTTTCAATATGTGTTGTAATGCTTGAGCTAGTGATATGTTAATTTTGGTGAGTTGTCTCTTAGGTGCGACCTCCTTACGTTGATTCCCTTGTTGATTTCGTTGCACAGGCATAGGATTATAGACCAATACTACCCCCACAAATGGGTTGTGGTTACCTCTAACATGTCCCTCCTGGCCATATACATCATTAGCTTCCTTCTTGCCACTGAATGGCTTTTTCTCAGCATTATAAGGTACAACCATTGGAATCTTCCCACTCTTAATACCGCTTTTGACTCTTTCACATGTTAGTATCAGCTCGGTGAACCCAGCCGAAGAACTTCCAATCAAGTGGTTGAAGAATGGACCAGACAAAGTGCCCAAGAACATGTCTACCAGCTCCCTATCAGATAGAGAAGGTTGGACTCTCCATGAAAGATCCCTCCATTTCTGGGTGTAATCTTTGAAACCCTCTCCGGAACCCATAGACATACTTTACAATTGTGTGCGGGTTGGAGCGAGGTCAGCAATATATTGGTACTTCCTGTAGAAAGCAGCAGCCAAGTCTTCCCAGGTATGAATGTCAGTTCCTTCTAACTGATAGTACCACTCCAATTGAGTGCCAACCAAACTTTCTTGGAAGAAATGGACCCATAACTTCCGGTCAACAGTGTGAGGCTAGATTTTTATGACGTATGATCTCAAGTGAAGTTTAGGACAAGAGACCTCGTCATATTTAGCGAATGTGGGGACTTTGAATTTCAGTGGTATGACCACTCCGGAAACCAACCCTAACTCTTCAAAATCCAAGTCGGGTATCTGCTGAATCTCTATAGCATTGAGGCGATCCTCTAGTTGTTTGTATTTATCATCAGCGGGAGGATATTGTTCCTCAAAGTAGTCAGCTTCATCTTCATCATTTCCCGGGTAGTTATCTTCTTCATGATTATCCCCCTCATTTGATAGAGTTGAAAGATCTAGATCTCTCTTGGCTGGTCCTCTAAGTCTTCCTCCCATATTCAAGACGCCGGCCGGTTTCTTTGCCTTCTTCTTCATTTCTTTGATGACGAGGGATTTCAGTTCTTCCTGCCTCTTAGCCAGAGCCAAGAACATTTGCTAGAACTGAGTGTTTCGGGCTTGAAGGTCTTTTACTGTCTGTTCAAGAGCCATTTCTTTTGCTGAAATACACAGCGAAAAGATGAGAAACCTGTCTTGAAATACCTGTTATGCAATGACATGGATGGTATGCTTATGCGATGTTTTCAAGGATCTCGCGGGGTAAACACAAAAAGATGTTAGAACCCAACTGAGGCTTTGGTTAAAGAACTTTTTGTATTGTTGATTGTCCTTCTACGAGAATCAAGCTCACCATATCAAGTGGGTCATAGCCCCTGACTTAAGTTGTCGTGCCTTGGTCTTTTGAAGGAATTGTCTAGAGGAAAATAAATCCCCTTTCCCCTTGCTAGACGTCTATCCTGCATTACAGACCCTTGAGATCCTTGAAATGGTTTACAAAATGCTATGGTATGATGCTATGATGTGTATGATATGCATTAAGCAAAATGTAGGGTGATGAAGACAAGTATCTCTTGCAGGAAAACCAGTTTAATGGATACAAACAAGATCCTGCAAGGAACACAAACAATGTCCTGCAATGAGTTCATGTTCTTAGACAATGAAAGTAGACAAGTCACACAAGAAGCCTTAGGTTCAGGCTTGCATGGGGTTTGTAGGTAAGTACCCTCTTGAAGTTTAGTTGGCTCAACCTGTCCTATTAATAGTAACCAGGTTCTAAGGAGTCTCATATCATTGACCTTTCTTTTAGGCATTGTTCTAGCTCAAACACCGAAGTATTACGGCCAGAATATCCCAAAATTATAGTCTCAATAAGTGTAGTATCGAGTATCAACCAATCTTTGATCGGAACCAAATTCGGACATCTCACTACTTTCTACCCTAGAGGTGTATATGTGCAAGTGGATTGTATTCAGTTATTTTTGTCTTTTTTGTTAGGTTTGCTAATGTTTGATTATTAATCTTGTCATGCAATCCTATTACCATACATCTAACATTTAATATATGTACAGGAATGTAAAATGCGGAAACGTAAATCCTACGCTATTACATGGATTTGGGGATTAATTACATGTCCAAGAATGAAGAGATAAAAGCATTAATGTCCTAATTATTCTATTACAACCCATGAGCAGTTACAATAATATGAAAAATGCGAAAATAAATAAATGCGCGCGAATTGAAAAAAAGAACGTCTAAAAATCCTAAGGAAAAGGAAATCTTTTTGTTTGTTTTTATTTATAAAAGAATGCAAAGCCTAAGTCTACTTAATTTTAATTAAAAAAGGTTAAATTAATTTATTAATTAATTAACAAAATTAATTTGGTTAATAAAACACTAGCCTAATGTTTTCTTTTGTGATTTTGTTCATTGTTAATTTAAAAAGAAATTAAGAAAAGAGTAAGTAACACAAAAAATTGAATTGCAAGAAAACAAGTCTTTTGATCCAGAGGAAAAGGTAGCTTTCGATCTAATGAAGAGGCAGTTTTTGATCCAATGAATGGTGATTGTCTTTCGATCCAATGAAGAGGCAGTTTTCGACCCAATGAATGGTGATTGTCTTTCGATCCAGGGGGCAAGCTACTTTTCGATCCATATCTGCAAGACAAGCATTAGAAAAACAAAGATGCAGGACCTGGGTGTTGAACCCAAGTCCTTCGACCCTGTGTGTGTTGGTCTGCTCAGGCTTGATCTGCAGTACAAGCGTTAGAAAAAGAAACAAATACAAACCTGGGTGTCGAACCCATGTCCTTAGTCCTGAATACAAATCAAACTATAAATGTTAATATGCCATGCAACAATAAAAATTAACCTAGGATCGAAGGTTTGTTACCAATGGAATGCTTTTCTTTAGATGGAAATGGCTTGCCATGAGCTTGGGCACGCCTCCTGCAAACTTCAAGGAGTGAATGGAGTGTTGTTGAAGATTCCTTTGATTTTGATTACTTAGGAGGGTTTTGATAAATTTGGTGTGGCTTAGGAGGCAGCGTGTGCGTGTAAGGCAATATGTGTGTGTGGTTCCTGGGTGTATGTCTCCAGTGTGTGTACCTGTATGCATGTAGTATATGACTGGTGGTGTGAGTGTTGCAGGAGTGTTTCTTTCTCTTCTATGATTTTTTTCTCCGCTCCTTTTCAATTTGCTTTACGCCTGTATTTATAGGGATGTGATGTGCATGGAAATGGTAAGGGACAACCATTAACTAGGCTTTAAAGGCCATGAGACAAGAATCCAACACATTAAAAGTTGGCCATATTTGGATAATTATTGCCTTTTAAATCTTGAGTGAACCTGGACATGTTTCATTCTTTCAAATACCTTCAAGCCATGCCCTTCGATTGACCTTGAGTTTCCTCCTTTGAATGGATCTGGTTTCATTCTTATAGCTCCTTCAATTGAGTCAATCTACATCAATTCGAATTGCTCAGATCTTTGATGGTTATGAATTCTAATTGTTCAGAGTTTCTTCCATTAAGTCACCATTTGCATCAATTCGAATTGCTCAGAATCCTCTTCGTCGGGGAATTGTTTTTTTTATGATTCCAATTCGAATTTTTTCAGAGTTTCCCTTATCAGGGCTTCTTCAAAATCCCCTCAGATATTTGCTCTTCGATTGGCTCCGAATTTCCTTGTCCTTCTATTGACTCTGACACTACCCAACTAACCCAATCGAAAGACCTCATTCTGTCCAATCGAAGCTTCCTTTGGCATGAATGTGCTTATGCATGAGGCTTGGGCCTGAAAGTATGCAAGACTTTGGCCAACAAGAAAAAATTGTCTCCAACCATTGTATGTCTTTCGACTGGACCAAGTGCATGTCCTTCGAAGGCATCACTTGTGTGTCCTTCGAATAGGCCTTACTTGGTGTCAAAAGGTGATGAATTGTGTGTTAAGGATTTTGAATTGAAACTGTTTCGAAGGGGGTCATTTCCCAGTCGAAGCTGGCACAAAGGAAGCCAATGCCTTGTAGATGCTAGCGTGAGGGAGGCCAAAGCAAGCATAAAAGAGGAAATTCCCTAGTGAATCGAATCAGGCATGAAGGAGGTATTTGCCTTGTGGTTTGAAGGAAGCTTTTTGCCTAGTGGATTGAAGGAAAATCTGAAGAAGTCTTGGCCTTGTGTGCTGAAGGCGCGCACATGGAAATTCATTTCCTTGTCAATCGAATCAGGCATGAAACAACCCATGCTCGGTCGAAGTCTTATGAACCAAGCTTATGTCGAAAGATTTTGGACATCTAATCAAAGCTCTTTGTCCAGATGTTAATCAAAGGACAACTTGCTCAGATGTCAATCGAAGACACCTTGTCCCAATGCCAATCGAAGACACCTTGTTTCAATGCCAATCAAAGACACCTCATTTCAATGCCAATCGAAGACACCTTGTTTATCTTCAAAATTCTTATTTTCTTTAAGCAAGTGTTTGTAACCACCCATATAAGAGAAAACCATGGAAAACATGAGAGGGAAAATTTTAGGGTACAACACCCTGCAAGGAGTTCAAGTTGTTAGATAATGAAAGCAAACAAGTCACAAAAGTAGCCTTAGGTTCGGGCTTGCATGGAGTTTGCAGGTAAGTTTCCTCTTGAAGTTTTAGTTGGTTCAAATGGTCCTAAAAAAAGTAATCGGGTTCTATGGATCTCATATCATTGATCTTTCTCTCAAGCATTGTTTCAGCTCAAGCATCTGAATTGCGGCCGAAATATCCCGAAATTCCAATCTCAATGAGTGTAGCATCGAGTATCAATCAACTTTAGTTTGCACCAAAGCCGTCCATCTCACTACTTTCTAATGGCTAAGATGAGTCAATTTAAGATTCTAAAGGCCAGTTAGTGCTTAATGACACTATGTGGAAGCCTAATGTTATCCTTGATTGACTCAAGGAACATTAGTACAAGCCAGAGTATCACATTAACATAGCTATCATATCATCCATATCGGTCGACACCGTACAACCTCCATGATTTATTACTACTTACCTAAAAGGTGCCCTAGATCCGGGTATAGGATCTTTGACAATAACCCACACATAAACCCGAAAGATAAACACACAAATAAAACAAGTAAACCAATTTAAATATGTTCTAGCTCTAAGGTAACCCCACTTTTAAAAGATTATCCCCAGCAGAGTCGTCAGTTCTATAATACGGTGGGATAACTGACTTTTACTGGTTTGCGTTTTATTGAAAATGTTGCAGTTAGCAAGAGTCACCACCGACTTTTCTTTTATCCAACAAAGGAAAGGGTGAAAATAATAGGAAAGACCTTTTGAGATTTTTCTGAGTAAGGGGGTAGGTTATGGAAAGGGGAGGTGTTAGCATCTTTTCCATCTGTAGTTATCTACGAGCTTTTAGTTGCTAGTCACTTTAAAAATTCTTTTTTTGTGTAAGTGTATTTGAAAATATTTTGTAAAAGATGCCTAAGTGCGGCAAACTTTGTAATGTTTCTCGTTTCGGAGAGAACGTATACAAAGTATTTTGTCTTTGAAAATATTTTAGAGAAGAGTTTGTGTATGTGCGAAAAATTGTTTTGTTTGTTTTTATGAGCAAGCAACTAGGAGTTATGTACCTACTCGAAAGATTTGTTCTTTTCCTCTTTTCCTTTAGATAGTGCTATCCTACTATTAGTCAGTAGGTAGCCATATTATTAGATGTTTGAGGGACGGGCGAGGGTCATCGTACAGTCACGAAAGCAACTAGTAAGATACTTTAGTAATTACCCTAAGGTTTTAAGATCATATACCGAGGCAACGTCAAAAGGGTCATCGAGGGACTTATGATCTCTAAACCAAAGGGTCACCACTAAAATCTCTTACGTTCGAGAGTCGTGACTGTTTATTCCGAAGGCAACAAATGCAGGTACCTTAGAGGTGTGCATGATCGAGTGTGTTGTGTTTCAGTTATTTATCTTCAGATGTTAGGTTTTCTAGCATTTACTTTTAGTCTTTTCATACAAGCCTATTAGAATTCATCTAATAGTTAATATTAGTACGAAAATAAAGATGCGGGAATTTAAATCTACACTGTTACAAGGATTCGGGGTGAGGGAATTACAAACCAAAACAGGGGGAAAGAAAATTGTAAAATAATTCGAATAAACAAATAGAATAAATAAATAGTTACATAGTTATGAAAAATAATTCGAATAAATAAATAGACGCGCGGGGGAAGAAAGAAAGAAAAATTAAAGGATGGAGAAAAAACTTAAGAAAAATTTCTAAGTAATAAAAGAAATGTTTTTCTTGTTTTTATTTGTTTTAGGAAAATATTTAAATTAAATTAATAAAAAGAAAACCTAATTCTAATTGATTAATTAATTTTTTAAAAAAAGTGATTACAAATGATTAATTAAAATTAATTTAATTAATGAAAATCTAAGTCTAATTATTTTTGTGATTTTGATTTTATGATTTTTAGGGAAACGAAATTAATTGAAATAAAAGAAAACAAATTGTGATACGGTGGCAGAACCGACTGTTTAATACTGGTTTGCGTTTTGCATTTTTTGGTTCGCAAAATGTTGCGATAAGCAAGAGTCGCCACCGAATTTTATTTCATCCAAACATGGAAAAGGAAAAAGAACAGAAAAAACCTTTTTTCGATATATTTCTGAGTACGGGAGGTAGATTATAGAAAGGGAAGGTGTTAGCACCCTTTCCATCCATGGTTTTCCATGGGCTCTTAGGTACTTGCTCATTTTGAAATTGCTTGTGTGTGCTTTGTTTTGAAAATGTTTTTACTTCATGATAACCCTTGTATCAGTCCTCAAGAGTGTTACGAAGTTGTTTTTGAAAACTTTGTTTGAAAAGTGTCTGTGTGAAAAAGATTTGTTTGTTTGAGCAAGTACCTAGGAACTAATCTACCTACTCGAAAAAATGCATTCTTTTCCTCCTATCCTTTAGACTGTGTTATCCTACTATTAGTGAGTAGCTAACCCTAGTCGTTGGATGTTTGAGGGACTATCGAAAGGGACAAATACAATCATTAAAGCAAAGGTTAGAAAACCATAGTAGTAAACCTAGAGTCTTAAGATCATTTCTGAGGCAACATTTCCGAGGCAACATTTCTGAGGCAGCATTCGAATGGGACAATTTGATCTCTTTAGACTGGAGGGAAACCACTAAAATCTCCTATGCTTAATGATTGTTTACCGAAGGCAACCTGAGTGAGGTAAACCCTAGGAGTGAATATGTGCATATGATTTGTTTCAGTTATTTAATCTTTGCACATTAGGTGATATACCGTTTTAATCTTCCAGACATTCGTGCCATACAATCCTATTAGCCATACATCTAGACAGTTAAATATTGCAGAAATTAAATGTACGAGGAAGTAAGACCTAGCTATTACAAGGCCTCAGGGAGGGGATTAATTACATAACCTAAAATCGGGGATTTAAAGCAAGAAATAAAACCCTAATTTAACTATTACAAACCCTGAACAATTACAAAAATAATGGAGAAAAATATTTACAAGCGCGTGGCAAATTAAATACGAGGACGGTAATTAATAACTTAAAACCGTAATTGAGAGGAAGAAATTTTTGTGGATTTTTGAGAAAGATTAATTAAATCATATACAAATAAAATCCTAAGTCTAATTATTTTTAAATTATGAAAGAAATTAAAGTTGCCCTAAATTAATAATTAAATTAATTAATTTATATTTAAAAAAATGCTTTTTTTTTATTTTTTTTATTTGTTGGTTTTATGATTAATTAAAAAAACAATTAATTTTTGGTGAAAAATAAATAAACAAAAATAATTAAAACAAAAGAAATAAATAAAGAAGAGAAAAAGAATGGGTCTGGAGTGATGAAGCAAACTGGGGGTGCATGCTGAACTTATGAACCCCAGAAGGATGGCCCAGATTCTGGCGCCTGATCCAATGAGACCATCTTCTAGGGACTCATGGTGGACCTGTGTATGCTGGCGTTGGATCTGGCTGGAGATGGATCCAGAAGATGATGATCCTCAGAAGGTGAGTATGCTGGATTTGGCTAAATATGGATCCAGAAGATGATGATACTCAGAAGGTGAGGTGTGCTGGATCTTGTTGAAGATGGATCCATAAGATGATGATCCTCAGAAGGTGAGGTGTGCTAGATCTGGCTGGAGATGGATCCAGAAGATAATGATCCTCAGAAGGTGAGGTGTGCTGGATCTGGCTAGAGATGGATCCAGAAGATGATGATCCTCAGAAGGTGAGGTGTGCTGGGAATGTGGTACACCTGATCATGTGAGAAAAAAATAATAGAAAGCAAATGTTTGGACCTGGGATCGAACCCAGTTCCTTATGCTCGCCTCCAGTGATGCTTTGCCAGCTGCGCTACCATGTTATTTTGTTCATATAATAGAAACAAAGCATAATAAGCAAAACAAATAATGGATTCAGAAAATGCACGCAAAATTCAAATCAGCCATTCATGGGCTGCCACGCATCATCTTCTTAATTGCAATCGTCGTCTTAGGTGAAGAACTTTTACCTACGGACGTTTGATGTCACTACAGCCCCTGCAAATTTCAAAAATTCCACACAAGCATAATAACTCAATTGTAATGATACCAATCAACTCGTCTTGGCCTCACAGTATCATGGTATCATTTTCTTGGCCTAATTGTTCCTGTATAACAAAGCCCTAAAAAAATCTCAGAAACCCTAACAATGGCAACTATGGATTCCTGTGCGATAAATGCAATTAAAGGGTACAGGTAGCTTGCAAACATTAAGACAAACACAATGGTATAATCAAAACATGCTTATGATGCCAAAATCAAAGAAATCAGAATTGAAATTTTGTGCAAACCGTGGTTGATGATGGGCGCAATTCTGGACGCTTCAGGCCTTACAAATGAATGAAGATGCTTCCTGAGATATCCAAGAATGTATTGCTAGCCTTTAAACTCCTGGAGGATGGCTCTAAGATGGATTTTGATCGCACACTTTTGTCAAAAATTTTGAGTTTTCTTCCTGCTGTTTCACACCTCCAATCCTCTTGTTTTTGATCTGGAGTTATTATGCACTTATAGTAGACTGAATTAGGTCAACAAATTTATATCAAATCTTTGAGAATCATGAAAATTGGATTTAATTTGCTTCATGTATGATTTCTTTTGAAAACTTACTTCAATCCAATATTTTTTTAACCCTAATGAAACTTGCACGACTTGGCTGGCATACTAGCTGTACATGGACTCGGAATATGCATAAAAATCTAAAGATTTGATTTGTTTTCATTATTTTACCGTTTAATTTGATTTATTTTGATTTAATTGAATAAAAAATCAAAATAAATGATAAAAGTAATAAAAAAAATAGGTGAAAAGCTCAGGGGTCGAGGGTCCTATTAGAAACATGTTTCAAGCAAGAAAACATGGACCCTTTGGAAAAAAATGCAATTTTGATCAATGTTGACTTTTGACAATTTTGCAAAAAAGGTCAACTTTGACAAGGCATATCTCTCTCAATTTTGACCCTAGGAAGATGTTATTGAACTTTTTAGAAAGCTTGGGATGTCCCCTAAGCAAACCTTTTGGTCTCATCTCAATTGAGTCTTCCATGTTCATGCATGAAGCTTTGACCCAAAAGGTGTTTTTGTTGACTTTTCAAAAGGACCTATAATGTCAAAATTCATATCTTTTTATGAGTGCATATTTTGAACTTGGGAGATGAAGATGAATTGTAGGGAATTGTATCCTCTTCAAAATGAGCTTTGGATGGAAAATTTCTGATAAAGTATGAAGAAGTTATACCTGGTCAAAGTTTGGTTGACTTTTACTAAGAAACCCTAATTTAGAAAATTTTGGGTTTTGATGAATTTAGAGCATTCCTTGAGGAATCATGATCAACCCTTGATAAAATGATGGATATAAATTCAAAATGTTGATGTTGACCAAAAATCTTGAGGTTTGACTGTATGTGGACCACAATTGACTTTTGACCTAATATAGTTGATTTTTAGGCATTTGAGCAATTGACTGAGTAAACTTCTTCTGCAAGGCATGAAACTTGACATGGATGATATTGAGAACATATTAGGACAATGGTGAGCATTTGGGATCCTTTGGACTCAAGCATCTTGATGAAAAATGAAAACCTAATTTTGTGTACACTGCCTTAGGAGAGAGTTTGTCTATTCAACTCTTGGACTTCCTTGAGCAACTTGGGGACCTCAACTGACATGTATTGAGTAAAGTGAGAGGGAAATTTTTGGGGTACAAAAGCTGCCCCTGTTCAATCTTCTTAAACCTGAGGATGTAGATTGGTTGTTCTGCCTTTCGCAATCTGAAGGTGGAAGATGATTAAACACTAAAGTGCCCAGAAATTTGCACTCGCATGAAGTGGAAACTGACTTGTGACATCGGGAATGGGCTTACAGATGCCATTTGGAGGTTGATGATATAATATTTGACGAAGATGGGCTTAAAGATGCCATCCTGGATGTGACGGAGAATTGTCTGAGATTGGCTTAAAGATGCCATCTAGAGAATGTGGATTTCCTGAGATATTCCTTTGATGAGAGTCCCTGTTGCTGTTGTTGAGGAGGAATATGCTGAGGAATATTGGTATATGTCTCGGGAGATATAGAATTTTAGGAGCTTCAGCTGTCCGTTACTCTACTGAGGAATCAACTCCAGAGGTGAACTGCATATCTGGTCAGTGTACAGGCTGCACTGCGACTTACTGGGGAAAGGTGAAACCAATCGTGTTTGATCAGGTCCAGGTCTTACAGTGTTGTGGACTTCCGTCTGGAGATAAGAGAAAAGGAACCTGGATAGTAAGGTTATGAGAAGGAACCTGGATAGTAGGGTTGCTTCGATATGAAATCCTGGATAGTAGGGCTGTGAGAAGGAACCTGGATAGTAAGGTTACTTCAATATGAAAGCCTGGATATTAGGGATGTGAGAAGGAACCTGGATAGTAGGGTTACTTCGATATAAAATCCTGGATAGTAGGGTTGTGAGAAGGAACCTGGATAGTAGGGTTACTTCGATATGAAAGCCTGGATAGTAGGGTTGTGAGAAGGAACCTGGATAGTAGGGTTACTTCAATATGAAAGCCTGGATAGTAGGGCTGTGAGAAGGAACCTGGATAGTAGGGTTACTTCGATCTGAAAGCCCGGATATTAGGGCTGTGAGAAGGAACCTGGATAGTAAGGTTACTTCGAAATGAAATCCTAGATAGTAGGACTATGAGAAGGAACCTGGATAGTAGGGTTACTTCGATATGAAAGCCTGGATTGTAGGACCGTGAAAAGGAATCTGGATAGTAGGCTTACTTCGATATGAAAGCCTGGATAGTAGGGCTGTGAGAAGGAACCTGGATAGTAGGGTTACTTTGATATGAAAGCTTGGATAGTAGGGTTGTGAGAAGGAACCTGGATAGTAAGGTTACTTCGATATGAAAGCCTGGATAGTAGGGCTGTGAGAAGGAACCTGGATAGTAGGGTTACTTCGATATGAAAGCCTGGATAGTAGGGCTGTGAGAAGGAACCTGGATAGTAGGGTTACTTCGATATGAAAGCCTGGATAGTAGGGTTGTGAGAAGGAATTTGGATAGTAGGGTTACTTCGATATGAAAGCCTGGATAGTAGGGTTGTGAGAAGGAACCTGGATAGTAGGGTTACTTCAATATGAAATCCTGGATAGTAGGGCTCTGAGAAGGAACCTGGATAGTAGGGTTACTTCGATATGAATGCCTGGATAGTAGGGCTGCTGAGAAGGAACCTGGATGGTAGGGTTACTTCGGTATGAATGCCTGGATAGTAGGACTGTGAGAAGGAACCTGGATAGTCGGGCTGTGAGAAGGAACCTGGATAGTAGGGTTACTTAGATATGAAAACCGGGATAGTAGGGTTGTGGGAAGGAACCTGGATAAGGTTGTTTCGTGAAGAGTTTGGGTAAAACTGCATCTTAACTGAGAAGGAACCTAGAGAAGGTTGCTTTGTGAGGAGTTTGGGTAAAACTGCATCTGAACTGAGAAGGAACCTGGGTAAGGTTGCTTGTGAGGATTTTGGGTAAAACTGCATCTGAACTGAGAAGGAACCTAGGGAAGGTTGCTTTGTGAGGAGTTTGGGTAAAACTGCATCTGAACTGAGAAGGAACCTAGGTAAGGTTGCTTTGCGAAGAGTTCGTGTAAAACTTCAGAATGAACTGAGGTAAGGTTACTTTGAGATAAGTTTGTCTAAAACTTCAGAATGAACCGAGGTAAGGTTACTTTGAGATAAGTTTGTGTAAAACTTCAGGAGGAACCTGGGTAAGGTTACTTTGTGATAAGTTCGTGTAAAACTTTAGAAGGAACCTGGGTGAGGTTACTTTGGAATAAGTTCGTGTACAACTTCAGAAGGAACCTGGGTAAGGTTAATTTGTGATAAGTTCGTGTGAAACTTAAGAAGGAAATGTATGATAAAGGACCCGTATAAGATTTTTCAGGATAAACCCATGTGAAGCTGCATTTAGGAGAAAACCGTGTAAGATTGCTTCGTGGCGAACCAGTGTAAAGGTGCATTTGGTCGCGCAGATAATTATTCTGTTTAGTTTCAGGAGCTAATCATGAACTTGCTGGAAGTTGTTGATGATAACCATCTTTCCTGAAAAGGTACATGATTAATCGTATATGATGCATGAAATGCATTGTATGGTGACGTTCTCAAAATAAATGAGATTATGCTGTATGCAATATGTATGCGCACGCCATGATATATAAACATGAAATGCTATTGTGGCACGTCCGATTTTTGGAAAATAAATCCCTGACTGTTGTTGGAGAGTATTGAGAATTACATTCCTGATTGTTGTAGAAATAGTGGTTCTTCTACTTCTGTTGGGGATGGTGAACCGGAGATGACTATGCTGGGGACTTGCCCCTTGTTTACGGATATTCTGTCGAGGAGAGACTCTACTTGAGAACAACTCTGCGGGGGAATAATTTCGTTGGAGAGAGAAGCTTCCATAGCTGAAGGGATAAACTCTGTCGGGGATTGAGCTTCTGTATTCAGAGAAATAAACTTTGTTCGGGAGAAAACTTTATGAACCGCTTGCGATTACAAAATTCGGCTGGGGAATATAGACATCGGCTCTCCGAAAGAGCTTGACTGGGGAAAGTAACTCTTTTTTGGGGAGGCATAGATCAAACTTTGGTTTCCCCTACTCTGTGGGGAGTGTAGATGTTACTGGGACGCATGCTGAGGATACGAAAATGACTTTGTATTAAGACTTTTCTGCCCTTGTACCTGCTGGAGAAAGTGCCTGCGGAGGCCTTGTGGATTGAGTGTTATCCCAACTTATGAGGTGCTTGGTAACTTTCGATCGGAACGATAAGTCTTCTACTGATAGGCAAGTGGCAAGATGATGGGACATAGTCGTACGCTTTAATCCCTAACTTTTGCCTGGACTGTCTTTTCAGATTTTCAGTCCACAGGGATACCCTTTTTTGCCCAAGCCGCCTTTTCAGGTATTTGACTTGTCGGGTGTACAGATTTTTCATATGTATATCCCTAACTTTTTTCCGAACCTTTTTGGCTCACTGGGATGCCCTTATTTTTGCCTAGGCCAGTCAACCTAGCGGGTCTTTATTCATGCGTAGTATTTTCCGACTATGTCCATGTTCACTAGGTACAAAGAATTGTCACTGTCAGTAGTGTTATGTTGCCACACTACCAGAAGATGTTTGTTTGATCGTACAGGACTCGTCGCTGGAATTCATGCCCAATGCCCTAAGGGATTCAAATGAAGATCTGCCCCTGGCTATTTGGCATCTTTGAGAGATTCCTTGAATCTTGACTTGAGGGCCCCAGATGATGGAAAATGATCATGTCGTGCCCCTTGGTTGGAAGTGTTTTTCCACTTGAGGTGATCCTTTTTATTGAGAAGGTTTTTGTTCACTAGATATTCGTAATGTGAATTTATCTACTGTTGAACAAATAGTCATATGCAAACAATGTTATTTTAAGAATGCAAAGCTTATGTCTGTCTTGGGGTTTTGAAAATGCAGTTTTTTTTAGTGAAATAGAATTTTGCAAAGATGTGATATCAACTAGGGATTTGTAACGGACCTTCAGGAGTTAGGATACCTTTTGTAACAGTATGCTTTCGAACTAACCCATGCTTCAGCTAGGAATTTTAAGGGTTATAACGTGGCCTGGTTCACGGTTCAAGAAACAAAGGATAAAGCCTCAAAATTTATTTGTACCCACCCGTTCTTCTTGATGTTCTTCTTTCCTATGCTCAGTTAATTGTGCATTTAGATCCCATTTGAGTCTTTGCTCTGATATTCCAGTGATAGTTCGGATACTGACAGTTTATTTTGAATATGCAGTAATTTTTTTGTTGAGGGTTTTTAAGACCTCTTTCTTTTTGATTTTATTATCCCTGTATTTTGCCTGAACTGTTTCTTTTTGTGATTACAGTCAGCGGGATTCCCCAGTTTTTTCTTAAGTCTCCTTCATAGGTTTTGACTTAATGAGCTTCTATTTCGAGAGATAATGACTATCTGTCTTGACGATTATGTGGAACCATCACCATCTTTTGATTCGGAAGGACGTCTTCGAGGCCATTCATTGTGTACGAAGCGGAAGATTGTGACTGAATACGCCTCTGAATTAACTGAGAAAACTAACCTGCCCCAGGTTGTGATTAAGGGTTTTAATTTGTGTGAAGGAAAAACTCCTACTTCTTTGGCTCAAAGGGGTTGACTAGGGATTATCTTCCTTATAACTCCACTGTTTAAGATTTGAAACAACGCTTGTACATCGTCAGCGGGGTCCGTTCAAAAGCACATTGTAGAGATTGTGGTGTCGTTTTTGTCATCCTCCCTGTAAAGGCTCAGAGCTTTTGTTCGAGAGTTGAATATCACAAAAAGGAAAGCAATTTAAATATAGTGAATACGAATGAATTGATTCAAAACAGACATATGCAATGCATTGATAAAGTAACAGAGTTTGACATGAATAGATGTTCGAACAATCAAAAGAAATTTGCAAATTGAAAATTCTAATGAACAAAAGCCTCTTCGTCTGATCTTGTCGCTTCAGAGGACGTGCCTTGGAGGGATGGTAGAAGAACTCAGCCTGACCATCTTGTGTAAACTCCAGCACTCTTTCATCAATCAAGTCCTGAATTTTATTTTTCAATGCCCAACAGTCATCAGTATCATGCCCCGGGTTGTTGGAATGGTATGCACACCTTGCATCAGGATTGTAGTTAGGGGAAGAAGTCTTGGTATGCGGATGAGTTCCTATCAACATAATTAGATTCATCCTTAACAGGTGTTGCGAAGCTTGAGACAACAACATGTTGAGTTTGGTAAACTGCCTTTTGGGCATATCCGGCTTACTCTTATTAACCCGTTGTTTTTGGCGAGGTTGTTGTTGGACCCGTGATGTAGTAGCAACTTGGAAAGGTCCATTCTTCACCAAACAACCTTTTGTATTTTTGGAGGTTGATCAATGACTTGGTCCCCGGTCTCGACTG
This sequence comes from Vicia faba, assembly GCA_948472305.1. Taxonomy (NCBI): domain Eukaryota; kingdom Viridiplantae; phylum Streptophyta; class Magnoliopsida; order Fabales; family Fabaceae; genus Vicia; species Vicia faba. Next base: position 563,634,341 of record OX451738.1, on the reverse strand, counting down.
TTTGCTTCATACTGTTGTATCCGTCTTGATGAAGTTGGTTGATGATGGCTTTCAGCTCTTCTTGTCTTTGGGATAGGCCTTGGATAAGAGCCATCTACCCCAGCATCTGGGTTCTCATTGCACCTACCTCAGCTTGCAGTTGTTCCATTCGTTCGTCCTTATTGTCTTCAAGACTTTTCTTGACCAAGTTGCCAACGAGGAGTGTTTATAACTCTTCCTACCCCTTGGATAGGTTTAGGAATATTTCCCTGAACTGAGCTTCTTGAGTTTTAATATCTTTGTTGTCTTGTTTGAGAGCCATTGCTGAAATAAACAACGAGAACATGAGAGACATGTACTGGAAGACCTGTTATGCAATGATATGTATGATATATGTATGCAATGTTTTCAAGGATCTCGCGGGGTAAACAAGAAACTGTTAGAATTTGATTGCAGCTTGATTGAAGAAACTTTGTGTCGTTTAGAGTCCTTCTTCAAGAGTCAAGCTCACCATATCGAGTGGGTCATAGCCACTAACTCAAGTTATCGTGTTTTGATCTCCAGACGACATTGGCTAGAGGAAAATACATCCCCTTGCCCCTTGCTAGACGTTTGGTTCATCATAACCTGCACCACAGGCCCTTGAGATCCTTGAAATGGTTAAGGAAATGCTATGTAATGATGTTATGATGTGTATGATATGCGTTTAAGCAAAAGTGCGGGGTGATATAAGCAAGTAAACCCGGCAAGAAATCCAAGTTATTGGATAAGGACTGTAAACAAAACCTACAAGGAACTCATGTTGTCAGATAATAAAATTGTGCCCTCTTGAAGTTCAAGTTGAAAGCACACAAGTCCCACAAATAACCTTAGGTTTAGGCTTGCATGGGTTTTAAGGTAGTACCCTCTTGAAGTTTAGTTGGTTCAACCTTCCCTATAAATAGTAATCGGGTTCTATAGGATCTCAATATCATTGACCATCCTTTATCGGCATTTTCTCAGCTCACTCAATCTTTTCTTGTGGCCGAAATATCCCGAAAGTCTGATCTCAATGAGTGTAGCATCGGGTATCAACCAGTTCTCAGCTCTACACTGAGGCCGGCTATCTCACTACTTTCTAATGGCCAAGTTGTGCAATTAAAGGTTCTAAGGTCAGTTGATTCTTCACGACACCACGCAGCAGCCCTGTACTCTCCCTGATTGACTCAAAGGTTACCGGTACCAACCAAAGTGCCACATCAACATAGCTACTACTTCAACCGTGCTGGTATACCCCAACATAGTTCCCTCACAGTTTATTGCTACTTACCTAAAAGGTGTTCCCCAGATCCGGGTGTAGGATCTATAGTAACCCCAAATAAACCCTCGAAAGTAAAGCAATCAAGACAATCAAGATAAGAAATTTAATGACCTAGATCCTAAGGTATACCCCACTTCATATAATTCCCCAGCAGAGTCTCCAGTTCTGTGATACGGTGGTAGAACCGACTGTTTAATACTGGTTTGCGTTTTGCGTTTTTGGTTCGCAAAATGTCGTGGTAAGCAAGAGTCACCATCGACTTTTATTTCATCCAATCATGGAAAAGGAAAAAGAACAGAAAAAACCTTTTTTCGAGATATTTCTGAGTACGGGGGATAAATTATAGAAAGGGAAGGTGTTAGCACCCTTTCCATCCATGGTTTTCCATGGGCTCTTAGGTACATGCTCATTTTGAAATTGCTTGTGTGTGCTTTGTTTTGAAAATGTTTTTACTTCGTGATAACCCTTGTATCAGACCTCAAGAGTGTTACGAAGTTGATTTTGAAAACTTTGTTTGAAAAGTGTCTGTGTGAAAAAGATTTGTTTGTTTGAGCAAGTACCTAGGAACTAATCTACCTACTCGAAAAAGGTGTTCTTTTCCTCCTATCCTTTAGACCGTGTTATCCTACTATTAGTGAGTAGGTAACCCTAGTCGTTGGATGTTTGAGGGACTATCGAAAGGGACAAATACAATCACTAAAGCAATAGTTAGAAAACCATAGTAGTAACCCTAGAGTCTTAAGAACATTTTCGAGGCAACATTTTCAAGGCAACATTTTCGAGGCAATATTTAAATGGGACAATTTGATCTCTTTATACTGGAGGGCAACCACTAAAATCTCCTATGCTTAATGATTGTTTACCGAAGGCAACCTGAGTGAGGTAAACCCTAGGAGTGAATATGTGCATATGATTTGTTTCAGTTATTTAATATTTGCACATTAGGTGATCTACCGTTTTAATCTTCCAGACATTTTGTCATACAATCCTATTAGCCATACATCTAGACAGTTAAAGATTGCAGAAATTAAAAGTACGAGGAAGTAAAACCTAGCTATTACAAGGCTTCAGGGAGGGGATTAATTACATAACCTAAAATCGGGGATTTAAAGCAAGAAATAAAACCCTAATTTAACTATTACAAACCCTGAACAATTACAAAAATAATGGAGAAAAATAATTAACAAGCGCGCGACAAATTAAATACGGGGATGGTAATTAATAACTTAAAACCCTAATTGAGAGGAAGAATTTTTTGTGGATTTTTGAGAAAGATTAATTAAATTATGTACAAATAAAATCCTAAGTCTAATTATTTTTAAATTATGAAAGAAATGAAAGTTGCCCTAAATTAATAATTAAATTAATTAATTTATTATTAAAAAAAATGCTTTTTGTATTTTTGTGATTTGTTGGTTTTATGATTAATTAAAAAAAAACAATTAATTTTTGGTGAAAAGTAAATAAACAAAAATAATTAAAACAAGAGAAATAAATAAAGAAGAGAAAAAGAATGGCCTGGAGTGATGAAGCAAACTGGGGGTGCATGCTGAACTTCTGAATCCCAGAAGAATGGCCCAGAGTCTGGCGCCTGATCCAATGAGACCATCTTCTGGGGACTCATAGTGGACTTGCGTATGCTGGCGTTGGATCTGGCTGGAGATGGATCCAGAAGATGATGATCCTCAGAAGGTGAGGTGTGTTGGATCTGGCTAGAGATAGATCCAGAAGATGATGATCCTCAGAAGGTGAGGTGTGCTGGATCTGGCTGGAGATGGATCCAAAAGATAATGATCCTCAGAAGGCGAGGTGTGCTGGATCTGGCTAGAGATGGATCCAGAAGATGATGATCCTCAAAAGGTGAGATGCGTTGGATCTGGCTGGAGATAGATCCAGAAGATGATGATCCTCAGAAGGTGAGGTGTGCTGGGAATGTGGTACACCTGATCATATGAGAAAAAATAATAGAAATCAAATGTTGGGACTTGGGATCGAACCCAGGTCCTTATGCTTGCCTCCAGTGATGCTTTGCCAGCTGCGCTACCATGTTATTTTGTTCATATAATAGAAACAAAGAATAATAAGCAAAACAAACAATGTATTCAGAAAATGCACGCAAAATTCAAATCAGCCTTTCATGGGCTGCCACACATCATCTTCTTCACTGCAACCGTCGTATTAGGTGAAGAACTTTTACCTACGGACGTTTGCTGTCACTACATCCCCTGCAAATTTCAAAAATTCCATACAAGCATAATAAATCAATTGTGATGATACCAATCAACTCGTCTTGGCCTCACGAGTATCATGGTATCATTTTCTTGGCCTAATTGTTCCTGTATAACAAAGCCCTAAAAACATCTCAGAAACCCTAGCAATGGAAACTATGGATTCCTGCGCGATAAATGCAATTAAAGGGTACAAGTAGCTTGCTAACATTAATACAAACATAATGAAATAATCAAAACATGCTTATGATGCCAAAATCAAAGAAATCAGAATTGAAATTTTGTGCAAACCTTGGTTGATGATGGGCGCGATTTTGGACGCTTCAGGCCTTGCAAATGAATGGAGAGGCTTCCTGAGATATCCAGGAACGTATTGCTAGCCTTGAAACTCCTGGAGGATGGATCTAAGATGGATTTTGATCTCACACTTTTGTCCAAATTTTTGAGTTTTCTTCCTGCTGTTTCACGCCTCCAATCCTCTTGTTTTTGATCTGGAATTATTATGCACTTATAGTAGACTGAATTAGGTCAACAAATTTGTATCAAATCTTTGAGAATCATGAAAATTGGATTTGATTTGCTTCATGTATGATTTCTTTCCAAAACTTGCTTCAATCCAATCTTTTTCAACCCTAATGAAACTTGCACGACTTGGCTGGCATACTAGCTGTACATGGACTCAGAATATGCATAAAAATCTCAAGATTTGATTTGTTTCCATTATTTTACCATTTAATTTGATTTATTTTGATTTAATTGAATAAAAAATCAAAATAAATGATAAAAGTAATAAAAAAAATAGGTGGAAAAGCTCAGGGGTCGTGGGTCCTATTAGAAACATGCTTTAAGCAAGAAAACATTGGCCCCTTTGGAAAAAATGCAAATTTGATCAACGTTGACTTTTGACAATTTTGCAAAAAAGGTCAACTTTGACAAGGCATATCTCTCTCAATTTTGACCCTAGGAAGATGTTCTTGGGCTTTTTAGAAAGCTTGAGATGTCCCCTAAGCAACCCTTTTGGTCTCATCTCAATTGAGTCTTCCATGTTCATGCATTAAGCTTTGACCCAAAAGGTATTTTTGTTGACTTTTCAAAAGGACCTATAATGTCAAAATTCATATCTTTTTATGAGTGCATATTTTGAACTTGTGAGCTGAAGATGAATTGTAGGGAATTGTATCCTATTAAAAATGAGCTTTGGATGGAAAATTTCTGATAAAGTATGAAGAAGTTATGCTTGGTCAAAGTTGGGTTGACTTTTACTAAGAAACCATAACTTAGCAACTTTTTGGTTTTGATGAATTTGGAGCATTCCTTGAGGAATCATGATCAAAACTTGATCAAATGATGGATGTTGTACCCCAAAATTTTCCCTCCCATATTCTTCAAAGTTTTGACAAGCATCATCTAAATTGGCTCAAGTCTACTCAAGGGTTGCAGTCAAACCATCCTCCTAAGCCAGTCAAAATTAGGGTTTTGGTTCTTGCAAGGAAGTTGAGGTTTTCAAGGGCTCAATCAAGTCCCACATTCCCATAAAACATTGTAAAGCATCTACATGTCAAGTTTCAAGGCTCACAAGGTCAAGTTGCACAGTCAAAAACCCTAATTGCCTCACAATCAACTGTAGGGGCAAAATGGTCATTTGGCAGTCAAAAGTCAAAATTTTTGGTCAACATCTCATTTTGAAGCCACAATCATCATTTGGTCAGATCTTGACCATGATTTCACAAGAATGGCTCAAAAATCATCAAGATGCAAAAGTTTCTATTTTTGGACAGCTGAAAAGTCAACTGTAACTTGACCAAGGCATAACTTTTTCATGGTTCATCAGAAAAATCCCATCCAATGCTCATTTTGAAGGGGAGGACATTTCCTACAACTCATCTTCACATTCCAAGTCCAAGAAATTCTCTCACAAAAAGTTATCAATTTCAACATTATAGGTCATTTTCAAAAGTCAACAAAAAGGCACTTTAAGTCAAAGACCATAACTTGAGATTGGTAGATCAAAATGACATGGGACCAAAGGCATTGGTTAGAGGACTTCAAGTCCTTTCCAAAATGTCCAAGAAAATGTTCATATGATCAAAATTGAGCAAGATATGCATTGGAGAAGTTGGGAAATTTTTGTGAAATGGCCAAAGTCAACTATCCTTGAAACTTCTAGTTTTGACAAAAGGGCCCACTTTTTCCACTTGATTCAGCTTTGCCATGCCACCCACGTGTCCCATGATTTTATTTCAAGATTAAAAATTAATTTTTCTATTTTTATTTAATTTTATTTGATTTAATTCATTTTAAATCTTTAAAATTCAAATAAAAATCAAAAAAATTAATTAAAGGAAATCTTGTGTTTTGAATAGCCTTGATGCATCATGAAACACATACCAATTTCGTGTACATCCTATTTCAAGCATAAAAATTCAAATTTGGACAAGAATGGCAAGTTTCTTTAATGAAGGTTATGGCAAAATCCAAAACATAATTGCATTGGTTTAAGGCTCATGATGTTGATTGATTCTCATTCAGAACCATATATGCAAGCCTCCCACACATGATTCACGACCTAGAAAACTCAGAGGCAGCATAACCAATTTCAAAATTTCAAGAGAAAAGTCACAAACTGAAAACCACTTTCCAGCATAATTCAAGCCTTCCTTTTGATCCAAATACACTCCCAGCATCCCCAGGAACCTTTTGCAAGCACAAACAAGCCCTCACACTCAAGAACTCGTGCTACACAGTCACACGGTTCATCATTTTTTCTTATGATCTAAATTCATTTTGCACGCATCATTAACATATTTTGAACATTGCTTTGTCTTTCTAACATTGTACTGAAGCTTTTGACATGATTTAATTGGAGTATGGTGCCTTAAAATGAAAACCACCATGGACGGATGCTAGGGTTCCGAAGCTCTTAATTTGGGGTTTTTCTTATACTGTAAAATTAACCCTCTAAACACCCATGGTTGAAATCAGCAGATGGAGACGAATCCAAAGCATACCTCGCGCCCTTTTTATATGAACTGAGCGCCTAGTCGCTATTTTTGACATTGGTATTTTGTGGGGGTTTAAAACCCCCGTTATTTGTCTGTGTTTTTGTTTCAGGAAGGAAGACGACGCTGAGGTGTCCATGCGTGTGTGGTTCATTCAAATCACGCGCGCTCTTTTTTATTTTTCCAGCATATAACGCATTTTTCTTATATAATATTTAGTGGCCATTATATTAACAGATGCGCATGAGTGGTGTAGCGGTTGGCCAGGTGCTTTGCAAGCGTTGGGACCTGGGTTCGATTCCCAGGTCCCCCCATAATTCCAATATTTTTTTCAAATGCATTCTTGTGCAGATTCCCAAATGATGAGCACCATAAGCCTCACATCTCAGCCTGCCAAATGTCCATCAGTGCAAATCCAAGGGCCAAGCATGAGGACCATGGAGCTCTGGAGTCAACATGGGCGTAGGCAACCAGAAAGAGTCAACGTGGCTGAAGATTCAAATGGGACATAATTCCAATCAAAACACCCCCTCATCCTGGCCCATACCCCCTTGGGTTTGCTCCTTTTTTTATTATTTTGTCATTTTCATTTTTTTTATTTTTCTTATTCCTTTTTTATTGACAATTAACATAATTAACCTTTTTTTCACAAAAAATCAAAAAAATAGAATTAACATTATTATTATTATTATTATTTTCATATTATTTTTGTAAATAAAATATTAACAACTAAAATAGTTTAATTAGGTCAACTTTAATTTCTTTTTCTTTACAATCAATAAAAATAATTTAGAATTAGGTTAACTTAGAATTTTAATTCTTTTATTTTATTTCATAAAAACATAAAAAACACAAAAATATTTTCTTTTAATAAATTAATTAATTAGTTTAATTATTAGTTATTAATTTCATTTAATCACAAAAAAGACAAAAAAAATCAATTTCTTTTCTTAAAAGGGTCAAAACCCTTAGAACATTCCCGATTAATTTTTATTCGCGCGCGTTTACTTTATTTTGATTATTATGTAATTGCTTCCAAGCATGTAATAGTAAATAGGTTTACCGCTTTATTTAATTTCTCGTACTTATTTACCAAAACGGGTCTTTGTGTTTTTGGCGATGTATAGACCCACGCCTTGTAATAGCGTAGAATTTATCTTTCTGCAATTTACTTTCCGCACCCCTAACTGTTAAATGCATGAAAGAATGTATGCAAATAAAATTAATCTGTAGCTCACAAATAACATGTACAAAAAACAATTAACTAAAAAACAACACACAAAGCACATGCCACTCCTAGGGTACGCTTCACTCGTTGCCTCGAAACATGGTCATCAAGTATAGGACGTCTTAGAGGTCACCCTTTGTCTAAAGATCCAGTTGCCTCGAAACGGTTGCCTCGGATAAAAGGATCTAGGACGTTAGGGTTACTTCTAAGTTGTCCTACCATTGCTTCGGTGACCACACAGTCCCGATAATCGAATTGACCCGAACAACTCCAACGATGGTGCTACCTACCTCTCAATGGTGGGATATCACTATCTAAAGGACTCTTACACGGCTTAATTCGTTAGGGTAGGTAGATGACTCATGGGTACTTGCTCTTTTCAAAAAGAAACAAAATACTTTTCACACCTTACACTTTCAAAAAGTTTTCAAACAAAACACTTCATACACTCTTAAGGATTGATACAAGAGTTACTTAGAAGTTTTTCAAACGAACTCTTTTTCAAAACCCACACACACTTGAAAAGCAAACAAATTTGAAAACATAAGAGCAAGTACCTAAGAGCCCGTGGATAACCACGGATAGAAAGGGTGCTAACACCTTCCCTTTCTATAAATCTACCTCCCGAACCGAGAAACATTCTCAAAGAAGGAATTTTGCTGTGCTTTTGTCCTTTCCATGTTAGAGAACATAAAAGAAGGTGGCGACTCTTGCTTACCGCGACATTTCACGAAACCAGCTAAAAAACAGTCAGTTCTATTTCCACCGATCACAGAACTGGCGACTCTGCTGGGGAGAATAAAAGTGAGGTGTACCTTAGGATTAGATCATACTTATGTTTTCAATTGCTTTGCTTTGATTGCTTTATATTTATGGGCTTTGCATCGGAGTTTCATAGATCCTAACCCGGATATGGGGATACCCTTTTAGGTAGCATAAGCTGTGAGGGACATGTCCGGCGTAGACCGACACGGGTGAAGCAGTGGCTACGTTGGTGTGGCACCTTGGTCTGTACCGATATCCCTTGTGTTGCAACGAGGAGAATATGGGTCTTCTGAGGAGTCATTAAGCACAAACTGACCTTAGAACCCTAATGTGACCCAACTTGGCCATAGAACAGTAGCAGTATGCTACACCCATTGAGGCTAAACTCTCGCGATGGTTATGGCCGCAAGAAAAGATTGGGACGCTGGAGTTATGACCGATTGAGGGTAGTCAGTGATATTGGGATCCTCTAGAACTCGGTTACTTTTGATAGGACAGGTCTTAACCAACAAACTGAAAGAGGGTAGTACCTGAACTTCATGCTGGCCTAAACTCTAAGGGTTGTCTTGTGTGACTTGTGTGCCTTATCGTGTTTGCCTTTGTGAATATTTGTGGTGTGCTTTATCATAACATCATAACATCATACCATTGCATGCATCCTGCATAAGGACTGACCTATTTCAAAGACAAGAGGGTTTCACCTTTGCTCTGTTTTATAGGACATCATTATTCCTGTGCGAAGGAACACTATCCGGCTCAACTTTGTTCACCCACCTGATTTTCTTAAAGAGTTGGTTGACAGAATTCCAAACACTGCTTCCTTCATCCAGAGGCATGGTTCTCTTCTCGGTTTAGTCACTTCAAAGTGGGACCAGCAACTGATGAGTGTCTTGACCCAGTTTTATGATCCCTTGTACAATTGCTTCACCTTTCAAGACTTCCAGCTGGTCCCTACCCTGGAAGAATTCTATGATTTTCTTGGTATCCCTATCATGGATCAGACTCCCTTCACTGGTTGGGAGAAGACTCTTAGACCTGAGGAGATTGCAGCAGCCCTTCCTTTGACCAACAAGGAGGTAATGGACAACTGGGTGACTAGAAGCGGAGTTAAGGGCTTCTTGGCTAAGTTTCTGATTGGTAAAGCTAACAGTTTCTGGAATGACTTAGACTTCGGGGCGTACGAGGACATTCTGGCTCTCTTAATCCATGGTCTAGTATTGTTTCCCAATCCTGATAACTTTGTCAATATCAATGCCATAAGGATCTTCATGTCTCGGAACCCTGTACCCACCCTCTTGGGTGATATCCTGCAACAACTGTATGCTCGTACTGCCCGAAAACGAGGAACCCTGTGGTGTTGTACTCATTTGTTAGTGAGGTGGTTTATTTCGCCCCTCCCCAAGTTCGTGCTAAAGAACCAAGAAGGAAGAGGCTGGGCTCACAGGTTAATGTCTCTCACTGATAATGACATCATTTGGACTCTCAGAGGTTTAGATGAGGTGGTTGTTATTGATCGTTGCGGAGAATATCCTAATGTTCCATTGATTGGTACTCAGGGCGGAATCTCTTACAATCCATGTTTAGCTCTCCGTCAATTTGGAAGAGCCAGAAGAGCAGGGCCTCATGAGATGTTGGTGCCTCACATCAGTTTTAAGTTTCAGGTAGATAGTGACGAACTGCGCCGTAGATTCATCAAAGCTTGGGACGGAGTTCACAAAGCTGACCCACATGAGTTGGGACCGAAGACTTATCTACCAATGGAACCCTATTGCAGATGGGTCCGCATCCGTGCTCAGAAGTTAGGTATGCCATATGAAGTTGTCAGGCCTATCATTCTTGAAATTCCTGATGGAGACGAGGTTCCTCCAACCATACTCCCTCCTCAGATACCCACTGATGTTGATACCCTAAAGAGGTCTTGGGTGCAACTACAGGAAGAGCAGGATTATTATCGGGAAAAGTTCAACGAACAGGAACAGAAGATCCAGAAGCTGACCAAGCAATTAGAGAACGAGCGAACCCTGAATGACTATATCTGTACTGAGAAGAGGAGGCCATGGGAGCACTGATGGGCTTTGGATGTTTCCTTTATAGCTTTTATTTCCTTTTCAGTATTTTCATTCCTGTAACGCCTAAGGGCAATTTGTTGAACAATTTAAATTCCAAAGTTTAAATCTAATAAAGTGTGTTCCTTTTGTCCATAAAGTTGATTCCCGATTGTCTTTGAAAACATAATTCATACGCATTTCATTCATCATATGCATCACAGGTACCCTTTTTCTACAGGTTGCTTAATCTTCTTCGCTGTTTATTTCAGCACTCAATAATCATGAATCCTGAATCAACTACCGAACAAGCTATTAAGGCCCTCCAGGCCCAGAACGCTCAATTTTAGGAGATGGTCATGAACTTGGCCCAAGGACAACAAGAGCTGAAGGCTTTGCTCCTGAAGAAGAAAAAGAAGAAGAGGACTGTGCTGTTCAACACTGGGCGCAGACTCGGGAATACATTGCAGAATGAAGCTGAGAGGACTACTCCGTCTGTGGGGGAAGGCAGTCACCAAGGGTGATAGGTCCCTAGTCCTGTGGTCTCTGACACCGAGACAGACTTCAATGACAAACAGTACCCTCCTGCTGAGGACCGGTACAAACAACTGGAGGACAGGTTAAATGCTATGGAGATTCAACGTGTGCCTGGGTTGGATTTCGGAGACTTGGGGTTATCTTCCGGGGTGGTGATCCCACACAAGTTCAAGGCACCTGCCTTTGTGAAGTATGACGGGGCTTCCTGTCCTAAGATGCACCTCCGTTCTTATGTAAGGAAGATCCAGCCTTACACAGCAGACAAGAACTTATGGATCCACTTCTTCCAGGAGAGTCTTTCAGGGACTCATCTCGAATGGTTCTATCAGCTGGATGGAACCAACATTCGTAACTGGGAGGATTTGGCCACTTCTTTTTACAAGAAGTATCAGTACAATTCCGACCTCGCTCCTACGCGTATCCAACTCCAGGGTATGTCGCTAGGATCGGGAGAAGGTTTTAAGGAGTACGTACAGAAATGGAGAGACCTGGCTGGCAGGGTGCAACCACCGTTGACGGATCGTGAGCTAGTGGACATGTTCCTGGGGACCCTATCTGGTCCATTCTTCAACCATCTCATTGGTAATTCCTCTGCTGGGTTTACAGACCTGATCCTGACTGGTGAGAGGATCGAAGCTGGTATCAAATCGGGGAAGATACAGAAGGGTGCCTCCTCAAAAACTGAAAAGAAGCCCTTCAAGAAGGAAGCTAGTGCTGTGTATGATCCCAGGAGACAGAACAAACCGGAACTCCGCCAAGCTGTCAACGCGGTGGTTATTTCTAAGCCTGCTGCTGCTCCTCAGCAATACAACCAGCCAAGAGCTGAGAGGCCCAAAAGACAATATACTCGGCTCAGCATGACTCTCTCTCAGATATTACCGCAACTGCTGTCAACCAGCCTGGTAACTGTCAAGGAAGCTCCGAAGGTGGTAAACACAGCATCTTTGAAGTACAACCCCAACGCCGGTTGCGCTTATCACTCTGATAGCCCGGGACATTCTACTGATGATTGTTGGGCCCTAAGGAATAAGGTTCAGGACCTTATTGATGCCAAGGAAATACAGTTCGAGGCGCCCAAAAGGCTAAATGTTGTGACCGCTCCCATGCCCCAGCATGGAGTGAATGCTGTTGCGGAGGATCTGTATGTAGCTTCTGTGGATGATGTTGCTACTCCACTGTTAACCGTCAAGAGGAACCTGTTGCTAGCTGGTTTATTTCCGGGATGTAGTAAAGGTTGCCATTTATGTGCTAATTCACCTGCCGGTTGTCCTTTGCTAAAGTCGGGCGTCCAAAACCTGATGGATAGTAAAGAGATCTTGTTCAAGAAGATTGTCGTTCCTGCTGCCCCTGTTGAAGAAGTTTCAATTGTCACCATTTTCAACAACCCTTCCCAGGCTCCTTCAAAGAAGCCTATCAAAATTATGCCTGTTCACAAGATTGCTCCTATAACCATTACTGTTCCGGGGCCCATCCCCTACAAGTCTGATAAAGTTGTCCTGTGGCACTATGGGGCAGATGTTTATGTTCTGGGAGTGAAACAAGAGTTCAATACTAGTACCGGTGTCACCAACATCACCGGGCCTGCTAAGGTCACTCGTAGTGGAAGATTGTTCTCACCAGACATTGCACCTCCAGCCATTCAGAGGCCTCTTGTCATCACACCTGCCAGCGTGCCTGTTTCCCCCCCTGATCAAGTTTCTACCCCCGCTGCCGAGTCATTTGACACTCGGGGCAAGGGGATTGCTACTGATGTGCCTGCCAGGACGGAGGCACCGAAGACCACTATTGAGGCTTCCAAGCAAGAGATGGAAGAGATCCTCAAAATTATCAAGAAGAGTGATTTCAACGTCGTTGAACAGCTGGGGCACACCCCCTCTAAAATCTCCATGCTATCACTATTGATGTGTTTAGAGGCCCATACCAAGGCCCTAATTGCTTTCCTGAAGACGACCCACGTGCCACAAGAAATGTCTGATGATCAATTCACCGACTGTGTGGACAACTTAACTGCTGATAATGGTCTGGGTTTCTCTGACGCTGATCTGACGGCCAAGGGGAAGAACCATAATGATGCCCTGCATGTCTCCATTGAATGCAGGGGCACTAATCTTGCTCATGTGCTGGTTGACACTGGTTCTTCACTAAACGTGCTACCCAAGAAAGCTCTAGACAGGCTGGACTGTGAGGGTTTAGAGCTCAAACCAAGTAATATTATTGTCCGGGCCTTTGACGGGTCCAAAAGGATGGTACATGGCGAGGTTGACATCCCAATCAGGGTTGGTTCACAAGTCTTTGATTCAAAATTCTATGTGATGGACATTCGTCCATCCTATTCTTGTTTGCTGGGTCGTCCATGGATCCACAAGGCTGGAGCTGTGACTTCAACTTTGCATCAGAAGCTTAAATACCCGATCAGAGGGAAGATCGTAAGAGTGCAAGGGGAAGAGGAATACATGGTCAGCCACCTCAACTCGTTCCGATACGTAGAAATGGATGGGGAGTTCATTGAGACCCCCTTTCAACACTTTGAAGAGGTGCCTCAGACATTGGCAGCAGCAGAGACAGTGACTGCAGAAGACTCTCCTTTGAAGATGTCTTCCTTGAAGGATGCTCGGGCTGTGATTGAGAAGGGTGGGTGCGCAAACTGGGGCAGACTTCCTGATTTCACTCCAAAGACTGACAAATTTGGCTTGGGTTTCACTGCAGAAGCTCAGAAGGCTGTGCGCAAGGCAAGGATTGGAAGACCTCCTGTGCTCATCACCAACCCGAGAGTGAATGCTATCGAGGACGACATGGAGGAATCCAAATTTGACAGCTGGATCTACCCAACGACCAACGGTGGACCTAGCAACTGGACTGCAAAAGATTTTATACCTATTACTTTTGTCACTCAGTAATGAACTCTTTTGTTTTAAATTTGTAACGAACAATAATTTGAAACTCTATGGCCCGGTGTCTTACCCGAGGCACCGTGGCGTCATTTGTGAGGACTTGTTATTTGTCACTTTCATATATCATGAATAAAAGCATTGGACGTTTTTAACATTTCAAATCTTGCGCTCCCTTTCTTTCTTTATATATTGCAAAACAGCTATATTTACACACACTCACTTATATAGGTTCCAATCCACTCTAGATCTCACTGGTAACGACTCTGCTACTGCCAGTTATGACTTCGAAAATCTGATCAACTTAGCCGAAGACGAAGGTGAAGATGATTGCGAAGTGCCTGGTGAGCTTGCAAGACTGTTACTCCAGGAAGAGAGGGTCATTCAGCCACATGAAGAGCCAGTGGAAATGGTAAATCTGGGTACTGAGACAGACAGAAAGGAAGTCAAGATTGGTGCCAATCTAGAGCTCAGTGTGAAACAGCGTTTGATTCAGATGCTGCATGACTATGTGGAAATCTTTGCATGGTCTTACGAAGACATGCCTGGGTTGGATACCGACATTGTGGTTCATCACTTGCCTACTAAGGAAGACTTCCCGCTAGTAAAACAGAACGTCCGCCGTATGCGTCCAGAGATGTCCGAGAAAATCAAGGCTGAGGTTATGAAATAATTTGACGCCAGTTTTCTAGCAGTGACTTCTTACCCTCAGTGGGTTGCCAACGTGGTTCCAGTGCCGAAGAAAGATGGTAAGGTCCGAATATGTGTTGATTACACGGATTTGAACAGGGCGAGCCCTAAGGATGATTTCCCTCTGCCTCACATCGATGTCCTGGTTGACAATACTGCTCAACATAAGGTATTCTCCTTCATGGACGGTTTCTCCGGATATAATCAGATCAAGATGGCTCCTGAAGACATGGAGAAGGCCACTTTTGTTACTCAGTGGGGCACCTTTTGCTACAAGGTCATGCCTTTTGGGTTGAAAAATGCTGGGGCAACCTACCAACGTGCCATGGCTGCTTTGTTTCATGACATGATCCATCATGAGATTGAAGTATATGTC
Organism: Vicia faba; assembly: GCA_948472305.1. NCBI lineage: Eukaryota > Viridiplantae > Streptophyta > Magnoliopsida > Fabales > Fabaceae > Vicia > Vicia faba. The sequence continues at coordinate 563,619,306 of OX451738.1, read as the reverse complement.
GATGATATGATTGCAAGGTCCCAAACTGAGGAGGAACACCTTGACCATCTACAGAAGCTGTTTGACCGTCTAAAATTGTACAAGCTAAGGTTGAACCCAAACAAGTGCACCTTCGGAGTAAGATCTGGAAAATTGCTAGGCTTCGTCGTAAGCGACAAAGGTATTCAAGTGGACCCTGCCAAGGTGAAAGCCATACAAGAGATGCCAGCTCCCAAGACAGAGAAAGAAGTCAGAGGCTTTCTGGGACGTCTGAATTACATTGCCCAATTCATCTCGCACCTAACTGCTACCTGTGAACCAATCTTCAAGCTACTGAAGAAAGATCAAGTAGTACGTTGGAACGATGAATGTCAGGCCGCTTTCGACAGAATCAAAGAGTATCTCCAAGAACCACCCATTCTTATGCCACCGGTTGAAGGGAGACCTCTAATCTTATACTTGACAGTACTTGACAAATCAATGGGGTGTGTGCTGGGGCAGCATGACGAGTCTAGCCGAAAAGAGCATGCCATTTATTACCTTAGCAAAAAGTTTACCGACTGTGAGACCCGATACTCACTGCTCGAGAAAACTTGATGCGCTTTGGTATGGGCTGCTCGCCGGCTGAGACAGTATATGTTGACTCACACTACTTTGTTGATTTCAAAAATGGATCCGATCAAGTACATATTTGAAAAGCCTGCCTTATCCGGAAGAATAGCGAGATGGAAGATGATCTTGACAGAATACGACATCCAGTACGCGACTCAGAAAGCAATCAAGGGAAGTGTATTGGCAGACCATTTGGCACATCAGGCAGTGGACGACTAGCAGTCAATGAACTTTGAATTTCCCGACGAGAACATCATGGTAGTAACTGATTGTGAAGTACCTGGACCGGATGAAGGACCTGAGAAAGGATCCCAATGGTCTATGCACTTTGACGGAGCCTCGTACGCTTTGGGTAATGGCATTGGCGTTGTGATCATATCCCCCAAAGGCACTCATACTCCACTCACTTCCCGGCTATGTTTCAACTGCACCAACAACATGGCGGAGTATGAGGCATGTATCATGGGTCTTCAAGCTGCAATTGACTTAAGGATCAAGTTTCTGAGTGTCTTCGGAGATTCCGCTCTCGTGATCAACCAGATCAAAGGCGAGTGGGATACGAAACACCCAAATCTTATTACTTACAAGGAGTTAGTGTTGACATTGATCCCCCATTTCACGGAGATAACTTTTGAACACTTCCCAAGAGAGGAGAATCAGTTGGCGGACGCGTTAGCTACGATGTCTTCTATGTTCAAAGTCAAATGGGACAATGAGGCCCCCCGGATCATTATCTGGAAATTGGATGAACCTGTACATTGCTGTGATCTTGAGGCTGAAGAGGTAATTGAAAAACCTTGGTATCATGAAGTAAAGAGGTACTTGGAAGCTCAAGAATACCCTGAAGGCGCATCTGTCAACGACAAGAAATTTCTGAGAAGATTCGCTGCAAAGTTCTTCCTCAGCAATGGCATTCTCTACAAGCGAAACCATGACTCAACTTTATTGCGTTGTGTGGATAAGACAGAAGCAGAAAAGATCATGGCAGAGCTACATGAAGGTACCTTCGGAACACATTCCAGTGGACATACTATGGCAAAGAAAATCCTTCGGGAAGGATATTTCTGGTCCACAATGGAAGCTGACTGTTACCAACATTCTCGGACATGTCATAAATGCCAGATATATGCTGATAAGGTGCACGTTCCTCCAGTACCTCTGAATGTCTTGACAGCACCTTGGCCTTTTGCAATGTGGGGCATTGATATGATTGGCGAGATCAGACCTACGGTATCCAACGGGCATCGCTTCATCCTTGTAGCGATTGATTACTTCACAGAGTGGGTTGAGGCAGCTTCCTACGCTACTGTAACCAAGAACGTCGTGGCACGGTTCATTCGGCATAACCTGATCTGTCGATACGGCGTCCCGGAAAGGATCATTACAGACAATGGTACCAATCTTAACAACAAGATGGTCACTGAGCTCTGCGAGCAATTCAAGATACAGCACCACAACTCTTCTCCCTACCGGCCGAAGATGAATGGGGCTGTCAAAGCAGCTAATAAGAATATCAAGAAGATTGTGCAGAAGATGACAGTGACTTACAAAGATTGGCACAAGATGTTACCGTTTGCTCTTCATGGGTACCGTACCTCATCACAGACGTCAACTGGGGCAACTCCCTTTTCCTTGGTCTATGGCATGGAGGCAGTCTTGCCTATTGAAGTGCAGATACCCTCTCTCCGGATAATGAAGGATGCAGGTTTGAACAAAGATGATTGGATCCAGACTCGACTTGATCAATTAAATCTAATCGACGAAAAGAGACTCGCTGCTATTTGTCATGGTCAAACGTATCAAAAACGGATGATCAGGGCATTTAACAAGAAAGTCAGACGACAAGAGTATCAAGTCGGAGACCTGGTAATCAAGCGCATCATTCTTCCTCAAAGTGATCCCAGGGGCAAATGGACCCCTACGTACGAAGGGCCATTTGTGGTTAAACATGTATTCTCAGGAGGAGCTATGATTCTAACCACCATGGATGGTGACGACCTTCCTCACCCCGCCAATGCAGACATAGTAAAAAGATACTACGCATAATTAAAGACCTTCTAGGTTGACACACCTAGGCAAAAATAAGGGCTTCCCGGCGAACCAAAAGGGTTCGGGCAAAAATAAGGGATGAAATGAAAAAATCTGTACACCCGGCAAGTCGAAAACCTGAAAAGGCGGCTTGGGCAAAAATGGGTATCCCGGTGGACTGAAAACCAGAAAGGGAGGTCTAGGCAAAAGTTAGGGATTAAAGCGTAATACTATGTCTCAATGGATCACCTTGCATTCAGAATCTGGTATCAACTATCAGGTTCAGACGGCATCAATCAATCAGCTTCATCTTCAACTAAGCAGCAAAGTGATGAGACGTTTGAAGACATAAAGGCGATAACAGAGTTGGGACCCAGTGGGGTTATTCCTTTCACATGGCTGTTTTGTTTTCCTTTGTACAAATTGTATAAACTCTATTCTGTTCGGCGACATTCTCTTACTAGGACGTCAACCTCTTGTATATAAACGCCTATTTACAGGCAAATTCAAAAATCAATACAAATTCACTTTTCAGACCAATTGCCAATTGTTTTTCCTCTTTCTATTTTGTTTTGTAAAGAGCGTCCAATGTTCAATTTTTGATATATGCATTTGACATTAATTGCTAACTCATCAATATTCGAATACGAAACAAAGGATTAATTACAGGTGACATCAGAAACAGGGGCAATAATGAGTTGTCTTAGCGATCTAGTTGCTTTGTCCACCAAGGGTCCAAGGTAAGTTCAGCTGAAGAACGTAACCAAGATATCTTCACTCCCCGCAGAGTAAGACAAGATTCAACAATACTCTCCCCGAGCAGAGTTGGTCTCTCATCAGCCCCGAAAAGGCGCAATATCTCCAGCAAGTCAGCGACACTCTCCCCAAGCAGAGTTAGCTTACTGTCAGCCTTAAGGAAGTTGGGTATCCCCAGAAAATCTCAATATTCCCCAGCGGAGTATACAGATGTTCCTAAGCAAGCATCCCTGACAGTCTTGATCTAAGATTGTTCCCCGGCGGAATACCAGACACCCCAGCGGAGCCATTCCCCAGTGCAGTCCAAAGTCCCCCCAGGAGAGTTGAATCAATCTCCCCAGTAGGAAGCTTATCCCCAGTAGATTCTGGAAGCTTATCGCCTGCAAAGTACGAACGCGTCTCCCAGGCTTTTTATTCAAAGGTTATTCTCCACCAGAACTTATAACTGGGTTATCCTCAGCTAAAAACCACGGGAGGATCATCCTCGACGAAGTTCTTCCTATCCCCCAACGGAGTTCATCAAATCTTCCAACATAACTCATCAATGGTATCCCCAGCGGAGTTATCATCAAACCTCAGCAAAGTATCTCTTCCCACAAAGTAATTCCCCACAGAATAATCTCTTCAACAAAGTTTATTCCCCAACGGAGTCATCTTCTCCCACCAGTTCATTCTTGCAACCATCATCCCCAGCGGAAATGAAGAACTTCACTCTTCAACGTCAGCCCAGGATTCAACTTCCCCCATTCGTCAAGGATTTATTTTCCTAGACGAAAATACATTCATAAACATATCACATTTTCATACATCCTACTTACATACATAACACATGCACATACGCATCATATCACACAATCTCATTTCTCCCTGAGAACATCATGACATCATGCTTTTCATACATCATGACATTGCATACAACTGATGTTTTACCTTTTCAGGAAAAGGTCCATCCAAAGATAATTACTATCAACTGTCGCAATTCCAGATTCGATACCTGTATCCAGCCAGGGCATATCTGTGAGCGATCAATTCCAGATTCGATTCCTGTATCCAGCCAGGGCACGTCTGAAGAGTTTGAAGATTCGATTCTTGTATCCATCCAAGGCATATCTGTTGACGACTATTTCCAAATTCGATTCCTGTATCCAGCCAAGGCACGTCTGAAGAGTTTGAAGATTCGATTCCTGTATCCAGCCAGGGAATATCTGTTGACGACTATTTCCAGATTCGATTCCTGTATCTAGCCAGGGAACGTCTGAAGAGTTTGAAGATTCGATTCCTGTATCCAGCCAGGGCACGTCTGAAGAGTTTGAAGATTCGATTCCTGTATCCAGCCAGGGAATATCTGTTGATGACTATTTCCAGATTCGATTCCTGTATCCAGCCAGGGCACGTCTGAAGAGTTTGAAGATTCGATTCCTGTATCCAGCCAGGGCATATCTGTTGACGACTATTTCCAGATTCGATTCCTGTATCCAGCCAGGGCACGTCTGAAGAGTTCGAAGATTCGATTCCTGTATCCAGCCAGGGCATATCTGTTGACGACTATTTCCAGATTCGATTCCTGTATCCAGCCATGGCATATCTGTTGACGACTATTTCCAGATTCGATTCCTGTATCCAGCCAGGGCACGTCTGAAGAGTTTGAAGATTCGATTCCTGTATCCAGCCAGGGCATATCTGTTGACGACTATTTCCAGATTCGATTCCTGTATCCAGCCAGGGCACGTCTGAAGAGTTTGAAGATTCGATTCCTGTATCCAGCCAGGGCATATATGTTGACGACTATTTCCATATTCGATTCCTGTATCCAGCCAGGGCACGTCTGAAGAGTTTGAAGATTCGATTCCTGTATCCAGCCAGGGCATATCTGTTGACAACTATTTCCAGATTCGATTCCTGTATCCATCCAGGGCACGCCTGAAGAGTTTGAAGATTCGATTCCTGTATCCAGCCAGGGCATATCTGTTGACGACTATTTCCAGATTCGATTCCTGTATCCAGCCAGGGCACGTCTGAAGAGTTTGAAGATTCGATTCCTGTATCCATCCAGGGCATATCTGTTGACGACTATTTCCAGATTCGATTCCTGTATCCAGCCAGGGCACGTCTGAAGAGTTTGAAGATTCGATTCCTGTATCTAGCCAGGGCATATCTGTTGACGACTATTCCCAGATTCGACTCCTGTATCCAGCCAGGGCACGTCTGAAGAGTTTGAAGATTCGATTCCTGTATCCAGCCAGGGCATATCTGTTGACGACTATTTCCAGATTCGATTCCTGTATCCAGCCAGGGCACGTCTGAAGAGTTTGAAGATTCGATTCCTGTATCCAGCCAGGGCATATCTGTTGACGACTATTTCCAGATTCGATTCCTGTATCCAGCCAGGGCACGTCTTAAGAGTTTGAAGATTTGATTCCTGTATCCAGCCAGGGCATATTTGTTGACGACTAGTTCTAGATTCGATTCATGTATCCAGCCAGGGCACGTCTGAAGAGTTTGTAGATTCGACACCTCTATCCAGCCAAGGCATATCTGCATAATGAGTTTGGAGATCAACCTCTGTAACAGGCCAGGTAATTATCTTTCTTTCTCAGGTACGCAAGTTCTCGCTAAGGAATCTCTTACGCGATCGACAACTAGATGGCATCTATAAGCCCATCTCCGCAACTATCCATCACAGTTCCAAATGGCATCTATAAGCCCATCCTCCTATCCATCACATCTCCAGATGGCATCTATAAGCCCATCCTCCTATCCACCATCTCTCCAAATGGCATCTGTAAGCCCATTCCCGGCATCACACTGCTGATACTCTACTATGTGAGTGCAAATTTCTGGGCACTCTAGTGTTCAATCATCTTCCACCCTCGGATCACGAAAGGCACACAAGCCAATCTACATCCTCAGGTCTAAGAAGATTGAAAAGGGGCAACTGTTGTACCCCAAAATTTGCCCTCCCATATTCTTCAAAGTTTTGACAAGCATCATCTAAATTGGCTCAAGTCTACTCAAGGGTTGCAGTCAAACCATCCTCCTAAGCCAGTCAAAATTAGGGTTTTGGTTCTTGCAAGGAAGTTGAGGTTTTCAAGGGCTCAATTAAGTCCCACATGCCTATAAAACATTGTCAAGCATCTACATGTCAAGTTTCAAGGCTCACAAGGTCAAGTTGCACATTCAAAAACCCTAATTGCCTCACAATCAACTGTAGGGGAAAAATGGTCATTTGACAGTCAAAAGTAAAAAATTTTGGTCAACATCTCATTTTGAAGCCACAATCCTCATTTGGTCAGATCTTGACCATGATTTCACAAGAATGGCTCAAAAATCATCAAGATGCAAAAGTTTCTATTTTTGCACAGCTGAAAAGTCAATTGTAACTTGACACAGGCATAACTTTTTCATGGTTCATCAGAAAAATCCCATCCAATGCTCATTTTGAAGGGGAGGACATTTCCTACAACTTATCTTCACATTCCAAGTCCAAGAAATGCTCTCACAAAAAGTTATCAATTTCAACATTATAGGTCATTTTCAAAAGTCAACAAAAAGGCACTTTAAGTCAAAGACCATAACTTGAGATTGGTAAATCAAAATGACATGGGACCAACGGCATTGGTTAGAGGACTTCAAGACCTTTCCAAAATGTCCAAGAACATGTTCATATGATCAAAATTGAGCAAGATATGCATTGGAGAAGTTGGGAAATTTTTGTGAAATGGCCAAAGTCAACTATCCTTGAAACTTCTAGTTTTGACAAAAGGGCCCACTTTTTCCACTTGATTCAGCTTTGCCATGCCACCCACGTGTCCCATGATTTTATTTCAAGATTAAAAATTAATTTTTCTATTTTTATTTAATTTTATTTGATTTAATTCATTTTAAATCTTTAAAATTCAAATAAAAATCAAAAAAATTAATTAAAGGAAATCTTGTGTTTTGAATAGCCTTGATGCATCATGAAACACATACCAATTTCGTGTACATCCTATTTCAAGCATAAAAATTCAAATTTGGACAAGAATGGCAAGTTTCTTTAATGAAGGTTATGGCAAAATCCAAAACATAATTGCATTGGTTTAAGGCTCATGATGTTGATTGATTCTCATTCAGAACCATATATGCAAGCCTCCCACACATGATTCACGACCTAGAAAACTCAGAGGCAGCATAACCAATTTCAAAATTTCAAGAGAAAAGTCACAAACTGAAAACCACTTTCCAGCATAATTCAAGCCTTCCTTTTGATCCAAATACACTCCCAGCATCCCCAGGAACCTTTTGCAAGCACAAACAAGCCCTCACACTCAAGAACCCGTGCTACACAGTCACACGGTTCATCATTTTTTCTTATGATCTAAATTCATTTTGCACGCATCATTAACATATTTTGAACATTGCTTTGTCTTTCTAACATTGTACTGAAGCTTTTGACATGATTTAATTGGAGTATGGTGCCTTAAAATGAAAACCACCATGGACGGATGCTAGGGTTCCGAAGCTCTTAATTTGGGGTTTTTCTTATACTGTAAAATTAACCCTCCAAACACCCATGGTTGAAATCAGCAGGAGGAGACGAATCCAAAGCATACCTCGCGCCCTTTTTATATGAACTGAGCGCCTAGTCGCTATTTTTGACATTGGTATTTTGTGGGGGTTTAAAACCCCCGTTATTTGTCTATGTTTTTGTTACAGGAAGGAAGACGACGCTGAGGTGTCCATGCGTGTGTGGTTCATTCAAATCACGCGCGCTCTTTTTTATTTTTCCAACATATAACGCATTTTTCTTATATAATATTTAGTGGCCATTATATTAACAGATGCGCATGAGTGGTGTAGCGGTTGGCCAGGTGCTTTGCAAGCGTTGGGACCTGGGTTCGATTCCCAGGTCCCCCCATAATTCCAATATTATTTTTTCAAATGCATTCTTGTGCAGATTCCCAAATGATGAGCACCATAAGCCTCACATCTCAGCCTGCCAAATGTCCATCAGTGCAAATCCAAGGGCCAAGCATGAGGACCATGGTGCTCTGGAGTCAACATGGGCGTAGGCAACCAAAAAGAGTCAACGTGGCTAAAGATTCAAATGGGCCATAATTCCAATCAAAACACCCCCCATCCTGGCCCATACCCCCTTGGGTTTGCTCCTTTTTTTATTATTTTGTCATTTTCATTTTTTTTATTTTTCTTATTCCTTTTTTATTGACAATTAACATAATTAACCTTTTTTTCACAAAAAATCAAAAAAATAGAATTAACATTATTATTATTATTATTTTCATATTATTTTTGTAAATAAAATATTAACAACTAAAATAGTTTAATTAGGTCAACTTTAATTTCTTTTTCTTTACAATCAATAAAAATAATTTAGAATTAGGTTAACTTAGAATTTTAATTCTTTTATTTTATTTCATAAAAACATAAAAAACACAAAAATATTTTCTTTTAATAAATTAATTAATTAGTTTAATTATTAGTTATTAATTTCATTTAATCACAAAAAAGACAAAAAAATTCAATTTCTTTTCTTAAAAGGGTCAAAACCCTTAGAACATTCCCGATTAAATTTTATTCGCGCGCGTTTACTTTATTTTGATTATTATGTAATTGCTTCCAAGAATGTAATAGTAAATAGGTTTACCGCTTTATTTAATTTCTCGTACTTATTTACCAAAACGGGTCTTTGTATTTTTGGCGATGTATAGACCTGCACCTTGTAATAGCGTAGAATTTATCTTTCCGCAATTTACTTTCTGCACCCCTAACTGTTAAATGCATGAAAGAATGTATGTAAATAAAATTAATCCGTAGCTCACAAATAACATGTACAAAAAATAATTAACTGAAAAACAACACACAAAGCACATGCCACTCCTAGGGTACGCTTCACTCGTTGCCTCGAAACGTGGTCATCAAGTATAGGACGTCTTAGAGGTCACCCTTTGTCTAAAGATCCAGTTGCCTCGAAACGGTTGCCTCGGATAAAAGGATCTAGGACGTTAGGGTTACTTCTAAGTTGTCCTACCATTGCTTCGGTGACCACACAGTCCCGATAATCGAATTGACCCGAACAACTCCAACGATGGTGCTACCTACCTCTCAATGGTGGGATAGCACTATCTAAAGGACTCTTACACAACTTAATTCCTTAGGGTAGGTAGATGACTCATGGGTACTTGCTCTTTTCAAAAACAAACAAAATACTTTTCACACCTTACACTTTCAAAAAGTTTTCAAACAAAACACTTCATACACTCTTGAGGACTTATACAAGAGTTACTTAGAAGTTTTTCAAACGAACTCTTTTTCAAAACCCACACACACTTGAAAAGCAAACAAATTTTGAAAACATAAGAGCAAGTACCTAAGAGCCCGTGGATAACCACGGATAGAAAGGGTGCTAACACCTTCCCTTTCTATAAATCTACCTCCCGAACCGAGAAACATTCTCAAAGAAGGAATTTTGCCGTGCTTTTGTCCTTTCCATGTTGGAGAACATAAAAGACGATGGCGACTCTTGCTTACCGCGACATTTCGCGAAACCAGCTAAAAAACAGTCAGTTCTATTTCCACCGATCACAATGGATATAACTTCAAAATGTTGATTTTGACCAAAAATCTTGAGGTTTGACTGTATGTGGGCCATAATTGACTTTTGACCTAGTGCAATTGATTTTCAGGCATTTGAGCAATTGACTAGGTAAACTTCTTCTGCAAGACATGAAACTTGACACGGATTATCTTGAGAACATATTAGGACAATGGTGAGCATTTGGGATCCTTTGGACTCGAGCATCTTGATGAAAAATAAAAACCTAATTTGGGGTACACTGCCTTAGGAGAGAGTTTGTCTGTTCAACTCTTGGACTTCCTTGAGAAACTTGGGGACCTCAATTGAAATGTATTGAGTAAAATGAGAGGACAAATTTTGGGGTACAACACAAATAATAAAATAAAAAGACAAAAAATTAAATTGGGCCAAGTTGCAAAACAAGTAATTAGGGGATGTGAGAATCAGAAATCAATTGGCTCAACAACATTGGCCCAGACGCTGGAGGAAAAATCTTCAGGATCCTGGCATCTCTCCCATGAGGCCTATCATGGGTGCTCAGATCTAGATTGGTGGATCTGGATCTGATGATATTGATGTGAGAGTGCATGATGAGCGTGATTCTAACGTCAAAAACATCATGCGGTCAGTTGTTCATGTCATGTTCTCTAATATGAATGCAACAGTGAGTTTGCGAATGGCCTTCTAAGCACAGTTGGACGTGGTCTTGGATCTGGGGATCTCAAGAGTAAGGTTTGATCACTTGTTTGGATTGATTGCGCCGGGAAAAGCAGTTGCGAATTTTGGCAATTTTGAGGAATTTTGAGAATTTGGTATAGCTTTGTGAAGAGATTTTGAAGAGCTTTTTGAAGAGGAATTCCATGCTCCCCTTGGCCTGCCTTGTAGTGCTTTATATAGATAGATAAAAGAAGTTAAAACCATCATGTAAAGAACCAAGGCATTAAGACATGGTTTTAACACCAAAATCAATTTTGAAATATTTCCAAAAATAAGATATTCTTGCCCTTTTTTTTTGCAATGAAACTGGACAGGTTTGATGTACCTTGAACAAAATCTTGGGCTCCATGATGGTTCAATCCTAGCCCAAATTCATTAGCCCATTATTTCTTATATTTTTATTTATTTTTTTTTGATTTAATTCGTATTTAAATGAATAAAAATTCAAATAAATAGAAATAAAAATCAAAATAGTCCATGGTTAAGTTTAGAGGTTCTTGAGTATGTCATAAACATTTCTAAACCCTAAATGTTAGGTCCATTAACCTGAAAATGCAATTTTTCTCAATGTTGACTTCATGCATTTTTCACAAATTTTCCCAACTTGTGCAAACCATAACTTGCTCAATTATCATCTTTTGAAGATGATATTAGACTTTTTGAAAAGCCCAAGATGTCCTCTACAATCTCTATGTTTATCATTTTTTATTTTCAAGATATTATCTTGATGTATGTTTCCTTGAAAAAAAGTGTCTTTTGTTGACTTTCTAAAATGACCTATAATATATGAGATCATATCTTCCAAATGAAGCATCTTTTGTACTTGAAAATAAAAAAAAAGTTATAGGTAATTGAATTTTCTTAAAAATTTGCTTTGTTTGGGGAAAAGTTGATGAAGAATGTGAAAGTTATTCCTGGTCAAAGTTTACTTGACTTTTCCTAGGAAACCCTAATTTAGCAAATCTTGACTTTTGATGATCTGAGTACTTTCCTTGAGGAATCATGATCAACCCTTGATCAAATGATGAATATCACTTCAAGATGTTTATGTTGACCAAAAATCTTGAACTTTGAATGTATATTAACCACAAATAACTTTTAACCTAATACGGTTGATTTTGAGTCAACTGTGCAATTGACTGAGAAATCTTGTGATGCAAGGCATGAAACTTGGCATGAGAATTCTTGAGGACATATTAGGAACCATGGAAATCACTTTAGGCCTTTGAAACTCAAACTTATTTTTGAAAAGTTAAACCCTATTTGGAATTCCATTCCTTAGGAGGAGAATTTGTCTGGTTAATTCTTGGTCAACCTTGAGCATTTAAGGACCTCTAGGAGTATGTTTTGAATAAATTGAGAGGGAAAATTTTGGGGTACAACAATAGCACATGAAAGTTGTAAAAGTTGAGATTTTAAAGGGTAATGCTACATACCTAGCCGAATATTATTGTCGTTGGTGAGGAATATGTCGGAACACTGAGAATTTACATTAAATTTTATTCAATAAACATCACATGAATTTCATTTCATTTCTATTTTACTTTTCTTTATAGAAGAGAATATGTAACACCTTAAGATCTCGGTGGATTACACGGTTATAACGCAAGTAGTCTACCGCTATCAACATTTCTGTTACCCACTTCCAAACCTTCTACACTTCAAATTGGAATTCCAGAGCGAGTAATGAATATTTATAATTAAATGTTAAGGAATTGACGATTAAGCTATTAATTACCTCCTCTAGAAAAAACATTTCGCGAAATTTTTTAATGCTCTTGGCCCTGCTCCACAAAGAATGCAGAGTACCATCGTTAGGACTTTGTGTCAATGATGATTTTCCAATGGAGACGGGTATCCCATGTTGATATAGAAATGCATAGCAAACAGAACGTTATGATTAAAAGTCCGAAGTAAAATGGTATAAGAATCAAATATAGTTGGTGTATGCTTAGAAACATAAAAGGAACAACATATATTTTTCAGACAGAAAAGGCTTAACATTAAATTCAGAATATACCAAAAAGTGATGTTACAGACTCATGTACTACACATTCTGAAGCAAGAACAAAATGTCGCAGATTAACAAAAGAGCGTACCTAATATTGCCAAAAACTTCCTTGTAAACAACATTTGTAGTTGTAGCTTTGAAATTTCCATGTTCATCATGTATCAATATTTTGATTCCTTGTTTTGTTGTGACCCTCGATAGTGCAACATAAATTTGACCATGGGTAAATATATCTCTTGGCAAGTATAGACCTACGTTATCCAAAGATTGTCCCTGTGATTTGTTAATCGTCATGGCATACTGTTGTACCCCAAAATTTGCCCTCCCATATTCTTCAAAGTTTGTCAAGAATCATCTTCAATTGGTTCAAGACTAATCAAAGGTTGCACAGTCCAACTGCCTCCTAAGGCAGTCAAAATTAGGGTTTTGGTTCTTGCAAGGAAGTTGAGGTTTTCAGTGGTCCAATCAAGTCCCATAGGCCTGTATACATTGTCAAGCATCTACATGCCAAGTTTCAAGGCTCACAGGGTCAAGTTGCACAGTCAAAAGCCCTATTTGGTTCACAATCAACTACAGGGGCAAAATGGTCATTTTACAGTCAAAAGTCAAAAATTTTGGTCAACATCTTATTTTTAAGTCACAATCATCATTTGATCAAGTCTTGATCATGATTCCTCAAGCATGGCTCAGAAATCATTAAGGATGCAAAAGTTTCTATTTTTGGACAGCAGAAAAGTCAACTGTAACTTGACCAAGGCATAACTTTTTCATGGTTTATCAGAAAAATCCCATCCAATTCTCATTTTGAAGGGGATGACATTTCCTACAACTCATCTTCACATTCCAAGTCCAAGAAATGCTCTCACAAAAAGTTATCAATTTCTACATTATAGGTCATTTTCAAAAGTCAACAAAAAGGCATTTTAAGTCAAAGACCATAACTTGAGATTGGTAAATCCAAATGACATGGAACCAAAGGCATTGGTTAGAGGACTTCAAGACCTTTCCAAAATGTCCAAGGACATGTTCATAGGATCAAAATTGAGCAAGATATGCATTGGAGAAGTTGGGAAATTTTTTGGAATTTGCAAAAGTCAACTTTGCCCAAAACACTTCATTTTTGCTAATGTGCCTCAAATTCTTTCTTGAAACTTTGTCCAAGGCCTATGCACGACCCATTGAACTTAAATTGATTTATTTTCTTATTTTTAATTAATTAATTGAATTTTTATTAATATTAATTCATTTAATTCATTTAATTGTAGGAAAATTCAAAAGATATGGTTTTCAAATCTTTTTGTGATGCAAATAGACTCAGGGCAAGCTGGAAATTTCGTGCATCCATCAAAGAGACAAGAATCACCCAATTTTGCAAGGTTTTTCAATCAAAAAGATTGAAAAATATTTGATTGAAAATCAAATATTGAAAACTTTATTCCATGGATTTTTGGATCAAAACTTGACCTAAAACCATTCTACTATAAGTGCATAACTCAACCCTAATGCTGTGAACGTGCAAAACTGCTGCAAAGAACCATTACCATATTGAAAAAATTCAAAGAAAGTTTGAAACTGAATTCTACTTTCCAGGCCCTTTCAAGGAGATTTAAAGATTCAAACACGTTGCTAGCAATACTCAGAAACAATTTGCAATCAAAACCAAGTGTTTAACCTCAAGAAATCGCCTCTAACAGATTCACGGTTTGCCTAACTTTTTAAAAATCGAAACTCATAATTCATGCATCTTTACTATGATTTTTTGTGTGTTTTGAGTTTCTTGCATCCACAGGAATCTTTTGGCATAAATTAATTGCATTGAAACGCCTTGAAACAGAATCTACCATTGATGAAATTTAGGGTTTCGAAGCTTTCAAAATAGGGCTTTGCTATACAAGAAAAATTAGACCTCAAGACGCACATGGTTGAAACCGTCTGAATGAGACGAAGACATTGAGATCCTCGCGATGAATTTATATAAACCATACGCCTATTCGCTATTATTTGACATTCCATATTGTGGGGGTTAAAAACCCCCGCTATTTGTTTTGTTTTCTGCAGGTTTGATGAAGAAGATGACTAAGTGTTAGTAAGTGATTGGAGCATTTGAAATAAACGCGCGTTTTCTTTTGATGAAGCATATTGCCTGACTTTCTAATATAATGATTAGTTTGTATTATAATATCAAACGCGTTCAAGTGGCCTAGTGGTTGGTGATCTGTCCAAGAATCATTGGGACCTGGGTTCGATTCCCAGGTCCCCCAAAATACTTGTTCTATTTTTTCTAACAAATTCCCATGCAGCGCTTTCTAATGGTTCCACCATACACCTCAACCATCCAAGCGCCAGGTATTCATAATCAGCAATCCAAGGGCTATGAAGTGTTGACCATCATGTTCCCCAGTCAAAGCCAGCGTAGACTATCCAGAAAGTCAAAGTAGGCTTGATTCTTAATGGGACAAATTGCTTCTTCAAACCTCCATTGGGTCAATCAACCCCCCTGGTTTTCTTTCTATTTCTTTTTGCTTTCTTTTTATTTCCTTTTTATAATTATTAATTATTATTATTTAACTAACAAATAGCTATTTTAATAATTAATTCAGAAAACAAATATTTATAATATTTATTATTATGTATTAATTTCATTATTAATTTATTTTGTAAATAAAATACTAACAAATTAATTAGTTAATTTTAATCTTTTTTCACAATAAATAAAATAGGTTAGAATTAGGGTTTTTTTCTTGACTTTTAATTTCTTTTCTTTTTATTTTCATTAAAGTATAAAAAATACAAAAAACATTTTTTTTCTTTTTAATTAAATAATTAATTAGTACTAGGTTTAATATTTTAATTAAATTGCAAAAAAGGACAAAACTTAAATTCTTTTCGCAAAAAGGGTCAAAACCCTAAGGACGTCCCGATTAAATTTCTATTCGCGCATTATTATTTATTTTGATTATATTTATGTATCTGTTTCCGGAGATGTAATAGTTAATTAGGATTTTATTGCTTTCTTTTACTTTCCGCATTTATTTTCCAAAACGGGTTTTTGTTTTTGGCGATGTATAGACCTGCGCCTTGTAATAGCGTAGATTTACCTTTCCGCAATTTATTTTCCGCACTCTTAACTGTTAATATGCATGAAAGACTTGTATGAATAATAAAATCAACTCGTAGATCACCATGATACATGTACAAGATAAACATAAACTGAAACAACACACATGCACATGCCACTCTTAGGGTACGCCTCACTGGTTGCCTCAAACGTGGTCGTCAAGTATAGGGTCTTTTAGAGGTCGCCCTCCTGTCTAAAGATCCAGTCGCCTCGAAACGGTTGTCTCAGATACAAAGGATCTAGGACATTAGGGTTACCACTAAGGTGTCCTACTATTGCTTCGGTGACCACATTGTCCCTTATAATCGAATTGACCCGAATACCTCCAACGACGGTGCTACCTACTTCTCAATAGTAGGATAGTACTGTTTAAAGGACTCTTACACATCCTAATTCCTTAGAGTAGGTAGATTCTCCTGGGTACTTGCTCTCTTTCTAAAAACAAAAACATCTTTTCACACTTACACTTTCAAAAAGTTTTCAAACAAATTTTTCATACACTCTTGAGGACAGATACAAGAGTTACCTAGAAATTTTTCAAACGAAACTTTTTCAAACCCACATACACTTGAAAAGCAAACAATCTTTTGAAAACATAAGGGCAAGTACCTAAGAGCCCATGGATAACCATGGATAGAAAGGGTGCTAACACCTTCCCTTTCTATAAATCTACCTCCCGAACCGAGAAACATTCTCAAAGAAGGAATTTTGTTGTGCTTTTGTCCTTTCCATGTTGGAGAATATGAAAGACGGTGGCGACTCTTGCTTACTGCGACATTTCGCGAACCAGCTTAAAAAACAGTCAGTTCTATTTCCACCGATCACACATACGAGACAATAATTGGGAATTATCGTCTATTTAACTTGAATGGCCATGGTGACTGCAACAGTGACATATCCATCATAGGGATGTAAACTAAATTTTCATAACCCATTCCCGACATTATCGAAGCTTCAAGGACATGGTTTTCCATGTTTGTTATGATTATCCTTGTGCCGTTACACAAACCTTGCGACTGGTCTATGTTTTGCATTAGCATAACAGGTCTTCCTATTTTTAACTTTAAGTGATGGTTAGGAAAAAATGAAGTACGTAGGGAACTAAGGAATTCCGGTGTCAGGATGTCAAGTACTTCGGGCACATGGATTTTAGACCTATCAATTGAATTTGAATTGTAATAGTCGCGTATGTCTCCTGTTTTTGGAACAAAAATAAATTAGCAAATAGAAGTCAATGTATATTTGACAGTAAAAAGAAAAAAAATGGAAGAATATGAAAACCTTCCATTAAAGCAAGAATGTGGTCGTTGATGTCATCCACAACTTCTAATGTAGAAGCTAGAATTGCTCGACCCTTAAGGTAATCGTAGGAATGATAATTATTAATGAAATCAGGATATGTACTATTCACAATTCCAACAACAAGATCATGAAAGTCAATAATCAAAAGTTCATGGGGAATGTCAATTTCTGCAACACCATCATTAGGTTCTGATACTTTGCCTTCACCTATTCACAAAATCCAATCAGAAAAATATGCAATTTCCTTTTTATCTTGCTCTGTCGGACCCGAATGCAAACGCCTGTTTTTTGTCAGCTTTAAAACCTAAACCTAATTCCATTTGTAAGATGCATATATCACCGAGTGAACAATATCTGAACGGTTGCCTCGTGGAACAACAGGTAAAATTTGTCTAAAGTCACCACCGAAAACTACAACCTTTCCACCAAACACATCCTTCGAATTATTATACACACTCATGACATCTTTCAATGTTTTTTCAAGTGATTCTATAGCATGCTTGTGTGTCATCGGTGCTTCGTCCCATATAATTAGCTTTGTCTGTCTTAGAAGTTATCCAACATCGTCGTTGTATTCAATGTTGCAAGTAGAATTATCAAGCGTCAGTACAGGTATCTTAAACATGGAATGTGCAGTTCTACCCCCTGGGAATAACAAGGAAGCTATACCATTGGTGGCAACGATTAAACATATCTCATGTTTGGACCTCAAAGCTGCCACCAGTGTTCTCCATATATGTGTCTTACCAGTACCCCCGTAACCATGAAGGAAGAAGACACCACCATTCTGTGACTGGACAACCCCATTAATTTTTTTCATATATACCTTTTTGTTCATCTAAGAAATTTTGAAAAGGAACAGGTAAAATAGATAGCTAGGAGGGCAATGGCAATGCTGTTCATAGGAATTTTTTTCCAAGAATTACCAATAAAAGCATTGAAGAGTCTTGTAAATTCCAATTTCATAGCTGCATAATCATAATTACGTTCATCATATATGAGTCTATTCCTAACTCCTGCAGTACATAAGTTTTTGGATATGGAATGGGACTAAAATCTTTGAGAGTCCTTCTATTTTCCTGCATTATCTTCTCAATTTCTATTAAAGTCAGACTTTGCAATTCAGTCTTTGTCAACACCAAACTTGTATGAATGCAGCAAGAAAAACAAAGTACAGAAGTAGTTAGATCAGACACGGGTTCAAGAAGAATGGACGCACGTCTGCTGCAGTAACATGCTGAAAGTAAGGTAGCAGCCCAATAAACAGTTTGTATAAATAAGTGAGAGTGAGATATGAAGAAACCTGGATTTAGAGTTAATAATCTTTGGGAATGTAAAAGACCATCGGACAACAATTGCCACGATTTTGTCCAGATATGTGCTAGTAGATTAACAACACCCGACAGTAGTATTACAACAAAAAGTCTGTGAAGAAAATATCCTGAACCCCATTCACTTGCTTCCTTGATAGAAACTACGTATTCTTTATCATCCTTGAGAAATCCCATTGCAAAGCATGAATCTCTAAATGTCTCATATTAGTTGTCACCAACTTTGCAAATATCTTTATAACTTGTAGGTCCCTTGACTATGATCAACATCATCCTCAAGTAAAACAGTTCTCTAGTAGTCGGGGGAACCCATACCAAACAACCTATTGTGAACCTTCTTTTGCGTGGCCTCTATACCCTATTCCCATTGTCATAAACAAACCTTGAAACAAACTGAGCATAAGTCAGTGACCAGGCTTCTTCATATTGTGCATTTGCAGCCAGCCATGTAGTAAACATAGATTCATTCACACTTGTGTTTTCCAAAATATTTTCCATTCGATCATGATCTGTATAGTAAACAGCCTTCTCAACCACTAAATGATAGAACATACGCTCCACTCGCGGAGATATATCTGCAGTCCAAATATTATTTGATTTCATCAACGTGCTCTGTCTCATTTCCAGAAACAGATGTTGTTATCCTATCGTATCCTTTACTTATATATTTGAAAAGATAAATAATGCATGTACTTTGGTTACACCATTCCATGTTTATATGTGCATGATATTTCAAAAGGAATCTTGTATTATACGAGACCACATGCCGATTGTCCAATGTAATTCCATTTTTTTCGACAACATGTGATTCCGATCTTCTTCTGTATAAGGGATAGCCATCAACATCAACAACAGTATGTTCAACGAACTTTTTAGGGGAAGTATTTAGTGCATTTTTTGTTTTTCATGCATGGTGAATTCATCCGCGATAACCCACAAGGACAATACATCATGTTCGCTTTAACTAAATTGTATAATTTAGGATGAACAATGGGGTCGGGAATTTCAGCACAAATGATTTTATCAATGTCTGAAGGTGCTGGATATTTTCTCTGAGGGTGGAGGAAAATCAGAATGTGTGCATGAGGCAATACACGATTTTGGAATTCAATGGTGTACATAACTAAAAAAGGGTAACAATAAGTTAACATATAAAGTTGTTGGAACAAAACCTACTACATAATTGAGATTTAATATAAAGAAGAGTACTTACATGCCAACACTTTGCCTAGAACATGCAATTTTATAATATCATCCATTAGTTCATCAAATTTGATCTTGAATACTTTTGTAATAATATTTGGTCGATCGTGTGGCTATAATCCAGTGTCGGACAATGCACGGGTGATTTTAGGCCAAGTTGGATTACATGTAAATGTAACAAATAAGTCAGGAAATCCCAATCTACTTGAAATGGACATACCATCAAAATATAGTTGATCCATGTATCTTTTGCTTCCAACAAATGTATACGGTAAAACCACAAGCTTTCCTTTCTTTCGGCATTGATTCAGACCACCACTAACGCATTGATTAGTCAATCTGTTATATTTTCCAACCAGTAACTTTGATTGATTATCTCTCAACTAATTAAGCCGTTCAGATTCCATCATGGCGTAACTGTCAACTAAAAACTGTTGAAACAAACGTCTAGAGTGAAGTAAGGTTTTTTCCTCATTGGTTCGTTGCTGCAAATGGTAAGAAAGCCAGCCCTTTATGCTTTGACGATTTCTGCCAGTAACTGTCTTATCATGGCGATACTTGTGAAGTATATTTTTCCTATAACAATCTTTACCATACACAAATATAAGAGGGTATTGATATGCCGAATACGCGAGATGAAATTCATCTATTCGCTGCAATCCACCTTCGCATGGACGAACAATGATGTCCCATTTAGAAGCAGAACCAATATCACCCACAATCAGGGCAGCAACCTCAAACACTGTTGATTTGTTGTAGACATGACAATCCTCGAATCTGTCAGTAATTAGTCTCATCTTTAGGTCCAAGAAATAATTAAGCTTCAAAACATCTCTTTCCATCCTAAAGGCTTTTGCATGGACATTGCATTCATCTAACATGACCTTGAGGTTGTTGACAGTGTTGATTCGGATCACCTTATTATCCCTATAGATTATAGAAAAAGTCTAATATTGAGATAGGAAATATGGTGACAGAGGAAGTATACATCTTTATTTGATTGTAAAACCTAAAACACTTCATTTTGTTAACAACTTCATAGTCGGTATCATAAATATATAGCTGCGCATATTGGGGAGGTTGTCCTAATTCCGGTAGTATAGTACCAATTCGATACAGGTTTGATCGTGCAGTCTCAAAGTAGGTGGGCCTCCTATTTTTGAGTATGTTTTTTTAAATTTCATTCTCGGAGACGTGAAATAAAACATTGCGTTATAGGTTCTAATGTTGTTCTGGTAGTTTTTACTCTCTAGGAAGGTTTCATTATATAGCAGATGTTGCAATACTGGCGGTGGGTCTTGAATAAAGGGTAATACAACTTTTCCACCACGGCAGCAACGGTGGAACTTTAGATTAATTGGTGTTTTTGGTTTGTCAGTGCGTTCACCGTACCACATAAATGATTGACAACTTTCACATTCCCATGTTCTGTCTCCTATGTTATAATAGTCTGAAAAATGTAAGTATAAGAGTGCGCCTAAGAGAAGGGGTGAATTAGGTACTTTAAGAGTTTTACCATTTTAGTGATGATGGATATTATTTTTCTGCTTTAGTGCATGAATTTACAAATGTGTTTCTTTCTTTTTTGGTTTATGGCTAGTGATGAAAGCGGTAAATACGGAAAATTAAAGAACACAAAGATGTATCCTGGTTCCCCTCACAGTTCGAGAGTACTCCAGCCCCCTTTCAACATGAAAGAGATTTCCTTATTGTTATATCTCTAGAAAAGACACCCCTAGTCTTTCTATACAAGACTCTAACCAATAAAACCACCAAGAACAATCCTCTTGGACCAAGAACAATCCTCTTGGATTTTCACTATGTCAACAATGAGAGTAATCCTCTCAAGGTGATCTTACTTGTATCCAACAATCCTGTAAAATCAAGATTACAAAACCATTTGAACTTATTTTCAACAATCCTGAAAAATAAGAAAGTGTATAGCAATATTTGATTGATAGAGTTTGTAGTGAAATAATCGCTTTGAGTGATTTTATCAATGACTTGATCTTCTCTTCCAATAATAATAATATACAATGACTCAAGACTATAGAATGCTCAAAGTTTTCTGTTTAACAATATATGAAAATGTGTAGAAAAACTTTGTGTAAGAAAGTGAAGAAAAAGCTTGAGTTTTTATATTTCAAAATTCAGAAATTATTGATTAGAAGAGGTACTTAAAATGATTTTGAAAATAATTATTTATATGTTCATAGCACCCTTTTGAAACACCATATAATTCTGAAAATGAATCATGAACAATTGCCAAGATTGAGTGAAAGGTTTCCATGAAATGGTGTTATGAACAGGCATGAGTAAAGCTGCTGTTTTTCATAATCGTTCAGCATGCAATTGATTGTACCCTTGTGTAAATCGATTGCACGGGGTTTTAATAGCTAAAAATTCAAATATTTTAAGTGAGTAATCGATTGTACAAGTGTGTAAATCGATTGCACTTGAAGTCCGTAGAAAAATGGATTGAGAGCAATCGATTGCACAAACATGCAAATCGATTGCACTTAGAAACAATAGCTAATACTTTGAAAACGTGAAGCATGCAATCGATTGCACCCAAGTAAAAATTGATTTTTTTTCTTAGAAAACATGAGAAAGAGTTTGGACAAGATAAAATATTTCTTTTGACCATTGAGCATTCATGTCTTAAGTTCAAAGTAAGTATTATCGTTATACCTTGAAATTTGCTAAGTGCTTGAACCAAAGACTTTATCAAAAGATGATTTTAGCTTGATCAACATCTTTGCATTCTTGCCAATATAGTTTGTTTTCATAAAAAAATGCATTGAGAATCATTTGAGAAGCTTGATATTACAAAAAAGAAATTCGACAAAAGTATGGAATGAAACTGTGTAGTTATTCCTTTTCGGGTTCAAAGTTAAACTGGAATGGTGTTCTAAATAGAGGTGTTGACGTGATTCACTAAAACAACTACAGTGAAGAGTTATTTCATGAAGAATCAACTAAACATAAAGTTATCGAAGTATAGTAATCATATTAGTTGACAACTTAACTTGTAAAATGTAACCTACCTTGTAGATGAGAATCTACTAATGGTTCATACTCCTATTCAGACTCCACATCCGAACCATCAGTCAAGCTCATACTGCCACTGGAATTGGAGACTGCATCGACTGACCGATGAGATTCAGAGGTTGTATCAGGTGCTATATGGTGATGAGAAGCTGATGCCCTTGAGGCAGACACATGATCGATGGTATCTATTGTTCGAGCTCCGTGAGTGATACTATGGAACAATGTTTCTGCATTTCCAAAAGCAGGTAAATTGATGGAAACAAGATATTTGTGAAGACTGATAAATGATGTATCAATGCATATATTGTTATTAGGTGGAATTGATGTAACGAATTTCTTATGTGCACAAGTGGGCAACACTTGCGCATGAATTTCATGGATTGGACCAGTACCTGTTGAAGTTGAGTCTTTTTTCATATTACGCAACCTTTTACTATTACCCAAAATTAGTTTCCTCCTCTTTCTAGAAATAGTTGAATTAGAAAGATTTATGAAATTTTCATATGCAGCAGAAAAAGAAGTTGGTTCATTCGATGTAATCGTTGAAACAGAAGGTGGTACAGACGACAGACATTCATTTGTCGAATTTAAACGATGCCGGAAATTTCTGCATGATTTTAAAATGACTCTCCTCCTATGTCTAAAAATGTATGATTGAACGGGATTGCTTGGAAGATAATATGGTAGCATGGCTTCAGGAAAAAGTAGTGTATAAAATGAGTGGTTAAGAGATGTTGATATTTCTAAAGAAATGACAGTTAGCACATATAACACAATAAACCTGCTACCAAATAGATTAATGTGCACACAAAACTCTACAGAAAATACAGAACACAGGATTGCAGTTTCAGAATGAGGAGCCAATGAATGTTTCTAAATGATATCACATTAAAAAATCGTTGTAACATCGGTGTTGACTGTTGCAACATGGAAAGTAGGAATATAAGTTAATATAACTGTATTGGTATAAAAATCCAAAAGGCTAGAAGTTATGAATTTTAGTGGATAAGGTGGTTATTAAAATTTGATAACTGACTCTAATAAGTGTATTAATGTGTGCAGTAGTTAACATTAGTTGCAAGACATTACTGCATATGTATATATAATAAAAACTAGAGAATGATGTTGTGTTATTCAATCTGAGTTACAAATTTAGAAAAAAACAGAGTTGATAGTACCAACATGTATCATTTTATTATTTATGTTGTTGGATCAAAGGAGATAGAACATGTGATTAATATCATTTGAGATGGTCAATTGAGTTATAGACGTTGGAGGTGTATGTAGATTTTTCTATTATATAGAGGTGTATATCACTTTCATAACTGATTGGTTGTAATAAGATTTTCTATTCTATTAAGTCATATTTAAATGCCACATGAGATTCAGCTCAGAGAATTGCAGTTGCAGATGATATATACAAAACTAATAGTTAAAGACACCAACAACAAAAAAGAAACACAATCTAACTTGTTTGTTTTTTATATAAAACAACATTTAACACTGTGATAATTATAACACAGATCTATCAAATTATTTGCAATGAGTAGGCCTAATGTATTTACAATTACGACAAATCACAAATGTCATTTGCACAATTTACATGAATATTAGAGTAACATAATCATCCCTAATTCCACCTCATGACTACAAATAGTGCAAGGATTTTCCAACAGATGCAAATCTCCACAAGCGTATTGGATGACAATCATCCTGATTTGGCAGGGAAAACCTACAACTAAATCTGCATCCAGTTACTTGCCGGTAATGCAGAGGTTGTAAGTGCCGTCCACACATGTTAATTTCCCAGCGCCATTTTAAAGAAGGTTATCTGCATATGCTGGCACAAAGCCACGTCTAAAATTATCGTTGTTGTTATGCAGGAGTATATAGATTCAAAACAATGGAGTGAAAGCTGTTGCTCAATAGGAGCTAACAGAGCAATAAATTCGTAATAATTTAACGTAAACTTGATGTATACAGGATCATTACAAAGAAGCACACAGATGCAGGAAATTGAGTTAACATTAACTTATCATAACTTAATAGCACACTATTCTTTAAAATCACAATTCCAAATCAAAAAGGCAAACAAATATAAAAAATAAAATAGTGATATTTGTTAACATATAGTCAATATAAAACCATATGAAGACTCATAACAAAAAATATCCACGACTAATCACTTTTCTCCAGCTTGATTGTCTTCCTAAGCTTGTTAGAAGATAGCTCTCCATCACAGATTTCCTCTGAGGTTGTTGATTCAATTGAACCCCATAGAAAGTATCTCTTACCAATAGGCACCGTTGGATCCAGGTTGTGCTTAGAGGGGATCTCGAGATCTTGTTACACAATGAATTAAATAAAATGTTTTATTCTATACTATTCAGACAACATAAACCTAGGCAGAAACGAGGAGGGAGGCATAAATTAACGTTTCCTTTACATACTCTTCAGGCGCACCTGTCTTGGCACCATCCACACTCTCCTTAATCTAAGAATAATATAACAGTAATTAGTATTTTTCATATAACCATATAACAAAAATTATCGTAAAATAAAGGAACAATGAAAAATTGCAATAGGGTAAATACCTGTAGAGGATCAGATGTTATGGAGGGGACCCGAACAACTTTCTTATTGAGGCAAACAAAGTACCATTAGAAAAGTTTGGTAATACCTAAATTATCAAACAACCTAAAATACCAAAACCCTGTTAAAATAGATTATACCTCGTCTATGTCCCATGGAGCCTTAAGCTGCCTGATAAAAGGCTCATCCCTAAGGATCCTTACAACAAAGCAATTGTTCCATCGCGGCTGACACTTCACCTTAAATTCCATCTCCAAGTTCAGCAGTTGATCCAATTCCAATGGGAATTCCAACGGATCATCAATTCCCGCCTATATAACAAACCTCAACAATGAGTACCAAAACATTACAAAAATTAATATACTAAGGGGGGGGGGGAGGGAATACAACACTAAACCTTGATCATAGTATGACGTAGTTGAGCAGCAGACAAACCCAAGAGAAGCTCACGTTCTCTATTCCAAAACATAAAGTTACAATTGTTGCCCCCGTGGAAAACCTAAATTTCTATCTTGTACCTACAATGTCATGATTACATGAGTTAAAAAAATATGATGACATAAATAAACAAAAATAGCTTTAACGGCCACTACATATAGTAAAGGACGAGTAATAATACCTAAAGATTCCAATCTCAGTTGAATGACCAGTATCACAGTCAAACGACAGAGTTTCCCCACGTGTAATGTAAGGACATAGATGGCAGGCACGGTAACACCACCCAAATGGAGATGCAACCAGAATCCTCGTTTTAGCAACAGTGGCGCAAAAAATAATTTGCATCAATAGCCCAGACATGAATCCAAAATTAAAAAAAAGTCACCAACACAAATGAAGAAAAAAACAACAGTAGTAATGAAACTGTAGAATACATCACGGAGTTTGATTATTTCACCAAGAGGTAAAACAACAACAATCAAGAGTAACATCTGGGAAGGGCTGAGTTGTGTTTTTTCAAAATTATGCGATGATAGCTGCGAACCCGAACCCATCTTCCCAGAGATAGTAATGATAAACTCCTTAGGCATGTTGCATAAATAAGTGAATTAAAAAAATGTTCACACAACAGCAGTAGAATTCCAACCTCACAATAGATACCATCAAATCGATACATAGAACATACCAGTCAATGAAATCTTTGATCGGAGGAAAACCAGCATCGAGGCAGAGCATCGTGACATTGTAGGTGTTTGTGACCGATAGCGGAAACTTCCCTACACAAACATAAACAGGAGGCAAGTGTGAGTGGTAAAAAATAAATAGATAATATCATACCAGAATGAACCAACGAACCCTCTTATTTGACATTTGCATACTGAAGCAACAACATTGTTGGACCAGAACTATTGTCACGATCCTGGTTGAATTTGATAAACTGTTCGGCATACGATTCCCAAAGAGTACAATTCAGAGTGTTGTTGCTAAACAAAGAATACACAACATTCATTCAACAAAATAAATTTAAGATGCACCACAATATAATATATGATATAACAACAACGATGAAAGCACCAGATTACATACCTGTGGTCCCTCAATATCATATTAACCTGTAGTTTTTTTGAACCCGACTGCATCTATGAATACCAAATTCCCTCAACCATTCCAATTACATCTTACCAAAAAAAGACAAACACCCGCATAAGAAAATAACAGTATATCAAATTCAATCACGCGACAAAAAGATAAAAAATAACGTTAGATTTTCTTACCTATGAGCATATCCCTGTTATATTTTCCGCTGGTTATATCAGAAAAACCATTAAACACCAGTGATTTCACAGGTATGTCATGTTTGTTATCATCACCAACGAACGTACCTCCCATAAACTTGAGCATAAATTTGTGAGCCGAAGGTCTAAATGACGACACATTCGGATGGACCTTAAAATTTGCCACAATATAACTATGGCCCAGCAAAAGTTTTCCATCAAAAACAGAATTATGTGTCGCTGGGACAACAGCATGAATATCATCACCCTGCAATGCACAAAAAAATAACAGCATATCAGAAAACTAACATACCACTACACAATGCATAAAAAATATACCAAAGGGTTGCGCGAATTTTCAAAATGCATCAGGTTTGAAAATGGGTTGCGCTCAGAAATTAAGAAGGCAATTGGGTATCAGTGGATCCATAAATTTCCGGATTTGGTGAATAGTTGCAGGATTTATGAAGAGGATAGTAAGGCTCACTACAAAATCATGACTGAAAAGAGAGGCAGACAACAACAAAATCGTGGGAAGCCTTACAATGCTCCAAACGACAAAGGTAAACAGAGGATTATTGATGGTATGAGAATAAGTGGGAGAGATGCCCCTACTGATGTCATGTATTACAAATGTGTGAAGCCAGGTCATCAAAGTAATACATGTACGAGAGAAGTTAATATGTGTTTTTGTTGTGGAAAGACTGGGCATGAGATAGCTGATTGCAGACATAAGGCAGTAATATGTTTCAACTGTGGAGAAGAAGGACAAATCAGTACTCAGTGTCAAAAACCAAAGAAAGCTAAATCTGGTGGGAAGGTATTTGCGTTAGTCGGTACTCAGACATCTAGTGGAGACCATTTGATCAGAGGTATTTGCTTCATTAATAGTACTCCTTTAATTACTATTATTGATATTGGTGCTACTCATTGTTTTATTGTTGTTGACTGTGTGAAATAGTTGGGTCTTGTATTATCCCCTATGAATGGAGAGATGGTTGTTGATACTCTAGCTAAGGGATCGGCGAATACTTCTTTTGTATGTTCAAAGTGCCATTTGTCGATATTTGATAGAGATTTTGTTGTGGATTTAATTAGTTTACCATTGAGCGGTTTGGACGTAATTCTAGGCATGAACTGGTTGGATTAAAATTATGCTCATATTAACTATTACAACAAATATGTATGGTTTTCTACTCCTGATGAGGAAGAGGGGTTTGCATTCTTATCTGCTAGACAGTTGAATGAATTGATGCAAGATGAAGCTCAAGTGTTTTCTTTGATGGCATCCTTATCTATTGAGAGTCAGGATGCTATTGATGAGTTGCAAGTGGTACATGAATTTCCTGAAGTTTTCCCAGATGATATTATAGATGTGGTGCCAGAAAGAGAAGTAGAGTTTTCTATTAATCTTGTTCTGGGTACCAAACCTGTTTCTATGGCACCCTATCGAATGTCAGTGTTTGAATTGGCAGAATTGAAGAAACAATTAAAAGAATTGCTTGAAATGAAATTTGTGAGACCAAGTGTATCACTTTAGGGAGCTCTAGTGCTGCTAGTG
This sequence comes from Vicia faba, assembly GCA_948472305.1. Lineage (NCBI taxonomy): Eukaryota > Viridiplantae > Streptophyta > Magnoliopsida > Fabales > Fabaceae > Vicia > Vicia faba. The sequence continues at coordinate 563,590,759 of OX451738.1, read as the reverse complement.
AAAAAGAAGGATAGTAGTATGAGACTTTGTGTTGGTTACCGACAGTTGAATAAAGTAACAATTAAAAACAAATATCCACTTCTGAGAATAGACGACTTGATGGATCAACTTGTGGGTGCATGTGTGTTTAACAACATTGACTTGAGATCAGGCTATCACCAGATTCGAGTCAAAGATTATGATATTCAGAAGACAACTTTCAGAACTCGTTATGGATATTATGAGTACTCAGTGATGCCATTCGGTGTTACCAATGCGCTGAGAGTGTTTATGGAGTATATGAATCGTATCTTTCACACATAGTTGGATCGGTTCATAGTCGTGTTCATTGATGACATCTTGATATATTCCAAGTCATAGGAAGAGCATGTTAAGCATTTGCAAATTTTATTGCAATTGTTGAAAGATAAAAAGCTATATGCGAAGTTGTCAAAGTGTGAGTTCTGGTTAGAAAAGGTTAGTTTTCTTGGTCATGTTGTTTCAGGTAGTGGTATTGTTGTAGACCCATCCAAGGTAGATGTAGTGTTACAGTGGGAGACTCCAAAGTAAGTTGCAGAAATTAGAAGCTTTTTGGGGTTGGCTGGTTATTATAGAGGGTTCATTGATGGTTTTTCTAAGTTGGCACTTCTGTTGACTCAAATAATTTGTAAAGGCAAAGCGTTTGTGTGGGATATTCACTGTGAAGAAAGTTTTACCAAGCTAAAGAGGAAATTTACGACAACTCCAATTTTTATATTACCTAATCCAAAAGAATTATTCTTCGTGTATTATGATTCTTCTAAATTGGGTTTAGGTGGTGTGCTTATGTAGAATGATAAATTGGTAGCTTATACTTTGAGGAAGTTGAGTATTCATGAAAGGAATTACCATACTCATGATCTAGAATTAGCTGCAATGGTATCTGTACAAAAAATTTGGAAGCATTACCTTTACAGCTCCAGTTTTGAAGTATTTAGTGATCACAAAAGTTTGAAGTACTTGTTTGACCAAAAGGAATTGAATATGAGACAAAGAAGATGGCTAGAGCTGTTGAAAGATTATGACTTTGGCTTAAACTATCACCTGAGTAAAGCTAATGTCGTGGCGGATGCTTTAAGTCAGAAGTCATTACATATGTCTGCCATGATGGTTAAGGAACTAGAATTGATTGAGCAGTTCAAGATTTGATTTTAGTCTGTGAGGTAACACCTCAGAGTGTTATGTTGGGAATGTTGAAGATCAACAACGAATTCATGAATAATATTAAAGAAGGTCAGAAATTGGATGTCAAATTGGTAGATTTGATGGTTTTAAGAAATCAGTCAGAAGATGGAGACTTCAAGGTAGACACACGAGGTGTGTTGAAATTCTGATAGAATTTGTATTCCTGACGACTCTGAGATGAAAAGGATGATCCTAGAAGAAAGACACAAGAGTAAATTAAGTATTCACATTGGTGCGACTAAGATGTATCAAGACTTGAAGAAGTTGTTTTGGTGGCCCGGATTGAAATGAGATGTGGCACGGTTTGTGTATGCATGTTTGACGTGTCAGAAGTCAAAAGTCGAAAATCAGAAACTTGCGAGGTTGTTGGAACCATTAGATGTTCCAGAATGGAAATGGGATAGTATATCCATGGACTTTTTGAAGGGGTTTCCAAGCACTCCAAGAGGACATGATTCGATTTGGGTAATTGTGGATAGGCTAACTAATTCATCTCATTTTATTTCTATTGCTATCAGTTTTCCGGTACCACGGTTAGCAGAGATTTATATTCGTGTAATTCTTAAGCTACAGTGTTCTATCAAGTGTTATGTCCGATAGAGACCCAAATTTTACTTATGATTTTTGGAAAGGTCTGTAGGATGTGTTGGGTTCTAAGCTGAGATTGAGTTTTGCGTATCACCAACAGACGGATGGTCAGACGGAGAAGACTATTCAATCGTTGGAGGATTTATTGAGAGCTTGTGTTCTTGAGTAAGGAGGTACTTGTGACGGTTATCTTTCACTGATTGAGTTCACTTATAACAATAGTTTTCATTCTAGTATTGGTATGGTACCTTTCGAGGCATTGTATGGTCGGAGGTACAAGACTCCCTGTGTTGATATGAATCTGGTGAAAGTGTGATGCTCGGACTTGAAATTGTGAGGCAAACTATGAATAAAGTGAAGGTGACCCGAGAGAATATGAAAGCTTCGCAGAGTAGGAAAAAAAGTTACCATGACAAGCGAAGGAAGGACCTTGAATTTCAAGAAGGAGATCATGTCATTTTGAGAGTTACATCAGTGACTGGTGTTGGGTGAGCTTTGAAATCGAAGAAACTTACCTCTCGATTTATTGGTCCATATCAGATTTTAGATAAAGTGGGAATTGTTGCTTATAGGGTGGCCTTACCAACTAATCTTTCAAATTTACATGATGTGTTCCATGTCTCACAACTTCGGAAGTATATTCCAGATCCATGTCATGTGATACTGATGGATGATGTACAAGTACGGTATAACCTTATGGGTCGAGACATTACCAGTGAGAATCGAAAGCAGCAAAGTGAAAACACTAAGGGGAAAATAAATTCCTCTCGTGAAAGTAGTTTGGGGAGAAGCAGATGGATAAAGTATAATGTGGGAGTTAGGGAGCAAGATGCGGGTATATTATCCAGAATTGTTCGCATAAGGTAATTTTCGAGGACGAAATTATTCTAAGTGGGGGAGAGTTGTAAAACCCCATTTTAATATCTAGTCCTTATTTGTTGAATTTAAATTATCTTGACATAACTAAAAGCATGTGAAAGCTTGGTGTAATTAAATAATTATAATAAGTTTAGCATATGGTGAATTTTTGATAATAATGAAAATTTGTAGGATAATACTATTATTATTAATATTATAGTTGTTAGTATTATTATTGTTATTGTTATTATTATTATTAGTTTAATATTAGTAATAATAAAATATAATTAGAAGGCAGTTACACCAATTAGGGAGAATAGTTGTCACGTAGAAGCAGGGAAGAGAAGAGAAAAGAGAAAACTATGGCAAGAGAGATTCCTCCATTGTTAAATAATCAAAGCTGTAAGCTGAGGTAAGGGGTGAATGAATTCTCTAAATGGTGGTATTAACATGAGATGGGTAGTGAGGGTTCCTTTCCCTATTTAGGATTTTAATGAATGAATTAATAAATGTCTCCTTAGTTTGATTTCTGTATTTATATGGGATTTGTTTGTGTCTAAATCGTGATCCAGTTTCTGCCATGAATATTTGTTGTTGTTGATTTTTTTATTGTTGTGTTGTCCATGAAATCCCAGATCTGGAAAATTATAGATATACGAATGTGACAGAAATTGAGGAATTATATATAGAAAATGTTGTAGATTTGTAGGATAATGAGATTAGATGAATACTTCATGTTATTAGGCGTAGAAACATTATTTTGGACCCAAAATCGGAGGTTAAAAGTACTCAAAATGAGTAAAAAACGAACTGGTGCAATTGCAGAAAAATTTGCGAAGTTGACTGTTCGTACATGTACGTTACGCGTATCTGGGACGTCCCAAAGGTCTATACGCATATGGTATGACCAACTGCCTGAACGCGTATGAAACGCGTATGAGAGGAAGGCCATATGTGTGTGGACTAGCCAGTACGCATATGGAGGTCTGAGAGGGGTTTTGAAGGGAAAAATCCCCTATGGTCATACATGTATGGTACGCGTATGACATTGGGCATTGGATTAAAACGCATATAATACACGTATGAGATGGGCGAAGGAGAAGCCATACGCGTATGGGTAGGCTGATGTGCAGATAATCCAGTTTTCACGATTTCTTTATTGTTTTCGCGTGTAGTGAAATTCCCTTTGATTCTTAAGGACTAGTATGACTTAGGTAGGTATAGGAAGGCTAGTAACAGTGGGAAATAAGATTAAAACATGAGACTTAGTAGGAAGTTGTTGCATATGTCGATGCTTATGGTTCGAGAGTTATAAATTATCGAACAATTCAGAGATGTGAGCTTGGTGTGTGAAGAGGCTCCTAATAGTGTAAGGTTGAGAATGTTGAAATTGACTAGTGGCATTCTTGAAGAAATTCGAAAAGGTGAGAAGTCTGATTTGAAGTTGGCTAACCAGTTGACCTTGATTAACAAAGGTAATGAAGGTGAATTCAAAATTGACGAGAATGGAGTATTGAGATTTGGTTGTAGAGTTTGTGTTCCATATGTGCAAGAGCTTAAGAGGAGTATTCTTGAAGAAGGGCATAAAATTGATTTAAGTATTCATCCTGGTGCTACAAAGATGTATCAAGACCTGAAGAATTTGTTTTGGTGGCCTGGTATGAAAAAAGAAGTCGTAAAGTTTGTTTATGTTTTTTTGACTTGTTAGAAGTCGTAGATTAAGCATCAAAAGCCTTTGGGTCTAACACAGCCGCTGAATATTCCGCAATGGAAATGGAACATTATTTATATGGATTTTGTGTCAGGTTTGCTGAAGACTGCTAAGGGAAATGATTCAATTAGGGTAATAGTGGACAAGTTGTCTAAGTCGGCTCATTTCTTGTCGATGAAGACTAATCATCCTATAGATAAGTGTTGTACCCCAAAATTTGCCCTCCCATATTTCTCAAGACATGTCAAGAATCATCTCCAAGTGGCTCAAGTTAGCTCAAGAGTTGCACAGTCAAATCACCTCCTAAGGCAGTCAATTCAAAATTAGGGTTTTGTGTTGCATCAAGGTCCTTACATCCAAATGACCTCAAGTGCTCCCCAATGTCCTAATATGTTCTTAAGTTCATCCATGTCAAATTTCAAGCCTTGCAGAGGAAGTTGGGTCAGTCAATTGCTCAAGAGGTCCAAAAATCGACTGTGCTAGGGCAAAAGTCAACTGTGACCTACAAATAGTCAAACCTCAAGATTTTTTGTCAACATTCTCATTTTGAAGGATAATTCATAATTTTATCAAGGGTTGATCATTATTCATCAAGGATTGCTCAAGATTCATCAAGATTCAAAAGTTTCTAAATTAGGGTTTTGTAGGAAAAGTCAACTCAACTTTGACCAAGCATAACTTTCTCATACTTTATAAGAAATGACCCATCCAAACCTCATTTTTAAGAGTATGCAATTTACTACAATCCATCTTCACACCCCAAGATCAAGAAATGCTCTCACAAAAAGTTACAAATTTGGACATTATAGGTCATTTTTGAAAGTCAATAAAAACACCTTTTTTTCCAAAGCTTATAACTTGATCATGGAATATAAAAATGAGATGAGACCAAAAGGGTTGATTAGAGGTCATCTCAAGGTTTCTAAAAAGTCCAAGAACACTTCCAAAAGTTCAAAATTGAAGAAGTTATGCATTGTTGAAGTTGGGCATTTTTCTAAAATTGCCAAAAGTCAACTATCCTCCAAACTCCAATTTTTGACAAAAGGTCCCACTTTTTTCCACTTGATCTGGTCTTGTCACACCACACACGTGTCCCAAGCAAGTATGAGATTATCCCCGGCAGTCTTAATATTCCTCAACAGAGTATAAGAATGCTCCCCGGCGGAATACAAGATACCCTCAGTGGAGCCATTTCCCCAGCGTAGTCTAAAAAGCTTTCCCAACAGAGTTGAATCATCTTCCCCAGTAGACTCTGGAAGTTTATCCCCGGCGGAGTACAATAAACCTCCCCAGCCAAGTTCAAAGGAGCATTCCTAGCAGAATTCAGAGGATTATCCCCACAAGAGTCTAACTGGGTTATCTTCAGCAAGTTGCAACTGAAAGACTATCCCCAGCGAAGTTCTTCCTTTCCCCAAACAGGAATTCAATCCTCAACAGATTCAGCATCACCAGCAACGGTAATCCATCCCCAACGGAGTTCATCATTGAAATCCCCAACAGAGTTTATCAGCGGAATTCCCATCGGAGTTTATCGTTAAAATCCTCAGCAGAACATCTCTCCCCCACAGAGTAATTCCCCTCGGAGTAATCTCTTCATCAGTTTATTCCCCAACGGAGTTCTATTCTCCTGCAGTTTTATCATCTTCGTTCATCATCCCCAGCGGAAACGGAAAACTCAACTCTATCCTCCAACAGCTCCGGGATTTATTTTCCCCAGCTAAAACATTACATGTCCATACATCATGATGTATGCATATACGCATCATACCATACAATATCATTTATGTTGAGAACATCATTGCTTGATCCATATCATGCATTTCATATGACTGACCTTTACCTTTCAGGAAGGATGCAGTTAAACTCTCAACCCGTCAATAGAGACAACCCGTCAATGGAGACAACCCGTCAATGGAGACAACCCGTCAATAGAGACAATCCGTCAATGGAGACAACCCGTTAATGGAGACAAACCGTCAATAGAGACAACTCGTCAATAGAGACAACCCGTCAATAAATACAACCCGTCAATGGAGACAACCCGTCAATGGAGACAACGCATCAATGGAGACAACCCGTCAATAGAGACAACCCGTCAATGGAGACAACCCGTCAATGGAGACAACCCGTCAATAGAGACAACCCGTCAATAAAGACAACTCGTCAATGGAGACAACCCGTCAATAGAGACAACCCGTCAATGGAGACAACTCGTCAATGGAAACAACTTGTCAATGGAGACAACCCGTCAATAGAGACAATCTGTCAATAGAGACAGCCCGTCAATGGAGACAAAACCACCTACCAACAATCTCCAAATGGCATCTGTAAGCCCATTCCCGACATCACCATGCTGATACTACTTCATGCGAGTGCAAATTTCTGGGCACTCTAGTGTTCAATCATCTTCCACCTTCGGATCACGAAAGGCCCGAATGCCAATCTATATCCTCAGGTTTAAGAAGATTGAACAGGGGTAACTGTTGTACCCCAAAATTTTCCCTCCCATATTTCTTAAGACATGTCAAGAATCATCTCCAAGTGGCTCAAGTTAGCTCAAGAGTTGGACAATCAAATCACCTCCTAAGGCAGTCAATTCAAACTAAGGGTTTTGTGTTGCATAAAGGTCCTTACATCCAAATGACCTCAAGTGATACCCAATGTCCTAATATGTTCTTAAGTTCATCCATGTCAAATTTCAAGCCTTGCAGAGGAAGTTGTGTCAGTCAATTGCTTAAGAGGTCCAAAAATCGACTGTGCTAGGGCAAAACTCAACTGTGACCTACAAATAGTCAAACCTCAAGATTTTTTGTCAACATTCTCATTTTGAAGGATAATTCATCATTTGATCAAGGGTTGATCATGATTCATCAAGGATTGCTCAAGATTCATCAAGATTCAAAAGTTGCTAAATTAGGGTTTTGTAGGAAAAGTCAACTCAACTTTGACCAAGCATAACTTTCTCATACTTTATAAGAAATGACCCATCCAAAGCTCATTTTCAAGAGGATTCAATTTCCTACAATCCATCTTCACACCCCAAGATCAAGAAATGCTCTCACAAAAAGTTACAAATTTGGACATTATAGGTCATTTTTGAAAGTCAACAAAAACACCTTTTTTCCAAAGCTTATAACTTGAGAATGGATTATCAAAATGAGATGAGACCAAAAGGGTTGATTATAGGACATCTCAAGGTTTCTAAAAAGTCCAATAACACTTCCAAAAGTTCAAAATTGAAGAAGTTATGCATTGTTGAAGTTGGGCATTTTTCTAAAATTGCCAAAAGTCAACTATCCTCCAAACTCCAATTTTTGACAAAAGGGCCCACTTTTTTCCACTTGATTTGGTCTTGTCACACCACACACGTGTCCCATCTTCAGTTTCATGTCCATTCATTAATTTTTCTATTTTATTTAATTTTTATTGAATTAATTCATTTTAAATCAATATTAATTCAAATAAAATCCAAAAATTGATAGAATGATATCTTTGTGATTGGTATAGACTTCAATTATCATCATGAACCAAATCAAATCCGAATCAAGCCTTATTATGCACAAAAAATCAGATTTGATACAAATATGGAAGCTTTGTTAATGGTGGCAAAATCATATCTTGGAATCATCAATGCACAAGGATTGGAGGCCCAAAGTTTAACCTAATGCACTCCTTATTACTTGTACATGCCATACATATCAATAACACGACCTAAGCACTGCAAAAACGGCCATATAAATCTTGAAAAAAACTTGGAAAAGGTGGAATCTGAAAATGATCTTAGGGCTCGATTCAAAGCAAAAACTTGACATAATGTTTACAGTTATTTCTGGTAAACAACCGCTAGTCCTCCAAACTATCAAATAATCTTAATGACTGTTATTTAATCTCTCTGGTAACTTGCAGGATTGACTAGATTGATCCTATGGTGTATTGGTCATTTGGATAATTCTCATGGTAGAACTGATATTCATGTTTGGTGTTTAGATTGTTGTGTAGGTGTTTCGACTTACTTCGATTACTCTATTAAAGATCTAATGACATGATCAAGTAAATACGCGCAAAATTAAATTGCATGAATAAAGGTTCAATTGTAAAGACATGTAAAACTGTAAAAAGACAAGTAAATAACTTCGAAGTATAAAAGCATGTAATGTAAAAGCGTTTCTGGAATGTAAAAGGTTCGAAATAGAAAGAAAGCGTTTAAATGCAAGAAATCAGTAAGATGACTTTGGATGAAAAGGATATTCGAATGACAAAGACATGAAGATAACAGCATAAAAGGTATAAGAATTTCTGAAATGTAAAGTATTCGGAATAGAGGGAAAGACTTTTAAATGCAAGGAATCAGTAAATGACTTTGAATGGAAAAGATTTTAATGTAAAGGCTTTTGAATGATATTGACATAAAGATAGAGGATAAACTTGACATGATAAAGAGTTTTGCTTAGTCATAAATATTTGATGTTATCATACGTACATTGTTCGAGCATTCGTTTCCCTAGCCATGTGGTATTTTGAATGTTTACTGAATTTTGTACAATAGATATGACACACGAAATCCTAACGCTAAGACTTCTATTTATACTACTTCGAACATAACGGTCTTGCTATAAGATTTTGCCACGTCCAGAACATGGAAAGCAATGCCCCTCTCTAGCTTCCACGCGTCTTCGAATGCTCCAGCGCATATATTTTAAATTTCGAACATCCCACTTGTGTTTGAATTTCAAATGTTTTGGCACTCTTCGCTTCGAACTCATTTCTTGGACACATCCTTGTTACCATTTCGAGACTTCTTTGAATATATCCCCATAACTGTCACTCGAAGCTCCGACGAAACATCCAACTTGCTTCGTTTCAAACTGTATAATCAAAATCTTCAGTCAACAAAATGCCCCTTTAAAATATGTATTTCGACCCTTTGAGAAATACTTATTTTAAATATATATGCAAGATTTTGATGTGACCTTTGAGTAATTGCAACATTTATTGTGTATGACTCCAGTCACGTCAATCACGACGCCTTTCAGATTCCTTAACCGTCTTGAACCATTTCACAGCATGGTGCAGTTATAAAAACAATGATTATTATTTAATCATGCCTATTACCAATATCAACTTTTACGCCACCTCCTTCTCAATCCAATCCACGACTCCCACGTATCTTAATCTTACTCAGTGGATGTTTAAACTTCCACACTATAAAAACCCATCAACTTAGTCTTTTATTTTTCTTTTCACATTCTGAATCTTTTCTTCCTCTCTTCTCACCGAAACCCTAAAAACTTCCAACAACCTTCAACAATGTCCTCTTCAACATCATCCCAACTGAAAAAAGATTCCAAAAAGAAAGGAAAGAACACAGGAACCATAATGGAAAGCAAGGTTGGCACCTATCAAGGTCAATCTGTGCTTATCCCTCAGATGATTTCAAAAGAGAAGGAAATGGTCTACGCATCTCAGGTACTAATTCCCACTAACGCCGCTGGCAAGAGGTTTGCTCTAATGGGCCCTCTTACAGTCTTTGAAATCTTAAAAGATACCAGAAAATTTTTCCCTGTTTGTTATAATTTTAAACCTTTGTTTAATAAAATGGATACCCCTAAGACAGGTGAGTCTTCTGATTCGACAACCGTGGAAACTCCAATCATTCCCCCAAAGGACCCTTTTGTGCTAGATTATGTAAAGAGTAACTTTAAACCATTTCGATCCTGTCCCACCTCTGACACAGCTTACCACAACTGGTTTACCAAAGTAGAAGCCAAGAAATCCCAGCAATGGGAGGAATTAGGCATTTACAACTTGATTAAATTATCGAAACCAGGCTTCACCTATAGCCATCCATTATTATTTGCGTCCTTGTATTTCTGGGACAGTACCTACAACACCTTCCACCTCCCTGGAGGAATGATTACACCCACCTTTTTTGACATAGTAGCCATTACTGGTTTGTCACCAGTAGGAGAAACATACATTTCTGACAATGAAGAGAACTCGAGCATTATTGACTTTGAAGTCAAATTATCCAGCTTTTCAAAGTTCATTAGCCAATACCACACTGAAGGAGATAGTGTTTCGGATGTGGAACACATTGCTTTCCTTACCTTATGGTTATCAAGGTATGTATTCTGCAGCAGGTCCCTACAGGTAGCCAGCAGGTTCATCCCTCTATCTAGAGATTTACATGAGAATCGGAGGGTGTGTTTAAGCGAACTGTTACTTGTTGATCTCTACGAAAGTTTAAGATCAGTTGTTTCGAGTTTGAAATCTCACACTCCCAAAAACATCCTGCTAGCTGGCCCCTTCTGGTTACTCCAATTATGGCTTAATGCCATGTTTGAACCTTCACTATCAACTGCTAATACTATTGTGGAACAAGATCCGGAGATAACGGACAGAATCATTGAAGGTACTAGGCTGCGAAGGCTTACCCCAAACGATGACAAAGATGACTTCAAAGTTCTCTTCTCAAAATACATAATGATCTTCTCCAAGAGACACAAATTCGAAGAGACCATGGCGCCCTTTGCCTCAAGGACTCATGGGCCATCGTGGTTCACCATGGCTCTCTCAGAAGCAGTTAAGAGCAAGGAAATTCAAGATATTTGGAAAGCCTTTTTGCTTCCCAGATTAATCTCCTCACGAATCACTCCTGCTAAGAACCAAATCTTCCTTTTTGCTTATCAACCCAATTTTGTTTCTAGACAATTTGGCCTATGCCAACTAATCCCTGAACCCTTGTTCCAAACAGAAAGTGCCATCACCTCTGGGCGAACCTTCAAAGCAAGAGAAGCCAAACTACAACAGGAACAATATCAAGGCTTCTCCCACTTTGAACTAATATCTTTCGAACCTACACACCTCACAGCAAAGGGTTTTCTGGAATGGTGGACAAAGTTCTACCAATCTTGTATGTTCGATACCCTTTCTATTCAACAGAAACTAACTGATGCGTTCGATGTGCAGGTACACTCCAGAAAAGGTATGTTCACTCATGCCAAATAGATTAGGTCTTTTCAAAATTATTTCGAAACCACCTATGATCCCACACACTTGGAATCCACTATGCATCAAGCTGCTAAGACCTTGAAAGAAAAATTTACAGAAAAAATTTCTAAACTCAAACTTCCTTCAGGGTTGTCACCTGAGGATAGGTATAGGTTGGAATTCGAAATGCATCCACCTAAATTTCCTAGATTGCCTACCTCAGAACTGGCTCTGGCTTGGTTTCCTCCATACCCTTGGTGGTTCACTTGCAAAGAAATGTTCAAATATCTTCAAAAGAAACCAAAGCCATCTGAGACTGTGACATGGGCTCGTCATTGGCTCCACGATTTCCCAGGACATCTTCGCTATGACCTTTCTGCCATGTCGATTAAATCTGATCAAGGCGCAGGTGCGAATGCTTGGGAAAATCCCAAATGTTTCTCAAATTCTACATTTTTAACTTTTGCCTTAATTGTTTCGATTTTCAGCCATCAGGATAAAGACTGCTGCTTCAAAGTCTAAAGAGGGAAGCGCCTCCCAAACATCTGTCGAAACCATTGATAATGTGACTCTATCCAAACCAACAACAACTGCTGCAACAACAACAACAACACCAGTAATAACCACTGTTCCAACTCCACAGGTAATCAATTAGCCTTGATGTTTCGAATACACTAATGTTTCATGATTTGGATCTAACTCATGTTTAAATCTTTTCAGACTAATAAGCTCCCACCAACCACTCCAAAGAAAATAAAAACAAACACTACTAGGAAGGATCCCAATGCTGGAGGGAATTCACCGGCTGCTTCGAAGAAGAAGCAGAAGAAGGAAATTTCCAAAAGTGCTGCACCAACTGGTATCTCTGGACTCGATTCCAGAGATGCTGCTCCCTCAACTAAATCCAAAAATCCACCTTCGACCTCCAACGTAATGTTGGAACATATAGATAGCAACCTCTCTTATGAGAGTCCACAGGTAAATTGAACTCTAATTTTTAACAAAATAATTATTCATTACCTTGGTGCATGCTCTTAATATTCTTTGCCTCTGTAGGACATTTTGAACCCAGCTCTTAGCACTTCGACTTCTCCATCGAAAACTGCTGCTCCCATCAACTCTTCTCCTCAAGGGGACTCTAGTAACCTGGTACAGAACAAAGGATCCTCCAACATGGCGGTTCTGACTGGGGCTTCAGAGCAGCAAGATGACCAGAGTACTTCTCCCCCTCTGAAAGAAACGAATGAAGCAACGCTTCATGAATCTGCAGAGACTTTACAAAAAACTTCTCTTCAAAAGTCCCCTCTTGAAACCCTTCAAGAGAATCCAAAGAACATTCATGCTGAAGGAGAGAAGGCTGACTCTGATCAAGGAAACGAAGAATCTGCAGAGGAAGGGTCTGAGGAAGAAGATGCCCATGATGGTTCGACTGCTGGAACAGAGTCAGATGCAAATAGCAGTGAAAACGATGATATCGAAGTGGTGGATCTGGTTGATAATGAAGAAGGCAATGAGCGGGAAACGAGTGAAGGCGACGACGAGGCGACCAATAAACCCATGGAAGTCGAAATGGATGTGACTCCCTTGCACGTGGAACTTCCTCAATCGTCTCAAGCTCGAATGACTGAAGAGGAGCTAGCCCTCCTAAGACGAAATGACCCAATTGGGTACATGAAGGCGAAGCTAGCTCAAAGGGATATTCCTCTTGCTAGGGCTGGCACTAGTTCGACTAGCAATCCATCGCCCACAGATGATAGAATTATACTCCTTAACAGAATTATGAGAACAATCCTTGATGTGGACTTGTTCGAAGTGCTCAAACAGGATAGTACAGCTTGCTATACCATGAAGGAGCTACTTACACAAGTCAACCTCGCTACCTGCTCTTTGCCAGTTAGCACTATCTTATTCGACCTTCAATCTCTGTTAGACAACGTGACTAGGTGTCTTCTCCAAGATGAATTTTCTACCAGAAAGGTCCAAGAAAAACGAACTGCAATGGAAGCTGCTTATGAGCATGCTTCGAAGCTCTCTCAAGAAGCTGAAGATCAAGCCATGCATCTAAAGCAAGCAAAAACCGAATATGAAGCTCGAGTTGAGTCCATTCTTCTCTGGGAAAAGCAAATTCAGGAACTTCAACAGAAGGTTAAGGAGGCTCAAGAACAACAATTAGCCTACGAAACCAATACTGCTGGCAACCAGTTCGAAGAGCTCCTCAACAAAGGACTTGCAGAAATGGAAACCGCAGAACAACTCAAGGGAGAAGTGGCTACCTTAGAGGGAGCAAGACGTTTTACTCAACAAAGGCTTGAGTCTTTTCGAAGTACCTTTAACAGATTGAAGAATAATGTCTATTTTTAAATCTTAGTTTTAATTAGTTTTGCAATTTGGTTTTGGTCTGTAATATCTGAACAATGCCATTTTGGCAATCCCATATTGCCATTTTGGCATTCCTTTATGATGTTTTAACTACGTTGTTATTATTCGAATCTCCTGCAGGCGTGGCTTATATTTCTTTAAATATTTCCCATTAACCTTTAGGATTCACTTATCATCAGCCAACTCTTTAATTTCGTATGCATTGCTTGAAAACATCTTTACTATTCGAAAAGGTCCTTCCCAATGAGGTGACTATTTACCTAATGTTTTATTTTTCTTGTCCATGGGCAATATGACTTTCCAGACTAAGTCATTAATAGTGAATGCTTTTCCTTTCACCCTTTTGTTATATGCCCTGGCTACCCTTTCCTTTTGTCTCATCAGGATTTCCAATGCATGCAATCTAACTTCATCCAACTCAACTAACTCATTCATCATCATTTCCCAATATAATGCAGCTGGAATTTCGTTTTGTCTTTGAATTCGAACTGATTGTAGATGAATTTCTACTGGCAGAACTGCATCATGACCAAATGTGAGTTGGAAAGGTGTGGTGTTAGTAGCTTCTTTAGGAGAGGATCTACATGCCCATAGTATTTGGTCCAGAGTTTTGTGCCAGTTCCTTGGCTTTTTCCCAATATGTTTCTTGATTAACCCTATTATCACTTTATTAGCTGCTTCGACCTGACCATTTGCTTGAGCATAATATGGCGTTGATGTCAGTAATTTGAACCCCATATCTTGAGCAAATTCTTGCATCTTTCTACCAGTAAACACAGAACCTTGGTCTGTGGTTATGCTCTCTGGCAATCCGAACCTATAGATAATTTATTTCTGTATGAACTCAATAATAGCATTTTGATCAGCAACTATTAATGGTATTGCTTCGATCCACTTGGTAAAATAATCTATTCCTACCAAGATATATTTCTGTCCTTTAGACGAAGCAGGATTTATTTCTCCTATTAAATCCAATGCCCATCCTCTGAAGGGCCATGGTTTAATGATTGAATGCAACTCACTTGCAGGGGCATGTTGAATCCCTGCATGCTTCTGGCATTCTTCACACCTGTTGTACCCCAATATTTGCCCTCCCATATTCTTCAAGATTTGCCAAGATCAAGATTCAAAATCTCTCAAAGGTTGCACAGTCCAATTGCCTCCTAACACAGTCAAAATTAGGGTTTTGGTTCTGGCAAAGAAATTGAAGTTTCCAAGGGTCCAAACAAGTCCCACATGCCTACATACATTGTCAAGCATCCATATGCCAAGTTTTAGGACTCACAGCACCAGATTGCACAGTCAAAAACCCTAATTGCCCTACAGTCAACTGCAGGGGCAAAATGGTCATTTGACAGTCAAAAGTCAAAAATTTTGGCCAACATCTTATTTTGAAGCCACAAACATCATTTGATCAATTCTTGATCATGATTCTCAAGGCATGGCTCAAAAAGTCTCAAGATGCAAAAGTTTCTATTTTTGGACAATTGAAAAAGTCAACTGCAAATTGACCAAGGCATAACTTCCACATGGTTTATCAGAAAAATTCCATCCAAATCTCATTTTGAATAGAATGACATTTCCTACAACTCATCTTCACACTTCAAGTCCAAGAAATGCTCTCACAAAAAGTTATCAATCTCAACATTATAGGTCATTTTCAAAAGTCAACAAAAAGGCACTTTAAGTCAAAGACCATAACTTGAGATTGGTAAATCAAAATGACATGGGACCAAATACATTGGTTAGAGGACTTCAAGACCTTTCCAAAATGTCCAAGAACATGATCAAAGCTTAAAAATTAAGCAAGATATGCCTTGTAGAAGTTGGGAAATTTTTGGGATTTTTGAAAAGTCAACTTTGCACAAAAGGCTTCAAAAATGCTAATGGGCCTCAATTTATTCCATGAATCATCACCCAAAGGCTATGCACGACCCATTGACCTCCAAGGGAGTTATTTTCTCATTTTTGATTAATTATTTGAATTTTTATTATTATTAATTCACTTAATTAAAATTAAATATGAAAAAATAGCAGATAATACCTTTCAAATCTTTTTGTGCAGAGTTTTTATCCATTATGAATCAAATATTTTGTGCATCACTCAAAAGGGAAAGTTTCTACATGATTGGCAATGATTGGCATAAGAAAGGATTGAAAAAGATTGAAATTGATCTCATTGAAAATCCAATCTCTAAATCATCAATGCATGGATTATAGGTTGGTTTTTTTAACCTAATTCATTCATATACATATGCACAATTGAAACATAAAGCATTAGACACAGAAGCTGCGCAAAAAAGGAAGAATAACATTGCATTTTTTTGACAAAAAGTTGGAAACTGTTTTGGTACCTAGAGCTCGTTTCAAGGCTCCAAAATCATTCCAAAACATTGCCAGGGCATTCAGGAAACTATTGCAATCGAAACCAAGTCTTCAGACTTCAAGGGTTGGTAGAACGACATCATACTTTCCTGGAAATTATCCATTATCCTTTTGTGATTAACATGCATTTTTCATATGTTTTTAATGTTGATTTATACTAATGTGCACTTTCTGAAGCTAATGACATAATTCAATTGAGTTATTAAGCCCTATACCGTGATCCACCATTAACGTATGTTAGGGTTTCAAAAGCTTTGAATTGGGGCTTTCCCCATATGGAACAATTGGACAATCAAACTGGTACCATTGAAATCAGGACATCAAGACGAACTGAACAACCACCTCGCGCCCTTTTTATGTTTACTCATATGCTAATCGCTATTTTTATGTATTACAGTTAGTGGGGGTTTAAAACCCCCGCTATTTGCTTTTAGTTACAGGAAAAAGATGAAGACGATGCATGCGTGTCTGGACATGGTTGGAGGGTTTGAATGTTAGCGCGTTTTTGTTTTGGTTCAACATAATACTTACTTTTCATACATATTATTTCTATTCCATTATACTAACAAAGAAACGCGTTAGTTCAATTGGTTGGTGTGCTGTCCTACAGGCATTGGGACCTGGGTTCGATTCCCAGGTCCCCCATAATCTCAATAATTTTTGTCAAAATGTGTTCCAGCGTAGCACTGCATCCAAAGACCATCATGCATCCTCACCTGCTTGCTTGCCACGCGCCCAGGAAATCTCATCCAAAGGTCAGAATATGGAGACCACCATGCACGCTGGTCAACCATTCCATACGTGATTCCAGAAAGTCCAAAGGGCCTTGCATTCCTGGGCCAAATTTCTCAAATAAAACCTCCCAAATTGGGTCAGATACCCCCATGGTTTGCATCATATTTTCTAATTTCTTTGTCTTTTCTTCTTTTTATTTTAATTGTTGTTTTGTTTTATTTAATTCACAAAAATAATTTTCATAATAAATACAGAAAAATACAAAAAAGTGTTATTGTTATTAACATTAATTTAATTCATTAATATTTTCGTAAATAAATCTTTAAACCATTAATTTAGTAAAATTAGGTTTTCAATTTTAATTTTTTCTTAAATAACTAAAATACATAGAAATTAGGGTTTTTAGCATTTTTATCTTTTCTTTTAATAAATATTTTTTTTTCTTATTATCATTATTATTAATTATTAATTTATTTTGTAAATAAACATGTAATTAATTAATTAGTGTAAATTAGGTTAAAACTTGAATATTTTTCTTTAACAATTAAAAATAACTTAGAACTAGGGTTTTATTTAACTTCTAATTTTAATTAATTTTCTTTATTTCATAAAATACCAAAAAACCAAAAACAATTTCTTTTCTTTATTAAATAATTAATTAATTTTTTAATTTCATTTAATTTCTTTAAAGGGTCCAACCCCCTCGAACATTCGATTCTAATTTCTTTTCACGCGTTTGTCCTTATTTTTTGTTTCAAATATCATGTAACTGCTCAAGCCATGTAATAGTAATTAGGATTTATTTATTTTCCGCATTTTATTAAAAAATGGGTCTTTGTTAATTTGGCGGTGTATAGACCCGCGCCTTGTAATAGCGTAGGACTTTATTTTCCGCACTTTAATTTCCGCACCCTTAAAACTGCTAAACTTTGCATGAAAGAATGAATGGCCAAAAATAAAAACAACGCGTAGCTCACGATACCATGACAAGATAAAACATAACTGAAAACAATACACAAATTCACACACCACTCTTAGGGTACGCCTCACTGTTGCCTTGCCTTCGAAATGTGGTCATCGAGTATAGGACGTTTTAGTAAGTCCTTATGTCCATGACCCATGGCATAAGGGTAGCTTCTAAGGTGTCCTACTATTGCTCCGGTGACCACACTGTCCCTAACCCTCGAATTGACCCGAACACCTCCAACGGTGGTGCTACCTACCTCTCAATGGTGGGATGGCACTACCTTAAGGATATTTACACAGCCTAATTCCTTAGGGTAGGTAGATGACTCATAGATACTTGCTCTAAAAAAACAAATCAAAACTTCTTTTCACACCGACACTTTTCAAAAAGCTTTCAAAACGATTTTTCAAACACTCTTGAGGACTGATACAAGAGTCGATCTGAAACTTTAAACGAAACTTTTTCAAACCCACTCACACTTTGAAAAGAAAACCACTTTGAAAACACAAATGAGCAAGTATCTAAGAGCCCATGGATAACCATGGATAGAAAGGGTGCTAACACCTTCCCTTTCTATAAATCTACCTCCCGAACCGAGAAACTATCTCATAAGGAATTTTGCTGTGCTTTTGTCCTGTCCATGTTGGAGAAAATAAAAGACGGTGGCGACTCTTGCTTCTGCGACATTTCACGAACCAGCGTTAAACAGTCAGTTCCAGATCCACCGATCACAGAACTGGCGACTCTGCTGGGGACTCCTATAAAGTGAGGTGTACCTTAGGACTAAGATCACTTGTGTTTTCAATTGCTGTGTTTGTTTGCTTTACTATTGTGGGCTGCATCGGAGTTACATAGATCCTAACCCGGATCTGGGGATACCCTGTTAGGTAGCATAAGCTGTGAGGGACCTGTCCGGCGTAGACCGACATGGGTGAAGCAGTGGCTACGTTGGTGTGGCACCTTGGTCTGTACCGATATCCCTTGTGTCGCAACGAGGAGAATATGGGTCTTCTGAGGAGTCATTAAGCACCAATCGACCTTAGAACCTTAAATGACCCAACTTGGCCAATAGAACAGTAGCAGTATGCTACGCCCATTGAGGCTAAACTCTCGTGATGGTTCTGGCCGCAAGAAAAGATTGCGATGCTGGAGTTATGACCGATTGAGGGTAGTCAGTGATATTGGGATCCTCTAGAACCCGGTTACTTCTGATAGGACAAGTCTTAACCAACAAACTAAAAGAGGGTAATACCTAGACCCCATGCTGGCCTAAACTCTAAGGGCTTGTCTTGTGTGACTTGTGTGCCTTACCATGTTTGCCTTTGTGAATATTTGTGGTGTGCTTTATCATAACATCATGCCATCATAAACATTGCATGCATCCTGCATAAGGACTGACCATTTCAAAGACAAGAGGGTTTCACCTCTGCTCTGTTTTGTAGGACATCATGATGCCTATGTGAAGGAATACTATCCGGTTCAACTTTGTTCACCCACCTGAGTTGCTTGAAGAGTTGGTTAGCAGAATTCCAAACACTACTTCCTTCATCCAGAGGCATGGTTCTCTTCTCAGTTTAGTCACGGAAAAGTGGGACCAACAACTGATGAGTGTCCTGACCCAGTTTTATGACCCTCTGTACCAGTGCTTCACCTTTCAAGACTTCCAGCTGGTCCCTACCCTGGAAGAGTTCTCTGATTTGCTTGGCATCCCTATCTTGGATCAGACTCCCTACATTGGTTGGGAAAAGACCCTTAGGCTTGAGGAGATTGCTGCAGCTCTTCCCTTGACCCACAAAGAGGTAATGGACAACTGGGTGACTAGAAGCAAAGTTAAAGGTTTCTTGGCCAAGTTTCTGATTGGTAAGGCTAACAGTTTCTGGAATGACCTGGACTTTAGGGCGTATGAAGACATTCTGGCTCTCTTAATCTATGGTCTAGTCTTGTTTCCTAATCCTGATAACTTCATTAACGTCACTGCCATAAGGATCTTCATGTCTCGGAACCCTGTGCCCACTCTCTTGGGTGACATCTTGCAACAACTTTATGCTCGTACTGCCCAAAGACGAGGAACTCTGTGGTGTTGTATTCCTTTGTTAGTGAGGTGGTTTATTTCTCACCTCCCTAAGTTCGTGCTGAAGAACAAAGAAGGAAGAGGCTGGACTCATAGGTTAATGTCTCTCACTGATAAGGACATCATTTGGACTTTCAGAGGTTTGGATGAGGTAGCTGTTATTGATCGTTGCGGAGAATATCCTAATGTTCCTTTGATTGGTACCCAAGGAGGAATCTCTTATAATCCATGTCTAGCTCTCCGTCAGTTTGGAAGAGCCAGAAGAGCAGGGCCTCATGAGATGTTGGTGCCTCACATCAGTTTTGAGTTTCAGGTAGATAGTGATGAGCTGCGCCGTAGATTCATCAAAGCTTGGGACAGAATTCACAAAGCTGACCCACATGAGTTGGGACTAAAGACTTCTCTGCCAATGGAAGCCTACTACAGATGGGTCCGCATCCGTGCTCAGAAGTTAGGTATGCCATATGAAGCTGTCATGCCTATCATTCTTGAAAGCCCTGATGGAGATGGGGTTCCTCCAACTTTTCTCCCTCCTCAGATACCCACTGATGTTGATACACTAAAGAGGTCTTGGGCGCAACTGCGAGAAGAATGGGATTCTTATCGGGAAAAGTTCAACGAGCAGGAACTGAAGATCCAGAGGCTGACAAAGCAGTTGGAGAATGAGCGAGCTCTGAATGACTACATCTGTACTGAGAAGAGGAGACCCTGGGATCAATGATGAACTTTGGATGTTCTTTTACAGTTTTATTTCCCTTTTCAGTATTTCCATTTTATGTAACGCCTGAGGGCAACCTGTTGAACAATTTGAATTTCAAAGTTGAATCTAATGAAGTGTGTTCCTTTTTGTTTACAAAGTTGATTCCCGATTGTCTTTGAAAACATAAATCATACGCATTCCATTCATCATGTGCATCACAGGTACTCTTCTTTTCAGGTTGCTTAATGTTCTTCGCTGTTTATTTCAGCATCATGAACCCTGAATCATCTACCGAGCAGTCTATCAAGGCCCTTCAGGCTCAGAACGCCCAATTTCAGGAGCTGATCATGGGTTTGGCTCAAGGTCAAAAGGAGCTGAAGGCTCTGCTGGTCAAGAAGAAGAAGAAGAGAACGGTTCTATTCAACACGGGCCGGAGGTTTGATAACACACTGCAGAATGAGGAAGCTAGTTCTTCTGTAGGCAAAGACAGTCCCCAGGGGGGAAGGGCTCCTAGTCCGGTGGTCTCTGACAACAAGACTGATTTTAATGAGGAACAGTATCCTCCAGCTGAAGACAAATACAAGCAGTTGGAAGACCGTCTGAACTCCAATTCAACAAGTGCCTGGTTTGGATTTCGGAGACTTGGGTTTATCTTCTGGTGTGATCATCCCGCACAAGTTTAAAGCACCATCTTTCGCAAAGTATGACGGGGCGTCCTGCCCTAAGTTACATCTCAGATCTTATGTGCGGAAGATTCAGCCGTATACAGTGGACAAGAACTTGTGGATCCACTTCTTCCAGGAGAGTCTTTCAGGGACTCATCTCGAATGGTTCTATCAGCTGGATGGAACCAAGGTTCGTAACTGGGAGGAGTTGGCTACTGCTTTTTACAAGCAGTATCAATATAATGCCGACCTCGCTCCTACACGTACCCAACTCCAGGGTATGTCGCTAGGATCGGGAGAAGGTTTTAAAGAGTATGCGCAGAAGTGGAGGGACCTGGCTGGCAGGGTGCAGCCTCCGTTAACCGACCGTGAATTGGTAGATATGTTCTTGGGGACCCTATCCGGGTCGTTCTTCAATCATCTCATTGGCAATTCATCTGCAGGATTCACAGACCTTATTTTGACTGGGGAAAGGATAGAGGCTGGTATGAAATCAGGTAAGATTCAGAAAGGTGCGTCCTCAAGTGCTGAGAAGAAACCTTTTAAGAAAGAGGCCAGTGTTGTGTATGGGCCTAGGAGGCAAGACAAACCAGAGCGCCGCCAAAATGTCAACGCGGTGGTAATTGCTAAGCCTGCTGCCGCTCCTCGGCAAGCTAATCAACCAAGGGGTGAGAGACCCAGAAGAGAATTCACTCGGCTGAGTATGACCTTGTCACAAATCTTGCCGCAACTACTATCAACCAACTTGGTGACCGTCAGAGAGGCTCCGAAGGTTGTGAACACTGCATCTCCTAAATATAATCCAAATGCCCGTTGTGCTTATCATTCCGATAGCCCGGGGCATTCTACTGATGATTGTTGGGCCCTAAGGAATAAGGTGCAGGACCTTATTGATGCGAAGGAGATACAATTTGAGGCGCCTGAGAGGCCAAATGTTGTGACTGCTCCTATGCCCCAGCATAGAGTAAATGCTGTTGATGAAGACTTGTATGTCGTTTCTGTGAATGATGTAGCTACCCCTCTGTGGACTGTTAAGAGGAACCTGCTGCTGGCCGGTTTATTTCCGGGTTGTAGCAAGGGTTGCCTTCTGTGTGCTGTTACCCCTACTGGTTGTCCGTTGCTGAAGTCAGGCATCCAAAGCCTGATGGACAACAAAGAGATTCTGTTCAAGAAGACCGTTGTTCCTTTTGTTCCCGTTGAAGAAGTATTTGTCGTTACAATTTTCAATAATCCAATCAAGGATCCCCCGAGGAAGCCAGTCAAGATCATGTCTGTTGCACCCATTATTATCACTGTTCCGGGGCCCCTCCCCTATGAGTCTGATAAGGCTGTCCCATGGCACTATGGGGCAGACGTATATGTACTTGGAGTGAAGCAGGAGTTCAACACTGGTACCCGCATCAACAATATCACCGGTCCAGCTAAAGTTACCCGTAGTGGCAGGCTCTTCTGGCCTAACATTGCACCACCAGTTATCCGAAGACCTCTCATTATAACACCTGCAAGTGCGCCTATTTCCACTTCTGATCAAGTTTCTTCCCCTGCTGCCGAGTCATCTAATACTCGGGGCAAAGGGATTGATGATGAGCCTGCCCGGATGGAGGCACCAAAGTCTGTGAATGTTGAAGCCTCCCAACAAGAGATGGAGGAAATTCTTAAGATAATCAAGAAGAGTGATTTCAACGTCGTTGAACAGCTGGGGCACACCCCCTCCAAAATCTCCATGCTATCACTGTTGCTGTGTTCAGAGGCCCATGCCAAGGCCCTGATTGCTTTCCTGAAAACGGCCCACGTGCCTCAAGAGACGTCTGCTGATCAATTCACCGACTGTGTAGCCAACTTAACCGCTGATAATGGCCTGGGTTTCTCTGATGCTGATCTGACGGCCAAGGGGAAGAACCATAATGATGCCCTGCATGTCTCCATTGAATGCAGGGGCACTACTCTTGCTCACGTGCTGGTTGACACGGGTTCTTCACTGAACGTACTACCCAAGAAGGCTCTAGACAGGATGGACTGTGAAGGTTTAGAGCTCAAACCAAGTAACATTGTTGTTCGGGCCTTTGACGGGTCCAAAAGAATGGTACATGGTGAGGTTGACATCCCGATCAGGGTTGGTTCGCAGGTATTTGATTCAAAATTCTATGTGATGGACATCCGTCCATCCTATTCTTGTTTGCTGGGTCGCCCGTGGATCCACAAGGCTGGAGCTGTGACTTCAACTTTACATCAGAAGCTCAAATACCCGGTCAGGGGGAAGATTGTAACAGTGCAAGGGGAAGAGGAATACATGGTCAGCCACCTCAACTCCTTCAGGTACGTGGAAATGGACGGGGAGTTCATTGAGACCCCCTTTCAACATTTTGAAGAGGTGCCACAAACATTGGCAGCAGCAGAAGCAGTGGCTGAAGAGGGTTCTCCCTTGAAGATGGCCTCCTTAAAGGATGCCCGGGCTGTGATTGAAAAAGGTGAATGTGCAAACTGGGGCAGGCTCCCTGATTTTACTCCTAAGACTGACAAGTTTGGGCTGGGTTTCACTGCAGAAGCTCAGAAGGCTGTGTGCAAGGCAAGGATTGGAAGACCTCCTGTGCTCATCACCAATCCAGGAGTGAATGTTATTGGGGATGAAGACGAAGTGGAAGAATCCGAGTTCGACAGCTGGATCTACCCAACGACTAACGGTGGACCTAGCAACTGGACCGCAAAAGACTTTACACCTATTACTTTTGTCACCCAGTAATGAACTTCTTTGTTTTGGATTTGTAATAAACAATAATTTGAAACTTTATGGCCCGGTGTCTTACCCGGGGCACCGTGGTTTTATTTGTGAGGGCTTTTGTTTGTCACTTTCATATATCATGAATAAAAGCATTGGACGTTTTTCACATTTCAAATCTTGCGCTCCCTTTCTTTCTTTCTTTATATATTGCAAAACAGTTGTATTTACACACACTCACTCGTACAGGTTTCAATCCACTCTGGATCTCACTGGTAACGACTCTGCTACTGCCAGTTATGACTTCGAAAATCCGATCAACTTAGCCGAAGACGAAGGTGAAGATGATTGCGAAGTGCCTGGCGAACTTGAAAGACTGTTACTCCAGGAAGAGAGGGCCATTCAACCACATGAAGAGCCAGTGGAAACAGTAAATCTGGGTACTGAAACAGACAGAAAGGAAGTCAAGATTGGTGCCAATCTAGAGCTCAGCGTGAAACAACGGTTGATTCAGATGTTGCATGATTATGTGGAGATCTTAGCCTGGTCTTACGAAGACATGCCTGGGTTGGATACCGACATTGTGGTCCATCACTTGCCTACCAAGGAAGACTGCCCTCCGGTTAAACAAAAGGTCCGCCGTATGCGTCCAGAGATGTCCGAGAAGATCAAAGCTGAGGTTATGAAGCAATTTGATGCTGGGTTTCTAGCAGTGACTTCTTACCCTCAGTGGGTTGCCAACGTGGTTCCGGTACCAAAGAAAGATGGTAAGGTCAGAATGTGTGTCGATTACAGGGATCTGAACAAGGCAAGCCCCAAGGATGACTTCCCCCTACCTCACATTGACGTTCTGGTTGACAATACAGCTCAACACAAGGTGTTCTCCTTCATGGATGGCTTTTCAGGTTATAATCAGATCAAGATGGCTCCGGAAGACATGGAGAATACTACCTTTGTTACTCAGTGGGGCACCTTCTGCTACAAGGTCATGCCATTCGGGTTGAAAAATGCTGGGGCAACCTACCAACGTGCCATGGTTTCTTTATTTCATGACATGATCCATCATGAGATAGAAGTGTATGTCGACGATATGATTGCAAGGTCCCAAACTGAGGAGGAACACCTTGACCATCTGCAAAAGCTGTTTGACCGTCTGAAGTTGTACAAGCTAAGATTGAATCCAAACAAGTGCACCTTCGGGGTAAGATCTGGAAAGTTGCTAGGCTTCGTCGTGAGCGACAAAGGTATTCAAGTGGACCCTGCCAAGGTTAAAGCCATACAAGAGATGCCAACTCCCAAGACAGAGAAAGAAGTCAGAGGCTTTCTAGGACGTCTGAATTACATTGCCCGATTCATCTCACACCTAACTGCTACCTGTGAACCAATCTTCAAGCTGCTGAAGAAAGATCAGGTAGTACGTTGGAACGATGAATGTCAGGCCGCTTTTGACAGAATCAAAGAGTATCTCCGAGAACCACCCATCCTTATGCCACCGGTTGAAGGGAGACCTCTGATACTATACCTGACAGTACTCGATAACTCAATGGGGTGTGTGCTGGGGCAGCATGACGAGTCTGGCCGAAAAGAGCATGCCATTTATTACCTTAGCAAAAAGTTTACCGACTGTGAGACCCGATACTCACTGCCCGGCTATGTTTCAACTGCACCAACAACATGGCGGAGTATGAGGCATGCATCATGGGTCTTCAAGCTGCGATCGACTTAAGGATCAAGTTTCTGAGTGTCTTCGGAGATTCCGCTCTCGTGATAAATCAGATCAAAGGCGAGTGGGATACGAAACATCCGAATCTTATTCCTTACAGAGAATGTGTGTTGACATTGATCCCCCATTTCACAGAGATAACTTTTGAACACTTTCCGAGAGAGGAGAATCAGCTGGCGGACGCGTTAGCTACGATGTCTTCCATGTTCAAAGTCAAATGGGACAATGAGGCTCCCCGGGTCATTATCTGGAAACTGGACGAACCGGCATACTGTTGTGATCTTGAGGCTGAGGTAGTGACTGAGAAACCTTGGTACCATGAGGTGAAGAGATACTTGGAAGCTCAGGAATACCCTGAAGGTGCGTCTGTCAACGATAAGAACTTTCTGAGAAGGTTCGCAGCGAAGTTCTTCCTCAGCAACAGCATCCTGTACAAGCGAAACCATGATTCGACCTTACTGCGTTGTGTGGATAAGACTGAAGCAGAAAGGATCATGGCAGAGCTACATGAAGGTACCTTCGAAACACATTCCAGTGTACACACCATGGCAAAGAAGATCCTTCGGGCAGGATATTTCTGGTCCACAATGGAAGCTGACTGTTACCAACATTCTCGGACATGTCATAAATGCCAGATTTATGCGGATAAGGTGTATGTTCCTCCAGTCCCTCTGAATGTCTTGACTGCACCTTGGCCTTTTGCAATGTGGGGCATTGATATGATCGGTGAGATTAAACCTACAGCATCCAACGGGCATCGCTTCATCCTTGTAGCAATCGATTACTTTACAAAGTGGGTTGAAGCAGCTTCTTACGCCACTGTAACCGAGAATGTTGTGGCACGGTTCATTCGACACAATCTGATCTGTCGGTACGGCGTCCCTGAAAGAATCATTACGGACAACGGTACCAATCTTAATAACAAGATGATCATTGAGCTCTGCGAGCAATTCAAGATACAGCACCACAACTCTTCTCCCTACCGGCCGAAGATGAATGGGGATGTAGAAGCAGCGAATAAGAATATTAAAAAGATTGTGCAGAAGATGACAGTGACCTATAAAGATTGGCACGAGATGTTACCGTTTGCTCTACATGGGTATCGTACCTCAGCAAGGACGTCAACCGGGGCAACTCCTTTCTCCTTGGTCTACGGCATGGAGGTTGTCTTACCGATCGAAGTGCAGATACCCTCTCTCCGGATAATGAAGGATGCAGATCTGAGCGAAGATGACTGGATCCAGACTCGACTTGATCAATTAAATCTAATCGACGAAAAGAGACTCACTGCTATTTGTCATGGTCAAACGTATCAAAAGCGGATGATCAGGGCATTTAACAAGAAAGTCAGACCACAAGAGTATCAAGTTGGGGATCTGGTAATCAAACGCATCATCCTTCCTCAGAGTGATCCCAGGGGAAAATGGACCCCTACGTATGAAGGTCCATTTGTGGTTAAACATGTGTTCTCAGGAGGAGCCATGATTCTGACCACCATGGATGGTGACGACCTTCCTCACCCCGCCAATGCAGACATAGTAAAAAGATACTACGCATGATAAAAGACCCGCTAGGTTGACATACCTAGGCAAAAATTAGGGCTTCCCGGCGAACCAAAAGGGTTCGGGCAAAATGAGGGATGAAATGAAAAAATCTGTACACCCGGCAAGTCGAAAACCTGAAAAGGCGGCTTGGGCAAAAATGGGTATCCCGGTGGACTGAAAACTCGAAAGGGCGGTCCAGGCAAAAGTTAGGGATTAAAGCGTAATACTATGTCGCATTGGATCACCTTGCATCCAGAATCCGGTATCAACATCAAATACAAACGGCATCGATCGATCAACTTCATCTTCAACTGAGCAGCAAAGTGATGAGACGCTCGAAGATATAAAGGCGATAGTAGAGTTGGAACCCAGTGGGATTATTCTTTTCACATAGCTGTTTTGTTTTTCCTTTGTACAAATTTGTATAAACTCTTTTGTTCGACGGCGTTCTCTTACTAGGACGTCAGCCTCTTGTACATAAACGCCTATTTACAGGCAAATTCAAAAATCAATATAAATTCACTTTTCAGCTAAAATTGCCAATTGTTTTTCCTCTTCTGTTTTGTTTTGCGAAGAACGTCCAAGGTTCAATTTGTGATATATGCATTTGACACTAATTGCTAACTCATAAATATTTGCATACAAAACAAAGGATTAATTACAGGTAACACTAGAAACAGGGGCAATAATGAGTGTTCTAAGCGATCTAACTGCTCTGTCCACCAAGGTACCAAGGTAAGTTCGGCCGAAGAACATAACCAATATATCTTAACTCCCCAGAGAGTGAGCCAGCAAGTCAATACACTCTCCCCAAGAAGAGTTATCCTGTCAGCCTTAAGGAAGTTGGGTATCCTCCAGCAGATCTCAACATTCCCCAGCGCAATATACGAACATTCTTAACAAGCATCCCCGGCAGTCTTGATCTAAGATTGTTCCCCGGCGGTATACCAGACATTCAGCGGAGCCACTTCCCCAGTATATCTCAAAAATTTCCCCAGGAGAGTCCAATCCAAGCTTCCCCAGGAAAGTGGAACCAATCTCCCCAACATTAAGCTTATCCCCAGCAGATTCTGGAAGCTTATCTCCTGCAGAGCACGAACGCGTCTCCCGGCTTTATTCAAAGGTTATTTCCCTATCAGGATATAACTGGGTTATCCTCAGCCAAAAGCCACGGAAAGATCGTCCTCGGCAAAGTCTTCTTATCCCCAGCGGAGTCTATTAAAACTTCCAACATAACAACGGTATCCCCGGCGGAGTTATCATCAACATCCCAGCAAAGTACCTCTCTTCCCACAGAGTATTGTTCCCCATCAAGGTCGCTAGAGAATTTTCCCCCCACAGAGTAATCTCCAAGTTATTCCCCAACGGAGTCATCTTCTCCTACCGGTATCCTTGCAGCCATCACTCCCCAGTGGAAACAAAGAATGCTATTCACATCAGCCCAAGATTTAACTTCCCGGCATCCGTCAAGGATTTATTTTCCTAAGACGAAAACATACATTCATAAACATCGCATCTTCATACACTATAGCATGCATATACGCATCATAAACATACAATCTCACTTATTTTGAGAATATCACGCATGTCATACAACATGACATTGCATGCAACTAACGTTTTGTCTTTTCAGGACAAAGGTTAATACCAAGATGATTACCATCAACGGTCGCAACTAAAGATCCGATTCCTGTATCTTGCCAGGGTGTATCTGTTGACGACTGATTCCAGACCCGATTCCTGTATCTTGCCAGGGTGCGTCTGAAGAGTTTGAGGATCTGATTCCTGTATCTTGCTAGGGTGTATCTGTTGACGACTAGCATTACCAGACCCGATTCCTGTATCTTGCCAGGGTGCGTCTGAAGAGTTTGAGGATCTGATTCCTGTATCTTGCCAGGGTGTATCTGTTGACGACTAGCATTACCAGACTCGATTCCCGTATCCTGCCAGGGCACGTCTGAAGAGTTCGAAGATCTGATTCCTGTATCTTGCCAGGGTGTATCTGTTGACGACTAGCATTACCAGACCCAATTCTTGTACCTTGCCAGGGTGCGTCTGAAGAGTTTGAGGATCTGATTCCTGTATCTTGCCAGGGTGTATCTGTTGACGACTAACATTACCAGACTTGATTCCTGTATCTTGCCAGGGTGCGTCTG
This sequence comes from Vicia faba, assembly GCA_948472305.1. NCBI lineage: Eukaryota > Viridiplantae > Streptophyta > Magnoliopsida > Fabales > Fabaceae > Vicia > Vicia faba. The sequence continues at coordinate 563,561,368 of OX451738.1, read as the reverse complement.
AAGAGTTTGAGGATCCGATTCCTGTATCTTGCCAGGGTGTATCTGTTGACGACTAACATTACCAGACCCGATTCCTATATCTTGCTAGGGTGCATCTGAAGAGTTCGAAGATCTGATTCCTGTATCTTGCCAGGGTGCGTCTGAAGAGTTTGAGGATCCGATTCCTGTATCTTTCCAGGGTGTATTTGTTGACGACTAATATTACCAGACCCGATTCCTGTATCTTGCCAGGGTGCGTCTGAAGGGTTCGAAGATCCGATTCCTGTATCTCGCCAGGGTGTATCTGTTGACGACCAACATTACCAGACTCGATTCCTGTATCTTTCCAGGGCACGTCTGAAGAGTTCGAAGATCCGATTCCTGTATCTTGCCAGGGTGTATCTGTTGACGACTATATTCTCCGGACTCGATTCCTGTATCTCACCAGGGAACGTCTGAAGAGTTTAAAGATTTGATTCCTGTAACCAGCCAGGGCACATGTATATGAGAATTTGAAGACCAACTCCTGTAACAGGCCAGGTAGTTATCTTTCTTTTTTCAGGTACGTAAATTCTCGCTAAGGAATCTCTTACGCGATCGACAACCTCCCGATGGCATCTATAAGCCCATCCTCCTATCCATTAGTCTCCAAATGGCATCTATAAGCCCATTCCCACCATCACACTGCTAACATGTGAGCGCAAATTTCTGGGCACTCTAGTGTTCAATCATCTTCCACCCTCGGATTACGAAAGGCACGACAGCCAATCTACATCCTCAGGTTTAAGAAGATTGAACAGGGGCAACTGTTGTACCCCAAAATTTGCCCTCCCATATTCTTCAAGATTTTCCAAGATCAAGATTCAAAATCTCTCAAAGGTTGCACAGTCCAATTTCCTCCTAACACAGTCAAAATTAGGGTTTTGGTTCTGGCAAAGAAATTGAAGTTTCCAAGGGTCCAAACAAGTCCCAAATGCCTACATACATTGTCAAGCATCCATATGCCAATTTTTAGGACTCACAGCACCAGATTGCACAGTCAAAAGTCAAAATTTTTGGTCAACATATTATTTTGAAGCCACAAACATCATTTGATCAATTCTTGATCATGATTCTCAAGGCATGGCTCAAAAAGTCTCAAGATGCAAAAGTTTCTATTTTTGGACAGTTGAAAAAGTCAACTGCAAATTGACCAAGGCATAACTTCCACATGGTTTATCAGAAAAATTCCATCCAAAGCTCATTTTGAAGAGAATGACATTTCCTACAACTCATCTTCACACTTCAAGTCCAAGAAATGCTCTCACAAAAAGTTATCAATCTCAACATTATAGGTCATTTTCAAAAGTCAACAAAAAGGAACTTTAAGTCAAAGACCATAACTTGAGATTGGTAAATCAAAATGACATGGGACCAAAGACATTGGTTAGAGGAGTTCAAGACCTTTCCAAAATGTCCAAGAACATGATCAAATCTTAAAAATTAAGCAAGATATGCCTTGTAGAAGTTGGGAAATTTTTGGGAATTTTGAAAAGTCAACTTTGCACAAAAGGCTTCAAAAATGCTAATGGGCCTCAATTTCTTCCATGAATCATCACCCAAAGGCTATGCACGACCCATTGACCTCCAAGGGAGTTATTTTCTCATTTTTGATTAATTATTTGAATTTTTATTATTATTAATTCACTTAATTAAAATTAAATATGAAAAAATAGCAAATAATACCTTTCAAATCTTTTTGTGCAGAGTTTTCATCCATTATGAATCAAATATTTCGTGCATCACTCAAAAGGGAAAGTTTCTACATGATTGGCAATGATTGGCATAAGAAAGGATTGAAAAAGATTGAAATTGATCTCATTGAAAATTCAATCTCCAAATCATCAATGCATGGATTATAGGCTGGTTTTTTTAACCTAATTCATTCATATACATATGCACAATTGAAACATAAAGCATTAGACACAGAAGCTGCGCAGAAAAGGAAAAATAACATTGCATTTTTTTGACAAAAAGTTGGAAACTGTTTTGGTACCTAGAGCTCGTTTCAAGGCTCCAAAATCATTCCAAAACATTGCCAGGGCATTCAGGAAACTATTGCAATCGAAACCAAGTCTTCAGACTTCAAGGGTTGGTAGAACGACATCATACTTTCCTGGAAATTATCCATTATCCTTTTGTGATTAACATGCATTTTTCATATGTTTTTAATGTTGATTTATACTAATGTGCACTTTCTGAAGCTAATGACATAATTCAATTGAGTTATTAAGCCCTATACCGTGATCCACCATTAACATATGTTAGGGTTTCAGAAGCTTTGAATTGGGGCTTTCCCCATATGGAACAATTGGACAATCAAACTGGTACCATTGAAATCAGGACATCAAGACGAACTGAACAACCACCTCGCGCCCTTTTTATGTTTACTCATATGCTAATCGCTATTTTTATGTATTACAGTTAGTGGGGGTTTAAAACCCCCTCTATTTGCTTTTAGTTACAGGAAAAAGATGAAGACGATGCATGCGTGTCTGGACATGGTTGGAGGGTTTGAATGTTAGCGCGTTTTTGTTTTGGTTCAGCATAATACTTGCTTTTCATACATATTATTTCTATTCCATTATACTAACAAAGAAACGCGTTAGTTCAATTGGTTGGTGTGCTGTCCTACAGGCATTGGGACCTGGGTTCGATTCCCAGGTCCCCCATAATCTCAATAATTTTTGTCAAAACGTGTTCCAGCGTAGCACTGCATCCAAAGACCATCATGCATCCTCACCTGCTTGCTTGCCACGCGCCCAGGAAATCTCATCCAAAGGTCAGAATGTGGAGACCACCATGCACGCTGGTCAACCATTCCATACGTGATTCCAGAAAGTCCAAAGGGCCTTGCATTCTTGGGCCAAATTTCTCAAATAAAACCTCCCAAATTGGGTCAGATACCCCCATGGTTTGCATCATATTTTCTAATTTCTTTTTCTTTTCTTCTTTTTATTTTAATTATTGTTTTGTTTTATTTAATTCACAAAAATAATTTTCATAATAAATACAGAAAAATACAAAAAAGTGTTATTGTTATTAACATTAATTTAATTCATTAATATTTTCGTAAATAAATCTTTAAACCATTAATTTAGTAAAATTAGGTTTTCAATTTTAATCTTTTCTTAAATAACTAAAATACATAGAAATTAGGGTTTTTAGCATTTTTATCTTTTCTTTTAATAAATATTTTTTTTTCTTATTATCATTATTATTAATTATTAATTTATTTTGTAAATAAACATGTAATTAATTAATTAGTGTAAATTAGGTTAAAACTTGAATATTTTTCTTTAATAATTAAAAATAACTTAGAACTAGGGTTTTATTTAACTTCTAATTTTAATTAATTTTCTTTATTTCATAAAATACCAAAAAACCAAAAACAATTTCTTTTCTTTATTAAATAATTAATTAATTTTTTAATTTCATTTAATTTCTTTAAAGGGTCCAACATTCGATTCTAATTTCTTTTCGCGCGTTTGTCCTTATTTTTTGTTTCAAATATCATGTAACTGCTCAAGCCATGTAATAGTAATTAGGATTTATTTATTTTCCGCATTTTATTAAAAAACGGGTCTTTGTTAATTTGGCGGTGTATAGACCCGCGCCTTGTAATAGCGTAGGACTTTATTTTCCGCACTTTAATTTCCGCACCCTTAAAACTGCTAAACTTTGCATGAAAGAATGAATGGCCAAAAATAAAAACAACGCGTAGCTCACGATACCATGACAAGATAAAACATAACTGAAAACAATACACAAATTCACACACCACTCTTAGGGTACGCCTCACTGTTGCCTTACCTTCGAAACGTGGTCGTCGAGTATAGGACGTTTTAGTAAGTCCTTATGTCCATGACCCATGGCATAAGGGTAGCTTCTAAGGTGTCCTACTATTGCTCTAGTGACCACACTGTCCCTAACCCTCGAATTGACCCAAACACCTCCAACGGTGGTGCTACCTACCTCTCAATGGTGGGATGGCACTACCTTAAGGATATTTACACAGCCTAATTCCTTAGGGTAGGTAGATGACTCATAGATACTTGCTCTAAAAAAACAAATCAAAACTTCTTTTCACACCGACACTTTTCAAAAAGCTTTCAAAACGATTTTTCAAACACTCTTGAGGACTGATACAAGAGTCGATCTAAAACTTTAAACGAAACTTTTTCAAACCCACTCACACTTTGAAAAGCAAACCACTTTGAAAACACAAATGAGCAAGTATCTAAGAGCCCATGGATAACCATGGATAGAAGGGGTGCTAACACCTTCCCTTTCTATAAATCTACCTCCCGAACCGAGAAACTATCTCATAAGGAATTTTGCTGTGCTTTTGTCCTGTCCATGTTGGAGAAAATAAAAGACGGTGGCGACTCTTGCTTCCGCGACATTTCACGAACCAGCGTTAAACAGTCAGTTCCTGATCCACCGATCACAGAACTGGCGACTCTGCTGGGGACTCCTATAAAGTGAGGTGTACCTTAGGACTAAGATCACTTGTGTTTTCAATTGCTGTGTTTGTTTGCTTTACTATTGTGGGCTACATCGGAGTTACATAGATCCTAACCCGGATCTGGGGATACCCTGTTAGGTAGCATAAGCTGTGAGGGACCTGTCCGGCGTAGACCGACATGGGTGAAGCAGTGGCTACGTTGGTGTGGCACCTTGGTCTGTACCGATATCCCTTGTGTCGCAACGAGGAGAATATGGATCTTCTGAGGAGTCATTAAGCACCAACCGACCTTAGAACCTTAAATGACCCAACTTGGCCAATAGAACAGTAGCAGTATGCTACGCCCATTGAGGCTAAACTCTCGTGATGGTTCTGGCCGCAAGAAAAGATTGCGATGCTGGAGTTATGACCGATTGAGGGTAGTCAGTGATATTGGGATCCTCTAGAACCCGGTTACTTCTGATAGGACAGGTCTTAACCAACAAACTGAAAGAGGGTAATACCTAGACCCCATGCTGGCCTAAACTCTAAGGGCTTGTCTTGTGTGACTTGTGTGCCTTACCATGTTTGCCTTTGTGAATATTTGTGGTGTGCTTTATCATAACATCATGCCATCATAAACATTGCATGCATCCTGCATAAGGACTGACCATTTCAAAGACAAGAGGGTTTCACCTTTGCTCTGTTTTATAGGACATCATGATGCCTATGCGAAGGAATACTATCCGGTTCAACTTTGTTCACCCACCTGAGTTGCTTGAAGAGTTGGTTAGCAGAATTCCAAACACTACTTCCTTCATCCAGAGGCATGGTTCTCTTCTCAATTTAGTCACGGAAAAGCGGGACCAACAAATGATGAGTATCCTGACCCAGTTTTATGACCCTTTGTACCAGTGCTTCACCTTTCAAGACTTCCAGCTGGTCCCTACCCTGGAAGAGTTCTCTGATTTGCTTGGCATCCCTATCTTGGATCAGACTCCCTACACTGGTTGGGAAAAGACCCTTAGGCTTGAGGAGATTGCTGCAGCTCTTCCCTTGACCCACAAAGAGGTAATGGACAACTGGGTGACTAGAAGCAAAGTTAAAGGTTTCTTGGCCAAGTTTCTGATTGGTAAGGCTAACAGTTTCTGGAATGACCTGGACTTTAGGGCGTATGAAGACATTCTGGCTCTCTTAATCTATGGTCTAGTCTTGTTTCCTAATCCTGATAACTTCATTAACGTCACTGCCATAAGGATCTTCATGTCTCAGAACCCTGTTGTGATCGGTGGATCTGGAACTGACTGTTTAAAGCTGGTTCGCGAAATGTCGCGGAAGCAAGAGTCACCACCGTCTTTTATTTTCTCCAACATGGATAGGACAAAAGCACAGCAAAATTCCTTATGAGATAGTTTCTCGGTTCGGGAGGTAGATTTATAGAAAGGGAAGGTGTTAGCACCCTTTCTATCCATGGTTATCCATGGGCTCTTAGATACTTGCTCATTTGTGTTTTCAAAATGTTTGCTTTTTAAAATGTGAGTGGGCTTTGAAAAAGTTTCTTTAAAAGATTTCTGAATAACTCTTGTATCTGTCCTCAAGAGTGTTTGAAAAATTTGTTTTGAAAGCTTTTGAAAGTGTAATGTGTGAAAAGTATTTTTGTTTGTTTTTTAAAAGAGCAAGTATCCATGAGTCATCTACCTATCCTAAGGAATTAAGCTGTGTAAGTGTCCTTTAGGTAGTGCCATCCCTCCATTGAGGGGTAGGTAGCACCACCGTTGGAGGTGTTCGGGTCAATTCGATTTTAGGGACAGTGTGGTCACCGAAGCAACAGTTAGGACACCTTAGAAGCTACCCTTATGTCCTTGATCCTTTTTGAATCCGAGGCAACCGTTTCGAGGCAACTGTTTCGAGGCAACTAGATCATGAACATAAGGACCGCTAAGACGTCCTATACTTGACGACCACAATTCGAGCTTGTAGGGACAGTGTGGTCACCAGAGCAACAGTAGGACACTTTAGAAGCTACCCTTATGCCATGTTCATGGACATAAGGACTTACTAAAACGTCCTGTACTCGACGACCACGTTTCGAGGGGCAAGGCAACAGTGAGGCGTACCCTAGAAGTGGTGTGTGAATTCTTGTGTTATTTTCAGTTTATGTTATATCTTGTCATGCATTTGGTGAGCTACGCTTTGTTTTTAATTGTCATGCATTCTTTCATACAAGTTAACAATTAAAGGGGGTGCGGAAAATAAATTGCGGAAACGTAAATCCTACGCTATTACAAGGCGCGGGGCTATACATCGCCAAATTTTTACAAAGACCCGTTTTAAGTAAATAAGTGCGGAAAATAAAAAAACAGTAAAAGTTCCTATTTACTATTACATATCCGGAGCAATTACATAATAATCGGACAAATTAAATACGCATGAATAAAGAAAAGGGAATTAACTTTTTTTTTGTCTTTTTTTTGGTAATTAAATGAAATTGAAAACTAATTAATTATTTTAATTACAAGAAAATATTTTTTGATTTTTTTATATTTTTTATGAAATAAAATAGAAATAAAAAGAAACAAAGTTAAAGATTAACCTAAATCTAAATCTATTTTAATTATTAAAATGTTCAAATGGCCTAATTAAAAACTAGTTCAATTATGATTTATTTACAAAATAAAAATAATAATAAAAGTGTTAATTATATTTTTTTGTTTTTTATGAAAATGATTAATTAAATTAATTACTAATAACCAATAAAATAAAAGGGGTTAGAAATTAAATTAAAGAAATAAAATGAAAAGAAAGAAAAATGAACCCAAATGGAGGGGGTATTGGGCCAGGAATGGGGGTGTGTTGTTGAAACTGGAATCAAGTGTGCAAGCATTGACTGGGAACACCATGGTCCACGCCTCATGGCCATCAGATTGGCGTTAGTGGCCACTTGGCAGGATGATCACTTGAGATGCATGATGGACACTGTTTGGAAGCCTGCATATGAATACCTTAGAAAAAATAATATTGAGTTTTGGGGCATCTCAAAGCAATTGAACCATACCATTAGTTTCCTGTGGACTCATACAACACAAAACAAGCAACAAATTATGTTAATGATGCATGAACAAATGAATTTCCATTCCAAGAAAATTGTGCAAACCGTGAGTTCGTGTGGGGCGATTCCTTAGGCCTGAGCGCTTGGTTTTGATTCCAAAAGACTCCTGAGATTTCCTGCAAAGTGTTAGAAACGAGAAAAGGCTTTGAATTGCCTTGGAAGGTGGATTTCAGTTTTGACTTTTTGCTTGATTTTTTTGAATATGGTTTTTTTCGTTTTAGAGATGCTTAGTCCTTGTAAATGGTATGAGAGGCTTGCATATATGTCTTTGAATGAGAATCAAGCAATAATGTGAGCCATTAACCCTTGCAATGAAGTTTGAGATTATGCCATGAACACCATTTAAACAACTTGCCATTCTTGTGAAAATTTGAATTTTTATGCCCATAATAGGTCTTGAACGAATTTGGTATATGTTTTATGGTGTATCAAAGCTATTCAAACCACAAAATATCCCTCCATTAATTTCTTTGATTTTTATTTGAATTTTAAAGATTTAAAATGCATTAAATCAAATAAAATTAAATAAAAATGGGAAAATTAATTTTTAATCTTGAAATAAATTGTGGGACACGTGGGAGGCATGGCCAAGCTGAAACAAGTGGAAAAAGTGGGCCCCTTTTGTCAAAAATGAAATTTCAAGGATAATTGACTTTGGCCATTTCACAAAAATTTCCCAACTTCTCCAATGCATATCTTGCTCAATTTTGAAGCTATGAACATGTTCTTGGACATTTTGGAAAGGTCTTGAAGTCCTCTAACCAATGTCTTTGGTCCCATGTCATTTTGATTTACCAATCTCAATTTATGGTCTTTGACTTAAAGTGCCTTTTTGTTTACTTTTGAAAATGACCTATAATGTTGAAATTGATAACTTTTTGTGAGAGCATTTCTTGGACTTGGAATGTGAAGATGAGTTGTAGGAAATGTCTTCCCCTTCAAGATGAGCATTGGATGGGATTTTTCTGATGAACCATGAAAAAGTTATGCCTTGGTCAAGTTACAGTTGACTTTTCAACTGTCCAAAAATAGAAACTTTTGACACCTTGATGATTTTTGAGCCATTCTTGAGGAATCATGATCAAGAATTGATCAAATGAAGATTGTGGCTTCAAAATAAGATGTTGACCAAAAATTTTGACTTTTGACTGCCAAATGACCATTTTGCCCCTGCAGTTGACTGTGGAGCAATTAGGGTTTTTGACTGTGCAACTTGACCTTGTGAGCCTTGAAACTTGACATGTAGGTGCTTGACAAAGTGTATGAGCATGTGGGACTTGATTGAGCCCTTGAAAACCTCAACTTTCTTTGCAAGAACCAAAACCCTAGTTTGACTGGCTTAGGAGAGTGGTTGACTGTGTAGCCCTTGAGAAGACTTGAGCAAATTGAGATGATGCTTGTCAAAACTTTGAAGAATATGCGAGGGCAAATTTTGGGGTACAACAGTTGCCCCTGTTCAATCTTCTTAGACCTGAGGATGTAGATTGGCGTGTGTGCCTTTCGTGATCCGAAGGTGGAAGATGATTGAACACTAGAGTGCCCAGAAATTTGCACTCACATAGTTGAGTATCAGCAGTGTGACAGCGGGAATGGGCTTACAGATGCCATTCAGAGAGATGGTGGATAGGAGGATGGGCTTGTAGATGCCATCTGGAGATGTGACAGAACCTTGTCGGGAATGGGCTTATAGATGCCATTTGGAACTGTTGGTAAGTGGATGGGCTTATAGATGCCATCTAGGTGTCGATCGCGTAAGAGATTCCTTAGCGAGAACTTGCGTACCTGAGAAAGAAAGATAATTACCTGGCCCGTTACAGGTGTTGATCTTCAAACTCTTTATGTAGATGTGCCCTGGCCGGATACAGGTATTGAATCTTTAAACTCTTCAGACGTGCCTTGGCAAGATACAGGAATCGAGTCCGGAGAATAGTTGTCAACAGATACACCCTGGCAAGATACAGGAATCGAATCTGGAATTTCAAAAGGTTTTTGTTGATAATGATGTGATGAATGAATCAGGGACGGTTACTATCTCAATGGGACAATGAGAGAACCTTGAACGATTTCTACCTCAACGGGGCGATGAGAGAACCTTGGACGATTACTACCTCAACGGGACGATGAGAGAACCTTGGACGATTACTACCTCAATGGGACGATGAGAGAACCTTGGACGATTACTACCTCAACGGGACGATGAGAGAACTTTGGACGATTACTACCTCAACGGGACGATGAGAGAACCTTATACGATTACTACCTCAACGGGACGATGAGAGAACCTTGGATGATTACTACCTCAGCGGGACGATGAGAGAACCTTGGACGATTACTACCTCAACGGGACGATGAGAGAACCTTGGACGATTACTACCTCAGCGGGACGATGAGAGAACCTTGGGCGATTACTACCTCAACGGGACGATGAGAGAACCTTGGACGATTACTACCTCAACGGGACGATGAGAGAACCTTGGGCGATTACTACCTCAACGGGACGATGAGAGAACCTTGGGTGATTACTACCTCAACGGGACGATGAGAGAACCTTGGGCGATTACTACCTCAACGGGACGATGAGAGAACCTTGGGCGATTACTACCTCAACGGGACGATGAGAGAACCTTGGGTGATTACTACCTCAACGGGACGATGAGAGAACCTTGGACGATTACTACCTCAACGGGACGATGAGAGAACCTTGGACGATTACTACCTCAACGGGACAGTGAGAGAACCTTGGACGATTACTACCTCAACGGGACGATGAGAGAACCTTGGACGATTACTACCTCAACGGGACGATGAGAGAACCTTGGGCGATTACTACCTCAACGGGACGATGAGAGAACCTTGGGCGATTACTACCTCAACGGGACGATGAGAGAACCTTGGGCGATTACTACCTCAACGGGACGATGAGAGAACCTTGGGCGATTACTACCTCAACGGGACGATGAGAGAACCTTGGGCGATTACTACCTCAACGGGACGATGAGAGAACCTTGGATGATTACTACCTCAACGGGACGATGAGAGAACCTTGGACGATTACTACCTCAACGGGACGATGAGAGAACCTTGGACGATTACTACCTCAACGGGACGATGAGAGAACCTTGGGCGATTACTACCTCAACGGGACGATGAGAGAACCTTGGACGATTACTACCTCAACGGGACGATGAGAGAACCTTGGACGATTACTACCTCAATGGGACGATGAGAGAACCTTGGGCGATTACTACCTCAACGGGACCATGAGAGAACCTTGGGCGATTACTACCTCAACGAGACGATGAGAGAACCTTGGGCGATTACTACCTCAACGGGACGATGAGAGAACCTTGGGCGATTACTACCTCAACGGGACGATGAGAGAACCTTGGGCGATTACTACCTCAACGGGACGATGAGAGAACCTTGGGCGATTACTACCTCAACGGGACGATGAGAGAACCTTGGGCGATTACTACCTCAACGGGACGATGAGAGAACCTTGGGCGATAACTACCTCAACGGGACGATGAGAGAACCTTGGACGATTACTACCTTAACGGGACGATGAGAGAACCTTGGACGATTACTACCTCAACGGGACGATGAGAGAACCTTGGACGATTACTACCTCAACAGGACGATGAGAGAACCTTGGGCGATTACTACCTCAACGGGACGATGAGATAACCTTGGGTGATTACTACCTCAACGGGACGATGAGAGAACCTTGGGCGATTACTACCTCAACGGGACGATGAGAGAACCTTGGGCGATTACTACCTCAACGGGACAATGAGAGAACCTTGGGCGATTACAACCTCAACGGGACGATGCGAGAACCTTAGGCGATTACTACCTCAACGGCGGGACGATGAGAGAACCTTGGGCTATTACTACCTCAACGGGACGATGAGAGAACCTTGGGCGATTACTACCTCAACGGGACGATGAGAGAAACTTGGGCGATTACTACCTCAACGGGACGATGAGAGAACCTTGGACGATTACTACCTCAACGGGACGATGAGAGAACCTTGGGCGATTACTACCTCAATGGGACGATGAGAGAACCTTGGGCGATTACTACCTCAACGGGACGATGAGAGAACCTTGGGCGATTACTACCTCAACGGGACGATGAGAGAACCTTGGGTGATTACTACCTCAACGGGAGGATGAGAGAACCTTGGACGATTACTACCTCAACGGGACGATGAGAGAACCTTGGACGATTACTACCTCAACGGGACGGTGAGAGAACCTTGGACGATTACTACCTCAACGGGACGATGAGAGAACCTTGGACGATTACTACCTCAACGGGACGATGAGAGAACCTTGGGCGATTACTACCTCAACGGGACGATGAGAGAACCTTGGGCGATTACTACCTCAACGGGACGATGAGAGAACCTTGGGCGATTACTACCTCAACGGGACGATGAGAGAACCTTGGGCGATTACTACCTCAACGGGACGATGAGAGAACCTTGGGCGATTACTACCTCAACGGGACGATGAGAGAACCTTGGACGATTACTACCTCAACGGGAGGATGAGAGAACCTTGGACGATTACTACCTCAACGGGACGATGAGAGAACCTTGGACGATTACTACCTCAACGGGAGGATCAGAGAACCTTGGGCGATTACTACCTCAACGGGACGATGAGAGAACCTTGGACGATTACTACCTCAACGGGACGATGAGAGAACCTTGGACGATTACTACCTCAACGGGACGATGAGAGAACCTTGGGCGATTACTACCTCAACGGGACCATGAGAGAACCTTGGGCGATTACTACCTCAACGGGACGATGAGAGAACCTTGGGCGATTACTACCTCAACGGGACGATGAGAGAACCTTGGGCGATTACTACCTCAACGGGACGATGAGAGAACCTTGGGCGATTACTACCTCAACGGGACGATGAGAGAACCTTGGGCGATTACTACCTCAACGGGACGATGAGAGAACCTTGGGCGATTACTACCTCAACGGGACGATGAGAGAACCTTGGGCGATTACTACCTCAACGGGACGATGAGAGAACCTTGGATGATTACTACCTTAACGGGACGATGAGAGAACCTTGGACGATTACTACCTCAACGGGACGATGAGAGAACCTTGGACGATTACTACCTCAACAGGACGATGAGAGAACCTTGGGCGATTACTACCTCAACGGGACGATGAGAGAACCTTGGGCGATTACTACCTCAACGGGACGATGAGAGAACCTTGGGCGATTACTACCTCAACGGGACGATGAGAGAACCTTGGGCGATTACTACCTCAACGGGACAATGAGAGAACCTTGGGCGATTACAACCTCAACGGGACGATGCGAGAACCTTGGGCGATTACTACCTCAACGGGACGATGAGAGAACCTTGGGCTATTACTACCTCAACGGGACGATGAGAGAACCTTGGGCGATTACTACCTCAACGGGACGATGAGAGAAACTTGGGCGATTACTACCTCAACGGGACGATGAGAGAACCTTGGACGATTACTACCTCAACCGGACGATGAGAGAACCTTGGACGATTACTACCTCAACGGGACAATGAGAGAACCTTGGGCGATTACTACCTCAACGGGACGATGAGAGAACCTTGGACGATTACTACCTCAACGGGACGATGAGAGAACCTTGGGCGATTACTACCTCAACGGGACGATGAGAGAACCTTGGGCGATTACTACCTCAACGGGATGATGAGAGAACCTTGGGCGATTACTACCTCAACGGGACGATGAGAGAACCTTGGGCGATTACTACCTCAAGGGGACGATGAGAGAACCTTGGGCGATTACTACCTCAATGGGACGATGAGAGAACCTTGGACGATTACTACCTCAACGGGACGATGAGAGAACCTTAGACGATTACTACCTCAACGGGACGATGAGAGAACCTTGGACGATTACTACCTCAACAGGACGATGAGAGAACCTTGGACGATTACTACCTCAACGGGACGATGAGAGAACCTTGGGCGATTACTACCTCAACGGGACGATGAGAGAACCTTGGGCGATTACTACCTCAATGGGACGATGAGAGAACCTTGGGCGATTACTACCTCAACGGGACGATGAGAGAACCTTTGGGCGGTTACTACCTCAACGGGACGATGAGAGAACCTTGGACGATTACTACCTCAACGGGACGATGAGAGAACCTTGGGCGATTACTACCTCAACGGGACGATGAGAGAACCTTGGACGTCTTCTACCTCAAACGGTAAAGACTTTTATCTGTTGATCGTTCTTTCCTTAAAAAGTAACGAGTTAGTTGTATGCAATGTCATAATGTATGACATGCATGATGTCATGACGTTCTCAAAAATAGATGAGATTGGGGTGATATGATGCGTGTATGCATGTATTATGATGTATGACAATGTGATGTTTATGAATGTATTTTCGTCTGGGAAAATGAATCCTTTGACGAATGTCGGGAAGTTTGTTGAATCCTGGGCTGATGTTGAAGAGAGTTCTTCGTTTCCGCTGGGGACGATGATTGCAAGAATAAACCGGTAGGAGAAGATGACTCCGTTGGGGAATAAACTTGTTGGAGAGATTACTCTGCGGGGAATCTACTCTGTAGGAAGAGATACTTTGCTGAGATGTTGAGGATAACTCCGCTGGGGATACCGTTGATAAGCTTTGTTGGAAGTTTTGATGAACTCCGCTAGGGATAGGAAGAATTTCTCCGAGGACGATCTTTCCGTGGTAATTAGCTGAGGATAACCCAGTTATAAGCTCTGGTGAGGAGTAACCTTCTGAATAAAGCCGGGGAGACGCGTTTGCTCGGCAGGGGATAAGCTTCCAGAATCTACTGGGGATAAGCTTCAAGAATCTACTGGGGAGACTGTTCAACTCTCCTGGGGAGACTTTTGAGACTGTACTGGGGAATGGCTCCACTGGGGTGTCTGGTATTCCGCCGGGGAATAATCTTATATTAAGACTGCCGGGGATGCTTGCTGAGGAATATCTGTACTCCGCTGGGGAATGTTGAGATTTTCTGGGGATACCTAACTTCCTTAAGGCTGACAGTAGATTAACGCTGCTTGGGGAGAGTGTTGATGACTTGCTGGAGATACTGTGCCTTTTCAGGGATGATGGGAGACCAACTCTGCTCGGGGAGAGTATTGCTGAAACCTGTCTTACTATGTGGGGGAGTGGAGGTAACTTGGTCATGTTCTTCAGCTGAACTTACCTTGGTACCTCGGTGGACATAGCAGCTTGTACCGTTCGGACAATTCCCATTGCCCCATTTTCTGCGGGAGAAGAAGGTACCTGTAGAGGTGCTTGATGACTGTTGACTTGACAAATCTTCTTCTGGCAGGCAAGTGATGAGATGTCGGGACATAGTCGTACACTGTGATCCCTAACTTTTTCCTGGACCGCCCTTTCGGGTTTTCAGTCCACCGGGATAACCCTTTTTTGCCCAAGCCACCTTTTCAGGTTTTCGACTTGTCAGGTGTACAGATTTTTTCATTTCATCCCTTACTTTTGCCCGACCCCTTTTGGTTCGCCGGGAAGCCCTTATTTTTGCCTAGGTGTGTCAACCTAGCGGGTCTTTGATTAGGCGTAGTATTTTTTCGACTATGTCCGTGTTCTCAGAGAGCAGGGAGTTGTCACTGTTAGTAGTGTCGTGTCGCCGTACCACTAGAAGATGCCTGATCAGGCAAGATTCGTTGTCGGAATGCCCCAGGTGATCCAGATGGAGATTTTCCCCAAGCTGGTTGGCCTTTTGAGAGATTCTCTAAATCTTGACTGGACTTCCCCAGATGATGGACACTGATCATGCCATGCCCCTTGATTGGAAGTGTTTCTTCCACTGGAGGTGACTCTTTTGTTGAGAAGATTTTTGTTCATAGGATATTCGTCGTGCGAATTTCTCTGCTGTTCAAATAACTAGTCATATGTAAACAATGTTATTTTAAGAATGCAAAAGCTTATGTTTGTCTTGAAATTTTGAAAAATGCATTTTTTGTAAAAGCAAGTGAGTTTTGTAAAGATATGATGTCAACTCAGTATTTTACAGTAAGCCTTAAGGAGTCAGGATACCTTTCGTAACAGTATGCTTTCGAACTAACCCATGCTTCAGCTAGGACTTTTAAGGGTTATAATATGGCCTGGTTCACGGTTTAAGAAACAAAGGATAAAGGCTCAAATTTATTTGTACCCACCCGCTCTTCGTGATGTTCTTCGACCCTAAACTCAGTCGATCGTGCGTTAGACCTTGTCTGAGTCTTTACTCTAATATTCCAGTGATGGTTCGGATATTGACAGTTTATTGGGAATAGGCAGTCATTTCCTTTTTTTGTTGAGGGTTTGTAGGACCTCTTTCTTTTTTGATTTTGTTATTCCTGTTTTTTGCTTGAACTGTTTCCTTTTTTGGAATTACAGTCAGCGGGATGCCCCAGCTTCGTAAGTCTCCTTCATAGGTTTTTTGACTTATTGGGCTTTTTATTTTGAGAGATAATGACTGCCTGTCTTTATGATTATTCGGAACCATCACTGTCTTTTGTTTTGTAAGAACTCCGTTGGTGCTATTCGTTGTGCACTTGGATCAACTGAGAGGACTACCCTGCCCCAGGTTATGATTAAAGGGTTTTAATTTTTTTTGAAAAGAGAAACTCCTACTTCTTTGGCTCAAAGGGGTTGACTAGGGATTATCTTCCTTATAACTCCAGTGTTTAGGAATGGAAACAATGCCTGTACCTCATCAGCGGGGTCTGTTCAAAAGCATACTGTAGATCGTGGTATCGTTTTCGTCATCCTCCCTCAAGAGGCTTAGAATTATTAATTGAGAGTTGAGCATCAATAAAAGCAATTTTAAGCATAGTAAACACAATTACTTCAAAACAGACACGTCTAATGCATTAATGAAATAATAAAGTTTAACATGAATAAATGTTTGAACAATCAAAAGAAAATTACAAATTGAAAATTCTAATGAACAAAAGACATTCTCGATGATTTGGTGTAGGATCAGTGTTCAAACTTGACCTCCTTGGCATCAATCAAGTCTTGGATCTTGTTCTTCAAGGTCCAACAGTCGTCGGTGTCATGTCCAGGACTGTCAGAATGGTAGGCACATCTCACACCCGGGTTGTACTTGGAAGAGGAAGTATCGGGATTTTGAGGAGGATTCTTTAGTGTGATCAGTTTTGCCTTCAACAATTGTTGTAATGCCTGAGACAAAGACATGTTGATGTCAGTATACTTCCTATCTTGATACTTTATCCTACACCTATTGCTCTTTCTTAGTTGAACGGGCCTGGGATCAGAGATCTGGATTGCCCCTACATCATGACGACCCTTTTTACCATGTATATCATTGGACTCTTTCTTCCCACTGTGGGGCTTTTTCAGAGCATCAGCAGGTGCGGTTTCTTGAATCTTCCCCAACTTGATACCAGCTTCAATTCTCTCCCCAGTCAAGATAAGATCTGTGAACCCAGCAGAAGAATTCCCAATCAGATGGTTGTAGAATGGACCAGACAAAGTTCCCAAGAATGTGTCAATGAGCTCACGGTCAGTCAGAGGTGGTTGTACCCTTCCAGCAAGGTCTCTCCATTTTTGGGCGTAATCCTTAAAACCTTCACCCGTCCCCAGTGACATACCCTGGAGTTGGGTACGCGTAGGAGCGAGGTCGGCATTATACTGATACTGCTTATAAAAAGCAGTTGCCAAGTCCTCCCAGTTACGAATACTGGTTCCATCCAGCTGATAGAACCATTCGAGCTGAGTCCCTGAAAGACTCTCCTGGAAGAAATGGATCCATAGATTCTTGTCTGCCGTGTAGGGCTGGATCTTCCTTGCGTATGAACGGAGGTGCAACTTAGGACAAGAGGCCCCGTCGTATTTTGCAAAGGCAGGTGCCTTGAACTTGTGAGGGATCACCACCCCAGAAGATAAGCCTAGGTCTCCGAAGTCCAACCCGGGCACCTGTTGAATCTCCATGGTATTTAGACGGTCCTCTAGTTGCTTATACCTGTCCTCAACTAGAGGGTACTGCTCATCATTGTAATCCGTCTCGGTGTCGGAGACCAATGGACTAGGAACCCTTCCCTCTTGGTGACTGCCTTCCCCAACAGATGGAGTAGTCCGCTCAGCTTCATTCTGCAGTGTATTCCCAGATCTGCGTCTAGGGTTGAACAAAACAGTCCTCTTCTTCTTCTTTTTCAAGAGCAGAGTCTTCAATTCCTGGGCGTTCTGGGCCTGGAGGGCCTTGATAGCTTGTCCATTGGATGATTCAGGATTCATGATGACTGCTTAAATAAACAGCGAAGAAGGTAAGTGACCTGTACCAAGGGTACCTGTAATGCAATGATATGTATGTATGCATGCGATGTTTTCAAGTATCTCGCGGGGTAAACAAGAAGATGGTTAGAACTTGGGTAGCTTGATTGAGGGAACTTCATGTTGTTGAGAGTCCTTCTTCAAGAGTCAAGGCTCACCATATCCAGTGGGTCATAGCCTCTGACTCGAGTTATCAACCTTGTTTTGATTTCCAGACAACCTTGGCTAGAGGAACCTTCTTCAAGAGTCAAAGCTCACCATATCAAGTGGGTCATAGCCCCTGACTCAGGTTATCAACCTGGCTAGAGGAAAATAAATCCCCTTTTGCCCCTTGCTAGGCATCATAACCTGCATCACAAACCCTTGAGATCCTTGAAATGGGTTAGTCCTTATGCAGGATGTATGCAATGGTATGATGGTATGCTATGCATGGAGTAATATGGATAAACCCTGTTATGAGTCCAGATTAAGGACTGTAAACAAAACCTGCAAGAAACTCAAGTGTCAGATAACAAGTATGCAAATAGTCAAGTTGGAAGGCACACAAGTCACACAAGAGAAGCCCTTAGAGTTTAGGCCAGCATGGGGTCTAGGTATTACCCTCTTTCAGTTTGTTGGTTAGGACCTGTCCTATCAGAAGTAACCGGGTTCTAGAGGATCCCAATATCATTGACTACCCTCAATCGGTCATAACTCCAGCATCGCAACCTTTTCTTGCGGCCAGAACCATCACGAGAGTTTAGCCTCAATGGGCGTAGCATACTGCTACCATTCTATTGGCCAAGTTGGGTCATTTAAGGTTCTAATGTCGTTTGGTGCTTAATGACTCCTCAGAAGACCCATATTCTCCTCGTTGCAACACAAGGGATATCGGTACAGACCAAGGTGCCACACCAACGTAGCCACTGTTTCACCCATGTCGGTCTACGCCGGACAAGTCCCTCACAGCTTATGCTACCTAACAGGGTATCCCCAGATCCGGGTTAGGATCTATGTAACTCCGATGCAACCCACAATAATAAAGCAAACAAAGCACAACAATTGAAAACACAGTTATAAACTATCCTAAGGTACACCTCACTTTATAAGAATTATCCCCAGCAGAGTCGCCAGTTCTGTGATCGGTGGATCTGGAACTGACTGTTTAACGCTGGTTCGCAAAATGTCGCGGAAGCAAGAGTCGCCACCGTCTTTTATTTTCTCCAACATGGACAGGACAAAAGCACAACAAAATTCCTTATGAGATAGTTTCTCGGTTCGGGAGGTAGATTTATAGAAAGGGAAGGTGTTAGCACCCTTTCTATCCATGGTTATCCATGGGCTCTTAGATACTTGCTCATTTGTGTTTTCAAAATGTTTTCTTTTCAAAATGTGAGTGGGCTTTGAAAAAGTTTCTTTGAAAGATTTCTGAATAACTCTTGTATCTGTCCTCAAGAGTGTTTGAAAAACTTGTTTTGAAAGCTTTTGAAAGTGTAAGGTGTGAAAAGTATTTTTGTTTGTTTTTGAAAAGAGCAAGTATCCATGAGTCATCTACCTATCCTAAGGAATTAAGCTGTGTAAGTGTCCTTTAGGTAGTGCCATCCCACCATTGAGGGGTAGGTAGCACCACCGTTGGAGGTGTTCGGGTCAATTTGATTTTAGGGACAGTGTGGTCACCGAAGCAACATTTAGGACACCTTAGAAGCTACCCTTATGTCCTTGATCCTTTTTTAATCCGAGGCAACCATTTCGAGACAACTGTTTCGAGGCAACTGTTTCGAGGCAACTGGATCATGGACATAAGGACCGCTAAGACGTCCTATACTTGACGACCACAATTCGATTTTGTAGGGACAGTGTGGTCACCAGAGCAACAGTGGGACACCTTAGAAGCTACCCTTATGCCATGTTCATGGACATAAGGACTTACTAAAACGTCCTGTACTCGACGACCACGTTTCGAGGGGCAAGGCAACAGTGAGGCGTACCCTAGAAGTGGTGTGTGAATTCTTGTGTTATTTTCAGTTTATGTTATATCTTGTCATGCATTTGGTGAGCTACGCTTTGTTTTTAATTGTCATGCATTCTTTCATACAAGTTAACAATTAAAGGGGGTGCGGAAAATAAATTGCGGAAACGTAAGTCCTACGCTATTACAAGGCGCGGGTCTATACATCGCCAAATTTTTACAAAGACCCGTTTTAAGTAAATAAGTGCGGAAAATAAAAAAACAGTAAAAGGTTCTATTTACTATTACATATCCGGAGCAATTACATAATAATCGGACAAATTAAATACGCATGAATAAAGAAAAGGGAATTAACTTCTTTTTTTGTCTTTTTTTTTGGTAATTAAATGAAATTGAAAACTAATTAATTATTTTAATTACAAGAAAATATTTTTTGATTTTTTTATATTTTTTATGAAATAAAATAGAAATAAAAAGAAACAAAGTTAAAGATTAACCTAAATCTAAATCTATTTTAATTACTACAATGTTCAAATGGCCTAATTAAAAACTAGTTCAATTATGATTTATTTACAAAATAAAAATAATAATAAAAGTGTTAATTATATTTTTTTGTTTTTTATGAAAATGATTAATTAAATTAATTATTAATAACCAATAAAATAAAAGGGGTTAGAAATTAAATTAAAGAAATAAAATGAAAAGAAAGAAAAATGAACCCAAATGGAGGGGGTATTGGGCCAGGAATGGGGGTGTGTTGTTGAAACTGGAATCAAGTGTGCAAGCATTGACTGGGAACACCATGGTCCATGCCTCATGGCCATCAGATTGGCGTTAGTGGCCACTTGGCAGGATGATCACTTGAGATGCATGATGGACGCTGTTTGGAAGCCTGCATAGGAATACCTTAGAAAAAATAATATTGAGTTTTGGGGCATCTCAAAGCAATTGAACCATACCATTAGTTTCCTGTGGACTCATACAACACAAAACAAGCAACAAATTATGTTAATGATGCATGAACAAATGAATTTCGATTCCAAAAAATTGTGCAAATCGTGAGTTCGTGTGGGGCGATTCCTTAGGCCTGAGCGCTTGGTTTTGATTCCAAAAGACTCCTGAGAGTTCCTGCAAAGTGTTAGAAACGAGAAAAGGCTTTAAATTGCCTTGGAAGGTGGATTTCAGTTTTGACTTTTTGCTTGATTTTTTTGAATATGGTTTTTTTCGTTTTAGAGATGCTTAGTCCTTGTAAATGGTATGAGAGGCTTGCATATATGTCTTTGAATGAGAATCAAGCAATAATGTGAACCATTAACCCTTGCAATGAAGTTTGAGATTATGCCATGAACACCAATTAAACAACTTGCCATTCTTGTGAAAATTTGAATTTTTATGCCCATAATAGGTCTTGAACGAATTTGGTATATGTTTTATGGTGTATCAAAGCTATTCAAACCACAAAATATCCCTCCATTAATTTCTTTGATTTTTATTTGAATTTTAAAGATTTAAAATGCATTAAATCAAATAAAATTAAATAAAAATGGGAAAATTAATTTTTAATCTTGAAATAAATTGTGGGACACGTGGGAGGCATAGCCAAGCTGAAACAAGTGGAAAAAGTGGGGCCCTTTTGTCAAAAATGAAATTTCAAGGATAATTGACTTTGGCCATTTCACAAAAATTTCCCAACTTCTCCAATGCATATCTTGCTCAATTTTGAAGCTATGAACATGTTCTTGGACATTTTCGAAAGGTCTTGAAGTCCTCTAACCAATGGCTTTGGTCCCATGTCATTTTGATTTACCAATCTCAAGTTATGGTCTTTGACTTAAAGTGCCTTTTTGTTGACTTTTGAAAATGACCTATAATGTTGAAATTGATAACTTTTTGTGAGAGCATTTCTTGGACTTGGAATGTGAATATGAGTTGTAGGAAATGTATTCCCCTTCAAGATGAGCATTGGATGGGATTTTTCTGATGAACCATGAAAAAGTTATGCCTTGGTCAAGTTACAGTTGACTTTTCAACTGTCCAAAAATAGAAACTTTTGACACCTTGATGATTTTTAAGCCATTCTTGAGGAATCATGATCAAGAATTGATCAAATGATGATTGTGGCTTCAAAATAAGATGTTGACCAAAAAATTTGACTTTTGACTGCCAAATGACCATTTTGCCCCTGTAGTTGACTGTGGAGCAATTAGGGTTTTTGACTGTGCAACTTGACCTTGTGAGCCTTGAAACTTGACATGTAGGTGCTTGACAAAGTTTATGAGCATGTGGGACTTGATTGAGCCCTTGAAAACCTCAACTTTCTTTGCAAGAACCAAAACCCTAGTTTGACTGGCTTAGGAGAGTGGTTGACTGTGTAGCCCTTGAGAAGACTTGAGCAAATTGAGATGATGCTTGTCAAAACTTTGAAGAATATGGGAGGGAAAATTTTGGGGTACAACACCTGTGCCCACTCTCTTGGGTGACATCTTGCAACAACTTTATGCTCGTACTGCCCGAATACGAGGAACTCTGTGGTGTTGTATTCCTTTGTTAGTGAGGTGGTTTATTTCGCACCTCCCTAAGTTCGTGCTGAAGAACAAAGAAGGAATAGGCTGGACTCATAGGTTAATGTCTCTCACTGATAAGGACATCATTTGGACTTTCAGAGGTTTGGATGAGGTAGCTGTTATTGATCGTTGCGGAGAATATCCTAATGTTCCTTTGATTGGTACCCAAGGAGGAATCTCTTATAATCCATGTCTAGCTCTCCGTCAGTTTGGAAGATCCAGATGAGCAGGACCCCATGAGATGTTGGTGCCTCACATCAGTTTTGAGTTTCAGGTAGATAGTGACGAGCTGCGCCGTAGATTCATCAAAGCTTGGGACAGAATTCACAAAGCTGACCCACATGAGTTGGGACTAAAGACTTCTCTGCCAATGGAAGCCTACTACAGATGGGTCCGCATCCGTGCTCAGAAGTTAGGTATGCCATATGAAGCTGTCATGCCTATCATTCTTGAAAGCCCTGATGGAGATGGGGTTCCTCCAACTGTTCTCCCTCCTCAGATACCCACTGATGTTGATACACTAAAGAGGTCTTGGGCGCAACTGTGAGAAGAACGAGATTCTTATCGGGAAAAGTTCAACGAGCAGGAACTGAAGATCCAGAGGCTGACAAAGCAGTTGGAGAATGAGCGAGCTCTGAATGACTACATCCGTACTGAGAAGAGGAGACCCTGGGATCCATGATGAACTTTGGATGTTCTTTCACAGTTTTATTTCCCTTTTCAGTATTTCCATTTTATGTAACGCCTAAGGGCAACCTGTTGAACAATTTGAATTTCAAAGTTGAATCTAATGAAGTGTGTTCCTTTTTGTTTACAAAGTTGATTCCCGATTGTCTTTGAAAACATAAATCATACGCATTCCATTCATCATGTGCATCACAGGTACTCTTCTTTTTAGGTTGCTTAATGTTCTTCGCTGTTTATTTCAGCATCATGAACCCTGAATCATCTACCGAGCAGTCTATCAAGGCCCTTCAGGCTCAGAACGCCCAATTTCAGGAGCTGATCATGGGTTTGGCTCAAGGTCAAGAGGAGCTGAAGGCTCTGCTGGTCAAGAAGAAGAAGAAGAGAACGGTTCTATTCAACACGGGCTGGAGGTTTGGTAACATACTGCAGAATGAGGAAGCTGGTTCTTCTGTAGGCAAAGACAGTCCCCAGGAGGGAAGGGCTCCTAGTCCGGTGGTGTGATCGGTGGATCTGGAACTGACTGTTTAAAGCTGGTTCGCGAAATCTCGCGGAAGCAAGAGTCGCCACCGTCTTTTATTTTCTCCAACATGGACAGGACAAAAGCACAGCAAAATTCCTTATGAGATTGTCTCTCGGTTCGGGAGGTAGATTAATAGAAAGGGAAGGTGTTAGCACCCTTTCTATCCATGGTTATCCATGAGCTCTTAGATACTTGCTCATTGTGTTTTCAAAACGTTTGTTTTCTTTTCAAGTGTGAGTGGGTTTGAAAAAGTTTCGTTTAAAGATTTCAGATCGACTCTTGTATCAGTCCTCAAGAGTGTTTGAAAAATTGTTTTTGAAAGCTTTTTGAAAGTGTCGGTGTGAAAAGAGTTTTTTTTATTTGTTTTTGAATAGAGCAAGTATCTATGAGTCATCTACCTACCCTAAGGAATTAGGTTGTGTAGAAGTCCTTAAGGTAGTGCCATCCCACCATTGAGAGGTAGGTAGCACCACCGTTGGAGGTGTTTGGATCAATTCGAGTTTAGGGACAGTGTGGTCACCAGAGCAACAGTAGGACACCTTAGAAGCTACCCTTATGCCATTGATCCTTTTAATTCCGAGGCAACCGTTTCGAGGCAACTTGTTTCGAGGCAACTAGATCAATGGACATAAGGACTCACTAAGACGTCCTATACTCGATGACCACGTTTCGAGGGGCAAGGCAACAGTGAGGCGTACCCTAAGAGTGGTGTGTGAATTGTGTGTCATTTTCAATTATGTTTTATCTTGATCATGCATTGGGTGAGCTACGCTTTGATTTTATTTGGGCCATTCATTCTTTCATGTGATTAGCAGTTAAAAGGTGCGGAAATTAGAATGCGGAAAATAAAGGTCCTACGCTATTACAAGGCGCGGGTCTATACATCGCCAAATTAACAAAGACCCGTTTTTTAATAAAATGCGGAAAATAAATGAAGTCCTAATTACTATTACAAAGCTTTGGCAATTACATAATATTTGAAATGAAAATAAAGGACAAACGCGCGAAGAGAAATTAGAATCGAACATGCGAGGGTGTTGGACCCTTTTAAAGAAATTAAATGAAATTAAGAATTAATTAATTATTAAATAAAGAAAAAAAATTATTTTTTTTTATGTTTTTTTTTGTATTTAATGGAAATAAAGAGCATTAATTAAAAGAAACCCTAATTCTAAGTATTTTTTAATTATTAAAGAAAAAAGATTAAAGTTTTAACCTAATTTATACTAATTATTTAATTACATGGGTATTTACAAAAATAATTAATAGTTAATAATAATAATAAGAAAATTTTATTTATTGAGAAAAAGAATAAAAATGCTAAAAACCTAATTTTTATGTATTTTAGTTATTTAGAAAAAAAAACATTAAAGTTGAAAACCTAAATTTAAACTAAATTGATTATTGAAAATTTATTTACAAAAATATTAATGCATTAAATATTAAATAAAACATATTTTTATTTTCATGATTTCTGATTTTTTTGGTTTTATGAAAATCATTTTGTGAATTAAAAGAAACAATTAAAATAATTAAAATAAATAAAAGAGAAAAAATGAGAGAAAGAAAATACAAACAAGGGGGGTATTCAGACCCAATTTGGAGGTTTGTTGAAAGCAGTTTGGCCCACTCAATTCCAGGCCTTGTTTGACTTTTGGTGGTTACATGTGCCTCAGTTGACTAGCGCGCATGATGGAGTCCAGATTCTGGCCTTTGGATTGATCTCTTGGGCGCGTGGCAAGCAAGCAAGTGAGAGCACATGATGAACCCTGGGAGAGCATGCTGCATGGAAGCGTTTTGAGAAAAATATTATTGAAGAAGTGGGGGACCTGGGAATTGAACCCAGGTCCCAATACCTGCATGACAAGTCATCTTCCACCAAGCCAAACGCGTTTCTTTGTTAGCTTAATGGAATAGAAATAATATAAGAGAAAACAAGCATTATTCTGGAATAACCAAAAAACGCGCCAGTATTCAAACTGACCAACCATGATCAGACACGCTGCCTTCTTCTTCGTCTTTTCCCTGTAACTAAAATCAAATAGCGGGGGTTTTAAACCCCCACTAACTGTAATACACAAAAATAGCGATTAGAGCCTGGTGGATTATAAAAAGGGCGCGAGGTAGTCAATTGATTCGTTTGGATGTCCTGAATCCAATGGTATAGGTTTGAATGGTCAATTTTACCATATGAAGAAAACCCTAAATCAAGGTTTCTGAAACCCTAACATGCGTTAATGGTGGATCACGATATAGGCAGTCATTCTTCAATTGAGGGGTACCATTAGCTTCAGAGCGGTCATGTTAGTATAAATCAACATTCAAAATACATGTATAATGCATGAAAAGTAGAACACGATTATGATTTTTTTTGTGAAAAGTGACACATGGTTCTACCAATTCCTTGTGCGTGGAGACTGGAAAGGTATTCAGACACGTCCAGGAAGGTCCCAGTAAGCGTTTGGAATACTTTTTGAGCTTTGAATCACACTGCAACTGTGTTTTCAGATTTCAATTTTTTATCAACTTTTGCAAATTGGTAGGCAGCCTCTTGAGCAATTTTTCGTTCTTCTTAGGATTAGGTTAACTTGTGCTTATGTATCTGAAGCAATTTAGGTTAAAAAACCAAGCCCAGAACCCTTGTATTAATGATTCAATATTTGATTTTTAATCCAATCTTTTCAATCTTTTTCATGCCTTTCTTATGCCAATCATTGCCAATCATATTGAATCTTTCCTTATTGAATGGTGCACGAAATATTGAGTGAATTCTATGCACAAAAAGATTTGAAGCACATGGTTTAGTATTTTTCTTATAATTGATTTTAATTAAATGAATAAATAGGATTAAAAATTCAATTAATTAATTAAAAATAAGAAAATAACTCCCCTTTAGGTCAATGGGTCGTGCATGGCCTTTGGGTAATGATTCATGGAAGAAATTGAGGCCCATTAGCAATTTTGAGGCATTTGAAGCAAAGTTGACTTTTCAAAATTCCCAAAAATTTCCCAACTTCCACAAGGCATATCTTGCTCAATTTTTAAGCTTTGATCATGTTCTTGGACATTTTGGAAAGGTATTGAAGTCCTATAACCAATTTCTTTGGTCCCATGTCATTTTGATTTACCAATCTCAAGTTATGTTCTTTGACCTAAAGTGCCTTTTTGTTGACTTTTGAAAATGACCTATAATGTTGAGATTGATATCTTTTTGTGAGATAATTTCTTGGACTTTAAGTGTGAAGAGGATTTGTAGGAAATGTTATTCTCTTCAAAATGAGCTTTGGATGGAATTTTTCTGATAAACCATGTGGAAGTTATGCCCTGGTCAATTTGCAGTTGACTTTTTCAACTGTCCAAAAATAGAAACTTTTGCATCTTGAGACTTTTTGAGCCATGCTTTGAGAATCATGATCAAGAATTGTTCAAATGATGTTTGTGGCTTCAAAATAAGATGTTGACCAAAAATTTTGACTTTTGACTGTCAAATGACCATTTTGCCCCTGCAGTTGACTGTGAAGCAATTAGGGTTTTTGACTGTGCAATTTTGTGCTGTGAGTCTTGAAACTTGGCATGTGGATGCTTGACAATGTTTATAGGCATGTGGGACTTGATTGGACCATTGGAAACTTCAATTTCTTTGTCAGAACTAAAACCCTAATTTTGACTGTGTTATGAGGCATTTGGACTGTGCAACCCTTGAGAGATTTTGAACCTTGACCTTGGCAAATCTTGAAGAATATGGGAGGGCAAATTTTGGGGTACAACAGTTGTCCCTGTTCAATCTTCTTAAACCTGAGGATGTAGATTGGCTGGCGTGCCTTTCGTAATCCGAAGGTGGAAGATGATTGAACACTAGAGTGCCCAGAAATTTGCGCTCACATAGTGACGTATCAGCAATGTGATGTGGGGAATGGGCTTACAGATTCCATTTGGAGATTGATGGATAGGAAGATGGGCTTACAGGTGCCATGTTGAGAGGTGATGGATAGGTGGATGGGCTTATAGATGCCATCTAGGTGTCGATCGCGTAAGAGATTCCTTAGCGAGAACTTGCGTACCTGAGAAAGAAAATAATTACCTGGCCTATTACAGGAGTTGGTCTTCAAACTCTTTGTGTAGATGCGCCCTGGCTGGATACAGGAATCGAATCTTTAAACTCTTCAGACGTGCCCTGGCGAGATACAGGAATCGAGTCTTGGAGAATATAGTCGTCAACAGATACACCCTGGCAAGATACAGGAATCGGATCCTCGAACTCTTCAGATGCACCCTGGCAGGATACAGGAATCGGGTCTGGTAATGTTAGTCGTCAACAGATACACCCTTGCAAGATACAGGAATCGGATCCTCGAACTCTTCAGACGCACCCTTGCAAGATACAGGAATCGGGTCTGGTAATGCTAGTCGTCAACGGATACACCCTGGCAAGATACAGGAATTGGATCCTCAAACTCTTCAGACGCACCCTGGCAAGATACAGGAATCGGGTCTGGTAATGCTAGTCGTCAACAGATACACCCTGGCAAGATACAGGAATCGGATCCTCAAACTCTTCAGACGCACCCTGGCAAGATACAGGAATCGGGTCTGGTAATGCTAGTCTTCAACGGATACACCCTGGCAAGATACAGGAATCGGATCCTCAAACTCTTCAGACGCACCCTGGCAAGATACAGGAATCGGGTCTGGTAATGCTAGTCTTCAACGGATACACCCTGGCAAGATACAGGAATCGGATCCTCAAACTCTTCAGACGCACCCTGGCAAGATACAGGAATCGGGTCTGGAATCGATCGTCAACAGATACACCCTGGCGAGATACAGGAATCGGATCTTTAGTTGCGACCGTTGATGGTAACCATCTTTGTATTAACCTTTTGTCCTGAAAAGACAAAACGTTAGTTGTGCGTAATGTCATGATGTATGACATGCGAGATGAGATTGTATGTTTATGATGCGTATATGCATGCTGTAATGTATGAAAATGTGATGTTTATGAATGTATGTTTTTGTTTTAGGAAAATAAATCCTTGACGGATGCCGGGAAGTTAAATCCTGGGTTGATGTGAAGAATAGAGCTTCGTTGTTTCTGCTGGGGAGTGATGGTTGCAAGAATACCGGTAGGAGAAGATGACTCCGTTGGGGAATAAACTTGGCGAATAGAATACTCTGCGGGGGAAAATTATTCTAGCGATCTTGCTGGGGAACAATACTTTGTGGGAAGAGAGGTGCGTTGCTGAGGTATTGATGATAACTCCGCTGGGGATACCGTTGTTATGTTGGAAGTGTTAATAGACTCCGCTGGGGATAAGAAGATTTTGCCGAGGACGGTCTTTCTGTGGCTTTTGGCTGAGGATAACCCAATTATATCATGGTAGGGAAATAACTTTTGAATAGATCCGGGAGACGCGTTCGTGCTACGCAGGGGATAAGCTTCCAGAATCTACTGGGGATAAGCTTCCTGCTGGGGAGATGGATTCAAACTTTCCTGGGGAAATCTTCAGACTGGACTCTCTTGGGGAAAACTTGAACTGTATTGGGGAAGTGACTCCACTGAATGTCTGATATACCGCCGGGGAACAATCTTAGATTAAGACAGCCGAGGATGCCTGTTAAGAATATTTGTATATTGCGCTGAGGAATATTGAGATCTGCTGGAGGATACCCAACTTCCTTAAGGCTGACAGGATAATTCTGCTTGGGGAGAGTGCATTGACTTGCTGGCTCACTCTCCGGGGAATTAAGGTATACTGGTTATGCTCTTCAGCTGAACTTACCTTGGTACCTTGGTGGATGGAGCAATTAGATCGTTTAGACCACTCATTATTGCCCCTGTTTCTAATGTTACCTGTAATTAATCCTTTGTTTCGTATGCAAATATTTATGAGTTAGCAATTATTGTCAAATGCATATATCACAAATTGAACCTTGGACGTTCTTCGCAAAGCAAAACAGAAAAAGGAAAAATAATTGGCAATTTTAGCTGAAAAGTGAATTGTATTGATTTTGAATTTGCTTGTAAATAGGCGTTTATATACAAGAGGCTGACATCCTAGTAAGAGAATGCCGCCGAACAAAAGAGTTTATACAATTTGTACAAGGGAAAACAAAACAGCTATGTGAAAAGAATAATCCCACTGGGTTCCAACTCTGCTATCGCCTTTATATCTTTGAGCGTCTCATCACTTGATGACCTAGCTGAAGATGAAGCTGATTGATTGATGCCTTTTGAACTTGATAGTTGCTACCGGATTTTGGATGCAAAGTGATCCAATGAGACATAGTATTACGCTTTATCCCTAACTTTTGCCTGGACCGCCCTTTCGGGTTTTCAGTCCACCGGGATACCCATTTTTGCCCAAGGCGCCTTTTCAGGTTTTCGACTTGCCGGGTGTACAGATTCTTTCCATTTCATCCCTCATTTTGCCCGAACCCTTTTGGTTCGCCGGGAAGCCCTAATTTTTGCCTAGGAATGTCAACCTAGCGGGTCTTTTATCATGTGTAGTATCTTTTTACTATGTCTGCATTGGCGGGGTGAGGAAGGTCGTCACCATCCATGGTGGTCAGAATCATGGCTCCTCCTGAGAACACATGTTTAACCACAAATGGCCCTTCGTATGTAGGGGTCCATTTGCCCCTTGGATCACTCTGAGGAAGGATGATATGTTTGATTACCAGATCCCCAACTTGATACTCTTGTGGTCTGACCTTTTTGTTAAATGCCCTGATCATCCGTTTTTGATACGTCTGACCATGACAAATAGCATTGAGTCTCTTTTCGTCAATTAGATTTAATTGATCAAGTCGTGTCTGGATCCAATCATCTTCGCTCAGATATGCATCTTTCATTATCCGGAGAGAGGGTATCTGCACTTCGATTGGTAAGACTGCCTCCATGCCGTAGACCAAGGCGAAGGGAGTTGCCCCGGTTGACGTCCTTGCTGAGGTACGGTACCCATGAAGAGCAAACGGTAACATCTCGTGCCAATCTTTATAGGTCACTGTCATCTTCTACACAATTTTCTTGATATTCTTATTAGCTGCTTCTACAGCCCCATTCATCTTCGGCCGGTAAGGAGAAGAGTTGTGGTGTTGTATCTTAAATTGCTCGCGGAGCTCAGTGATCATCTTGTTATTGAGATTGGTACCGTTGTCCGTAATGATTCTTTCGGGGACGCCGTACCGACAGATCAGATTGTGCCGAATGAACCGTGCCACCACGTTCTTGGTTACTGTAGCATAGGAAGTCGCTTCAACCCACTTCGTAAAGTAATCGATCGCTACCAGGATGAAGCGATGCCCGTTGGATGCCGTAGGTTTAATCTCGCCGATCATGTCTATGCCCCACATTGCAAAAGGCCAAGGTGCAGTCAGGACATTCAGAGGGACTGGAGGAACATGCACCTTATCTGCATAAATCTGGCATTTATGACATGTCCGAGAATGTTGGTAACAGTCGACTACCATTGTGGACCGGAAATATCTTTCCCGAAGGATCTTATTTGCCATGGTATGTCCACTGGAATGCGTTCCGAAGGTACCTTCATGCAGCTCCGCCATGATCCTTTCTGCTTCAGTCTTATCCACACAACGCAGTAAGGTCGAATCATGGTTTCACTTGTACAGAATGCCATTGCTGAGGAAGAACTTTGCAGCGAACCTTCTCAGAAACTTTTTATCATTGACAGATGCACCTTCAGGGTATTCCTGAGCTTCCAAGTATCTCTTTACCTCATGGTACCAAGGTTTCTCAGTCACTACCTCAGCCTCAAGATCACAACAGTATGCCGGTTCGTCCAGTTTCCAGATAATGACCCGGGGAGCCTCATTGTCCCATTTGACTTTGAACATGGAAGACATCGTAGCTAACGCGTCCGTCAGCTGATTCTCCTCTCTCGGAAAGTGTTCAAAAGTTATCTCTGTAAAATGGGGGATCAATGTCAACACACATTCTTTGTAAGGAATAAGGTTCGGATGTTTCGTATCCCACTCGCCTTTGATCTGATTGATCACGAGAGCGGAATCTCCGAAGACACTCAGAAACTTGAACCTTAAGTCAATTGCAGCTTGAAGTCCCATGATGCATGCCTCATACTCCGCCATGTTGTTGGTGCAGTTGAAACATAGCCGGGCAGTGAGTGGAGTATGAGTGCCTTGAGGGGATATGATCACAGCGCCGATACCGTTACCCAAAGCGTTGGAGGCTCCGTCAAAGTGCATAGACCATCGGGATCCTTCCTCGGGTCCTTCATCCGGTCCAGGTACTTCACAATCAGTCACTATCATGATGCTCTCGTCTGGAAACTCAAAGTTCATTGACTGATAGTCGTCTACTGCCTGGTGTGCCAAGTGGTCTGCCAATACACTTCCTTTGATAGCTTTCTGAGTCGTGTACTGGATGTCGTATTCTGTCAAGATCATTTGCCATCTTGCTATTCTTCCAGACAGAGCAGGCTTTTCGAATATGTATTTTATAGGATCCATCTTTGAAATCAACAAGGTAGTGTGAGTCAGCATATACTGTCTCAGCCGGCGAGTAGCCCATACCAAAGCGCAGCAAGTTTTCTCGAGCAGTGAGTATCGGGTCTCACAGTCGGTAAACTTTTTGCTAAGGTAATAAATGGCATGCTCTTTTCGGCCAGACTCGTCATGCTGCCCCTGCACACACCCCATTAAGTTGTCAAGTACTATTAAGTATAGTATCAGAGGTCTCCCTTCAACCGGTGGCATAAGAATGGGTGGTTCTTGGAGATACTCTTTGATTTTGTCAAAATCGGCCTGACGTTCATCATTCCAACGTATTACTTGATCTTTCTTCAGCAGCTTGAAGATTGGTTCACATGTAGCAGTTAGGTGTGAGATGAATCGAGCAATGTAATTCAGGCGTCCTAGAGAGCCTCTGACCTCTTTCTCTGTCTTGGGAGCTGGCATCTCTTGAATGGCTTTGACCTTGGCAGGGTCCACTTGAATACCCTTGTCACTTACGACGAAGCCTAGCAACTTTCCAGATCTTACCCCAAAGGTGCACTTGTTCGGGTTCAACCTCAGCTTGTACAGTTTCAAACGGTCAAATAGTTTCTGCAGATGGTCAAGGTGTTCTTCCTCGGTTTGGGACCTTGCAATCATATCATCGACATACACTTCAATCTCATGATGGATCATGTCATGAAATAAAGCAACCATGGCACGTTGGTAGGTTGCCCCAGCATTTTTCAATCCAAATGGCATGACCTTGTAGCAGAAGGTGCCCCACTGAGTAACAAAGGTAGTCTTTTCCATATCTTCAAGAGCCATCTTGATCTGATTATACCCTGAAAAACCATCCATGAAGGAGAACACCTTGTGCTGAGCAGTATTATCAACCAGAACATCAATGTGAGGTAGGGGAAGTCATCTTTGGGGCTGGCCCTGTTCAGATCCCTGTAGTCAACACACATTCTGACCTTACCATCTTTCTTCGGTACTAGCACCACATTGGCAACCCACTGAGGGTAAGAAGTCACTGCAAGAAACCCGGCGTTGAATTGCTTCATAACCTCAGCTTTGATCTTCTCAGACATCTCTGGACGCATACGGCGGACCTTTTGCTTAACCGGAGGGCAGTCTTCCTTAGTAGGCAAATGATGGACCACGATGTCAGTATCCAACCCAGGCATGTCTTCGTAGGACTAGACAAAGATCTCCACATAATCATGCAACATCTGAGTCAACCGTTGTTTTACGCTGAGCTCCAGATTGGCACCAATCTTGACTTCCTTTCGGTCTGTCTCAGTACCCAGATTTATTGTTTCCACTGGCTCTTCATGTTGTTGAATTGCCCTCTCTTCCTGGAGTAACAGTCTTGCAAGCTCGCCAGGCACTTCGCAATCATCTTCACCTTCGTCTTCGGCTAAGTTGATCGGATTTTCGAAGTCATAACTGGCAGTAGCAGGGTTGTTACCAGTGAGATCCAGAGTGGATTGAAACCTATGTAGGTGGGTGTGTGTAAATATAGCTGTTTTGCAATATATATAAAGAAAGAAAGAAAGAAAGGGAGCACAAGATTTGAAATGCGAAAAAACGTCCAAGATATTTATTCATGATATATGGAAATGACAGTTATAAGCCCTCACAAATGAAGCCAACGGTGCCCCGGGTAAGACACCGGGCCATAAAGTTTCAATTCATTGTTTATTACAAATAACAAAAACAAAGGAGTTCATTACTGCGTAACAAAAGTAACAGGTGTATGATCTTTTGTGGTCCAATTGTTCAATCCACCGTCAGTTGTCGGGTAGATCCAGCTATCGAACTCTGATTCTTCCACTTCATCTTCATCCCCAATAGCATTCATTCCATGGTCAGGCAGGGGAGTTGTCACCACATTTGGCTTCTCAGGTGCCTCAAACTGTACCTCCTTGGCATCAATAAGGTCCTGCACTTTGTTCCTTAGGGCCCAGCAATCATCAGTAGAATGCCCCGGGATATCGGAGTGATAAGCACAACGGGCATTTGGATTATACTTGGGGGATGCAGTATTCACAACCTTTGGAGCCTCTCTGACAGTCCCCAAGTTGGTGGATAGCAGCTGCGGCAAGATTTGTGACAAGGTCATACTCAGCCGGGTAAATTCTCTTCTGGGTCTTTCAGCCCTTGGTTGGTTGAGTTGCCGAGGAGCGGCAGCAGGCTTAGCAATCACCACCGCGTTGACAGCTTGGCGGCGCTCTGGTTTATCTTGCCTCCTAGGCCCATACATAGCACTGGCCTCCTTTTTAAAAGGTTTCTTCTCAGCACTTGAAGACGCACCTTTCTGAATCTTACCTGACTTCATACCAGCCTCTATCCTTTCCCCAGTCAGAATGAGGTCAGTGAATCCTGCAGATGAATTGCCAATAAGATGATTAAAGAACGGCCCGGATAGGGTCCCCAAGAACATATCTACCAATTCACGGTCAGTTAACGGAGGCTGCACCCTGCCAGCCATATCCCTCCACTTCTACGCATACTCTTTAAAACCTTCGCCTGATCCTAGCGACATACCCTGGAGTTGGGTACGTGTAGGAGCAAGGTCGGCATTATATTGATACTGCTTGTAAAAAGCAGTAGCCAACTCCTCCCAGTTACGAACCTTGGTTCCATCCAGCTGATAGAACCATTCGAGATGAGTCCCTGAAAGACTCTCCTGGAAGAAGTGGATCCACAAGTTCTTGTCCACTGTATTCCGTTGAATCTTCTGCACGTAGGATCTGAGATGTAACTTAGGGCAGGACGCCCCATCATACTTGGTGAAAGATGGTGCTTTAAACTTGTGAGGGATGATCACACCAGAAGATAAACCCAAGTCTCCGAAATCCAAACCAGGCACTTGTTGAATTTCCATGGCGTTCAGACGGTCTTCCAACTGCTTGTATCTGTCTTCAGCCGGAGGATACTGTTCCTCATTAAAATCAGTCTCGTTGTCAGAGACCACTGGACTTGGAGCCCTTCCCCCCTGGGGACTGTCTTTACCTACAGAAGAACCAGCTTCCTCATTCTGCAGAGTGTTACCAAACCTCCGGCCCGAGTTGAATAGAACAGTTCTCTTCTTCTTCTTCTCCTTCTTCAGGAGCAAAGCCTTCAACTCTTCTTGACCTTGAGCCCAACCCATGATCAGCTCTTAAAATTGTGCGTTCTGCGCCTGAAGGGCCTTGATAGACAGCTCGGTAGATGATTCGGGGTTCATGATGCTGAAATAAACAGCGAAGAACAGTAAGCAACCTGAAAAGAAGAGTACCTGCTATGCACATGATGAATGGAATGCGTATGATTTATGTTTTCAAAGACAATCGGGAATCAACTTTGTAAACAAAAAGGAACACACTTTATTAGATTCAACTTTGAAATTTAAATTGTTCAACAGGTTGCCCTTAGGCGTTACATAGAAAATGGAAATACTGAAAAGGGAAATAAAACTGTAAAAGAAAATCCAAATCTCCTCATTGATCCCAGGGTCTCCTCTTCTCAGTACGGATGTAGTCATTTAGAGCCCGCTCATTCTCCAACTGCTTTGTCAGCTTCTGGATCTTCAGTTCCTGCTCGTTGAACTTTTCCTGGTAAGAATCCCGTTCTTCTCGCAGTTGCGCCCAAGACCTCTTTAATGCCTCATAATCAGTAGGTATCTGAGGAGGGAGAATAGTTGGAGGAACTCCATCCTTGTCAGGATACTCAAGAATGATGGGTCTGACAGCTTCGTACGGCATACCTAACTTCTGAGTTCGGATGCAGACCCATTTGTAGTAGGCTTCCATAGGTAGAGAAGTCTTTAGTCCTAACTCTTGTGGGTCAGCTTTGTGAATTCTGTCCCAAGCCTTGATGAACCTACGACGCAACTCGTCACTATCCACCTGAAACTCAAAACTGATGTGAGGCACCAACATCTCATGAGGCCCTGCTCTTCTGGCTCTTCCAAACTGACGGAGAGCTAGACATGGATTATAAGAGATTCCTCCTTGGGTACCAATCAGAGGAACATTGGGGTATTCTCTGCAACGATCAATAACAGCTACCTCGTCCAAGCCTCTGAGAGTCCAAATGATGTCCTTATCAATGAGAGACATTAACCTATGAGCCCAACCTCTTCCTTCTTTGTTCTTCAGCACGAACTTAGGGAGGTGCGAAATAAACCACCTCACCAACAAAGGGATGCAACACCACAGGGTTCCTCGTCTTCGGGCAGTACGGTCATAGAGTTGTTGCAGGATGTCACCCAAGAGAGTGGGCACAGGGTTCCGAGACATGAAGATCCTTATGGCAGTGACATTGATGAAGTTGTCAGGATTAGGAAACAAGACTAGACCATAGATTAAGAGAGCCAGGATGTCTTCATACGCCCTAAAGTCCAATTCATTCCAGAAACTGTTAGCTTTACCAATCAGAAACTTGGCCAAGAAACCCTTAACTCCGCTTCTAGTCACCCAGTTGTCCATTACTTCTTGATGAGTCAAGGGAAGAGCTGCAGCAACCTCCTCAAGCCTAAGAGTCTTTTCCCAACCAGTGTAGGGGGTCTGATCCAAGATAGGGATACCAAGCAAATCAGAGAACTCTTCCAGGGTAGGGACCAGCTGGAAGTCTTGAAAGGTGAAGCACTGGTACAGAGGGTCATAGAACTGGGTCAGGACACTCATCAACTGTTGGTCCCACTTTGCCATGACTAGACTGAGAAGAGAACCATGCTTCTGGATGAAGGAAGTAGTATTTGGAATTCTGCTAACCAACTCTTCAAGTAACTCAGGTGGGTGAGCAAAGTTGAACCGGATAGTATTCCTTCGCATAGGCATCATGATGTCCTACAAAACAGAGCAAAGGTGAAACCCTCTTGTCTTTGAAATGGTCAGTCCTTATGCAGGATGCATGCAATGCTCATGATGGCATGATGTTATGATAAAGCACACCACAAATATTTACAAAGGCAAACATGATAAGGCACACAAGTCACACAAGACAAGCCCTTAGAGTTTAGGCCAGCATGGGGTCTAGGTATTACCCTCTTTCAGTTTGTTGGTTCAGACCTGTCCTATCAGAAGTAACCGGGATCTAAAGGATCCCAATATCACTGACTACCCTCAATCGGTCATAACTCCAGCATCGCAATCTTTTCTTGCGGCCAGAACCATCACGAGAGTTTAGCCTCAATGGGCGTAGCATACTGCTACTGTTCTATTGGCCAAGTTGGGTCAATTAAGGTTCTAAGGTTGGTTGGTGCTTAATGACTCCTCAGAAGACCCATATTCTCCTCGTTGCAACACAAGGGATATCGGTACAGACTAAGGTGCCACACCAACGTAGCCACTGCTTCACCCATGTCGGTCTACGCCAGACAGGTCCCTCACAACTTATGCTACCTAATAGGGTATCCCCAGATCCGGGTTAGGATCTATGTAACTCCGATGCAACCCACAATAATAAAGCAAACAAAGCACAACAATTGAAAACACAGTTATGAACTATCCTAAGGTACACCTCACTTTATAAGGGTCCCCAGCAAAGTCACCAATTCTGTGATCGGTGGATCTGGAACTGACTGTTTAAAGTTGGTTCGCAAAATGTCGCAGAAGCAAGAGTCGCCACCGTCTTTTATTTTCTAAAACATGGACAGGACCAAAGCACAACAAAATTCCTTATGAGATTGTCTCTCGGTTCGGGAGGTAGATTTATAGAAAGGGAAGGTGTTAGCACCCTTTCTATCCATGGTTATCCATGGGCTCTTAGATACTTGCTCATTGTGTTTTCAAAACGTTTGTTTGCTTTTCAAGTGTGAGTGGGTTTGAAAAAGTTTCGTTTAAAGATTTCAGATCGACTCTTGTATCAGTCCTCAAGAGTGTTTGAAAATTTGTTTTTGAAAGCTTTTTGAAAGTGTCGGTGTGAAAAGAGTTTTTTTATTTGTTTTTGAATAGAGCAAGTATCTATGAGTCATCTACCTACCCTAAGGAATTAGGCTGTGTAGAAGTCCTTAAGGTAGTTCCATCCCACCATTGAGAGGTAGGTAGCACCACCATTGGAGGTGTTTGGGTCAATTCGAGTTTAGGGACAGTGTGGTCACCAGAGCAACAGTAGGACACCTTAGAAGCTACCCTTATGCCATTGATCCTTTTTAATTCCGAGGCAACCGTTTCGAGGCAACTTGTTTCGAGGCAACTAGATCAATGGACATAAGGACTCACTAAGACGTCCTATACTCGACGACCACGTTTCGAGGGGCAAGGCAACAGTGAGGCATACCCTAAGAGTGGTGTGTGAGTTGTGTGTCATTTTCAATTATGTTTTATCTTGATCATGCATTGGGTGAGCTACGCTTTGCTTTTATTTGGGCCATTCATTCTTTCATGTGATTAGCAGTTAAAAGGTGCGAAAATTTGAATGCGGAAAATAAAGGTCCTACGCTATTACAAGGCGCGGGTCTATACATCGCCAAATTAACAAAGACCCGTTTTTTTAATAAAATGCGGAAAATAAATGAAGTCCTAATTACTATTACAAAGCTTTGGAAATTACATAATATTTGAAATGAAAATAAAGGACAAACGCGCGAAGAGAAATTAGAATCCAACATGCGAGGGCGTTGGACCCTTTTAAAGAAATTAAATGAAATTAAGAATTAATTAATTATTAAATAAAGAAAAGAAATTATTTTTTTTATGTTTTTTTTTGTATTTAATGGAAATAAAGAGCATTAATTAAAAGAAACCCTAATTCTAAGTATTTTTTAATTATTAAAGAAAAAAGATTAAAGTTTTAACCTAATTTATACTAATTATTTAATTACATGGGTATTTACAAAAATAATTAATAGTTAATAATAATAATAATAAGAAGAAAAATTTATTTATTGAGAAAAAGAATAAAAATGCTAAAAACCTAATTTTTATGTATTTTAGTTATTTAGAAAAAAAAACATTAAAGTTGAAAACCTAAATTTAAACTAAATTGATTATTGAAAATTTATTTACAAAAATATTAATGCATTAAATATTAAATAAAACATATTTTTATTTTCATGATTTCTGATTTTTTTGGTTTTATGAAAATCATTTTGTGAATTAAAAGAAACAATTAAAATAATTAAAATAAATAAAAGAGAAAAAATGAGAGAAAGAAAATACAAACAAGGGGGATATTCAGACCCAATTTGGAGGTTTGTTGAAAGCAATTTGGCCCACTCAATTCCAGGCCTTGTTTGACTTTTGGTGGTTACATGTGCCTCAGTTGACTAGCGCGCATGATGGAGTCCAGATTCTGGCCTTTGGATTGATCTCCTGGGCGCGTGGCAAGCAAGCAAGTGAGAGCACATGATGAACTCTGGGAGAGCATGCTGCATGGAAGCGTTTTGAGAAAAATATTATTGAAGAAGTGGGGGACCTGGGAATCGAACCCAGGTCTCAATACCTGCATGACAAGTCATCTTCCACCAAGCCAAACGCGTTTCTTTGTTAGCTTAATGGAATAGAAATAATATAAGAGAAAACAAGCATTATTCTGGAATAACCAAAAAACGCGCCAGTATTCAAACTGACCAACCATGATCAGACATGCTGCCTTCTTCTTCGTCTTTTCCCTGTAACTAAAATCAAATAGCGGGGGTTTTAAACCCCCACTAACTGTAATACACAAAAATAACGATTAGAGCCTGGTGGATTATAAAAAGGGTGCGAGGTAGTCAATTGATTCGTTTGGATGTCCTGAATCCAATGGTATAGGTTTGAATGGTCAATTTTACCATATGAAGAAAACCCTAAATCAAGGTTTCTGAAACCCTAACATGCGTTAATGGTGGATCACGATATAGGCAGTCATTCTTCAATTGAGGGGTACCATTAGCTTCAG
The DNA here is from genome assembly GCA_948472305.1 of Vicia faba. Lineage (NCBI taxonomy): Eukaryota > Viridiplantae > Streptophyta > Magnoliopsida > Fabales > Fabaceae > Vicia > Vicia faba. The sequence goes on along the minus strand of OX451738.1, from coordinate 563,521,399 downwards.
AGCGGTCATGTTAGTATAAATCAACATTCAAAATACATGTATAATGCATGAAAAGTAGAACACGATTATGAATTTTTTTGTGAAAAGTGCAACATGGTTCTACCAATTCCTTGTGCGTGGAGACTGGAAAGGTATTGAGACACGTTCAGGAAGGTCCCAGTAAGCGTTTGTAATACTTTTTTAGCTTTGAATCACACTGCAACTGTGTTTTCAGATTTCAATTTTTTATCAACTTTTGCAAATTGGTAGGCAGCCTCTTGAGCAATTTTTCGTTCTTCTTAGGATTAGGTTAACTTGTGCTTATGTATCTGAAGCAATTTAGGTTAAAAAACCAAGCCCAAAACCCTTGTATTAATGATTCAATATTTGATTTTTAATCCAATCTTTTTCAATCTTTTTCATGCCTTTCTTATGCCAATCATTTCCAATCATATTGAATCTTTCCTTATTGAATGGTGCACGAAATATTGAGTGAATTCTATGCACAAAAAGATTTGAAGCACATGGTTTAGTATTTTTCTCATAATTGATTTTAATTAAATGAATAAATAGGATTAAAAATTCAATTAATTAATTAAAAATAAGAAAATAACTCCCCTTTAGGTCAATGGGTCGTTCATGGCCTTTGGGTAATGATTCATGGAAGAAATTGAGGCCCATTAGCAATTTTGAGGCATTTGAAGCAAAGTTGACTTTTCAAAATTCCCAAACATTTCCCAACTTCCACAAGGCATATCTTGCTCAATTTTTAAGCTTTGATCATGTTCTTGGACATTTTGGAAAGGTCTTGAAGTCCTCTAACCAATGTCGTTGGTCCCATGTCATTTTGATTTACCAATCTCAAGTTATGGTCTTTGACTTAAAGTGCCTTTTTGTTGACTTTTGAAAATGACCTATAATGTTGAGATTGATATCTTTTTGTGAGAGAATTTCTTGGACTTGAAGTGTGAAGAGGAGTTGTAGGAAATGTCATTCTCTTAAAAATGAGCTTTGGATGGAATTTTTCTGATAAACCATGTGGAAGTTATGCCCTGGTCAATTTGCAGTTGACTTTTTCAACTGTCCAAAAATAGAAACTTTTGCATCTTGAGACTTTTTGAGCCATGCTTTGAGAATCATGATCAAGAATTGATCAAATGATGTTTGTGGCTTCAAAATAAGATGTTGACCAAAAATTTTGACTTTTGACTGTCAAATGACCAATTTGCCCCTGCAGTTGACTGTGAAGCAATTAGGGTTTTTGACTGTGCAATTTTGTGCTGTGAGTCTTGAAACTTGGCATGTGGATGCTTGACAATGTTTATAGGCATGTGGGACTTGATTGGACCCTTGGAAACTTCAATTTCTTTGTCAGAACCAAAACCCTAATTTTGACTGTGTTAGGAGGCATTTGGACTGTGCAACCCTTGAGAGATTTTGAACCTTGACCTTGGCAAATCTTGAAGAATATGGGAGGGCAAATTTTGGGGTAAAACAGGTGGTCTCTGACAACGAGACTGATTTTAATGAGGAACAGTATCCTCCAGCTGAAGACATATACAAGCAGTTGGAAGACCGTCTGAACGCCATGGAAATTCAACAAGTGCCTGGTTCGGATTTCGGAGACTTGGGTTTATCTTCTGGTGTGATCATCCCGCACAAGTTTAAAGCACCATCTTTCGCAAAGTATGACGGGGCGTCCTTCCCTAAGTTACATCTCAGATCTTATGTGCGGAAGATTCAGCCGTATACAGTGGACAAGAACTTGTGGATCCACTTCTTCCAGGAGAGTCTTTCAGGGACTCATCTCGAATGGTTCTATCAGCTGGATGGAACCAAGGTTCGTAACTGGGAGGAGTTGGCTACTGCTTTTTATAAGCAGTATCAATATAATGCCGACCTCGCTCCTACACGTACCCAACTCCAGGGTATGTCGCTAGGATCGGGAGAAGGTTTTAAAGAGTATGCGCAGAAGTGGAGGGACCTGGCTGGCAGGGTGCAGCCTCCGTTAACCGACCGTGAATTGGTAGATATGTTCTTGGGGACCCTATCCGGGCCGTTCTTCAATCATCTCATTGGCAATTCATCTGCAGGATTCACAGACCTTATTCTGACTGGGGAAAGGATAGAGGCTGGTATGAAATCAGGTAAGATTCAGAAAGGTGCGTCCTCAAGTGCTGAGAAGAAACCTTTTAAGAAAGAGGCCAGTGCTGTGTATGGGCCTAGGAGGCAAGACAAACCAGAGCGCCGCCAAACTGTCAACACGGTGGTAATTGCTAAGCCTGATGCCGCTCCTCGGCAAGCTAATCAACCAAGGGGTGAGAGACCCAGAAGAGAATTCACTCGGCTGAGTATGACCTTGTCACAAATCTTGCCGCAACTACTATCAACCAACTTGGTGACCGTCAGAGAGGCTCCGAAGGTTGTGAACACTGCATCTCCTAAATATAATCCAAATGCCCGCTGTGCTTATCATTCCGATAGCCCGGGGCATTCTACTGATGATTTCTGGGCCCTAAGGAATAAGGTGCAGGACCTTATTGATGCGAAGGAGATACAATTTGAGGCGCCTGAGAGGCCAAATGTTGTGACTGCTCCTATGCCCCAGCATGGAGTAAATGTTGTTGATGAAGACTTGTATGTCATTTCTGTGAATGATGTAGCTACCCCTCTGTGGACTGTTAAGAGGAACCTGCTGCTGGCCGGTTTATTTCCGGGTTGTAGCAAGGGTTGCCTTCTGTGTGCTGTTACCCCTACTGGTTGTCTGTTGCTGAAGTCAGGCATCCAAAGCCTGATGGACAGCAAAGAGATTATGTTCAAGAAGACCGTTGTTCCTTTTGTTCCCATTGAAGAAGTATCTGTCGTTACAATTTTCAATAATCCAATCAAGGCTCCCCCGAGGAAGCCAGTCAAGATCATGTCTGTTGCACCCATTATTATCACTGTTCCGGGGCCCCTCCCCTATGAGTCTAATAAGGCTGTCCCATGGCACTATGGGACAGACGTATATGTACTTGGAGTGAAGCAGGAGTTCAACACCAGTACCCGCATCAGCAATATCACCGGTCCAGCTAAAGTTACCCGCAGTGGCAGGCTCTTCTCGCCTGACATTGCACCACTAGTTATCCGAAGACCTCTCATTATAACACCTGCAAGTGCGCCTGTTTCCACTTCTGATCAAGTTGCTTCCCCTGCTGCCGAGTCATCTAATACTCGGGGCAAAGGGATTGATGATGAGCCTACCCGGATGGAGGCACCAAAGTCTGTGAATGTTGAAGCCTCCCAGCAAGAGATGGAGGAAATTCTTAAGATAATCAAGAAGAGTGATTTCAACGTCGTTGAACAGCTGGGGCACACCCCCTCCAAAATCTCCATGCTATCATTGTTGTTGTGTTCAGAGGCCCATGCCAAGGCCCTGATTGCTTTCCTGAAAACGGCCCACGTGCCTCAAGAGACGTCTGTTGATCAATTCACCGACTGTGTGGCCAACTTAACCGCTGATAATGGCCTGGGTTTCTCTGATGCTGATCTGACGGCCAAGGGGAAGAACCATAATGATGCCCTGCATGTCTCCATTGAATGCAGGGGCACTACTCTTGCTCACGTGCTGGTTGACACGGGTTCTTCACTGAACGTACTACCCAAGAAGGCTCTAGACAGGCTGGACTGTGAAGGTTTAGAGCTCAAACCAAGTAACATTGTTGTTCGGGCCTTTGACGGGTCCAAAAGAATGGTACATGGTGAGGTTGACATCCCGATCAGGGTTGGTTCGCAGGTATTTGATTCAAAATTCTATGTGATGGACATTCGTCCATCCTATTCTTGTTTGCTGGGTCGCCCGTGGATCCACAAGGCTGGAGCTGTGACTTCAACTTTACATCAGAAGCTCAAATACCCGGTCAGGGGGAAGATTGTAACAGTGCAAGGGGAAGAGGAATACATGGTCAACCACCTCAACTCCTTCAGGTACGTGGAAATGGACGGGGAGTTCATTGAGACCCCCTTTCAACATTTTGAAGAGGTGCCACAAACATTGGCAGCAGCAGAAGCAGTGGCTGAAGAGGGTTCTCCCTTGAAGATGGCCTCCTTAAAGGATGCCCGGGCTGTGATTGAAAAAGGTGAATGTGCAAACTGGGGCAGGCTCCCTGATTTTACTCCTAAGACTGACAAGTTTGGGCTGGGTTTCACTGCAGAAGCTCAGAAGGCTATGCGCAAGGCAAGGATTGGAAGACCTCTTGTGCTCATCACCAATCCAGGAGTGAATGTTATTGGGGATGAAGACGAAGTGGAAGAATCTGAGTTCGACAGCTGGATCTACCCAACGACTAACGGTGGACCTAGCAACTGGACCACAAAAGACTTTACACCTATTACTTTTGTCAGCCAGTAATGAACTTCTTTGTTTTGGATTTGTAATAAATAATAATTTGAAACTTTATGGCCCGGTGTCTTACCCGGGGCACCGTGGTTTTATTTGTGAGGGCTTTTGTTTGTCACTTTCATATATCATGAATAAAAGAATTGGACGTTTTTCACATTTCAAATCTTGCGCTCCCTTTCTTTCTTTCTTTATATATTGCAATACAGCTGTATTTACACACACTCACTCGTATAGGTTTCAATCCACTCTGGATCTCACTGGTAACGACTCTGCTACTGCCAGTTATGACTTCGAAAATCCGATCAACTTAGCCGAAGACGAAGGTGAAGATGATTGCGAAGTGCCTGGCGAACTTGCAAGACTGTTACTCCAGGAAGAGAGGGTCATTCAACCACATGAAGAGCCAGTGGAAACGGTAAATCTGGGTACTGAAACAGACAGAAAGGAAGTCAAGATTGGTGCCAATCTAGAGCTCAGCGTGAAACAACGGTTGATTCAGATGTTGCATGATTATGTGGAGATCTTCGCCTGGTCTTACGAAGACATGCCTGGGTTGGATACCGACATTGTGGTCCATCACTTGCCTACCAAGGAAGACTGCCCTCCGGTTAAACAAAAGGTCCGCCGTATGCGTCCAGAGATGTCCGAGAAGATCAAAGCTGAGGTTATGAAGCAATTTGATGCTGGGTTTCTAGCAGTGACTTCTTACCCTTAGTGGGTTGCCAACGTGGTTCTGGTACCAAAGAAAGATGGTAAGGTCAGAATGTGTGTCGATTACAGGGATCTGAACAGGGCAAACCCCAAGGATGATTTCCCCCTACCTTAAATTGACGTTCTGGTTGACAATACAGCTCAACACAAGGTGTTCTCCTTCATGGATGGCTTTTCAGGTTATAATCAGATCAAGATGGCTCCGGAAGACATGGAGAAGACTACCTTTGTTACTCAGTGGGGCACCTTCTGCTACAAGGTCATGTCGTTCGGGTTGAAAAATGCTGGGGCAACCTACCAACGTGCCATGGTTGCTTTATTTCATGACATGATCCATCATGAGATAGAAGTGTATGTCGATGATATGATTGCAAGGTCCCAAACTGAGGAGGAACACCTTGACCATCTGCAAAAGCTGTTTGACCGTCTGAAGTTGTACAAGCTAAGATTGAATCCAAACAAGTGCACCTTCGGGGTAAGATCTAGAAAGTTGCTAGGCTTCATCGTGAGCGACAAAGGAATTCAAGTGGACCCTGCCAAGGTTAAAGCCATACAAGAGATGCCAACTCCAAAGACAGAGAAAGAAGTCAGAGGCTTTCTAGGACGTCTGAATTACATTGCCCGATTCATCTCACACCTAACTGCTACCTGTGAACCAATCTTCAAGTTGCTGAAGAAAGATCAGGTAGTACGTTGGAACGATGAATGTCAGGCTGCTTTTGACAGAATCAAAGAGTATCTCCAAGAACCACCCATCCTTATGCCACCGGTTAAAGGGAGACCTCTGATACTATACCTGACAGTACTCGACAACTCAATGGGGTGTGTGCTGGGGCAGCATGACGAGTCTGGCCGAAAAGAGCATGCCATTTATTACCTTAGCAAAAAATTTACCGACTGTGAGACCCGATACTCACTGCCCGACTATGTTTCAACTTCACCAACAACATGGCGGAGTATGAGGCATGCATCATGGGTCTTCAAGCTGCGATCGACTTAAGGATCAAGTTTCTGAGTGTCTTCGGAGATTCCGCTCTCGTGATCAATCAGATCAAAGGCGAGTGGGATACGAAACATCCGAATCTTATTCCTTACAGAGAATGTGTGTTGACATTGATCCCCCATTTCACAGAGATAACTTTTGAACACTTTCTGAGAGAGGAGAATCAGCTGGCGGAGTCGTTAGCTACGATGTCTTCCATGTTCAAAGTCAAATGGGACAATGAGGCTCCCCGGGTCATTATCTGGAAACTGGACGAACCGGCATACTGTTGTGATCTTGAGGCTGAGGTAGTGACTGAGAAACCTTGGTACCATGAGGTGAAGAGATACTTGGAAGCTCAGGAATACCCTGAAGGTGCATCTGTCAATGATAAGAAGTTTCTGAGAAGGTTCGCAGCGAAGTTTTTCCTCAGCAACGGCATCCTGTACAAGCGAAACCATGATTCGACCTTACTGCGTTGTGTGGATAAGACTGAAGCAGAAAGGATCATGGAAGAGCTACATGAAGGTACCTTCGGAACATATTCCAGTGGACACACCATGGCAAAGAAGATCCTTCGGGCAGGATATTTCTGGTCCACAATGGAAGCTGACTGTTACCAACATTCTCGGACATGTCATAAATGCCAGATTTATGTGGATAAGGTGCATGTTCCTCCAGTCCCTCTGAATGTCTTGACTGCACCTTGGCCTTTTGCAATGTGGGGCATTGATATGATCGGTGAGATTAAACCTACAGCATCCAACGGGCATCACTTCATCCTTGTAGCAATCGATTACTTTACAAAGTGGGTTGAAGCAGCTTCTTACGCCACTGTAACCAAGAATGTTGTGGCACAGTTCATTTGGCACAATCTGATCTGTCGGTACGGCGTCCCTGAAAGAATCATTATGGACAACGGTACCAATATTAATAACAAGATGATCACTGAGCTCTGCGAGCAATTCAAGATACAGCACCACAAGTCTTCTCCCTACCGGCCGAAGATGAATGGGGCTGTAGAAGCAGCGAATAAGAATATTAAAAAGATTGTGCAGAAGATGACAGTGATCTATAAAAATTGGCACGAGATGTTACCGTTTGCTCTACATGGGTACCGTACCTCAGCAAGGACGCCAATCGGGGCAACTCCTTTCTCCTTGGTCTATGGCATGGAGGCTGTCTTACCGATCGAAGTGCAGATACCCTCTCTCCGGATAATGAAGGATGCAAATCTGAGCGAAGATGACTGGATCCAGACTCGACTTGATCAATTAAATCTAATCGACGAAAATAGACTCACTGCTATTTGTCATGGTCAAACGTATCAAAAGCGGATGATCAGGGCATTTAACAAGAAAGTCAGACCACAAGAGTATCAAGTTGGGGATCTGGTAATCAAACGCATCATCCTTCCTCAGAGTGATCCCAGGGGCAAATGGACCCCTACGTACGAAGGGCCATTTGTGGTTAAACATGTGTTCTCAGGAGGAGCCATGATTCTGACCACCATGGATGGTGACGACCTTCCTCGCCCCGCCAATGCAGACATAGTAAAAAGATACTACGCATGATAAAAGACCCGCTAGGTTGACATACCTAGGCAAAAATTAGGGCTTCCCGGCGAACCAAAAGGGTTCGGGCAAAATGAGGGATGAAATGAAAAAATCTGTACACCCGGCAAGTCGAAAACCTGAAAAGGCGGCTTGGGCAAAAATGGGTATCCCGGTGGACTGAAAACCCGAAAGGGCGGTCCAGGCAAAAGTTAGGGATTAAAGCGTAATACTATGTCGCATTGGATCACCTTGCATCCAGAATCTGATATCAACATCAAATACAAACGGCATCGATCGATCAGCTTCATCTTCAACTGAGCAGCAAAGTGATGAGACGCTCGAAGATATAAAGGCGATAGCAGAGTTGGAACCCAGTGGGATTATTCTTTTCATATAGCTGTTTTGTTTTCCCTTTGTACAAATTTGTATAAACTCTTTTGTTCAGCGGCATTCTCTTACTAGGACGTCAGCCTCTTGTACATAAATGCCTATTTACAGGCAAATTCAAAAATCAATATAAATTCACTTTTCAGCTAAAATTGCCAATTGTTTTTCCTCTTCTGTTTTGTTTTGCGAAGAACGTCCAAGGTTCAATTTGTGATATATGCATTTGACACTAATTGCTAACTCATAAATATTTGCATACGAAACAAAGGATTAATTACAGGTAACACTAGAAACAGGGGCAATAATGAGTGGTCTAAGCGATCTAACTGCTCTGTCCACCAAGGTACCAAGGTAAGTTCGGCCGAAGAACATAACCAATATATCTTAACTCCCCAGAGAGTGAGCCAGCAAGTCAATACACTCTCCCCAAGCAGAGTTATCTTGTCAGCCTTAAGGAAGTTGGGTATCCTCCAGCAGATCTCAACATTCCCCAGCGCAATATACGAACATTCTTAACAAGCATCCCCGGCAGTCTTGATCTGAGATTGTTCCCCGGCGGTATACCAGACATTCAGCAGAGCCACTTCCCCAGTATATCTCAAAAATTTCCCCAGGAGAGTCCAATCCAAGCTTCCCCAGGAAAGTGGAATCAATCTCCCCAGCAGTAAGCTTATCCCCAGCAGATTCTGGAAGCTTATCTCCTGCAGAGCACGAACGCATCTCCCGGCTTTATTCAAAGGTTATTTCCCTATCAGGATATAATAGGGTTATCCTCAGCCAAAAGCCACGGAAAGATCGTCCTCGGTGAAGTCTTCTTATCCCCAGCGGAGTCTATTAAAACTTCCAACATAACAACGGTATCCCCAGCGGAGTTATCATCAACATCCCAGCAAAGTACCTCTCTTCCCACAGAGTATTGTTCCCCAGCAAGGTCGCTAGAGTAATTTCCCCCCACAGAGTAATCTCCAAGTTATTCCCCAACGGAGTCATCTTCTCCTACCGGTATCCTTGCAGCCATCACTCCCCAGTAGAAACAAAGAATGCTATTCACATCAGCCCAAGATTTAACTTCCCGGCATCCGTCAAGCATTTATTTTCCTAAGACGAAAACATACATTCATAAACATCGCATCTTCATACACTATAGCATGCATATACGCATCATAAACATACAATCTCACTTATTTTGAGAATATCACGCATGTCATACATCATGACATTGCATGCAACTAACGTTTTGTCTTTTCAAGACAAAGGTTAATACCAAGATGATTACCATCAACGGTCGCAACTAAAGATCTGATTCCTGTATCTTGCCAGGGTGTATCTGTTGACGACTGATTCCAGACCTGATTCCTGTATCTTGCTAGGGTGCGTCTGAAGAGTTTGAGGATCTGATTCCTGTATCTTGCCAGGGTGTATCTGTTGACGACTAGCATTACCAGACCCGATTCCTGTATCTTGCCAGGGTGCGTTTGAAGAGTTTGAGGATCCGATTCCTGTATCTTGCCAGGGTGTATCTGTTGACGACTAGCATTACCAGACTCGATTCCCGTATCCTTCCAGGGCACGTCTGAAGAGTTCGAAGATCTGATTCCTGTATCTTGCCAGGGTGTATCTGTTGACGACTAGCATTACCAGACCCGATTCTTGTACCTTGCCAGGGTGCGTCTGAAGAGTTTGAGGATCCGATTCCTGTATCTTGCCAGGGTGTATCTGTTGACGACTAACATTACCAGACCCGATTCCTGTATCTTGCCAGGGTGCGTCTGAAGAGTTTGAGGATCTGATTCCTGTATCTTGCCAGGGTGTATCTGTTGATGACTAACATTACCAAACCCGATTTCTGTATCTTGCCAGGGTGCGTCTGAAGAGTTCGAAGATCTGATTTCTGTATCTTGCTAGGGTGCGTCTGAAGAGTTTGAGGATCCGATTCCTGTATCTTGCCAGGGTGTATCTGTTTACGACTAATATTACCAGACCCGATTCTTGTATCTTGCCAGGGTGCGTCTGAAGGGTTCGAAGATCCGATTCCTGTATCTCGCCAGGGTGTATCTGTTGACGACCAACATTACCAAACTCGATTCCTGTATCTTTCCAGGGCACGTCTGAAGAGTTCGAAGATCCGATTCCTGTATCTTGCCAGGGTGTATCTGTTGACGACTATATTCTCCGGACTCGATTCCTGTATCTCGCCAGGGCACGTCTGAAGAGTTTAAAGATTCGATTCCTGTAACCAGCCAGGGCACATCTATATGAGAATTTGAAGACCAACTCCTGTAACAGGCCAGGTAGTTATCTTTCTTTTTTCAGGTACGTAAATTCTCGCTAAGGAATCTCTTACGCGATCGACAACCTCCCGATGGCATCTATAAGCCCATCCTCCTATCCATCAGTCTCCAAATGGCATCTATAAGCCCATTCCCACCATCACACTGCTAACATGTTAGCGCAAATTTCTGGGCACTCTAGTGTTCAATCATCTTCCACCCTCGGATTACGAAAGGCACGACAGCCAATCTACATCCTCAGGTTTAAGAAGATTGAACAGGGGCAACTATTGTACCCCAAAATTTTCCCTCCCATATTCTTCAAGATTTGCCAAGATCAAGATTCAAAATCTCTCAAAGGTTGCACAGTTCAATTGCCTCCTAACACAGTCAAAATTAGGGTTTTGGTTCTGACAAAGAAATTGAAGTTTCCAAGGGTCCAAACAAGTCCCACATGCCTACATACATTGTCAAGCATCCATATGCCAAGTTTTAGGACTCACAGCACCAGATTGCACAGTCAAAAACCCTAATTGCCCTACAGTCAACTACAGGGGCAAAATGGTCATTTGACAGTCAAAAGTCAAAAATTTTGGTCAACATCTTATTTTGAAGCCACAAACATCATTTGATCAATTCTTGATCATGATTCTCAAGGCATGGCTCAAAAAGTCTCAAGATGCAAAAGTTTCTATTTTTGGACAGTTGAAAAAGTCAACTGCAAATTGACCAAGGCATAACTTCCACATGGTTTATCAGAAAAATTCCATCCAAAGCTCATTTTGAAGAGAATGACATTTACTACAACTCATCTTCACACTTCAAGTCCAAGAAATGCTCTCACAAAAAGTTATCAATCTCAACATTATAGGTCATTTTCAAAAGTCAACAAAAAGGCACTTTAAGTCAAAGACCATAACTTGAGATTGGTAAATCAAAATGACATGGTACCAAATACATTGGTTAGAGGACTTCAAGACCTTTCCAAAATGTCCAAGAACATGATCAAATCTTAAAAATTAAGCAAGATATGCCTTGTAGAAGTTGGGAAATATTTGGGAATTTTGAAAAGTCAACTTTGCACAAAAGGCTTCAAGAATGCTAATGGGCCTCAATTTCTTCCATGAATCATCACCCAAAGGCTATGCACGACCCATTGACCTCCAAGGGAGTTATTTTCTCATTTTTGATTAATTATTTGAATTTTTATTATTATTAATTCACTTAATTAAAATTAAATATGAAAAAATAGCAAATAATACCTTTCAAATCTTTTTGTGCAGAGTTTTCATCCATTATGAATCAAATATTTCGTGCATTACTCAAAAGGGAAAGTTTCTACATGATTGGCAATGATTGTCATAAGAAAGGATTGAAAAAGATTGAAATTGATCTTATTGAAAATCCAATCTCCAAATCATCAATGCATGGATTATAGGCTGGTTTTTTTAACCTAATTCATTCATATACATATGCACAATTGAAACATAAAGCATTAGACACAGAAGCTGCGTAGAAAAGGAAGAATAACATTGCATTTTTTTGACAAAAAGTTGGAAACTGTTTTGGTACCTAGAGCTCGTTTCAAGGCTCCAAAATCATTCCAAAACATTGCCAGGGAATTCAGGAAACTATTGCAATCGAAACCAAGTCTTCAGACTTCAAGGGTTGGTAGAACGACATCATACTTTCCTGGGAATTATCCATTATTGTTTTGTGATTAACATGCATTTTTCATATGTTTTTAATGTTGATTTATACTAATGTGCACTTTCTGAAGCTAATGACATAATTCAATTGAGTTATTAAGCCCTTTACCGTGATCCACCATTAACGTATGTTAGGGTTTCAGAAGCTTTGAATTGGGGCTTTCCCCATATGGAACAATTGGACAATCAAACTGGTACCATTGAAATCGGGACATCAAGACGAACTGAACAACCACCTCGCGCCCTTTTTATGTTTACTCATATGCTAATCGCTATTTTTATATATTACAGTTAGTGGGGGTTTAAAACCCCCGCTATTTGCTTTTAGTTACAAGAAAAAGATGAAGACGATGCATGCGTGACTGGACATGGTTGGAGGGTTTGAATGTTAACGCGTTTTTATTTTGGTTCAGCATAATACTTGCTTTTCATACATATTATTTCTATTCCATTATACTAACAAAGAAACGCGTTAGTTCAATTGGTTGGTATGCTGTCCTACAGGCATTAGGACCTGGGTTCGATTCCCAGGTCCCCCATAATCTCAATAATTTTTGTCAAAACGTGTTCCAGCGTAGCACTGCATCCAAAGACCATCATGCATCCTCACCTGCTTGCTTGCCACGCGCCCAGGAAATCTCATCCAAAGGTCAGAATGTGGAGACCACCATGCACGCTGGTCAACCATTCCATACGTGATTCCAGAAAGTCCAAAGGGCCTTGCATTCTTGGGCCAAATTTCTCAAATAAAACCTCCCAAATTGGGTCAGATACCCCCATGGTCTGCATCATATTTTCTAATTTCTTTTTCTTTTCTTCTTTTTATTTTAATTGTTGTTTTGTTTTATTTAATTCACAAAAATAATTTTCATAATAAATACATAAAAATACAAAAAAGTGTTATTGTTATTAACATTAATTTAATTCATTAATATTTTCGTAAATAAATCTTTAAACCACTAATTTAGTAAAATTAGGTTTTCAATTTTAATCTTTTCTTAAATAACTAAAATACATAGAAATTAGGGTTTTTAGCATTTTTATCTTTTCTTTTAATAAATATTTTTTTTCTTATTATCATTATTATTAATTATTAATTTATTTTGTAAATAAACATGTAATTAATTAATTAGTGTAAATTAGGTTAAAACTTGAATATTTTTCTTTAACAATTAAAAATAACTTAGAACTAGGGTTTTATTTAACTTCTAATTTTAATTAATTTTCTTTATTTCATAAAATACCAAAATACCAAAAACAATTTCTTTTCTTTATTAAATAATTAATTAATTTTTTAATTTCATTTAATTTCTTTAAAGGGTCCAACGCCCTCGAACATTCGATTCTAATTTCTTTTCGCGCGTTTGTCCTTATTTTTTGTTTCAAATATCATGTAACTGCTCAAGCCATGTAATAGTAATTAGGATTTATTTATTTTCCGCATTTTATTAAAAAACGGGTCTTTGTTAATTTGGCGGTGTATAGACCCGCGCCTTGTAATAGCGTAGGACTTTATTTTCCGCACTTTAATTTCCGCACCCTTAAAACTGCTAAACTTTGCATGAAAGAATGAATGGCCAAAAATAAAAACAACGCGTAGCTCACGATACCATGACAAGATAAAACATAACTGAAAACAATACACAAATTCACACACCACTCTTAGGGTACGCCTCACTGTTGCCTTGCCTTCAAAACGTGGTCGTCGAGTATAGGACGTTTTAGTAAGTCCTTATGTCCATGACCCATGGCATAAGGGTAGCTTCTAAGGTGTCCTACTATTGCTCCGGTGACCACACTGTCCCTAACCCTCGAATTGACCTGAACACCTCCAACGGTGGTGCTACCTACCTCTCAATGGTGGGATGGCACTACCTTAAGGACATTTACACAGCCTAATTCCTTAGGGTAGGTAGATGACTCATAGATACTTGCTCTAAAAAAACAAATCAAAACTTCTTTTCACACCGACACTTATCAAAAAGCTTTCAAAATGATTTTTCAAACACTCTTGAGGACTGATACAAGAGTCGATCTGAAACTTTAAACAAAACTTTTTCAGACCCACTCACACTTTGAAAAGCAAACCACTTTGAAAACACAAATGAGCAAGTATCTAAGAGCCCATGGATAACCATGGATAGAAAGGGTGCTAACACCTTCCCTTTCTATAAATCTACCTCCCGAACCGAGAAACTATCTCATAAGGAATTTTGTTGTGCTTTTGTCCTGTCCATGTTGGAGAAAATAAAAGACGGTGGCGACTCTTGCTTCCGCGACATTTCGCGAACCAGCGTTAAACAGTCAGTTCCAGATCCACCGATCACAACACCCTTTAGCAAAGTCTATACAATCTTTGAGCATGCTGGGCCAATACATGCCATATCGAAATAACAACCATTTCATTTTATGACCTGCTTGATGTGCCCCACATGCCCCATTGTGGACTTCTGACAATGCTAAGTATGCCTCACTTTCTCCTAGGCATTTCAGTAATACGCCTTCTTGAGTCTTTTTGAACAATTCGTTTCCCATGAGGAAATATGATAATGCTCTATATTTTATCTTCCTATCAACATTCAAAGTTGGATTTGTTAAATAGCTCACAAGTGGACTTCACCAATCTGCATCTGATAAGGTGTCTATGGCTAGCACTTCGAATCCCTGTTTCTCAGTATACCCTAACTTTATACTGTCTAGATCTGATGGTATGAATCTAGTAGCCATAACTCTACCTCTTAATTCGACCAGATTCTCAAAGTTTTTGGCAGAAACTTTATAACCTGAAGCCAATTGTACTAAGTCATTTGCTTCTTGGTTTTCTATTCTTGGTATATGTTGAATATCCATGTATTCGAATTTTCTAAGTAGCCTGTTAACTATGACGAAGTATATCATCAGATTTTCCTTTATGCATTTGTACTCCTTTGTTATTTGCTTGACCACTAACTCTGAGTCTCATTTAATTTCGACTCTAGTTGCCCCCAATTCCAACAAAGCTTCAAGTCCAACAATAAGCGCTTCATACTCAGCTTCGTTGTTCGAGCAACGAGGACCATCTAATTTATACTTGAATTTTGTTGGAATTCCTTCAGGAGAAATTATAAGGACCCTAACACCACTACCATTCCTGTGGGTCGAACCATCAAAGTATAATTTCCATGGTTGCATTTCAACATAACTCATGACAGTCTGTTCAATCAATGAATGGTCCACAATGAAATCAGAAATCACTTGGCCTTTCACAGCTTTTAAAGGCATGAAAGTCAAAGAATATTCTGTTAAGGCTAAAGCCCATTTACGAACTCTACTATGCATTATTGGTTTCAAAAGCATATGTTTAATAACATCGAAATGAGATGAAACATAAACATCAACAGGCTTTATATAATACTTAAGTTTCATACAAGAAAAGTACAAACAGAGACATAACTTTTCTAAGTTGCTATATCTAGTCTCTGCATCATTCAATACTCTACTTAAATAGTATATGGCTCTTTCAATGCCATTGCTATCTTCTTGCGCTAACATACTACCTATACTAACTTCAGAGGCAGATATGTACAATCTCATGGGCTTTCCCCATGAAGGTGGAGACAAGATGGGAGGCTGAGAGAGATATCTTTTTATCTTGTCAAATGCCTCCTGATGGGCTTCGTTCCACTCGAAGGCTTGGCCTTGCTTAAAATGAAGCAACAGAGAGAAAGCTTGGGTTCTTCCACTCAGATTCGAAATGAACCTTCTGAGAAAGTTAATCTTCCCTAGCAAAGATTGCAGCTCCCTTTTTGACGTAGGCGCTTTCGTCTCCATTATGGCTTTGGTTTTATTTTGGTTGATCTCAATTCCTTTTTTGTGAACCACGAAGCCAAGGAAATCTCCAGCCTGCACAAAAAATGCACATTTAAGGGGATTCATCTTTAAGCCATGTTTTCTCATTCGTTCGAATGATTGGCTCAAATGATGCAAATGGGTTTCTGCAGATATAGATTTGATGACTATATCATTAATATACACCTGCATAAAAGTTTCAATGAAATCATGGAAAATCGAATTCATTGCCCTTTGATAAGTTGCCCCAGCATTTTTCAAACCAAAAGGCATCACCACCCATTCGTAGGTGCCTAAGGCTCCTGGGCAACGAAATGCTGTCTTGGCAACATCTTCTTCAGCAATAAAAATCTGATTGTAACCAGAGTATCCATCTAGCATACTCAAATATTCGAATCCTGCAGCAGAGTCTACCAACATTTCTGCCACAGGCATGGAGTACTCATCTTTAGGGGTTGCAGTATTTAAATCCCTAAAATCTATGCAGATTCTCAGAGAGCCATTTTTCTTAATAACAGGCACTATATTTGCTAACCATTCGACATACCTTGTGGTTCTGATGAATCTGCAGCGCAACAACCTTTCGATCTCAGCTTTGATCTTTGTGAGAACCGCTGGTGCGAATCTTCTAGGAGTTTGCTTGATGGGCTTCTTGCCATCCTTGATTGGAAGTCTGTGTTCCACTAACTCCCTCTTTAAACCAGGCATTTCGTCATAGTCCCACGCGAAGCAATCTTTGTTTTTCTTGAGGACTTCGATCACTTCCTGCTTGAGGCCTGGGTTAAGTTTTGCACTTATGTAGGTTATTTTTTTCGTGTTCTCATCCCCTAAATTCACTTCTTCGAGTGGATCCTGCGCCAACATTTTGGCACCTGAGTCTATAGGGTCCCTCTCGAAGCCTAAGGGTTCTTTATCATAGATGGCGTCCAGCCTTTGATCTATTTCAAGTTCTTTAAAGGGTGAGCCTTTCGAGCTACCCCCATTTATTTCGTTCACCTTTACAGCCAGTTTATTTATTTCAGCCTCTAAGGCCGCCTTTGATTCGTTCTCAGCCATATAGGCCAAAATCCTTTCGAAAAAGGAGGACTCAGTCATGAGCAAGGTTGTCGGATTCCCAGCCTGCTGGCCGTCTTTGTATAGTACCTTCGACTCCTTCATCTTCACTGATTATTCTTCTATCCTAATATATTCCATCATGGCGAAGGGTCATATAGTAGTGTGCGTTCCTGGTTTCGTTGATTTCATCATTTGGGACACAAGGAGCAATCTTTGCTAGATGTTTGTCATAATTCCTCTTGTCAACTAAGTTGACTGCTGACATGAAGTAACTCTGGTCCGCTTCAATGTTTTCCACGATTCCATCTTCTCTCCATAAAACTAATCGTTGGTGCATTGACGAAGGAACTGCTCCTACGCCATGGATCCACTCTCTTCCCAGCAACAAGTTGTAGTTGGCCTTGGCTTCGATCACCATGAACATGGTGGGCCTACAGCTTGAGCCTATCGTCAAGTCCAATTGAACCACCCCCAATGTTTTGCCTACTTTTCCTTCATAATTGGATAGAACCATGTTGTGTGGTTTGATGTCTCCTTCGCGTATTTCTAACCTTTTCAGCATGAAATGGGGTATTAAGTTAACTGCAGCGTCCCCATCCACTAGAACCTTATTTACACCATGGGCACCAACCTTTTCCCGAATAAATAGTGGCTTCAGATGATTTTTCATAGCTGGTTCTGGACGTTTGAAGAACGCATTCTGCTCCTCGACAGCTCCATTATCCATCACGTAGTAACACACAGGCCTATGCTTCATCAGATCTATGGTATCTTCTTCCTCATACTCGTCAATTTCAGTTTCCTGTCCAAACTCACAAGGAAGCACAGATACCACGTTGCAATTGATATTGAGCGAAGACTCCCCCTCTGATTCGAAGTTGTCCGTTAGCATATCTTCGTCTTCTTCTGCACCTAGGGTGTATTCCTTTGATTCATTTGGTTGTTCTTCAGAGAAGAGTCTCCTACTAACTGGGGGTTTGTCTTCAGTTTGATTATTTGGTGTGGGTTTGTTGGTGCTGGATTCACCTTGGTTTTTTATTGAAGTTGCTCCTTTATTGGCCACAGCTTCCCTTTCAGCCTTTCGAATTCTCCGTTGCCTTCGCCATTGAGATCTTGACATGGGGTTTCTTCCTTTGTAGTTCTCTAATCTCACTTCCTCCCTCTTCGCTATGTTGAACTGCCTTCTATATGTCATAGTGTGGCGTGCGTTTCGTTCATTGTTTCTCCATTTGTCTTTGCCTTTATCAGTTCTGACTTGTAGCCATTTGTCTGTTGGTATTTCAGCAGGAATTTTGAACGTCACTCTTCGAGCGCCCTTGGGATGAGGACTATCAGGCCTTCATTGATTGTATTTGTTATCGAAATGTTGGCCCATTTGACCAGTCTCTTGGTGGTTCCAGCACGGTGCGAAAGGGATTGTTTCAAAGGCTCTGGCCATGCTTTGATCATACACAGCAGAACACCTTGGGCATATCAAGCATTTGGTTGCCCCTTTGTAACAGCGAAGCACAAATTCCAACAAACTTTCTCCAGCTTTAGGATAACATCTGAATAACTGGTTATCCTGGCACCAGTTGATTCCAGTTCGTGCCCTTTGTACCCTCTCGAAGTTTGCAGCAATTCTCTGGTTGCAAAGGATGCTGCACCTAGGGCATAGTATCATTCCTGTATCTCCTTTGTGGCACATCATGAGGTAATCCTTAAGACTAACATCCCCAGCGTAATTATCCTCCATTTTATACTTTTATTTTTCTAAGTATCTCTCCACCTCCTCCATTTCAGAACGAGGTCTCTCCATATCCACCATATTTACACCGACATCCTCCCCTTTAGTGTCATCATCTCCCCATCCTGTAGGTTTTATATCTTCAATTTGGATTTTTGAACTCTCTGGGGCAGAATATCTGACCAAGTAGTCAAACTATCCACTGGGTTCCCCTAAAGTATCCCATATTTCATTCTGAGGGGAGGTTGGCTTCGTGATCTGGACTTTCTCCAATTCTAACATCAGGCCTTCAGTAACCTGTGTCAATTCTTGCTTCTGGTTTTCCTGGCCTTCAGTAACCTGGATTTCTTTTGCAACAGCTAAAGATGCTGCTTCGATCGAAGTCTCTGGTTGCTTGTGGACGTCTTCAGTGACCCCCTTGTTGACTTCGACTAACACCCAGCTTTCATTTTCAGTACCTTTCTCTCCTACTAGAGCGTCATTTTGATCAGCTTCCACCATGTTGATTTCCCCAATGCATGCAGGCTCGGAGTAATTGGTGTCTGCGACATCCAAAGGATCTTCATCTACTTTCATTTTTGGTTTATCAGCGAATTTCAGTCTGCCATCTTTAATTGCATTCTGAATTAGATCCCTGAAAAGAAAACACTGTGAGGTTTTGTGGCCTAGGAAACTATGATACTTGCAAAATCCTCTTTTCTTCCTTTGATCTAAAGGAGGTATTTTGACGTTTGATGGCACAATGAGTTGGCCATCTTTGACAAGTAAATCAAAAATCTCGTCACACTTAGTTACATCGAAGGTATAAACCTTCTTTGGGAATTTGTCACTTTTCTCATTTTCCACAATTTCTTTCCCTTTTGTGGGAATTCATAATTTGCAGGAGTAAGGTGGGGCCTGTTTTAATTCAGCAAGGTCAATTTCGACCTCTTCGAATTCGAATTCAGGATAATCTTCTGTTTCCTCAGTTCTAACATAGGAGACCCTTTCTTTCTTGTTATTTTTAAAAACTCTGGCCTTTTCGGCTTTTAGCCTTTCGACCTGTCGAACCCTATCGGCTAATTGAGCCATATCCCTCAAGTATTAAGTGTCTAATTTCTTTCGAATAGAGTAATCCAGGCCGCCAGCGGCCATTTCAACTAACTCATGTTCAGGAACTACTGTAAAACATCTAGATTTCAAGAGCCTGAATCTATTCAGATAATCATCTATGGGTTCAGTAAACTTCCTCTTGACACTGGCTAGTTCCTTCAGACTTATTTTAGATTGTCCCATGTAGAACTGTTCATGGAATAATCTCTCCAACAGAGCCCAAGTATCTATGGACCCAGGAGGTAAAGTGGTAAACCATGTGAAAGCGTTCTTAGTTAGGGAACTTGGGAAATATTTGATCCTAAGGTCTTCATTATTCGCTATATCTCCTGCTTCGGTTAGATACCTGGCTATGTGTTCGACTGTTGATTCATTGGTATCCCCAGCAAACTTTGTAAACTTAGGGACCTTATATCCCCTTGGTAAATCAGTGTGCATTATGTAATCTAATATAGGAGAGGCATAATTTTGCCTTCTAATTCCTGTGTTAAGGCCATTCTGGGCCATGATTCTCTCTATCATGGCGGTTAAATTATTTTCTGCCAAGATGTTATCGTTTCGAATTCTGTGAACGACTGCATCAGCATCTTGATTTCGACCCACCATGACAACTCCTATAGGTTGTTCTTCTCGAAACTCTGGGACTTCTAGCCTTTCGACCCTTGCCCCTGGTTCCATAATTTCCCTTTGTGGGCCTTGAATCATTTGGGCTTCTAACCTTTGTGCCCTTGCCCCCAAATTAACCTCCTCTCTGGCTGGTCTATAGGGTGGGTCGTTAGAAACTTGTTCTATGATAGGTACGTTTGCTCAAACTCCCGCCTGATTCTGCCTACGCCTTTCTGGGGGAGCGAAAAAATCTGCTATTCGACTCATGTTATCTGCGTTTTCTCTGTTTGTCACAGTTACATTTTATATTATTGGAGCAAAGATCTCCTGCATAGTTTATGCTAATACTCCTATCATATTATGGTTACTGTCATCCATTAATTGCCTAAAGGCCAACTAATTTTCTGTGGTTAAGATAGGCATTGCGCTATAACCCACTGACCCTTGGTTATTTGTCATAAATTGATTATCCCCAGATCCAGACCCTAATTGTGGTGATGAATTTGATGTGGAATTGTGTAAGCCTTCCATAAAAGATGTTGGCATTCCATAAGAGGAATTTCTGGTTCTGTTACCATCAAAACCGGGTGGTCTAGTTAGTGGGGTGGCGAAATGGGTTTGTGTCCCTGGTGGTGGGACGAATCCCCCAGGATAACCAATGGTTCCAGTATTTCCTAGGATCAAACTGTTAGTTGATATGCCACTTGTTCCATTAGTGGCTACACTACTGGTAGAATATGCAACATACTGTGCGTTCGAAGAGATCACATTAGATGTTCCCATTGAGGCGGAGATATTAGTGCCTGTTGTATATGGGATATTCTGTTCCCCTTGTTGATTGTCTAAATTAGACATCTTATTTAAACGTTTTCTTCTAGGTAAGGTTTGGTTGCTATTGGTTATTCTACCACTTCTAAGGTTCATATAACAACAAACTTATCACTCAGAAAGTACTTCTATAATGGTTATGTCTCAACAATTTTTACTTTGTTCTAAATTTCGTAATGACCAATGATCATCCCACCGGGTGTGCCAATTTGTTTACAGTTATTTCTGGTAAACAACCGCTAGTCCTCCAAACTATCAGATAATCTTAATGACTGTTATTTAATCTCTCTGGTAACTTGCAGGATCGACTAGATTGATCCTATGGTGTATTGGTCATTTGGATAATTCTCATGGTAGAACTGATATTCATGTTTGGTGTTTAGATTTTTGTGTAGGTGTTTCGACTTACTTAGATTACTCTATTAAAGATCTAATGACATGATCAAGTAAATACGCACGAAATTAAATTGCATGAATAAAGGTTCAATTGTAAAGACATGTAAAACTGTAAAAAGATAAGTAAATAACTTCGAAGTATAAAAGCATGTAATGTAAAAGCGTTTCTGGAATGTAAAAGGTTCGAAATAGAAATAAAGCGTTTAAATGCAAGAAATCAGTAATATGACTTTGGATGAAAAGGATATTCGAATGACAAAGACATGAAGATAACAGCATAAAAGGTATAAGAATTTCTGAAATGTAAAGTATTCAGAATAGAGGGAAAGACTTTTAAATGCAAGGAATCAGTAAATTACTTTGAATGGAAAAGATTTTAATGTAAAGGCTTTTGAATGATATTGACATAAAGATAGAGGATAAACTTGACATGATAAAGAGTTTTGCTTAGTCATAAATATTTGGTGTTATCATACGTACATTGTTCGAGCATTCGTTTCCCTAGCCATGTGGTATTTTGAATGTTTACTGAATTTTGTACAATAGATATGACACACGAAATCCTAACGCTAAGACTTCTATTTATACTACTTCGACCATAACGGTCTTGCTATAATATTCTGCCACGTCCAGAACATGCAAAGCAATGCCCCTCTCTAGCTTCCACGCGTCTTCGAATGCTCCAGCGCATATATTTTAAATTTCGAACATCCCGCTTGTATTTGAATTTCAAATGTTTTGGCACTCTTCACTTCGAACTCATTTCTTGGACACAGCCTTGTTACCATTTCGAGACTTCTTTGAATATATCCCCATAACTGTCACTCGAAGCTCCGAGCTTTGATATTCCCATTCGAAGCACTGCTTCTACCATTTCGAAACATGACATCTTGCTTTATTCCAACGAAACATCCAACTTGCTTTGTTTCGAACTGTATCATCAAAATCTTCAGCCAACACATAGCCTTCTTGCCTGGCATTCACTGAAGCCAAAGGGATCAAAATCAAGCCTTGAAGCAGCCCCAAACTCGCTGTAAGTGTCCACGAATATAACTCTGAACATAGAATCGTGAATCCATGTTCTTGCATCTTTCTGCCATTTTTTTTGTACAATCGTGCTTAAAATCAAATTTCTAACATGTCTGCATTATTCAATTTTGTTTTCATGGCCTATAACCTTAGATCCGAAGCTAGGGTTCTTGTTCTTGTTTTTTAGGCATTTTTGATACAAGAAAAATCAAGACAAACAAATGGTACAGGGATGCTCAGGGAGGAGAGGCGAACACGTTGGTGTTCTTAGCTTGCGTTTACATGGCCTAGGATGAATTTTTGAAGCATCCCACGAATCTTCCCGCGGATAAAAATCCGCAGGTAATAAAACCAGAGATTTGTGAAGAAGAAGACTACGCGTCCTCTTCCCATTGGCTCGTTTAAACAAATCGCGCGTTTTTTTATTTTCCAGCGTAATAATTGAGTTTTTCTATATAATATTTGTTTTGTGTTCTAATAACAAAGAAGCAGGTTGGTTGGATTTGTAAGCACGTCGGCCATTGAGCAATGGGACCTGGATTCGAATCCCAGGTCCCCCAAAACATTTGTTTAATTTTTCTTCAGATATTCTCATGCAACGCCCAAAGTGTAGAACACCATATGCCTCAAAGATCCACATGCCAAATGGCCTCTAGGCCAAATCTGAAGGCCCAGATTGGAGGTGCACCATATACTCAAGTCAACAAGCATGCATTGGATTGAAAAGGTCAACCAGACTTGAATGTTAATGGGCCTGGAAATTGTTGATTTCACACTCAAATTGGGCCCAGCACCCCCCCATGGGTTTATTTCTTTTCCTTTTTTTTATATTTCTTTCATTTAATTAATTTTTATAATTATTATTTATGTCATTAACAAATTAATAATTTTTTTCTTAATAAAATCAGAAAACCATAAAAATATTATTTTTATTAATTTCATTATTTTTGTAAATAAATAATTTAATTGACTTAGTTTTTTTAATTAGGTATAATTTTAACGTTTTTACAATAAATTAAAATTAATTAGAATATTAGGTTTTAACAATTTTGACATTTTATTTTATTTCCTTAAATATTCAAAAACCCCAAAAAAATGTTTTCATTAATTAATTAATTTAATTATTTGTTTAGGTTTAATTCTAATTAATTCAAAAAATAACAAAAAAAATCTCTTTCTTTCCTAAAAAGTGTCAAAACCCTAAAAATGCTCTGATTTAATTTTTCTCGCACGCGTATTATTTTTATCCAATAATGCAATTGCTTCGGGAATGTAATAGCTTTTAATTAGGACTTTGTTTATTTATCGCTTTCTTTTATTTTTCCGCAATTTAAATTAAAGGATTTATTTTTGGCGATGTAAATACCCGACGCCTTGTAATAGTTTAGATTTAATTTCCCGCAATTTAATTTCCGCATAATATTAACTGTTAGATGTTTGATAAATAGGCAATGCATGACAAGATCAATCTTTAACCTAAAATCAATATAGCTCATCCATGATATGTACAGATAAAATTAACCGAACTAACACACTTGCACATGCCACTCCTAGGGTACACCTCACTTGGTTGCCTCGAACGTGGTCATTGAGTATAGGAAGTTTTAGAGGTCGCCCTCTTGTCCAAAGATCATAGTTGCCTCGAAACGGTTGCCTCGGAAAAACAATCTAAGACATTAGGGTTACCACTAAGGCGTCCTAACATTGCTTTAGTGACCACATGTCCCTTAATCGAATTGACTCGAAAACTCCAACGATGGTGCTACCTACTCGTCCATAGTGGGATAGCATTGTCTAAAGGACATTTGCACAGATTAATTCCTTTTTGAGTAGGTAGATGGTTCTTAAGTACTTGCTCCTTTTAAAACAAAACAAAACTTTTCGCACTTACACTCTCTTCAAAATAGAACTCTTTTCAAACCCACAAACACAAAGAAAAGCAAACTTTTGAAAACACAATGAGTAAGTACCTAAGAGCCAGTGGATAACCACGGATAGAAAGGGTGCTAACACCTTCCCTTTCTATAATCTACCTCTCGAACCCAAGAAACATCTCGAAAAGGAATTTTTCTGTGCTTTTTTCCTTTCCTTGTTGGATAAAATAAAAGACGGTGGCGACTCTTGCTTACCGCGACATTTTGCAAAAACAAACACAAACGCGAACCAGCATTCCAAAACAGTCAGTTCTCATTGCCACCGATCACAGAACTGGCGACTCTGCTGGGGAATAAACAATAAGTGAGGTGTACCTTAGGATTAGATCATTGTGTTTTCAATTGTATGCTTTGTATGCTTTAATTTTGTGGGCTTGTATCGGAGTTCTATAGATCCTAACCTGGATCTGGGGGCACCCTTTAGGTAAGTAGCAATAAACTGTGAGGGAACTGTCCGGCGTAGACCGACACGGTTGAAGCAGTAGCTACGTTGGTGTGACACTTTAGTCTGTACCGATATCCCTTGTGTTGGAACAAGGAGAATATGGGTCTTCTAAGGGGTCATTAAGCACCAACTGACCTTAGAACCTTAAATTGACCAACTTGGCCATAGAATAGTAGCAGTATGCTACACTCATTGAGACTAAACTCTCGCGATGATTCCGGCTGCAAGAAAAGGTTGCTAAACTGGAATTATGACCGATTGAGGGTAGTCAGTGATATTGAGATCCTCTAGAACCCGATTACTATTTTTAGGATAGGTTTAAACCAACTGAACTGAAAGAGGGTAGTACCTAAGCTCTTTTCCATCCTGAAATCTAAGGGCTCTTCAGTGTGACTTGTGTGCCTTTACCATGTTTTCCTTTTGTGGATACTTGTGGTGTGCTTTTATCATGACATCATGACATCATAACATTGCATACATCTTGCATAAGAGCTAACCTATTTCAAAGACAGGAGGGTTTCATCTTTGTTTTGTTTTGTAGGTCATCATGATGCCCATGCGTAAGAATACCATCCGGATCAACTTTGTCCAAGTTCCTACCTTGCTTAAAGAGTTGGTTGCCAAGATTCCTGACACTACTTCCTTCATCAGGAGGCATGGTTCTCTTCTCAGTTTGGTCACCTCTAAATTGGACGAGCAGATGATGAGTGTCCTAGTCCAGTTCTATGACCCACTGTACCATTGTTTTACTTTTCAAGACTATCAGCTGGTTCCTACCCTAGAAGAGTTCTCTGAGTTGCTCGGTATCTCTGTTCTAGAGTAGACCCCATTTACTAGTTGGGAAAAGACTCTTAAGCCTGAAGAGATTGCTGCAGCCCTTCACTTGACCAAAGAGGAGGTAATGGCTAATTGGGAGACTAGAAGTGGAGCTAAGGGTTTTCTGACTAAGTTCTTGGTTGGCAAGGCTAACTACTTCTAGGATAGCCTAGACTTTAAGGCGTTCATGGATATTCTGGCTCTCCTGATATATGGCTTGGTATTGTTTTCGAATCCTGACACTTTTGTTGATGTTAATGCGATAAAGATCTTCATCTCTCAGAACCCTGTACCCACTCTCTTGGGTGACATTCTTCATCAACTCTATGCTCGTACTGCCCGAAAGCGGGGAACCTTGATGTGATGTGCTCCTTTATTATCGATGTGGTTTATTTTGCACCTCCCTAAGTCAATGCTGAAGAACAAAGAAGGAATGGGCTGGGCTTATAGGGTGATGTCTCTTTCTCATAATGACATTATTTGGACTCTCAAGGGTATGGATGAGGTGACTGTCATTGATCGTTGTGGAGAGTATCCTAATGTTCCATTGATAGGAACCCATGGAGGAATTTCTTATAACCCATGCTTAGCTCTCTTTCAGTTTGGAAGAGCGAGAAGAGAAGGACCTCATGAGATGTTAATGCCTCATATCATCTTTGATTTTCAAGGGGATAACGACGAACAACGTCGTAGATTCATAAGGGCTTGGGACAGAGTTCACCAATCTGATCCACATGAGCTGGGCCCAAAGACTTCTCTGCCAATGGAGCCATATCTCAGATGGGTCTGCATCCGTGCCCAGAAGCTAGGTATGCCATATGAAGTTGTCCGGCATGTCACTCTTGAAGTTGCTAATGAAGAAGGGGTTCTTCCAACCATTCTCCATCCTTATATGCCCACTGGCATTGGGGCACTAAAGAGGTCTTGGATGCAGTTGAGGGATGAACGGGATTCTTACCGAGAGAAGTTCAATGAGCAAGAACAAAAGATCCAGAAGATGACTAGGCAGTTAGAGAATGAGCAGATTCTCAACGACTATGTCCGTACGGATAAGAAGAGGCCATGGGAGCATTGATGGACCTTTGATGATTTCCTTTCCAGTTTTCGTTTACTTTTCAGTATTTCCATTTTTGTAACGCCTTAAGGGCAATTTGTTGAATAATTTCAATTACAAAGTTATCTAATAAAGTGTGTTTCCTTTCTTGTTTACAAATTTTAATCTCAATTGTCTTTGAAATCATAAATCATACGCATTTCATCCCATGCACTTCATAAACAGGTACCCTTTACAGGTCTCTTATCTTCTTCGCTGTTTATTTCAGCACTCATCATGTCTGCTGAACCTTCAACTGAGCAAGCTATCAAGGCCCTCCACGCCCAAAATGCCCAATTTCAAGAGTTGTTCATGAGTCTAGCTAAGGGTCAGCAAGACTTGAAGACCCTGATTCTGAAGGAGAAGAAGAAGAAGAAGAAGAAGAGGACAGTCCTGTTCAACACTGGTCCTAGGTTTGGCAACAGCCTACGGGATGAAGTTGATTTGACCACCTCATCTGGAGGCAAAGATAGTCCACAAGAGAGGAGGGTTCCTAGCCCTGTGGTCTCCGACAACGAGACGGATTATGATGAAGAACAGTATCCTCCTGCCGAGGATAGATACAAGCAACTGGAAGACCGGTTGAGTGCTATGGAGGTTCAAAAGGTGCCTGGTCTGGACTTCGGTGATCTAGGTCTATCATCTGGGGTAGTGATTCCCCACAAATTCAAGGCACCAGCCTTTGCTAAGTATGACGGAGTTTCTTGTTCGAAGCTGCACCTCCGGTCATATGTGAGGAAGATCCAGCCTTACACTGCTGATAAGAACCTATGGATCCATTTCTTTCAAGACATTCTCTCAGGGACTCAGCTTGAGTGGTTCTATCAGTTGGACGGAGCCAGTATTCGCAGTTGGGAAGATTTGGCTACTGCATTCTATAGGCAATATCAGTACAACTCTGACCTCGCTCCTACGCTTACCCAACTCCAGGGTATGTCAATGGGAACGGGTGAAGGATTCAAAGATTATGCTCAAAAGTGGAGAGACCTCGCTGGAAGGGTACAACCACCCTTAGCTGATCGGGAACTTGTTGACATGTTTTTGGGGACCCTGTTTGGTCCATTTTTTAACCACTTGATTGGAAGCTCTTCATCTGGGTTTACAGATCTTATTTTGACTGGTGAGAGGATTGAGGCCGGTATTAAGGCTGGGAAGATACAGAAGGGTGCCTCGTCAAGCACCGAGAATAAGCCGTTTAAGAAAGAGTCCAGTGATGTCTACAGTGCAAGAAGACATGATAGATCTGAACACCGCCAAGCTGTCAATGCGGTTGTTATTTCAAAACCTGCTGGTGCTCCTCAGCACAATAATCAACAGAAGGATAAGAGACCTAAGAGGCAATTCACTCGTCTCAGCATGACCTTATCTCAGATTCTGCCACAGTTTCTGAAGACTAATCTGGTGACTCTACGGGAAGCCCCAAAGAATTTAAATACAACGTCACCAAGGTATAACCCTAACGCCCGCTGTGCTTATCACTCCGATAGCCCGGGGCACAATACAGATGATTGTTGGAGTCTGAAAAATAAGATACAAGACTTAATTGATGCAAAGGAGATTGAGTACGAGGCGCCCGAGAGGCCTAATGTTGTGACTGCTCCCATGCCCAAACATGGAGTGAATGCTGTAGAGGAAGACTTGTTTGTAATTTCTGTGGATGACATTGTTACCCCTATGATGACTGTCAAGAAGAAACTTTTGCTAGCCGGTTTATTTCCAGGCTGTGACGAAGATTGTTGTATATGTTCTGCCCGTCCAAATGGTTGTCCGCTTTTGAAATCAGGTATCCAGCGCCTGATGGATAGTAAAGAGATTATGTTTGAGAAGACTATTGTTCCTGTAGTTCAATCTGAAGAAGTTGCCATCATTACCATTTTCAACAATCCTTCCAAGGCTCCCTCGAGGAAGCCAGTTAGGATTACACCTATTCCGACAATCGCACCTGTGGTCATCACTATTCCGGGGTCCATCCCCTATACCTATGATAAAGCTGTCCCTTGGCACTATGGGGCTGATGTTTATTTTCATGGAGTTAAGCAAGAGTTGGATGCTGGTACTGCCATCAGTAACATTACTGGACCTGCTAAAGTCACCCGCAGCGGAAGACTTTTCTCACCTGATATTGTTCCACTAACTATCTGAAGACCTGTTGTTATTACACCTTCCAGTGTACCTGCCACCATTCCTGATCAAGTTCCTATTCTTACCCCTGTAGCCGAGTCATCTGGCGCTCGGGGCAAAGGGATCACCACCGATATGCCTGCACAGACGGAGGCACCGAATACAATTACTGTTGAAGCTTCCAAACAGGAGATGGAAGAGATCCTGAAGATTATTAAGAAGAGTGATTACAACGTAGTTGAGCAGCTGGGGAAAACCCCATCCAAGATTTCTATGTTTTCACTGTTATTATGCTCAGAGGCCCATGCCAAGGCTCTGATTACCTTTTTGAAAACTGCCCACGTGCCACAAGAGACATCAGCTGATCAGTTTACAGATTGTGTGGCTAATTTGACTGCTGATAACGGGTTGGGTTTCTCGGACACCGACTTGACTGCTAAAGGGAAGAATCACAACGATGCCCTGCATGTCTCCATTGAATGCAGGGACACTACTCTTGCACATGTATTGGTGGATACTGGTTCCTCATTGAACGTATTGCCTAAAAAAGCTCTAGACCGGTTGAATTGTGAAGGGTTGGAGCTAAAGCCAAGCAACATTGTTGTCAGGGCCTTTGATGGGTCTAAGAGGACGGTGCACGGTGAAGTTGATATTCCAATTAAGGTTGGTTCTCAGGTCTTCAATTCTACATTCTATGTGATGGACATTCGGCCATCTTATTCTTGTTTGCTGGGTCGTCCATGGATCCACAAAGTCGGGGCCGTAACCTCAACGCTCCACCAGTAGCTGAAGTACCCGGTCAAAGGGAAGATTGTGACAGTGCAGGGAGAGGAGGAGTACATGGTTAGCCACCTCAACTTTTTCCGATACGTAGAGATGGATGGGGAGTTCATTGAGACCCCATTTCAGCACTTTGAAGAGGTTCCCCAGACACTGGCGTCAGCTGAGGCTGTTGTTGAAGATTCTCCTATGAAGATGGCTTCCTTAAAAGATGCTCGGGCTGTTATTGAGAAGGGTGAGTGTGCAAATTGGGGCCGACTTCCTGATTTTACACAGAATACTAACAAGTTTGGTTTGGGTTTCACTGCAGAAGCTCAAAGGGCTGTTCGAAATGCACGAATTGGAAGACCTCATATGTTCATCAGCAACTCAGGAGTGAATTCCATTAAAGATGATATGGAAGAGTCTGAATTCGACAGCTGGATCTATCCTACGACCGACGGTGGACCAAGCAACTGGACAGCAAAGGACTTCATCCTTATTACTTTTGTTACCCAGTAATGAAACTTTTGTTTTAAATTTTTAACAGACAATGTTTTAAACTTTATGGCCCAGTGTCTTACCCGGGGCACTGTGGCTTCATTTGTGAGGACTTTTGTGTGTCATTTTCATATATTATTAATAAAAGCATTGGATGTTTTCTTGCATTTCAAATTTTGTGCTCCTCGTTTTTCTTTATTATATATTGCAAAACAGCTATTTTACACACACTCACATATACAGGTCCACATCCACTCTGGATCCTACTGGTAACGACTCTGCTACTGCCGGTTATGACTTCGAAAATCCGATCAAATTAGCCGAAGACGAAGGTGAAGATGATTGAGAAATTCCTGGTGAACTTGCAATACTGTTACTCCAAGAAGAGAGGTCCATTCAACCGCACGAAGAGCCAGTGGAAACAGTGAATCTGGGTACTGAGACAAATAAGAAAGAGGTCAAGATCGGTGCCAATCTGGAGCTTAGTGTGAAACAACGGTTGACTCAGATGCTGCGTGACTACGTTGAGATCTTTGTCTGGTCTTACAAAGATATGCCTGGTTTAGATACTGATATTGTGGTTCATCGCCTGCCTACCAAAGAAGATTGTCCCCCAGTGAAACAGAAGGTTCGCCGTATGCGCCCAGAGATGTCTGAGAAAATCAAGGCTGAGGTGATGAAACTGTTTGAAGCCGGTTTTCTAGCAGTTACTTCTTACCCTCAGTGGGTGGCCAATGTGGTTCCTGTGCCGAAGAAGGATGGTAAGGTCCGGATGTATGTTGACTACAGGGATTTGAACAGGGTGAGCCCTAAGGATGACTTCCCTCTACCTCATATTAACGTTCTGGTTGACAACACTGCTCAGCACAAGGTCTTCTCCTTCATGGATGGCTTCTCCGGTTATAACCAGATTAAAATGGCTCCTGAAGACATGGAGAAGACAACTTTTGTTACTCAGTGGGGTACCTTTTGCTACAAGGTCATGCCTTTTGGGTTGAAAAATGTTGGGGCAACATATCAGCGTGCCATGGTTGCAATGACATGATCCATCATGAGATTGAAGTATACGTTGACGATATGATTGCAAGGTCCCAGACTGAGGAAGAATATCTTGACCACCTGCAGAAGCTGTTTGATAGGCTGAAGTTGTACAAGCTGAGGTTGAACCCGAACAAGTGCACCTTCGAGGTGAGATTTGGCAAACTACTAGGTTTCGTCGTAAGCGACAAAGGTATTCAAGTGGATCCGGCAAAGGTGAAAGCTATACAGGAGATGCCAGCTCCCAAAAATAGAGAAAGAGGCCAGAGGCTTTCTGGGACGACTAAACTACATTGCCCGATTCATCTCGCATATAACTGCTACTTGTGAGCCAATCTTCAAGTTGCTGAAGAAAGATCAAGTGGTACGTTGGAACGATGAATTCCAGGTCACTTTCGAAAGAATAAAAGAGTATCTCCAAGAGCCACCCATCCTGATGCCACCAGTCGAAGGGAGACCTTTGATCTTATACTTGACAGTACTCGACAACTCAATGGGGTGTGTGCTGGGGCAGCATGACGAGTCTGGCCGAAAAGAGTAT
This sequence comes from Vicia faba, assembly GCA_948472305.1. Taxonomy (NCBI): domain Eukaryota; kingdom Viridiplantae; phylum Streptophyta; class Magnoliopsida; order Fabales; family Fabaceae; genus Vicia; species Vicia faba. The sequence continues at coordinate 563,489,615 of OX451738.1, read as the reverse complement.
GCTATTTATTACCTTAGCAAAAATTTTACCGACTATGAGACCCGATACTCACTGCTCGAGAAAACTTGCTGCGCTCTGGCATGGGCTGCTCGCCGGCTAAGACAGTGTATGTTGACTCACACTACTCTATTGATTTCTAAGATGGATCCAATCAAGTATATCTTCGAAAAGCCTGCCTTTTCTGGAAGAATAGCAAGATGGAAGATGATATTGACTGAGTATGACATCCAATATACGACCCAAAAGGCAATTAAGGGGAGTGTGTTGGCAGACCATTTGTCACATCAAGCAGTGGATGATTACCAGTCTATGAACTTTGAATTTTCGGACGAGAATATCATGTTGATAACTGATTGTGAGACACCTGGACCGGATGAAGGACCGGAGGAAGGATCCTGATGGTCTATGTACTTCGATGGAGCTTCAAACGCTTTGGGTAATGGCATTGGCGCTGTGATCATATCTCCTAAAGGCTCTCATACTCCGTTTACAGCCCGACTATGTTTCAACTGTACCAATAACATGGCGGAGTATGAAGCATGCATTATGGGTCTTCGAGTAACAATTGACCTAAGGATTAAGTTCTTGAGTGTCTTCGGAGATTCCTCTCTCGTGATCAGTCAGATCAAAGGCGAGTGGGATATGAAACACCCAAATCTTATTCCTTACAAGGAGTATGTATTGAAATTGCTTCCCCATTTCGAGGAGGTAACCTTTGAACACTTCCCAAGAGAGGAGAATCAGTTGGCGGACGCGCTGTCTACGATGTCTTCTATGTTCAAAGTCAATTGGGACAACGAAGCTCCCCGGATTATCATTGAAAGATTGGACGAACCGGCACATTGCTGTGATATTGAGACTGAAGAGGTAACAGAAAAGCCCTGGTTTCATGAAGTAAAAAGATATCTTGAGGCTCAAGAATACCCCGAGGGTGCATCTGTTAATGACAAGAAGTTTCTGAGGAGGTTCACGGCGAAGTTCTTCATCAGCAATGGCATTCTTTACAAGCGTAACCATGATTCAACCTTACTCCGTTGTGTGGACAAGAATGAAGCAGAAAGGATCATGGCGGAGTTACATGAAGGTACCTTCGGAACCCATTCCAATGGGCATACCATGGCAAAGAAAATCCTTCGGGCAGGATATTACTGGTCCACAATGGAAGCCGACTGTTATCAGCATTCTCGGACATGTCACAAGTGCCAAGTCTATGTTGATAAAGTGCACATACCTCCAGTACCTCTGAACGTCTTGACGACACCTTGGCCTTTTGCAATGTGGGGCATTGATATGATCGGCGAGATCAGACCTACGGCATCCAACGGGAATCGTTTCATCCTGGTAGCAATTGATTACTTTACGAAGTGGGTTGAAGCAGCTTCCTTTTCTACGGTAACCAAGAACGTCGTGGCACGGTTCATTCGGCACAATCTGATCTGTCGATATGGTGTACCAGAGAGGATCATTATGGACAATAGGACCAATCTCAACAACAAGATGATCACTGAGCTCTGCGAGCAATTCTAGATACAGCATCATAACTCTTCTCCCTACCGGCCGAAGATGAATGGGGCTGTCGAAGCGGCAAATAAGAACATTAAGAAGATTGTGCAGAAGATGACAGTGACATACAAAGATTGGCACGAGATGTTACCGTTTGCTCTTCATGGGTATCGTACCTCAGCACATACGTTAATAAGGGCAACACCCTATTCCTTGGTATATGGTATGGAGGCAGTCTTTCCCATTGAAGTTCAGATACCCTCTCTTCGGATAATGAAGGATGCAGGTTTGAGTGAAGATGACTGGATTCAGACCTGGCTTGATCAGTTGAACCTATTTGACGAAAAGAGACTTACTGCTATTTGTCATGGTCAGACGTATCAAAAAACGGATGATTAAGGCATTTAACAAGAAAGTCAGACGACAAGAGTATCAAGTTGGGGACCTGGTAATCAAGCGCATTATCCTACCTCAAGGTGATCTCAGGGGAAAATGGACCCCTACTTACGAAGGGCCATTTGTGGTTAAGAATATTTTCTCAAGAGGAGCTATGATTCTAACCACCATGGATGGTGACGACCTTCCTCACCCCGTCAATGCAGACATAGTGAAAAGATACTACGCATAATCAATGACCCGCTAGGTTGACTGGCCTAGGAAAAAATAAGGGCTTCCCGGCGAACCAAAAGGGTTCGGGAAAAAATAAGGGATAAAAATGAAAAAATCAGTACACCCGGCAAGTCGAAAACCTGAAAAGGCGGCTTGGGCAAAAAAGGGTATCCCGGTGGACTGAAAACCCAAAAGGGCGGTCCAGGCAAAAATTAGGGATCAAAGCGTGATACTATGTTTCATTGGATCACCTTGCATCCAGACTTCAATATCAACTATCAAGCTCAGAAGGCACTAACCAATCTGATTCATCTTCAACCAATAGTAAAGTGATGAGATGCTCGAGGACATAAGGGCAATAACAGAGTTGGAACCCAGTGGGATTATTCACATAGCTATTTTTTTTATTTACAAATTATATAAATTCTATTTGTTCGGCGGCGTTCTCTTACTAGGACGTCGGCCTCTTGTACAAAAACGCCTATTTACAGGCCAAACTTCAAAATCAATACAAATTCATTTTCAGACAAATTTCAAACCGTTTCTCCTTTATCTGTTTTGTTTTGCCAAGAACGTCCAAAAGTTTCATTTTTGATATATGCATTTGACATTAATTGTTGCTCATAAATATTTACATGCGAAACAAAGGATGAATTACTGGTAATATCAGAAATAGGGGCATAAGAAATGTCCAAAGCTGTGTAGTTGCTTCGTCCACCAGGTACCAAGGTAGATTCAACTGAAGAATATGGCCAAGATACCTTCACTCCCCACAGAGTAAGAAAATAATGGTAGCTCTCCCAGCTGAGACTTGCAACTATGAACAAATCAGCAATACTCTCCCCAAACAGAGTTAGCCTACCATCAGCCCTAAAAAGGTTGGGTATCCCCAGAAGGTCTTAATCTTCCCTAGCGGAGTATAAAGATATTCCCCAACAAGTATGAGATTATCCCCGGCAGTCTTAATATTCCTCAACGGAGTATAAGAATGCTCCCCAGCGGAATACAAGATACCCCCAGTGGAGCCATTTCCCCAGCGTAGTCTAAAAAGCTTTCCCAACAGAGTTGAATCATCTTCCCCAGTAGACTTTGGAAGTTTATCCCCGGCGGAGTACAATAAACCTCCCTAGCCAGGTTCAAAGGAGCATTCCTAGCAGAATTAAGAGGATTATCCCCACAAGAGTCTAACTGGGTTATCTTCAGCAAGTTGCAACTGAAAGACTATTACCAGCGAAGTTCTTCCTTTCCCCAAACAGGAATTCAATCCTCAATAGATTCAGCATCACCAGCAACGGTAATCCATCCCCAACGGAGTTCATCATTGAAATCCCCAACAGAGTTTATCAGCGGAATTCCCAGCGGAGTTTATCGTTAAAATCCTCAGCAGAACATCTCTCCCCCACAGAGTAATTCCCCTCAGAGTAATCTCTTCATCAGTTTATTCCCCAGCGGAGTTCTATTCTCCTGCATTTTTATCATCTTCGTTCATCATCCCCAACGGAAATGGAGAACTCAACTCTATCCTCCAGCAGCTCCGGGATTTATTTTCCCCAGCTAAAACATTACATGTCCATACATCATGATGTATGCATATACGCATCATACCATACAATCTCATTTATGTTGAGAACATCATTGCTTGATCCATATCATGCATTGCATATGACTGACCTTTACCTTTCAGGAAGGATGCAGTTAAACTCTCAACCCGTCAATAGAGACAACCCGTCAATGGAGATAACCCATCAATGGATACAACCCGTTAATAGAGACAACCCGTCAATGGAGACAACCCGTCAATGGAGACAACCCGTCAATAGAGACAACTCGTCAATAGAGACAGCCCGTCAATAGAGACAACCCGTCAATGGAGACAACCTGTCAATGGAGACAACGCATCAATGGAGACAACCCGTCAATAGAGACAACCCGTCAATGGAGACAACCCGTCAATAGAGACAACCCGTCAATAAAGACAACTCGTCAATGGAGACAACCCGTCAATAGAGACAACCCGTCAATGGAGACAACTCGTCAATGGAAACAACCTGTCAATGGAGACAACCCGTCAATAGAGACAATCTGTCAATAGAGACAGCCCATCAATAGAGACAAAACCACCTACCAACAATCTCCAAATGGCATCTTTAAGCCCATTCCCGACATCACCATGCTGATACTACTTCATGCGAGTGCAAATTTCTGGGCACTCTAGTGTTCAATCATCTTCCACCTTCGGATCACGAAAGGTCTGAATGCCAATCTATATCTTCAGGTTTAAGAAGATTTAACAGGGGCAACTATTGTACCCCAAAATTTGCCCTCCCATATTTCTCAAGACATGTCAAGAATCATCTCCAAGTAGCTCAAGTTAGCTCAAGAGTTGGACAGTCAAATCACCTCCTAAGGCAGTCAATTCAAAATTAGGGTTTTGTGTTGCATCAAGGTCCTTACATCCAAATGACCTCAAGTTTTCCCCAATGTCCTAATATGTTCTTAAGTTCATCCATGTCAAATTTCAAGCCTTGCAGAGGAAGTTGTGTCAGTCAATTGCTCAAGAGGTCCAAAAATCGACTGTGCTAGGGCAAAAGTCAATTGTGACCTACAAATAGTCAAACCTCAATATTTTTGTCAACATTATCATTTTGAAGGATAATTCATCATTTGATCAAGGGTTGATCATGATTCATCAAGGATTGCTCAAGATTCATCAAGATTCAAAAGTTGCTAAATTAGGGTTTTGTAGGAAAAGTCAACTCAACTTTGACCAAGCATAACTTTCTCATACTTTATAATAAATGACCCATCCAAAGCTCATTTTGAATAGGATGCATTTTCCTGCAATCCATCTTCACACCCAAAGATCAAGAAATACTCTCACAAAAAGTTACAAATTTGGACATTATAGGTCATTTTTGAAAGTCAACAAAAACACCTTTTTTTCCAAAGCTTATAACTTGAGCATGGAATATAAAAATGAGATGAGACCAAAAGGGTTGATTAGAGGACATCTCAAGGTTTCTAAAAAGTCCAATAACACTTCCAAAAGTTGAAAATTGAAGAAGTTATGCATTGTTGAAGTTGGGCATTTTTCTAAAATTGCCAAAAGTCAACTATCCTCCAAACTCCAATTTTTGACAAAAGGGCCCACTTTTTTCCACTTGATTTGGTCTTGTCACACCACACACGTGTCCCATCTTTAGTTTCATGTCCATTCATTAATTTTTCTATTTTATTTAATTTTTATTGAATTAATTCATTTTGAATCAATATTAATTCAAATACAATCCAAATATTGATAGAATGATATCTTTGTGATTGGTATAGACTTCAATTATCATCATGAACCAAATCAAAACCGAATCAAGCCTTATTATGCACAAAAAATCAGATTTGATACAAATATGGAAGCTTTGTTAATGGTGGCAAAATCATATCTTGGAATCATCAATGCACAAGGATTGGAGGCCCAAAGTTTAACCTAATGCACTCCTTATTACTTGTACAAGCCATACATATCAAGAACAAGACCTAAGCACTGCAAAAACGGCCATACAAATCTTGAAAAAAACTTGGAAAAGGTGGAATCTGAAAACAATCTTAGGGCTTGATTCAAAGAAAAAACTTGACATAGCCTTCTTGCCTGGCATTCACTGAAGCCAAAGGGATCAAAATCAAGCCTTGAAGCAGCCCCAAACTCGCTGTAAGTGTCCACGAATATAGCTCTGAACATAGAATCGTGAATCCATGTTCTTGCATCTTTCTGCCATTTTTTTTGTACAATCGTGCTTAAAATCAAATTTCCAACATGTCTGCATTATTCAATTTTGTTTTCATGGCCTATAACCTTAGATCTGAAGCTAGGGTTCATGTTCTTGTTTTTTAGGCATTTTTTATACAGGCAAAATCAAGACAAACAAATGGTACAGGGATGCTCAGGGAGGAGAGACGAACACGTTGGTGTTCTTAGCTTGCGTTTACATGGCCTAGGATGAATTTTTGAAGCATCCCACGAATCTTCCCGCGGATAAAAATCCGCAGGTAATAAAACCAGAGATTTGTGAAGAAGAAGACTACGCGTCCTCTTCCCATTGGTTCGTTTAAACAAATCGCGCGTTTTTTTTATTTTCCAGCGTAATAATTGAGTTTTTCTATATAATATTTGTTTTGTGTTCTAATAACAAAGAAGCAGGTTGGTTGGATTGGTAAGCGCGCTGGCCATTGAGCAATGGGACCTAGGTTCGAATCCCAGGTCCCCCAAAAAATTTGTTTAATTTTTCTTCAGATATTCTCATGCAACGCCCAAAGTGTAGAACACCATATGCCTCAAAGATCCACATGCCAAATGGCCTCTAGGCCAAATCTGAAGGCCCAGATTGGAGGTGCACCATATACTCAAGTCAACAAGCATGCATTGGATTGAAAATGTCAACCAGACTTGAACATTAATGGGCCTGGAAATTGCTGATTTCACACTCAAATTGGGCCCAGCACTCCCCTATGGGTTTATTTCTTTTCCCTTTTTTTATATTTCTTTCATTTAATTATTTTTTATAATTATTATTTATGTCATTAACAAATTAATAACTTTTTTCTTAATAAAATCAGAAAACCATAAAAATATTATTTTTATTAATTTCATTATTTTTGTAAATAAATAATTTAATTGACTTAGTTCTTTTAATTAGGTATAATTTTAACGTTTTTGCAATAAATTAAAATTAAAATATTAGGTTTTAACAATTTTGACATTTTATTTTATTTCCTTAAATATTCAAAAACCCCCAAAAAAATGTTTTCATTAATTAATTAATTTAATTATTAGTTTAGGTTTAATTCTAATTAATTCAAAAAATATTTAAAAAAATCTCTTTCTTTCCTAAAAAGGGTCAAAACCCTAAAAATGCTCCGATTTAATTTTTCTCGCACGCGTATTATTTTTATCCAATAATGTAAATGCTTCGAGAATGTAATAGCTTTTAATTAGGACTTTATTTATTTATCGCTTTCTTTTATTTTTCCGCAATTTAAATTAAAGGGTTTGTTTTTGGCGATGTAAATACCCGACGCCTTGTAATAGTTTAGATTTAATTTCCCGCAATTTAATTTCCGCATAATATTAACTGATATATGTTTGATAAATAGGCAATGCATGACAAGATCAATCTTTAACCTAAAATCAATATAGCTCATCCATGATATGTACAGATAAATTTAACCGAACTAACACACTTGCACATGCCACTCCTAGGGTACACCTCACTTGGTTGCCTCGAACATGGTCATTGGGTATAGGAAGTTTTAGAGGTCGCCCTCTTGTCCAAAGATCATAGTTGCCTCGAAACGGTTGCCTCGGAAAAACGATCTAAGACATTAGGGTTACCGCTAAGGCGTCCTAACATTGCTTTAGTGACCACACGTCCCTTAATCGAATTGACCCGAAAACTCCAACGACTGTGCTACCTACTCGTCCATAGTGGGATAGCATTGTCTAAAGGACATTTGCACAGATTAATTCCTTTTTGAGTAGGTAGATGTTTCTTAAGTACTTGCTTCTTTTAAAACAAAACAAAACTTTTCGCACTTACTCTCTCTTCAAAACAGAACTCTTTTCAAACCCACAAACACAAAGAAAAGCAAACTTTTGAAAACACAATGAGCAAGTACCTAAGAGCCCGTGGATAACCACGGATAGAAAGGGTGCTAACACCTTCCCTTTCTATAATCTACCTCCCGAACCCGAGAAACATCTCGAAAAGGAATTTTTCTGTGCTTTTTTCCTTTCCTTGTTGGATAAAATAAAAGACGGTGGCGACTCTTGCTTACCGCGACATTTTGCGAAAACAAACGCAAACGCGAACCAGCATTCCAAAACAGTCAGTTCTCATTCCCACCAATCACAATAAGCTAGCTGAGATATATATTGAGGAAATTATGAAATTGCGTGGGATACCTTCAATTATCATATCAGATAGGGATCTGAGGTGTACGTCGAAGTTCTGGGAAGGTTTGTAGAATGCTTTTGGTACTAAGTTGGGGTTGAGTTTTGTATATCACCCGCAAACGGACTACCAGATAGAGAGGACTATTTAGTCTTTTGAGGATTTGTTGAAGGCTTGTATGCTAGAACATGGAGGAGTTTGGGATAGCCATTTGTCGTTGATTGAGTTTACATATAATAATATTTTACATTTTAGTATTGGAATGGCACCGCATGAAGCATTCTATGGTAGAAGGTATAGAACCCCATTGTGTTGGAATGAGTTAGGCGAGAGTGCTATGCTCGGACCTGAAGTTATGCAGGAAACAACTAAGAAGATCAATATGATCCAAGAGTGGATGAAAGCTTCACAGAGTCGTCAAAAGAGTTATCAAGATAAGAGGGGGAAGGCACTTGAGTTCCAAAAATATGATCATGTGTTCTTGAGAGTTACCCTGGTAACTAGAGTTGGTAGAGCTTTGAAATCGCGAAAGCTTACCCCAAAATAATTATATTATTTATTTAATTATTTTATTGATTTATGATTAATATTTGTGGGAAATAAGGAGACATTGAGTATTTTAAATGATTTTAGATAATTAGAGTAATTATTTAGAATTATATTAATAGGGAAAATAAATAGAACATATGGTGTAGAAGTGTTAAGGGAAATATGGTAATGTTACGAGGATTAGTGGGGGTAAGATGGGAAGACCATAGAAAGGGTCCAAGGGTTAAACAAGTAAAAGTGAGTGTCAATGTTTCATTTTGTGCAATCGTGAAAGAGAGGAGAACGTTGTGAAGAACTAGGGAACGAAGAGAAAAGAGAGATGGAATCATCTGTAGATTTGGAGCAAGAATCGATTTCTAGGAGAATCTAAGTTAAGGGGGTTTATTCTTATTATTATGATTGATATAGGATTTTGGTGTATGTTTTTTTTTTTGGGTTATATGATGAAATTGATAACATGATGATTGTCATGAAATTGGTAATATATTAATGTTGTAATGCTATGAGATGATACATTTGATGCCTACTATGATGTGTTATTGTGATGTTGTGAAACCATGAAGAATTGTGTGAATTTTAGACTTAATGGGTGATGGAATCCTAAGGTATTTGGACTGGTTCTGTGCAGAAAATGCAACAGTAGAGTTGTTGTTTTTACGCCCTCGTCGGTCGAGATTTTCAAGTCGGTCGACGAAGCATCTTCGCCCAGACTTTGTCGGGAAAGAGTGAGATGAGAGAGAAGGATTATTTTTGGCAGGTTTTGGAAAATATATGGAGGTTGTGCCTTGCGCTTGCCGAGCGAATGAAAGGAGTCCCCGGGCGAAAGAGGGGATGGAAAAACAGTGCTCATGTAATTTTGTATGGGGGAAAGAATTTCTCCCCAGCCTCAGGTGAGCAGACTGCTTCGTTGGGAGAACATCAAGTGAGGGGCAGCTGACAGATTTTTTAAGGGTTGTAACTTGAGTTTCTGGACTCCGTTTAACGTGTAATTCGAAGCGTTAGAAATCTAACGCGATGTACCATGCTTTGGTGAAATAAAATGAGTCATATGATTTATTTCCCAGCACCTATGTTTTGATGAATTGGATGATTTTGTGATTGGTTTATTGTGATGTGTGTAAATGATGAATTGATGTTGCTATGATGATGCCAAGTTGTACTATGAAGTAATTGGTGATTTTATGATGAATGAAGATGATGATTGCATGTTTGATATGTATACATGTTGTGTGAAGATGACTATATGATGATTACATGAATGATGATGCGTTTTTACTAGCACTGGTCATGTTTTATTATGTTGTTGCGCATCATGCATTCATGGCATACGTTAGGGCGTTGGCCCAGTGATGTTAGGACATTGATCCAATGATGATTGTTAGGATGTTAGTTCAGTGATGGCCTTAATCCCATAGTGTGGATTGAATGCAATATTGTGAAGTGCTTCGGTCATCAGTAAAGTTTTGGTACCCCATGCATGAGTCAATGGTGTTGCATTGTATTATAAGTGACATTGCATAATGATTGATTAAGTGATGTTGATAATGTTGTAATCTCAGTGGTGTTTGATGATGGATGTTGATAAGATGATATAATGATATAATTAATGTGTATTGATGATATGAATGTGTGAGTCTAATATATGAAGCTAGATCATATGTGGACTTCCTGACGATTTATAATTGTACTAATACATCTTTTTCATATATCTTTTATAATAATTTGTGATTACTCACCTTTTCTGCTTGTAAATGTTTCCTCTATACACAGGTAACTTGCAGATAATCAAGAATAGTTCGTTGAAGCTTAGTAGATAGCTTCGTAGTGTGTTATTTATTTCCTGTTGAATAATGTGGGTCTTACTCTGATATGTAACAGCGGGGTTGGGATCGTATGATTGGATTAATTATGTTTTTTTAGTTATCTTGAGAATTGAACTACCTTTCATGGTATTTGTGTTATTTAAATTATGAATCATGAATGATGAAGTTTGATGAAGCTTCTATGAAGTATTATAATAAAAGTTTTTGAAACTATGAATTCCTCTACGAGAAGTTGAAATGTCATTGTTGTTATTCATGAAGTATTTATTATAATTGATTCTGAAAACCCCTGTTACGGAGCATGATGATTTATATGATGTTTATATGAAGATATGACACCCTTGTTGGTGATTTGTGTTTAATCATTTATTAAATTATCCATGAATTATTCGTTGGGTTAGAAGGGTGTTACACATATCACTCTTCGACTTTCCTGCAGTTCTCTCAGCCATTCTCTATTTATGAGATTCAAGCATCTATTGAAGTTCTTCCTTTGTCAATATCAATAAATATTTCGACTCTTCAATGGCTATTACCACATGGTATAACTTTGGAGACAGTGACTTCAATATCTTTGTGATAACTGATTTTGTTGTCCGCACTTCTCCACATACCTTGATTTGATTCACCAATTTCATAACCCTAGTGAAGAAATCAATTATGCTTTCACTTTCTTCTATCTGAAGAAATTCATACTTTCTTTTGTGAGTTTGTAACCTCACCTCTTTCACCTTTTATGTGCCTCCAAATGATTTTTCTAGAGTTTCCCAAGCTTCTTTCGCTAATTCAACATCACTTAGCTTTTTGAAATTATATGGATCAACACATTAATGAATTATAAAAAGAGCTTTATAGGTCTTCTTCTTCAATTCTTTATGTGCAACCTTTTCTTCGTCTGTCACATCATCTTCAAGCGGTGTTACTCCTTCTTTCACAAGATCCTAAAGATCCTGATAATAGAAAGTAATTTTCATCTATTTACACCAATTCTCATTATTCAGACCCTTCAAAATTGTGAGACTCCTCGGAAAATTCCCATTCGAATGATTCATTGCCAACATATTTCGCTTCCCATGAATCGCTCAGTCAGTGCTCTAGATACCAGATGTTAGCATTACACCACACCTATGAAGAATTCCGAACCAATCTTTATGAATAAGATTCAATCAACTGATTTAACTCCTCTAGTTCTTCACTCTTCACTCAAGTGAATCAACCAACTTTGGTTGCAAGATAATTCGGATGCACAATTAATAATGGAAGAATAAATAAAATATGAATTGAGGAAGAAAGATGAATTAGGGTTTGACTAAAAATAGGGGAAGAAGAAAATATATTCTCCAGAGTTTCTCTCTGCTCACAGACTGTGAATATTCTTTATTTTTGCAAATATAATGTTCAAGTGTGTAATACAATAATATGGGTTACTCCCTATTTATAGTTTTAGGTTTTCTTTCTCCCTAAACCAAAGCCCAAAAATACCTAATTCAGTTAACGACAAAAATAGGTCTAAGTCGAAATCATATTGAGGCAACTCCTTCGACAATTCGACACACACAAATTTGACACACACTAGGCTAATCGACACAACCTTATTTCTGTTGAGCAACATGCTTCGACACAAGGAATTACAATCTCAACAGATATGAGGGTTCATTCAAATACTCTAAAAATATAAAATGTTAATTGTGAAATAAAAAGCGAGAAAACCTACTTGAACTAATGTGATTGGTATTGTATATTCTTTCTTATGACACCCAAATTAGTAATAGCCATGATTGATATATATCTTGAACATATTATCTCTACGTTGGAATTTAAATTTATATTCACAAACCAATACGAACTTGGAGTTTGAACCAGCAAAGGTGAAACATGAAAGATTTGTTCATATCTAACTTATCATGTTGACAAGTGATAATAAATAAGTAAATACTATTTACATCAGAGAGGAACAAACAAATTAAATGGAATCCTACTGCTCAGGTTGAGCTTGCCAATGAATTTCAGATTCAGAAATTCGTTTCTTGTATTGAGCAATGAAAGCTGTAGCTTTCATGTCAATGACAGGATCAGCCACACCCCAACTACCTCTGTCTTCATCACTTGGCCACACTTTGTTATCATAAGCACCATGATCATAGTATCCTCCTCCTCCTCTTTGCTTGTTGCTACTAGATTTGAAAATGTTGAAAACAGACCATGATGACTTTGACTTCCTTTGATTGTTGTTTCCTCCCATTTTATTATTGAGATTGAGAATGGCTAGAAAGTAACAGAATGAAGGAAGTGTGTTTGTGTAATGCTACAACTTGGAAGATAGGGGTCTCAATTTATATGGTACTACTGATTACTACCAATTCACACTTTTTTTGTTAAACTAAGTAAAGAATTTGATTCAAACCACTGGAGTGAGTCCAATATTCTCGGTTTAAACAAGATCACATGGAACAGTAAATTATGATTCAACTTTTGGAAAAGGTACATTTTTTGTGGTCCGATGGTATCATGCTTGACTAGATTGATACTGTAATTCATTTTGGTTATGTTTTTCAGTTCAATGATTTTTATTTTTACAAGTAAGATTTCAATGTGTGTGTGCACTTAAAACTAGACAGATACCTAGTCGATTTGATTTTTAACTAATTAAGTTGAAGCAAATAAATTCTTCTTCTTTCATTGTTCATATTTAAGTATTGAAAGCTTCTTACCTTTTCCATCTAAATAAAAATCTAATAAGGTAGAACAATGGTTTTAAGCTGCGGTTGCAACAGAAATGTATCTAAATAAAAATCTAATAAGATAGAACAACGCTTTTAAATTGTGGTTCTAACAGAAATTTGTAATTGCAATCATTAATTTTGGCTATAATAGATGTTGAATTCATAACCACTACATTACCAATAAAGACATTTCGCTTTTTTCAAACTATTGTCTCCTCAAATTACTTTTTGTATTTTTGAAAATTTTGAATGAATATAAAAAAAGTAAAATAATAAATTAGTTAAAAACATACAAGTGTAAAGTTGATATTTTCATAAAATATAGGGGTATGGGGGGTGAAACTTTCTTTAAAGTGCCTTATTATGCTTCTCAAGGGTGGTCCATTATCCACTGGACCTATCTCTCCCAACATACCACCTAGTTGAGATGAGTTAGAGAATAAGTCAGAACTCACTACTACAAAAGTGCTTTTAAGCTCAAATTTGAAATGTATTTTATATCGGTTATAGAAGTGAGATAACAAAGGGCGTCATAAAAAATAACACCTTAACACCTAGATTTTTAAAACACTGAAATATAAAATAATTTGTGCATGGATTCGAACTCCGTAATCTACACTTTTATTATTTACAATACTAGCGCCTCATATATATTGGTTTATCAATAAAATCGAGGGATAAATTAGTTTTTTTTAATTAAAAACCGTTACATTGTTTACATAGAAAATTAATAAAATAATTTTTTTACAAACAACATTATTTACCCAGAAAAATTACATTGTTTATACAGAAATAAATTAATTTCTCCAAGATATAGATTTTAGATCTTCAAATCATATAATTCCGGAAAAGATCAAATGATGGATGCATAAAATTCTCTATGGTTTTTTCTTGCATTTGTTTCTTATTTGAACACAAAGGATTAGACAATAAAAGGGTTAGATAAATAAATGATTTTCTGCTCAAATAAATATTTAAGAACACAAAACTTAAACCAAATAATTTTTTACTCTTGCAATCCATCATAGAGAAATCTTCATGGCAAACACTCTTGCAAATCTTAAATGGGAGATAGTTTTAAGCGCTTCATGATGTTTCATTATCAATTTTTGATATTTAGAATGTTTTTATAATGGAAGTTGTTTATGTTTCACGAGGATCAATAATGGTAGTGTCTTGAGCGTTGATAGTCATAAAATGAACAACGAGGACTTGATTAAAGATAATGATAAATATCCTCAATTTTAACGGTACATTATCTACTCGGTTTTTAGGAAAACTGGGGTGCAATTTTTTTTTTTTGAAGTTACATTATTTACACAGAATATTAAAATACAATATTGCAGCAAATCCAACTTTTTAGCTGTGAGGAGCTATCTGAAAAATATTATATGGTTTGAATGCATCCAACTTCTAAAGGACATATATGTTCCAACCATTGGAAAATATTTTCATGCACTTGCGATCCAGCATATAGTTCTTTTTCAAAGCTCTTACAGGAAATTATAAGCATTTATCCCAAAGAATGATGCATATGAGTTAGGAATAAGGTAAAATATATTTAAGGAATGATATTATAGTAAAATATAATTATCTTATCCCTATATTTTTATGAAAACAGATGGGTTAGACCATTTAATTTACAAATAAAAAATATTAGAAAAAAAGAGGTTCCAGTTTTGTTTTTCCCCTCAGTTATGCGAAAATCCGAGGTAATATGTTGTTTTAAAAACTAATTAAAATGTGGCGTGCATGCATTGGAATCATATCACTAGAACAACAATGATCATTTATATTAAAGTCGTAACGTATCTTTTGGATTTTCAAGGAGGCTTTTGAGCTATTTAAATGTCTCGTTTCCAACTGTTTATGTCTTTAAACTTTGTTTCAAAGTCTTTTCATATATTCAACATCTTATTTTAGACTCTCTGTGTCTTGTTTCCTTTATTCAAAATAGAATGTAAATATTTTGTTCGTTATCAATGAAATTTTTTTTGCTTTCAATGATTTTGATCATTTTGAACTAAGGAAAGTTATTAACAAACAAATGTTGAATGGTTAGTTTCATATTCTACATGGTCCCATATATACTAATCTCGTTAAAGAGTTTTGGATGAATCCCTCTGTTATGTCAGCTGGTCATGATGAAGTCATCCAGTCCTATGTCAATGACTCTCATATCACAATTACTCTATCACTGATTGCTATCACAAAACCTATGAGAATAGCCTTTATACTCTAAAAATTCTTTATAGTAGGATCAACCATCAAGAGATTATCATCTGCATACTAGATTTGAAACACAACTAGCCCTGATGTTGCCACCCTGAACCCAGAGTAAAGACATATCTCCTCAGATCTAGAGACTATGTTGTTAAAACCCTTAACCACTAGAAGGAAATGTAATGGAGTTATAAGATATTCTTACTTCAACCCTCTTTAAATGCTATTATCTTGAGTAGGACACTCATTTAGTAGAACTGCAAGGTTACTAGCAAAGACATAAGCTCTCATCCAGGATCTCCACTTTTCACTAAAGCCAAATTTGATAAGCATGTAATCTAGTAAGTTTCAGCTAACTGAATCATATGCTTTATCAAAATCCATCTTGAGAATGAGGCAAGTTATTTTATAATTTTTTAAACAAAATCAACCACTTCATTTAAAGCCACCACTCCACCAACCAACATTTTACCCTTAAAAAAATTCAATTGATTAGGAGAAATGAAGTTATTCATCACTGGACCAAGTCTAATGAAAAACACTTTAGCTATTGTTATTGTAGTAAAGCAACAAGTAAAAGTAAGTATTTTGTTTTTATCGTTTCCACATGGATTAATGCAAGGGAAAGAATGACATTCAATAGTCTCCGCATTTCTGAGCATCGTTTTAGAATGGGTTTAAAATAGTAAGGTGCAAAAAGTAAATTATGAACAAGAAAATAAATTCATTCTTTGGAGAGGAGAGAACTCGTCGGGATTGAATTTTATCTACCCGTCAAATATTTAAACCCACTGACTAGTTGTACGCAACCTAAATCACTCTTTAATATCATCACGTATCACCCACAACCTAGGTTAAGTCTAGCGCAGACTTGAGAGAATAATTTTATTGTCTCATCAGCGATGTCTCGCTCAACTCAACAACATATAAGCATTAAGAACAGATACCTAATATGAATATTTGACCTAAATTTATTTCTAGAGTTTAGAATCTAATAGATGCTCATCCAAGAACAAGATTCGAACTGTATATGTCTATAGCAACTCAAATCCTAGCACAAAGCAAAATAAAGGATAAACATCAATATTGATTTAAGAAATAGATATAATACAATGCCATAATCAGTACATATACATAAAATCAAAGTAAACTTTCATAAAATCCACAAGAATGAATAATACAAAGAGAAGAGAAAAGAAAAAAAAAACATTTATCGCGGTGTTAACACGATCAATGAGAATTCGACTCCGAATCACCAAGATGCATCATCCGATGTTGTTTTCTAAGCCTAAAATCTCAAAGAATGTTTCTGATGGAGTTGGGACAAAACCCCCCAAAACCATACCTAAAAATCTGAATGAAATGTATTTATACAAAACTTAAAAACATAGATTATGCTAAGCCTGTTATCCTGCACTAAGCGCACTCTCCTTTATTTCACTTAAACTGCCCTAACCGAGCTAAGCACCCTCAGACCGTGCTTAGTGCGAAAGTCTCGGGTTTTGCTTATTCTTGCACGATATAACTACGCTTAGCCCCATCTGCAACACTTATTTTTCATCAAAATCATACTCTTGAAGGTTTTCCTTTGGCCTTTATTACTCTATGCTCCAACCATGCAATAAATATATACAAAAGAGATGAAAAACTATCAAACAATACAAAATTTACACGAAAACTCGATTATACTATTATTTACACAAAAGTCAGAGTTTTATTATTAATACACAAAAATTGAATGATAAGTTCAATAAAATACTACTGAAAATAACGATATTTTGGTACTTATCAACTCTCCCCAACTTAAAACATTCTTTGTCCTCAAACAAAGTCACACAAATCTAAAGAAGCAAAAACAACAATCAAGAATATCATGAATCAACAAGTTTTGGAAAACGAAAACAAATGTATGGTTCAAGAATAAAAAATGAACAAGCAAAGTAATGCTTACAACTATGCTACAACGACAACATGAAAATGAAACAACTCCTAAGTATAAAAGACATGCCAAACATTCCAAAATAACACATACTCAATCATGAATCATACCTAATAAAAATTTCATCAAGGTATGAAAAACACACAAACATGAAGGACTTTACGCTCACCAAACAATCTTGTTAACAAAAGAATAAATTATGCATTCAGCCTAAAAACTCATATTGAAAATATAAAAGCAATAATTACAAGGACTTTCAAGTGTTGTAGTGTGGCTTGGTTAACAAAGAAGGGTCAATTTCTAAAGGTAATTGAAACAAAAAGTTGATAATCTTATGGGAGTTATCAATTCACAAAGGCTAAAGCACAAAACTTCAATCACACTTTTTCTCTTTTCCTAATTGTTACACCATTTCACAAAATTTATTAGAACAATTATTTGTTTTTTTTCTTTTTCAAAGTTTTTTCTTTTTTTCTTTTTATTTTCTTTTCTATTTCACTTTTTTTCTTTCTTTTTTCTCAATCTTTTTATTTTTCTCAACCTCTTAGCAATCAATATTCTCTCCCCAATTTGAATACAACCCAACATGTAATATTAATGCTCTCAAACTTTCTAAGGAAATGATAAAAATTCAAACCATAATCTATGGTTGAGGGATCAAGTGTCTCAAGAAACAAATTCAACATCCATACAAAAATCAATGAAGAACTAATTAGTTATACACAAGTTCAATATTTCTAAACCAATATGGATCCTGACATTAAGGCTCAAAGGGGGTAAGCAAATTCTCACTCACTCATAAGATAAGTTACTTTTGGCCAAGTGGTTATGCTCAAAATCAAACAAATGCCTTGATCTTTTTCATGCTTTCATACAATCAACACAAATAAAAGATTAAACATAATAAAACCTAGTTAAAACAAGAATGTTGATCTCCTGTGCATATAGTGAACAATGGAAAGCTTCCTCACATTTGGGGTAAGATCTAAAGTGATTCAATCCTGAACAAGTAGTGAAAAAGAATGAATGACATGGTATTTGTACAAATTAAAAGTTTCACATCCATGCTATGTTATAAAAAGTGATAAATGCGTACCTTGCATTGTACCAATCTTTAAACACTATCATTACCATGACATTTGCATGTTGAAACAATGAAACTCGAAACAATTACTTCATGCTCCTTAAAGCTACCAGAGACAAGCATTTGATAACAAACAACAAAAATGACAATTTGAAATTAAATACTATTATACATTACTCTAAAGACCATAAGTGAAAGTGGATAAGTGAGCTGAAAAAATTTGACAGGAACGGCAGAGCGTGCTAACCGCGCACGACCGCACATGGTGTGACACCCCAAATTAATTCATGTGTTAAATAATTAGGAATTTAATTATTAAATTAATTAAATGCTTAATTAATAATATTTTGGATTAAATGGATGAATTAATTATGAAATTTAAAAAGGAAGACCGGGGGGTGTAAGGTTGAATTAGAGGTGTGAGAAGTAAAAAACTCTACTAAATAATAACTAATTTATTTCTATTATTTGGAAAATAATAAAAGGAAAAGAAAAAGAAGGTTATTGGGAGAAAGTCATTGTACGTGAAATTGGAGAAGAGAGGAAAAAATCCAAACGCCGTGAATTCGAAGGATCATCGCGAGGTAAGGGGTGATTTCAATTATTTAATATGCCTTATAGATTTTGGGATCAATAGAATTGATTAAGCATGTTAGGAATCTCAATTTAGGATTTTCTAGGTTTGTAGAATTTGTCCCTAATGTTGTCAAATTGTGTGGAATTGAACCAATTGCATGATATAGGATTGTTAGGAATGGTTGAATTGTGTTATTTGACATTATGTTGATGTTACTTGGGTAATTCTGGTGTTAATTGATGTGGTCATTCGCATGGGAATGAAAAGGAATGGATTGAGATACAAAATGCTGTCAAAATAGTATTTTTTGGCTCTGCAGGTCGTGGGAACCGGTTCCCAGTGGGGAGGAACCAGGTTCCACTGTGTGACGTTACAAAAACTTGCAAAATTGCACGTAGGAACCGGTTCCTGTATTGGTAGGAACCGGGTTCCCATACATTTTCCAGAAGGGTGATTTTTGAGCTTCGTAGGAATCGGTTCCTACATATGTAGGAACCGGGTTCTGCTGTAACTTTTTGAAAAATATTAAACTTTGAAAATCCATAACTTTCAAACCGTAAGTCCGTTTTGAGTGCCGTTTTGGACGTTGTTTCTTAAA
Organism: Vicia faba; assembly: GCA_948472305.1. NCBI lineage: Eukaryota > Viridiplantae > Streptophyta > Magnoliopsida > Fabales > Fabaceae > Vicia > Vicia faba. The sequence goes on along the minus strand of OX451738.1, from coordinate 563,470,045 downwards.
TTAAATACTCTATTTTATAAAATGAAGAAAATAATTGTAACTTGACTATATTTTGAAAATGTGTTGACTTTCCGATTATGCGGTTTGTTATTATGTGCATATTTGGTGTATATGCAATGGTGTATCCATGATAATTGATTGTATCAGGTCTTGGTGGATGAAGTACATGTTTATGCTGTTTGATGTATGTATGATACATAATGATATCATGTTTTTTTTGTGGTTTTGGTTCAGTTATGATAATTGATGTATTTCATAGACTGATTTGATGTTGCATGCTGGTGATGTGCGTGCATATGCATTGTTTTAGTGAAGTTAATTCCCATTGTGTGGAATTTGACTTGTATTATCGTTAACCGATACCCGGGTGATGATGGGTGGTTAGGCTGGATTCGTGTCCGAGTGTTTATGGACGAATCGATGGTTGCTGTATCCGGTTGATGATGGATCAGTGTTGGGTGACTTGGTCACGTGATTGGTACCACATGCATTGTGTCTGCATTTGTGTTTGCATGGAATTGTAACATGTTAGGATGTCTTCCAGTGTTACAATTATTTGGTTGATTATTGATTTGTGCATAATGACTTGTATGATTGAAACTGTGTGTTGAATCTGGATTTATACTAAAATGGGTGAAATAATATGCTTGTGATATAATGTTGATCGAGAAGCTTATAATGCATGTTAATTATGAGAAATCTAACCCTTACTTTAATGATTTCAGATTAAAGTTAGCGGCTCAGGAGGTGGTGAGGATGGCTCTAGAGCTATGTTACTTTAAGTCCGCGTGTCAGTGTCGTGCTCTGATAGGTTGTAACACTGGGGGGAACATTTGAATGACGAGTCTTATTTTATACTCTATTGTTTAATTTATGTTGGGAATACTTATGAAGTGAAGTTATTCCGGTTTTGAGACATTTCTGCTGTGTAGAACATGATATTGATTTGAATATTTATCTTAATAATTCCTTCAGTAAAGCATGACAACTGCAGATTTGAGGTTTTTATATTTATCCTGAATTGTGACATCCCTGTTTTCCATGTTACTCTGATTTAATTAATATATTCGCGGGTTATTTAGAAGGGGTGTTACACATGGCATGAAACCTATTGTCATGTCTTTCTAAAATGGCTCAAAACTCAACTTGCTTAGTCGACTTTCACCATCTACAACCTATACTACATAAATAAAAATTTCTACAACATTTAAAAGTTGAGTTGTCTCCCATCAAGCGCTTATTTTATGTCGATAGTTCGACACCTTTATTTATTGACACTCCTCCATTTTGCCTTTTTGTATGGCTAGTTGTCACCAACGACTATTCCTAACCAACACTTTATCAAACATGAAGGGAAACACAAATATATACAATATAAACAAGTATAGAAAGTATGTAAAAAGAAATATATATACTATAAACAATTATGACAAACATATATACAATATAGACAAGTATGTAGAAAGCTCAAAATCATAGAAACTATTGCGATGTGATTCAATATCTAAACATCAATCTCCGACAACGACGCCATTTTGTTGTTGCAGTAAACAACAAGAAAACATATTATTTTGTTTTTATCATATTCACATGGATTAGTGCGAGGGAAAGAATGTCATTCGATAGTCTTTATGTTTCTGAGTTTGGTTTAGAATGGGTTTAAAAGAATAAGGTGCAAAAAGTAAATTATGAATAAAAAAATAAATACATTTGTGTATAGGAGAGAACGCATTGGTATTGAGTTTCCTTTACCCATCAAATACTTAAACCCATTAACTAGTTATATGCAACTTAAATCACTCGTCAATATCATTACGTATCACCCACAACCTAGGTTATGTCTAATGCAGAGTTAAAAGAATAACTAACTGTATTGTCTAATCATCAATGTCTCATGCAACTCAACAACACAAAAGTGTTAAGAGCAAATACTCACTATGAATATTACACTTAAATTTATCTGTAGAGTTTAGAATCTAATAGATGCTCATCTGGAAACAAGATTCGAAATGTATATGTCTATAGCCACTGAAATCCCAACACAAAGCAAAAACAAGGATAAACATCAATATTTGTTTGGGAAATATATATAATACAATGCCATAATCAGTACATATATATAAAATTAGAGTAAACTTACATACAATCCACAACAATGAATAATACAAAGAGAAGAGAGAAGAAGAACAAACATCTCTCGCAGAGTCAATACGATCGATGGGAATCCGACTTCAAATTGCGAAGATGCATCATCCAATGTTTTTTTCTAAGTCTAAAATCTCAAAGAATGTTTCTGATGGAGTTCGGACAAAAAACCTCCAAAACCATACCTAAAAATATGAATGAAATGTATTTATTCAAAACTTAAAATCACAGACCGCGCTAACCCTTTTATCTCGCGCTAAGCACGTTCTCCTTTATTTCACTTTAACAACCTTAACAACGCTAAGCTTCCTCAGACCGTATTTAGCGAGAAAGTCTTAGATTTTGCTTCTTCTTGCGTGCTATTACCGCGCTTAGCCCTGTCTGCAACATTTATTTTTCATCAAAATTAAATTTTGAAGCTTTGCCTTTGGCCTTTTTTACTCATGTGAGAAGGACAGTTTACCTTGGGGGTCAAAGTCACAAAGTAAGCTACAAAGCTATGAGGTAGAGATGCAAATCAATGAAATTGATCAAATATAATCCCCAAGTCATTTCTAAACATGATCTAGAATACTTTTAGAAAGGAAAAGTTAAAACTATCTGGTCCTGGGCTTTTATTACCATCCCATTGGGCCACTGCTCAATCTAGCTCTTGGAGACTAAGAGTATCTTTGGATTGATGGAAGGGAATGGAATCAAACGGAATGGAATCGTGTAAACTTATGTTCCATTGTTTGGATTGATTAAAAACGAATAGAATGGAGCGGACCAGATGAAATGGAGCAAACCAAATGTAATGCATTTCATCTCATTCCATCACTTTCTATCATTTTTTATAGCCTCTGATTTGGACAGAATGACAAAATCTTTATATTTCGTCATGAAATACCCAAACAAAAGAATGACATCTCTATTTTATTCTGCTCCACTCCGTGCTCCACTCCATTTCACTCTGTTCATTTTACTATATCTAAACATAACCTAAAGAAAGCCGACAAAGAAATGTTATCATTAATTGAAAGAGAGCGGAAAACAACACCATCTAAACGAGACCTATTCAAACTAGGCTCTCTAAAAATCTCTATAAAATGATTCACTACCTCTTATCTAATATAAGACACTTCTTCAAGCCACAACTATCCAACCTTAAGAGTTATTCTTTCCGTAATGATTTATATATAAATTTTATTTTTTAAATTCATTGAATAATTAATGTATCTGATCTATATATAGATTAGATACATTAATTTTTTAATAAATCTAAAAAATAAAATTTATTTAAAAATTGTTACAGAGGGAGTATAATGATATTCCTTCAACTTCTACTATTAAAAGAAGCATGGAAGTGTAATCGAAAACGTTAACGAATATGATTATTCCCAAGTTTATCTTTTTTGTTTTCAATCTTATTTTATTTTTCAAGTCTAATGATGAAATCCTAATTTAAATAGTAGCTGCAGAACTCACTTATAAATAAATAAAAACTCGTAACACATTAAAACGGTTGACCCTTATCTCAATAAATCTCATTATTAAAATTTTTTGGCAAAACAAACAAAAGTTTTGTCTTAATACTTTCCATTGTAGTCTACGTTAGAATTAACATCAATACTCACTAATCAACATTTAGTTGTTTTACTTTAAAAAAAACATTAAATTCTTTTAGCTGTTGTAAATTAAGCACTAGCTCTCTACTTTGGAACTAAAAAATGTGTTGTTGAAAGAAATATAGATGAAGATATAATAAACATGAAAACTATTGATATTTAACATTATTTAGCATGGTTAAGAAATGATAATCAATTACTAATTAAACAGAGTGGAACAAACAAATAAAAAATGGACAAACAGAAAAGCTTGTTCGTACTAGTCAGGTTGAATTTAAAAGTGATGAATTTCAGACTCAGAAATTTGTTTCTTGTATTCAGCAATATAAGAATCTGTGTGAATGTTCAAATAACCAGAGAGGTTGAAGAAGAACATGATGAAAATGGATGAAGAATCCATGGAGAGAATGAGAGAATTAACAGAAGTTTGTTAAGAAATCAGTTAGAAAGTGTAATTGTAATTTTTCATTATTGATCATTTTATACAAAGTGATACATATACATATAAAGTACAAAAAGGTGTGGTTAGTAAAGGTAAATTGTACACGTGTAAGAAGGCTACAGGATAAAACTAATATGTACAAATGCTACTATTAAGACTATATAAGCTAATATTCCCTTCAAGTTGAGCATTGGATACTACAAATGAACTATATGTAGCCTACAACTTTAGATCAGTGGATTACAAAAAGTTTAGTAATTTTTTTTATTGATCATATATAAATCCTCTAGATGAGATAAAATTTGACCATTTCCGATCTGCTTCATCATCATCATCAAAATAGATGATGATTATCCTTTTCACCTTTCTTGGACCTCTACATCAAAAGAAGTACTTATTTTGATTCTTTCTCTTCTCTGATTTTTTGGATGAAGTTCTTTCGTGTTTTAGTTCAAAGAGGAGTTCTGCTTTTATATTGATTTGATGATTCTTCATCTTCCTCTTCTATGATCTTGAAAGTATAAAAGCCAAAAGATTTCACGCATGTCCAGTTTGCTTATTATTGTTTCTTTAATTCTGTATGTTTTCTTCTCTTGGAAGTTTGAAATATCTCTTTGTCTTTTCAAATTTATTTTTCTAGAGTTGTTGAATGATTTGATGTAATAATAGGAATTGTGTCATTGATGTAATAAAAGTTTTGATATTCAACTCACAATTGGGTGTATTGTTGTTTCTGATATGATACGATTGAGAATTATTCAAAAATAATATTTCATATTGGTTGTTTCCTACAACCGTAGTTATAAGTAGCACGCTATCTAATTTATAACAACGGTCACATTCCTGTTGTGGTAACCAGCTTACAAACAATCACACGCTACCTAACAATCGAACGCGCTACTGTCATTATATTTGTTTCGCAACCGTTATTGTATGTGTTTTCCATAGTAGTGTATGAGATGAATTAAAAAAACCTTATATAGCACTATTACAAAGTTATATAATACGTGAAGTTAAAACTAGTCATGATTGGTCCAATGCAGAATGCGGGAGATTGTCAAATTGGATCCAAAAGCTGGTGGTGAGCGAATAGTCTAGATCCAGTGTAGTTGTTGAAGGTTTACATGTTCACCGTTTGTCTTCAAGGGTATTCTAGATAAGGCCTTTTTTAATTGGCGGTTTGACCAACCTAAAACAATATGTTTTTTCGCAAGAGAGTCGTGCAGAGTTATGACTGACATGAGATTTCATCAAAGGGAACTATAACTACTCTATAGTCGCAAACGTAGGTAATTTGTCCGAACTACTTGAACATAGCTTTTGTATGTTTCTCTTTACTCTGATTTGTATTCGCCTTTCTATTCTAACAATTGGTATCATACGATGCTTAATCATGGTGGTGCAAAATTCGAAGTGACTAGGTTCGACATAACAATATGTTTCAGATTATAGCAAAGGAGGGTTAACATTTGTTGGCTCAACAACGATTACAGAAGGCTCTCAGTGATGAGAAACCAACAGACATTGCAACCTTTGATTGGAATAAGATGAAGGAGAAGGCCACAGTTTAATAAGACTTTGCATTTTTGATGACGTGCTGAATCATATCTTAAACCTCACAACTTCGAAGGATGTATTGAATAAATTAGAAAATTAGTACATGTCCAAGACGCTAATGAAAAACTTGTTCGTGAAGCAGCGTCTCTATAGCCTAAAGATGCAGGAAGAAGGTGATTTGCATACTCACTTCAACACTTTTAACAACATCCTTGTTTATTTGACACGGCTTGGTGTGAAGGTTGACAATGAGGATAAAGCCATTATATTTTTATTCTCTTCACCAAGCTCCTATGATCACTTTGTGACCACTCTCACACATATGAAATAAATAGTCATGGTGCATATATTTCTTCTACTCTTTTGCAACATGCATAACATCGCCAAAGTGTAGAGGAAGGTGGAGGAAGCTCAGGTGAAGGTTTTTTTATGAAGTCAAGTCAAGACTATGGTAGAGGCAAGGGTAATGCAGCAGGTTCTGGAAAGAAAAAGAGGTTCAAGTCCTATGACAGAAAAATAGAAGAATGTTACGGTTGAATGCAAATTGGCCATTAGAAGATGGACTATCCAAATAAGTCAGGAAAAATAGTTTAGCAAATATATTTTAGTCTAATGGTTCCTGTAGTGAAATAAATTTTCTTTGTGTTTCATCTGCAAACACATATGCATAAGTTCATGATTTTGGGTGGTCCTATGATAAGTGCAAATTATAGTTATTTTTGTATATACTTTTTGTTGCACTTATCAATGCTTTTGTTAATATTTTGTGAATAATTCCCCGCTTTGTGGTAAATTCGTTTAGTTTGTATATATTTTTGTTTTCGTGTACATACTGTATCGTTAGATAGTTTTGTATTCATTTTGTAAGTATTTGAGCATTATTGGAGCAAGCGGAATAAAAGCTCCAAGATGCATTTTTGAAGCAATAAAGGAATAAGGCAAATAAAGTAAGCCAAATAAATAAAGAAGCAAAAGTTGTTGTTTTGGTTTGCCTCGTCGGGTGAAGCCTGGGGCGAGGGGCTTGCACTTCTAGCTTGCTGGGCGAGCGTGAGGCGAGTGAAATTGATCAAATTTTAATAGCTTCTACCTTGGCCTCGCGTCGTGGTCGCTGACCGATTTTTGGTTGAGTCGTCGGGTGAAGCTTTCCTTCTCCGCATGAGGGGATATATTTGTTTCCATTTGTGCGTGTGCCGTAGGCTGGACCAAGGAAATAAAGGCCATCGTCGGGCAACGCATTTGGCTTGCCGGGCAACGATGTCTGAACAGATTTTTGTTTATATTTCCATTTTATTTCATTTGTTAGGGTTATGGGATTGGGGATATTTTTAGCTCCCAAATTCATCAACCCTAATTTTTCCTTAGGGTTAGCTTAGAAAATAACTTTGAAGCTTGCATACGGATGATCCGAGGTGGATTGCTCATCGATCGACACTGACAAATTGGGAGATTTGTGGTTCATTTCTCTTTTTCTTTGTGCATTCTTTATTTGTTGAGTTTGTATATGTATTTACTTTGATCTAATATATATTTTTCACCCATGGTGTTCTATAAACCTTGCTTTACAAATTTTTATCGATTATTGTCCTGGATTTTTGCTTTGTGCTTGGCGTTTGGGTTACTATAGACATATACTGCTCGAATTCTTATCTAGGATGATTGTCTAATAGTTTTAGATTATAGAAATAAATTTAGAGCTATTATTCACTTGGGTGTCTGTGATTAATGCCTCTGTGTTGGTTGTGTTGTGCTGAGAGATCGTCAATGGATTAGCACGGTTGACTTCTGCATTGTTGAGGTTAGTTGAGAGATCGTTACTGAGGTGATATAGTGGGTGTTGTGTTTGACACGTGATGACATTGATGAGTATCGTAGGTTGAGTATAACTGGTCGATAAGTTTATATCTGTGAGGAGTGGATTATATGCATGCCTGATAAGTTTCCCCTTTGAGAATGAATTTATTTTCTGTTAATACCTTTTACCTTTCGTTACAAACAAATCATTTTAACCCAAACTCATAAACGGGAGATTTTTCGAACGAAAGTTTAGTAGCACTAATCCCTATGGAGATGATACGATATAACATACATCATCCTAAATAAATACTTACTTTTTTATGCCACTTTACCGCTTCAGCAAAATGGCGTCGTTGTCGGGGAAATGTGTTTATTGGAGCTCATTGCGATAATTTATTTGTTTTTTATTTTTATAGATAACGTATGTATTTTCTATCTTCACTTATTTATATTAATACTTGTATATGTTTACCACACTTGTAAATATTTTTCTATACTTGTGAATTTGTTATACCATTGTTTGTTTTCTTTCACGTTTGCTTGTGTGTCAGTTAGGAATAACGGGGTAGAAAAAACTTGGAGGAACGTCTCAAATAACAGGCGTCGAGCTTACAACGTAAACCAAGCATGATTTATTTTTTTTCAATGTTTTAGTTTAGGCAGTGTGGTGATCTTTATTTAAAAAAGTTAAAATTGGACTTGTTCTAAAATCTTAAATCTTCACTTTTTAACTTGTTTATTCAATTTCATCTGATTTTCTAGTTGTGTTAATTCTTTTGTTGTTGTTTGGACTCCAATTTTGGTTCGATAGCTTGAGTTCGCTTTTGGTGATTGTCCGAATTTGAGTGTTTCAACTTGCGGATGCATGGTAATGATAGTTTTTGCAGTTGGTACACGCCAGATACTTGTCTATCACTTTCTATAACATAACATGTTTATGAAACTTTCATTTATATAATTACCATGCCATTCATTCTTTTTGCATTACTTTCTCATGACTTGAATCACTTTAGTTTCCTTTTTACCCCCAAATATGAGGAAGCTTTCCATTGTTCATATATGTCGGAGGCCACAATTCTTGTTTCAACTGGCTTTCATTATGTTTAATCTTTTGTTTGTGTTGATTGTATAAAAGCATGAAAATGATCAAGGCATTTTTTTTGATTTTGAGCAAACCTACCTAGCCAAATAGTCAATTCACCTTCTGAGTGTGTGAACTTTTATTAACCCCTTTTGAGCCCTTTTTGTCAATGTCCATGTTATTTTTTAATTTAATACTTGTCTATGAGTGTTTAGTTTTCCTTTTTGAATGGACATTAATTATTTGTTTTGTTGAACCCTCAATCATTGTTTTGGTTTTAATTTTTATCTTGCCTTTGAAATAGGGAGTATTCACGTTAATGTTGGTTGAATTCAAGTAGGAGAGAGCAATTATTTGCTCACTTATATTGTGATTTCTATGAGGTTGTGAAAAAGAAAACAAAACAAAAAGAAAGAAGAAAAAAAGATTAAAAGAAAGAGAAAGAAAAAATTGAAAAAGCTTTGAGAAAGAAAAACAAAAAGAGTATGGAATAATGTTGTGTTAATAAGTATTTTGATTGGTTTGTGAACTTTGGGATGAACAAAGAAGTTTGATTGAAATTTTGTGTTTTAACTTTTGTGAGTTATTCACTCCCTTAGATTTAGGCAAGTTTTTGTTTCGATTAGATTTAGGACTTATCCCTTGTTTGTTAACCATGCCACATTACAACCTTGAAAAGCCCTTGTGATTCTTGCCTTTATATATTCAATATGATTTTTTGGATGAATGCATAATTTAGTCTATTGTTTTCAAGATTATGGATGAGTGTTTTTGTCCCTCACTTTTGTGTGTTCTTCATCTACTGATGAATTTTTGTTAGGTGTAATTCATGAATGAGCTTGTTTGTTTTAGAATGTTTAGTATGTTTTTGTACTTAAGATTCATTTCATTTACATGTTGTTGTTGTAGTATTGTGGTAAGTATTCTTGTTTGTGCGTTTTTGTTTGAACCATACATTTGTTTTCGTTTTTCAAACTTGTTGGTTCATGATTCTTTGGTTGATTACTTTTGCTTATTTAAGTTTGTTTGACCTTGTTTGAGGACAAACAAGTTCAAGTTGGGTAGAGTTTGATAAGTTCAAATTATAGTTATTTTTGTATATACTTTTTGTTGAACTTATAAATGTTTTTGTTAATATTTTGTGAATAATTCCCTGCTTTATGGTAAATTCGTTTAGTTTGTATACATTTGTGTTTTTGTGTACATAGTGTATCGTTTGATAGTTTTGTATTCATTTTGTAGGTATTTGAGCATTGTTGCAGCAAGAGGAATAAAATCTCCAAGATGCATTGTTGAAGCAATAAAGGAACATGGCAAAGAAAGGAAGCAAAAGAAATAAAGAAGTAAAAGTTGTTGTTCTGGTGTGTCTCGTTGGGAAAAGCCTGAGCGAGGGGCTTGCGCTTCTAGCTCGTCGTGTGAGCCTGGGGAGAGTGAAGTTGATCAATTTCTAATAGCTTCAGCCTTGGCATCGCATCGTTGTCGTCGACTGTGTTTTTGTTGAGTCGACTGGAAAAACTTTCCTTCTCCGGGCGAGGGAAGATATTTATTTCCAGTTGTGTGTGTGGCGCAGGTTGGGCCAAGGAAATAAAGGTCATCACTGGGCGACGCATTTGGCTTTCTGGGCGACAGTGTCTAAACAAATTTTTGTTTATATTTCCATTTCATTTCATTTGTTAGGGTTATGGGTTTTGGGATATTTTTAGCTCCCAATTTCATCAACCCTCATTTTTCCTTAGGGTTAGCTTAGAAAAGAACTATGAAGCTTGCACACAGATGATTCGTGGTGGATTGCTCTTTGATCGATGCTGACAAACCAGGAGATTTGTGGTTCATTTCTCTTCTTCTTTGTGTATTCTTTATTTGTTGAGTTTGTATATGTATTTACTTTGATCTAATGTATATTTTTCGCCCATGACGTTGTATAAACCTTGCTTTACAAATCTTTGTCGATTATTGTCCTGGATTTTTGCTCTGTGCTTGGGGTTTGGGTTGCTATAGACATATATTGATCGAATTCTTATCTAGGATGATTGACTAATAATGTCTAGATTCTAGAGTTAGATTTAGAGCTATTATTCACTTGGGTGTCTGTGATTAATGCCCCTGTGTTGGTTGTGTTGTGCTGAGATATCATCGACTCGATTAGCACGGTTGAACTTTGTGTTGTTGAGGTTGGTTGAGAGATCACCATCGAGGTGATATAGTGGGTGTTAAATTTTACACATGATGAAATTGATGAGTACCGTAGGTTGAGTATAACGGGTCGATAGGTTTAAGTCTGTGAGGAGTGGATTATATGCATGTCTGATAAGTTTCCACTTTAAGAATGAATTTATTTTCTATTAATATCTTTTATCTTTCTTTACAAACAAACCATTTTAACCCAAACTCATAAACGAGAGATTTTTCAAACGGAAATTTAGTAGCACTAATCCCTATGGAGACGATACGATATAACAAATATCACCCTAAATAAATACTTACTTTTTCTTGCCGCTTTGCCGCTTCAGCATCCTACCTTATGACGCCGCGCCGAGAGTGGTTCAACTCTTTTAAATATAGTAATTTTGGTTGTGTCTATTTAGGTGATAATAAAGTTGTACTATCACTGGAAAGGGGAAAATTAAAATTGCTTTAGAAGATAGTGGTGTGTGCCTGTTGAGTGAGGTGCGTTACATTCTAGGATTGAGGAAAATTTTGATTTCTTTGGGTACTCTTCAAGTGAATGATTATTCATTCTAGTTAGATGGAGATAGAGACATCACAAGGGTTTGTAAGGGTGTAATGACTACTATGACGACAAGGAGGTCTGCATGAAACATTTATAAGTTGTTAGGGGGGGGGGGGCTTAGTTATGAGTGATGTGGCATTTGTTGAAAATGATAATTATGCAACCAAACTGTGACACATGCGTTTAGGTCATCTCAGTGAAAGTGGGATGATGAAACTGCATAAGAGGAATTTTCTGAAGGGTGTTCGCAGTTGCATAGTTGAATTATGCAAGTATTGTATTCTTGAGAAATACTGTAGTGATAGGGAGCCCTGTCGTATTACACCTCCAATTAGATGTGGATTTGAATACTTAGAAGCATATGTTCTTCTTTCAAGTTCAGGAGACCCTTCTAATTTTCATGAGGCTATAGATATCCGGGAGAAAGAGAAGTGGATGTATGATATGATGGAGGAGATGAAGTCCTTGAAAAATAGTTAGCCATGGGATCTTTTTTATTTTCCAAAGAGAAAGAGAGCTATTGGTTGCAAGTGAATGTACTAGAAAAAGCCAACAGTAACATAAAAAGAAGTGGAAATTTCAAGGCTCCCTAGTTGGAAAAGGGTTATTCAAAGTAGAAAGGGATTGATTATGATAAAATTTTCAGTCTAGTCGTTAGACACACTTCTATTAGAGTAGTATTGGTCCTGGCAGACAACAGGAATATGTATTTAGAGTAGACAGATGTGAAAATAACTTTCCACTATGGTAATCTAGATAATAAAATCTACATGGAGCAACCGAGGGTATTTAGTGATATTGGTGTTTACAGTGATTTCTGGTAAACAACCGCTAGTCCTCCAAACTATCAAATAATCTTAATGACTGTTATTTAATCTCTCTGGTAACTTGCAGGATCGACTAGATTGATCCTATGGGGTATTGGTCTTTTGGATAAATCTAATTGCAAAACTGATATTCATAGTTAGGATTTGTATTTAGAATGTTTTATAGACGTTCAATTCACTTCGATTACCATGTTAAAAGAATCTAATGACATGATCAAGTAAAGAAATATGAAACTGAATTGAATGAATAAAGATTCGATTGCAAAGAAATGTTTAAATGCAGAAATAAGTAAATGACTTTGAATGTAAAGACTTTAATGTAAAAAGCATGAATATAAAAGCATGAAATGTAAAAGAGTTTCTGAAATGTAAAGGATTCGAATAGAAGAAAAGCGTTTAAATGCAAGAAATAAGTAAATGACTTTGAATGTAAAGGTATTTGAATGACATTGACATGAAAATGGAAGATAAACTGGAAAAGATAAAGAGTTTTACTGAATTATAAATGTTTGGTGTTATCATACGTACATTGTTCGAGCATTCGTTTCCCTATCCATGTGGTATTTTGAATGTTTACTGAATTTTGTACAATAGATATGACACCCGAAATCCTAACACTAAGACTTCTATTTATACTACTTCGACCATAACGGTCTTGCTTATAAGATTATGCCACATTCGGAACATTCAGAGCACTGCTCCTCTCTAGCTTCCACGCGTCTTCGAACGCTCCAGCGCATATATATTTGAATTCCAACATCCCGCTCGCGTTTAAATTTCAAATGCCTTGGCAATCTTCGCTTCGAACTCATTTCACAGACACAGTCTCGTTACCACTTCGAGGCTTCTTTTAAATATATCTTCACAACTATCACTCGAAGCTCCGAGCTTTGACATGTCCGTTCGAAGAACCGCTTCTACCATTCCGAACTGTAACATTTTGATTTATTCCAACGAAACATCCATATTGCTTCATTTCGAACTGCATCATCAAAATCTTCAGCCAACAAAATGCCCCTTTAAAATATGTATTTCGATCCTTTGAGAAACACTTATTTTAAATATATTTGCAAGATTTTGATGTGACTTTTGAGTAATCATAACATTTACTGTGTATGACTTCAACCACGTCAATCACGACGCCTCTTGGATTTCTTAACCGTCTTGAATCAGTATTCACAGCATGGTGCGGTTATAAAACAATGATTATTATTAATCACGCTTATTACCAATATCAGCCTTTACGCCACCTCCTCCTCAATCCAACCCATGACTCCCACGTATCCTAGTCTCACTTAGTGGATGTTTAAGCTTCCACACTATAAAAACTAATCAACTTAGTCTTTTATTCTTTTTTCACATTCTGAAACTTTTTCTTCCTCTCCTCTTACTAAAACCCTAAAACTTCCAACAATCTTCAACAATGTCTTCAACAACATCATCCCAACTGAAGAAAACTTCCAAGAAGAAAAGCAAGAACACAGGAACAATTATGGAAAGAAAGGTTGGTACTTATCAAGGTCAATCTGTGCTTATCCCTCAAATGATCTCCAAGGAAAAGGAAATGCTCTACGCCTCTCAGGTATTGATTCCAACTAACGCTGCTGGAAAGAGGTTTGCTCTAATGGGTCCTCTTACAGTTTTTGAAATCTTGAAAGATACTAGAAAAATCTTCCCTGTCTGTTACAACTTTAAACCCTTGTTTAATAAGATGGATATCCCTAAGATAGGCGAGTCTTCTGATTCGAAAACCATAGAAACTCCAACCGTTCCCCCAAAAGATCCCTTTGTGTTAGACTACGTGAAGAGCAACTTTAAACCATTCCGATCCTGCCCTACCTCTGACATAGCTTACCAAAACTGGCTCACCAAAGTAGAAGCCAAGAAATCCCAGCAATGGGAGGAATTAGGAATCTATAATCTGATTAAGTTATCGAAACCAGGCTTCACCTATAGTCATCCACTGTTATTTGCATCCTTATATTTCTAGGACAGCACCTACAACACCTTTCATCTCCCTGGGGGAATGATAACACCCACGTTTTTCGATATAGCAGCCATCACTGGTTTGTCACCAGTAGGAGAAACCTACATCCCTGATAATGAAGAACACTCCAGCATTATTGACTTCGATGTCAAATTAGCCAGTTTTTCCAAATTCATTAGCCATTACCACACTGAAGGAGATAGTGTGTCAGATGTGGAACATATTGCTTTTCTCACTTTATGGTTATCAAGATACGTATTCTGTAGCAGGTCCTTACAGGTAGCAAGCAGGTTCATCCCTTTAGCTAGAGACTTACATGAGAATATGAGGGTATGTTTGAGCGAACTGTTACTTGTTGATCTTTACGAAAGCTTAAGATCAGTCGTTTCGAGTTTGAAATCCCATACTCCCAAAAACATCCTTCTAGCTGGCCCCTTCCGGTTACTCCAATTATGGCTTAATGCCATGTTTGAATCCTCATTATCAACTGCTGACACCATTATTGAACAATATCCGGAGATAGCTGATAGAATTATTGAAGGTACAAGGCTGCGAAAACTCACCCCGAATGATGATAAAGATGACTTCAAGGTCCTTTTCTAAAACTACATCATGATTTTTTCCAAAAGACACAAATTTGAAGAGACCATGGCACCCTTTGCTTCAAGGACTCATGGACCATCATGGTTCACCATGTCTCTTTCAGAAGCAGTTAAAAGTAAAGAAATTCAAGATATTTGGAAAGCCTTTTTGCTTCCTAGATTAATTTCCTCACGAATCACTCCTTCCAAGAATCAAATCTTCCTCTTTGCCTATCAACCTAACTTTGTTTCCAGACAATTTGGCCTGTGTCAGTTAATCCCTAAACCTCTGTTCCAAACACAGAGTGCCATCACTTCTGGTCGAACCTTTAAAGCAAGAGAAGCCAAACTGCAACAAGAACAATATCAAGACTTCGCTCAATTCGAACTACTACCTTTTGAACCCACACACTTCACAACGAAGGGTTCTCTGGAATGGTGGACTAAGTTCTACCAATCTTATATGTTTGATACCCTCTCCATTCAACAGAAACTAACTGATGCGTTCGATGTGCGGGTACACTCCAAGAAAGGTATGTTCACTCACGCCAAAGAGATTAGGGCTTTTCAGAACTATTTCGAAACAACTTATGATCCTACACGCTTGGAAACCACTGTGTATCGAGCATCCCAGACCTTGAAGGAAAAATTTAAAGAAAAAATTTCTAAGTTCAAACTTCCTTCAGGGTTGTCACCTGAGGATAGGTATAGGTTGGCACTCGAAATGCATCCACCTAAATTTCCTAGATTTCCTACCTCAGAACTGGCTCTGGCTTGGTTTCCTCCATACCCTTGGTGGTTGACTTGCAAAGAGATGTTCAAATACAAATCTCAAAAGAAACTAAAGCCATCTGAGACTGTGACATGGGCTCGTCATTGGCTCCATGATTTCCCAGGACATCTTCGCTATGACCTTTCTGCCATGTCGATTATATCTAATCAAGGCGCAGGTGCGAATGCTTGGGAAAATCCCAAATGTTTCTTACTTTCTTCATTTTTAACATTTACCTTAATTGTTTCGATTTTCAGCCATCAGGATAAAGTTCGTTGCTTCGAAGTCTAAAGAAGTAAGTACCTCCCAACAATCTGTCGAAACCACTGATGATGTGCCCTTAGCCATACCAACAATAACTACTGCAACAACAACAACACCAGCAATAACAACTGTTCCAACTCCAAAGGTAATCAATTAGCCCTGATGTTTCGAATAAACTGAAATTCATGATTTAGATCTAACTCATGTTTAAATCTTTTCAGACTAACAAACTCCCACCAACCACTCCGAAGAAAAGGAAACCAAGCACTACTGGGAAGAATCCCAATGCTGGAGGGAATTCACCAACCGCTTCGAAGAAGAAGCAGAAGAAAGAAGTTTCCAAAGGCGCTGAACCAACTGGCATTTCTGGACTCGATTCCAAAGATGTTGCTCCCTCAACAAAATCCAAAAATCCACCTTCGACCTCCAACGTAATGTTGGAACATATAGATAATGACCTTTCCTCTGAGAATCCACAGGTAAATTGAACTCGAATCTTTAACAAAAATAGTTATTCATTACCTTGGTGCATGCTCTTAATATTCTTTGTCTCTGTAGGACATTTCGAACCCAACTCCTACTACTTCGACTCCTCCATCAAAGACTGCTGCTCCCATCAACTCTTCTCCTCATGGGGACTCCAGTAACCTGGTGCAAAACATAGGATCCTCCAACATGGTGGTTCTGACTGGGGCTTCAGAGTAACAAGATGACCAAGGCACTTCTCCTCCTTTGAAAGAAACGAACGAAGCAACGCCTCATGAGTCTGCAGAGATTTTACCAGAAACTTCTCTTCCAAAGTCTCCTCTCGAAACCCTTCAAGAGAGCCCAAAGGACATTCATGCTGAAGAGGAGAAAGCTGATTCTGATCAAGAGAACGAAGAATCTGCACAGGAAGGATCCGAGGAAGAAGATGCCCAGAATGGTTCGACTGATGGAACAGAGTCAGATGTCAATAGCAGTGAGAACAATGATATCGAAGTGGTGGATCTGGTTGATGATGAAGAAGGCAATGAGCAAGAAAAAAGTGAAGGTGATGGTGACCAGACCAATGAGCCTATGGAAGTCGAGATGGATGTGACTCCCTTGCGTATGGAGCTTCCTCAATCGTCTCAATCTCAAATGACTGAAGAGGAGTTAGCTCTCCTAAGACGAAATGACCCAATTGGGTATATGAAGGCTAAACTAGCTCAAAGGGACACTCCTCTTGCTAGGGCTGGTACTAGTTCGACTAACGATCCATTGCCCTCAGATGATAGAGTTGTACTCCTTAACAAAATTAGGAGAACAATCCTTGATGTGGACTTGTTCGAAGTGCTCAAGAAGGATAGTACAGCTTGCTATACCATGAAGGAGCTACTTACGCAAGTTAACCTCGCCACCTGCTCTTTGCCAGTCAGCACCATATTATTCGATCTTCAAGCTTTGTTAGATAACGTGACTGGGTGTCTTCTTCAAGGCGAATTTTCTACTAATAAGGTCCAGGAGAAACGAACTACCATGGACGCTGCTTATGAGCATGCTTCGAAGCTCTCTAAAGAAGCTGAAGACCAAGCCATGCATATAAAGCAAGCCAAAACTGACTATGAAGCTCGAGCTCTGTCTATTCTTCTCTGGGAAAAGCAAATTCAAGAGCTCCAACAAAAGGTTAAGGAGGCTCAACAACAACAATTGGCATATGAAACCAATACTGCTGGCAATCAGTTCGAAGAGCTCCTCAACAAAGGACTTGCAGAAATGGAAGCAGCAGAGCAACTTAAGGGAGAAGTAGCTACCCTGGAAGGAGCAAGGCGCTTCACTCAACAAAGGCTTGAGTCCTTTCGGAGTACTTTTGATAGATTGAGGAACAATGCCTATTTTTAAATCTCTATTTATTTAATTAGTTTTGAATCTTGGTTGAATTTTGGTCTATAATATCCAAACAATACCATTTTGGCAATCTATATTACCATTTTGGCATTCCTTTATGATGTTTCGATTATGTTGTTATTATTTGAATCTCCTGCAGGCGTGGATTATATTTCTTTAAATATTTCCCATTAACCTTTAGGATTCGCTTATCATCAGCCAACTCTTCGATTTCATATGCATTGTTTGAAAATATCTTTACTATTCGAAAAGGTCCTTCCCAATGAGGTGACCATTTACCTAATGTTTTATTTTTCTTGTCCATGGGCAATATGACTTTCCAGACTAAGTCATTTAGTGAATGCTTTTCCTTTCACCCTTTTGTTATATGCCCTGGCTACCCTTTCCTTTTGTCTAATTAGGATTTCCAATGCATACAATCTAACTTCATCTAACTCAACTAACTCATTCATCATCATCTCCCAATATAATGCAGATGGGATCTCGTTTTGTCTTTGAATTTGAACTGATTGTAGATGAATTTCTACTGGTAGAACTGCATCATGACCAAATGTTAGTTGGAAAGGCGTGGTGTTAGTAGCTTCTTTAGGAGATGTTCTACAGGCCCATAGTATTTGGTCCAAATTCTTGTGCCAGTTCCTTGGCTTTTTACCAACATGTTTCTTAATTAACCCTATTATCACTTTATTGGCTGCTTTGACCTGGCCATTTGCTTGAGAATAATATGGTGTTGATGTTAGTAATCTAAACCCCATCTCTTGAGCAAATTCTTGCATCTTCCTACCAGTAAACACAGAGCCTTGGTCTGTGGTTATGCTCTCTGGCAATCCGAACCTATAGATAATTTGTTTCTGTATGAACTCAATAATAGCCTCTTGATCAGCAGCTATTAATGGTATTTCTTCGATCCACTTGGTAAAATAATATATTCCTACCAAGATATATTTATGTCCTTTAGACGAAGCAGGATTAATTTCTCCTATTAAATCTAATGCCCATCCTCTAAAGGGCCATGGTTTAATGATCGAATGTAACTCACTTGCAGGAGCATGTTGAATCCCTGCATGTTTCTGGCATTCTTCACACCCTTTAGCAAAGTCTATACAATATTTGAGCATGCTGGGCCAATACATGCCATATCGAAATAACAACCATTTCATTTTATGACCTGCTTGATGTGCCCCACATGCCCCATTGTGGACTTCTGACAATGCTAAGTATGCCTCACTTTCTCCTAGGCATTTCAGTAATACGCCTTCCTGGGTCTTTTTGAACAATTCATTTCCCATGAGTACATATGATAATGCTCTATATTTTATCTTCCTATCAACATTCAATGTTGGATTTGTTAAATAACTCACAAGTGGACTTCGCCAATCCGCATCTGATAAGGTGTCTATGGCTAGTACTTCGAATCCCTGTTTATCCGCACAACCTAATTTTATATTCTCTAGATATGATGGTATGAGTCTAGTAGCCATAACCCTACCTATTAATTCGACCAAATCCTCAAAGTTTTTGGTAGAAACTTTATAACCTGAAGCCAACTGTGCTAAGTCATTTGCTTCTTGGTTTTCTATTCTTGGTATATGTTGAATATCCATGTATTCGAATTTTCTAAGTAGCCTGTTAACTATGACGAAGTATGTCATCAGATTTTCCTTTATGCATTTGTACTCCTTTGTTATTTGCTTGACCACTAACTCTGAGTCTCCTTTAATTTCGACTCTAGTTGCCCCCAATTCCAACAAAGCATCAAGTCCAACAATAAGTGCTTCGTACTCATCTTCGTTGTTTGAGCAACGAGGACCATCTAACTTATACTTGAATTTTGTTGAAATTCCTTCAGGAGAAATTATAAGAACTCCAACACCACTACCATCCCTATGGTTCGAACCATCAAAGTATAATTTCCAAGGTTGCATTTCAACGTAACCCATGACAGTCTTTTCGACCAGTGAATGGTCCACAATGAAATCAGAAATTACTTGACCTTTCACAGCTCTTAAAGGCATGAAAGTCAAAGAATATTATGTTAAGGCTAAAGCCCATTTACCAACTCTGCTATGCATTATTGGTTTCGAAAGCATGTGTTTGATAACATCGAAATGAGATGAAACATAAACATCAACAGGCTTTATATAATACTTAAGTTTCATACAAGAAAAGTAAAAACAGAGACATAGCTTTTCTATATTGCTATATCTAGTCTCTGCATCATTCAATACCCTACTTAAATAGTATATGGCTCTTTCAATGCCATTGTTATCTTCTTGTGCTAACATACTACCTATACTAACTTCAGAGGCGGATATGTACAATCTCATGGGCTTTCCCCATGAAGGTGGAGACAAGATAGGAGGCTGAGAGAGATATCTTTTTATCTTGTCAAATGCCTCCTGATGGGCTTCGTTCCACTCGAAGGCTTGGCCTTGCTTCAAACGAAGCAACGGAGAGAAAGCTTGGGTTCTTCCACTTAGATTCGAAATGAACCTTCTGAGAAAGTTAATCTTCCCTAGCAAAGATTGCAGCTCCCTTTTTGATGTAGGTGCTTTCGTCTCCATTATGGCTTTGGTCTTATTTTGGTTGATCTCGATTCCTTTTTTATGAACCACAAAGCCAAGGAAATCTCCAGCCTACACAAAAAATGCACACTTAAGGGGGTTCATTTTTAAGCCATGTTTTCTCATTCGTTCGAATGATTGGCTCAAATGATGCAAATGGGTTTTTGCAGATATAGATTTGATGACTATATCATCAATATACACCTGCATAAAGGTTTCAATGAAATCATGGAAAATCGAATTCATTTCCCTTTGATAAGTTGCCCCAACATTTTTTAAACCAAAAGGCATCACTACCCATTCGTAGGTGCCTAAGGCTCCTGGGTAACGAAATGCTGTCTTGGCAACATCTTCTTCAGCAATAAAAATCTGATTGTACCTAGAGTATCCATCTAACATACTTAAATATTCGAATCCTGCAACAGAGTCTATTAACATTTCTGCCACAGGCATGGAGTACTCATCTTTAGGGGTTGCAGTATTTAAATCCCTAAAATCTATGCAAATTCTCAGAGAGCCATTTTTCTTAATAACAGGCAATATATTTGCTAACCATTCGACATACCTTGTGGTTCTGATGAATCTGCAGCGCATCAACCTTTCGATCTCAGCTTTGATCTTTGTGAGAACCGCTGGTGCGAATCTTCTAGGAGTTTGCTTGATGGGCTTCTTGCCATCCTTGATTGGAAGTCTGTGCTCCACTAACTCCCTCTTTAAACCAGGCATTTCATCATAGTCCCATGCGAAGCAATCTTTGTTTCTCTTGAGGACTTCGATCACTTCCTGCTTGAGGCATGGATTAAGTTTTGCGCTTATGTAGGTTATTCTTTTCGTGTTCTCATCCCCCAAATTCACTTCTTCGAGCGGATCCTGCGCCAACATTTTGGCACCTGAGTCCGTGGGATCCCTTTCGAAACCTAAAGGTTCTTTATCATAAATGGCATCTAGCCTTTGATCTATATCAACCATTTCTTGTTCTTCTAAGGGTAAGCCTTTTGAGCCATCCCCATCTGTTTCGTTTACTTCTGCAGCCATACTATCCATTTCAGCTTCTAAGGCCGCCTTTCATTCGTTCTCAGCCATGTAGGCCGAAATCTTTTTGAAGAAAGAAGACTCAGTCATTGGCAGGATTATCGAATTCCCAGCCTGCTGGCCGTCTTTGTGCAGTGCCTTCGACTTCTCCATCTCCCTTGATTATCCTTCGATCCCAATACATTCCATCATGGCGAAGGGTCATGTAATATTGCACATTCCTGGTCTCATTGATTTCGTCGTTAGGGGCACAAGGAGCAATCTTGGCCAAGTGTTTGTCATAATTTCTCTTATCAACTAGATTGACTGCTATCATGAAGTAACTTTGGTCAGCTTGTATATTCTCAACAATGCCATCCTCTCTCCATAATACTAACCTCTGATGCATTGATGAGGGGACTGCTCCAATGCCATGGATCCATTCTCTGCCCAACAGCAAATTGTAGTTGGCTTTAGCTTCGATTACCATGAACATAGTGGGTCTGCAGCTTGATCCTACTGTCAAATCCACTTGGATCACCCCCAATGTGTGGCCCACTTTACCTTCATAGTTTGATAGTACCATGTTGTGTGGTTTTATGTCACCATCTTGTATCCCTAACTTCTTCAACATGAAATGAGGCATCAAGTTCACTGCAGCGCCTCCATCCACCAGGACTTTGTTTACGCCGTGTGTACCAACTTTTGCTCGAATAAACAATGGCTTTAGGTGGTTTTGCATGGTTGGTTCTGGCTATTCGAAGAAGGCATTTTGCTCTTCGACAGCCCCATTATCCATCACGTAATAGCATATTGGCCTGTGTTTCGTCAGGTCTATTGCATCTTCCTCTTCGTGTTCTTCGACTTCAGTCTCTTGCCCAAATTCGCAAGGCAACACAGATACCACATTGCAGTTGATGTTGAGTGAAGATTCCCCTTCTGATTCGAAATTGTCAGTCAGCATATCCTCATTCTCCTCTGGTCCTGGCGTATATTCCTTTGATTCATTTTGCTTCGTTTCAAAGAAAAGTCTCCTGCTAACCGGAGGATGGTCCCCAGGTTGATTGTTTGGTGCAAGTTTGTTGGTGCTTGATTCCTCTTTGTCTTTGCTCGAAGCCACTCCTTTTTTTAGCGCAGCATCTCTCTCAGCTTTTCGAACTCTTTGTTGCCTTTGCCATTGTGACCTGGACATAGGGTTCTTTCCCTTGTAGTTTTCCAACCTTACTTCTTCTCTTTTTGCCATATTGAACTGCCTTCTGTACGTCATGGCATGGCGTGTGTTCCTTTCATTATTCCTCCACTTGTCTCTCCCATTGTCAGATCTAACTTGTAGCCACTTGTCCGTTGGTGCGTCAGCAGGAACTTTAAACGTTACCCTTCGAGCGCCTCTAGGATAGGGGCTGTCAGGCCTCTGTTGGGTGTAGTTATTCTCGAAATGTTGGCCCAATTGACCAATTTCTCTGTGGTTCCAACATGGGGCGAAAGGGGTTGTTTCGAAGGCTCCGACCATATTTTGATCGTACACTGCAGAACACCTTGGGCATACTAGGCATTTGGTTGCCCCTTTGTGACAACGAACCAAAAACTCCAACAAACTTTCTCCAGCTTTAGGGTAACATCTGAGTAACTGGTTATCCTGGTGCCAGTTGGTGCCAGTTGATGCCAGTTCGTGCCCTTTGTTTCCTCTCGAAGTCTGCAGCAATTCTCTGGTTGCAGATGATGCTGCATCTAGGGCATAGTATCATTTCAGCATCTCCTTTGTGGCACAACATGAGGTAGTCTTTAAGACTGGCATCCCTAGCATAATTATCCTCCATTTTGTATTTTTCTTTTTCTAAGTATCTTTCCATCTCCTCCATTTCAGAACGAGGTCTCTCCATATCCACCATGTTGACATCTACATCCTCCCCCTTTATGTCATCATCTCCCCATCCTATAGGTTTGACATCTTCGATTTGGATTTTTGAACTTTCTGGGGCAGAATACTTCACCAAGTAGTCAAACTTTCCACTGGGCTCTCCCAAAGTATCCCATATTTCTTTCTGAGGGGAGGCTGGCTTTGTGATCTGGACTTTCTCCAATTTTAGCCTCAGGCCTTCAGTAACCTGTGTCAACTCTTGATTTTGGTTCTCCTGGCCTTCAGTAGCCTGGATCTCTTTCGAAACAGCCAAAGGTACTGCTTCGATCGAAGCCTCTAGTTGCTTGTGGACGTCCTCAGTGACCCCCTTGTTGACTTCGATTAACACACAGTTTTTATTCTCAGTGCTTTTTTCTCCTAATGGAGTGTCATCTTGATCTGCTTCCACCATATTGATTTCTCCAATGCATGCAGGCTAGGATTAATTGGTGTCTGCAACATCCAAAGGTTCTTCATCTACTTTCATTTTTGGTTTGTTAGCGAATTTCAATCTGCCATCCTTAATTGCATTTTGAATCAGATCCCTGAAAAGAAAACACTGTGAGGTTTTGTGGCCTAGGAAACTGTGATACTTACAAAATCCTCTTTTCTTTCTTTGATCTAAAGGTGGTAATTTGACATTTGATGGCACTATTAGTTGGCCGTCTTTGACAAGCAGATCAAAAATTTCATCACATTTCGTTACATCGAAGGTATAAACCTTCTTTGGGAACTTGTCACTTTTCTCATTTTTAATAATTTCTTTCCCTTTTGTGGGAACTAGTAATTTACAGGAATAAGGGGGAGCCTGTTTCAATTCAGCGAGATCAATTTCGACCTCTTCGAATTCAGAGTAATCTTCTACTTCCTCAGTTCCAACATAGGAGACCCTTTCTTTCTTGTTATTTTTAAAAACTCTGGCCTTCTCGGCTTTTAGTCTTTCGACTTGTCGAACCCTGTCTGCTAGTTGGGCCATATCCCTCAAGTGTTGTGTATCTAATTTCTTTCGAATGGAGTAGTCTAGGCCACCAGCAGCCATTTTGACTAACTCATGTTCAGGAACTACTGTGAAACATCTAGATTTCAAGAGTCTGAACCTATTCAGATAATCATCTATGGGTTCAGTAAACTTCCTCTTGACATTGGCTAACTCTTTCAGGCTTATTTTAGATTGTCCCATGTATAATTGTTCATGAAATAACCTCTCCAACAGAGCCCAAGTATCTATGGATCCAGGAGGCAAAGTGGTGAACCATGTGAAAGCGTTTTTAGTTAGGGAACTTGGGAAATATTTAATCCTAAGGTCTTCATTGTTTGCTATATCTCCTGCTTCGGTTAGATACCTGGCTATGTGTTCGACTGTTGACTCATTGGTGTCTCCAGCGAACTTTGTAAATTTAGGGACTTTATATCCCCTTGGTAAATCAGTGTGCATCACATAATCTATTATGGGAGAAGAATAGTTTGGTCTTCTAATACATGTATTGAGACCGTTTTGAGCCATAATCCTTTCTATCATGGTGGTTAAATTATTTTCTGCCAAGATGTTGTCATTTCGAATTCTATGAACGACTTCATCAGCATTTTGGTGTCGACCCACCATGACAACTCCTCTAGGTTATTCTTCTCGAAACGCTGGGACTTCTAGACTTTCGACCCTTGCCCCTGGTTCTATAATTCCCCTTTGTGGTTCCTCTCGAATCACTAGGGCATCTACATTTCGATCCTTGCCGCTGGTTCTATAAATCCCCTTTGTGGTTCTTCTCGAATCACTGGGGCATCTAACCTTTGTACTCTTGCCCCAAAATTAACCCCCTCTCTGACTGGTCAATAGGGTGGGTCATCAGCAATTTGTTCTATGATAGGTATGTTTGCTCGAACCAATGCCTGGTTCTGTCTACGCCTTTCTGGCGGAGCGAAGAAATTTGATATTCGACTCATGTTATCAGCGTTTTATCTGTTTGTCACAGTTACATTTTGTACTATTGGGGCAAAGATCTCTTGCATAGTTTATGCTAACACTCCTATCATATTATGGTTACTATCATCCATTAATTGCCTAAAAGCCATCTGATTTTCTGTGGTTAAGATAGGCAATGCACTATAACCTACTGACCCTTGGTTATTTGTCATAAATTGATTAGCCCCAGATCCAGACCCTAATTGTGGTGACGTATTCGATGTCGAAGTGTGCAGACCCGCCATAAAAGATGTTGGCATCCCATAAGAGGGATTTCTGGGTCTATTACCATCGAAACTAGGTGGTCTAGTTGGTGGTGGGGTGGCGAAATGAGTTTGTGTCCCTAATGGTGGGACGAATCCCCCAGGATAACCAGTGGTTCCTGTATTTCCTAGGATCGAACTATTAGTCGACATGCCACTTGTTCCATTTGTGGCTACACTACTGGTAGAGGATGCAACAGACTATGCGCTCGAAGGGATCGCATTAGACGTTCCCGTCGAAGCAGACATATTAGTGCCTGTTCCATGTGGGGCATTTTGTTCCCCTTGTTGATTGTTTGGATTAGACATCTTGTTATTACGTTTTCTTCTGGGTAAGGGTTGGTTGCTATTGGTTATTCTACCACTTCTAAGGTTCATATAACAACGAACTTATCACTCAGAAAGAACTTTTAAAATGATTATATCCTAACAATATTTACTTTGTTTTAAATTTCGTAACAACCAATGACTATCCCACCGGGTGTGCCAATTTGTTTACAGTGATTTCTGGTAAACAACCGCTAGTCCTCCAAACTATCAAATAATCTTAATGACTGTTATTTAATCTCTCTGGTAACTTGCAGGATCGACTAGATTGATCCTATGGGGTATTGGTCGTTTGGATAAATCTAATTGCAAAACTGATATTCATAGTTAGGATTTGTATTTAGAATGTTTTATAGACGTTCAATTCACTTCGATTACCATGTTAAAAGAATCTAATGACATGATCAAGTAAAGAAATACGAAACTGAATTGAATGAATAAAGATTCGATTGCAAAGAAATGTTTAAATGCAGAAATAAGTAAATGACTTTGAATGTAAAGACTTTAATGTAAAAAGCATGAATATAAAAGCATGAAATGTAAAAGAGTTTCTGAAATGTAAAGGATTCGAATAGAAGAAAAGCGTTTAAATGTAAGAAATAAGTAAATGACTTTGAATGTAAAGTTATTTGAATGACATTGACATGAAAATGGAAGATAAACTGGAAAAGATAAAGAGTTTTACTGAATTATAAATGTTTGGTGTTATCATACGTACATTGTTCGAGCATTCGTTTCCCTATCCATGTGGTATTTTGAATGTTTACTGAATTTTGTACAATAGATATGACACCCGAAATCCTAACACTAAGACTTCTATTTATACTACTTAGACCATAGCGGTCTTACTTATAAGATTATGCCACGTTCGGAACATGCAGAGCACTGCTCCTCTCTAGATTCCACGCGTCTTCGAATGCTCCAGCGCATATATATTTGAATTCCAACATCCCGCTCGCGTTTGAATTTCAAATGCCTTGACAATCTTCGCTTCAAACTCATTTCACAGACACAGTCTCGTTACCACTTTGAGGCTTCTTTTAAATATATCTTCACAACTGTCACTCGAAGCTCCGAGCTTTGACATGTCCGTTCAAAGAACCACTTTTACCATTCCGAACTGTAACATTTTGCTTTATTCCAACGAAACATCCATATTGCTTCATTTCGAACTGCATCATCAAAATCTTCAGCCAACAACTGGACATGGAATAATTGTTTGCAAATTGAAGAGGTCTTTGTATAGTTTGAAGTAGTCTCCAAGACAATGGTACAAACACTTTGGTTCATACATGCTCCAAATTGGCTATAAAAGGTGTATTATGACTATTCTGTTTATGTGATGAGCCTTGATGATGTTTTTTTATTTATTTTCCTATTACTTTATATTGATGATATGCTGATTGTTGCCAACCATTTTCATGATGTAAATGAGTTGAAGACCAAGTTCAGTAAGGAGATTGATATGAAGTATACGGGTGTTGTAAAGAAGATTCTTGGGATGGAAATTCCCAGGTACAAAAGAGCTAATAAATAATGGTTGTCTCATAAAAGCTATGTTGAAGGTGTTTTTAGCAGATTTGATATGAGCGAAGTAAAGCCTGTGAGTAATCCATTGGTAAATCATTTTAAGATCTCTTTGGAACAATGTCCAAAGACAGACTCAGAGATTGAAGATATGTCTAAGATTCCTTATGTCAGTGCAGTTGGTTGTTTGATCTATGCTACAGTTTATACTAGACCAGATTTAACACAAGCATTTAGTCAAGTGTTCAAGTTCATGTCCAAGCAAGGGAAGCAACATTGGGAAGCATTCAAGTGGATTCTAAGGTACTTGAAGGGTACAACACATCTTGGTATCATGTTCAATATGGAGCCGTGTATTTCATTAGTCGTGTGATATGTGGACTCTGACTATGCAGGTGATCTGGATAATTAGAGGTCTAAAATCACTACTATAGAAAGTGCTTTTAACCTCGGACATGAAATACATTTTACCTCATATAAAGAAACGAGGTAACTAAAGACGTCATGAAAAGTATCAATTTAACACCCCAGGTTTTAAAACACCAATGGGAAAATTCTTATGCACATGGATTCAAACCCCAACCGCGACACTCTTAATATTTTTAAAACTAGTACATCAAACCTCTTGATATATATATAATCTCGTTAAAACTACAGAATATTAATAAATTAATTGTTTACCCATAAAATTACATTGTTTACACTGAATATTTTTGTAAATATAAATAACAATTTTGGAATCTGATTCATCGTCATTACTGTATGTGATGGTCAGATGTTGAATCCTCGTTTCATTGAAATATCAGGCAAGAGAAAATGTTGGGTGCAATATATTTCAGATCTCTTTCACATTTATTTGGTTTTGATGTAAAACAAGAAAAGAGTTAGTTAAATGAATAAATATGTGATTATAGAAGAACACCATAAACAATTTATTATTGAAGAACACAAACCTTAAACCCAATTTATTTTCTGCTTTTGCAATCCATCGTAGAGAAGTTTACAGAGTTTTTTGCACTTCAAAGTTTTCATGTTATGGTTCATTAACAACTATTGATATTCAGAATGCTTTTATAATGGATGTTTGTTAGGTTTCACGCGGATCACTAATGGAAGTGTCTTAAGCGTCAATACTCATGAAATGGACGACACAAATTTATTTAAGGGAGACGATAAATATCTTCAATAATCACGCCAAAATTATTCCCTTGGTTTCTGTCAAAAACCGAGGTAAAAGGTATATAAGATTTTTTTTAATATTACATTATTTACACAGAATATTAAATTACATTAATACAACAAATACAATGTTATCATAATAGTTGTTGTTCTTGGAGAACAATACATCTTTGCTCTAATCCAGATTCTGTTGGATACATTTTAAAGTTCAATGGAAAACATGCAATCAACTTCTAACGAGCTATCTGCTCCAAGTAAGTTGTTATCAATTCCAAACATTAGAAATATTTTTCTGCCATTGCAATCCATCATGGAGAACTTTTTAGAATTTTTTCAAGTTTCAAAATTTCATTATCTTGAGCAAATGTTATTAAGGTCAATGCTTTCACAAAAAATATATATAGCGGTGTATGTAGATATTTTATTATGGATTGATATCTTGACAATATATTGAGCGTTATTCCTTTAAGAATGTAGGGTAGAGATTCATTGTTGTTGTTGTGTAACATGTTACCTCGATTACTTGAAAAATCCGAGGGAAAGCGTATTTTCTATTTTAAAAAGAAAAAGAAAATAAAATAAGAAAGCCCACCAGCCCCTCGATTTTAGAATAAAACAGAGGTGAATAATATCTTTTTTTAAACATGACATTGTTTACACAGAATATTAAAAAAATTCAGATTCATCATCATCGCTGCAAAATTCAAGATTTTGTTGCATACATCTTTTCAAAAGTTGAACAGCCTTCTTTGTTTAACTTGGAAGCATAAATGTTTTTTTGCACTTGTAATCTATCACATGGAACTTTTTCAACATTCTTTAACAGAGAGTTGTTCCAAAAATACAACATTAACATCATTATGTGAGATAGATTGTAAGGGTAAAAAATGTTTTTCTTCAAGGATAGAAGAACATTAAAGAATTTTTCTGTCTTACAATCTGTGATACGGTGGGAGAACTGACTTGAGGTTTTGCGTTTGTTTTCGCAAATGTTTCGGTTGAGCAAGAGTCGCTACCAACTTTTTATTTTATCCTAAGGAAAGGTTAAAAAGCACAGCAAAAACCTTTGAGATGTTTTCTTGGGTTCGGGGAGTAGATTATAGAAAGGGAAGGTATTAGTACCCTTTCTATCCATGGTTATCCATGGGCTCTTAGTTACTTGCTTAGATCAACTTGCCTTTATTTTCAATTGTTTGAAATGATGCTTTCAATTGTTTGAAATGGTGCTTTGTTTGTGGGTTTGAAAATGTTTTGAAAAGAGGCCAATGTGGTGGCAACCTTTGTAATGACCCATGTTTGGATGTATACAAAGGTGTATGTCTTTTGAAAAGTTTTCAATGTTTTTGAAAGTTGTTTTGAAAATGTGTTGTGATGTGTGGTTTTGAAAAAATAGGCAAGTGTTTTTGTTTTGCAAGTTGGCAAGTAACCAAGAGCTATCTACCCTGAATTTCTCAAAGGTTTTCTCTATGTTTTAACCCTTTTAACAATTTTGTTCCACCATTGTATTTGGTGGACAATCTTGTGTTATGATGTGAACGGGACGGGCGCGAGTCATCGTTTAGACCATGATTGCAATGGTGTCAAGTATCTTTGGCATTCTCTTGAGGGACTTGATCATTTTTGTTTAAGCGACTTGATAGCGTCATCGAGGGACTATGATCATTTGATTGTTTTGTTTTTGCCAAAGAAACTCAACATGCAACATGGCCCATTATTGAAGGCAACAAGTGGAGTAACCCTAGGGGTGCAAGTGTGATTGGTGTTGTTCATTTTCATGCTTTGTTATCTTTGAATTAGGTCAAACTATTTTTGGTTGATTTTTGCATACAAACCCTAAGTCTACCATGACATATTTAGAAAGCTTTAAAATGCGGAATTAAAAGTTCTAAATTATTACAACACAATTATGGGATGGGGGGTACAAATGTTCAAATGGGGATATATAGAAAGAAAAATTAAACCTAAACTATTACATCCAAATTGAATTATACAAATTATTTAATTGCACAATAATTAAATAAAATACAATAAATATGCAAGATGCAAAAAATGATTTTTATATGTATGTAAAAAGTATTTTTTATGTGTCAAATAAACAAAAATAAAAAGGATTAATTTTTGGGTATTTTTATGTTTTTAGGGCAAAACCCTAATTTGCTAAATAAAATGTATTAATTATTTATTATATACAACATTTATTAATTATGTACAAAAAATAAATAAAAAAGAAAGTATATTGTAAAAAGAGTATTTTTGAGGTTAAATATTAATGAAAATAAAAATGTATTATTTTTATGTTTTTATCCTAAATATTCTAATAAATATATAAGTATTTATATTATTTATTAAATATATTAAATATGTACAAAAATAAAAATATTTATTATTTACAAAAAAAAGTATATTTTTTAGGAAATGTTTTCAAGAGATGAAATAAAATAAAATCAGAAAATAAAAATGTATTAGTATTATTTTAGTATTTTAAACAAAAAAAGTATATATGTTTATTTATATATGTAACTAAATGAAACAAAATAAATACCAAATAAAATGCAAAAAATGTGAGAAAAATAATTTTTATGTTTTTTATATTTTAACAAAAAATAACAAATCAGAATCAAAAAGAAAAGGTTAAAAATGACAAATAAAACATGCAATGGGCCAGGGGGGTGTATGTGGAAAATGAGGGTGTAAACAGAAAAGTAACCAAGCCCAGCCCAAAAGGGTTGTCTTCAACCTCCAGACTCTTCAAACAACAAAAAAGCGCGCGTTCTTGTTCATCTCCCTAACTTCTGATTCTTTGATCTTTTGATAAATCTTAAAACATGAAACCTGTAGAGCTTGAAGCCACGATTTCAAATATATAAAGAACTTGATCTAACTCTCAGAAATGAGAGAGAATTTCTTCTCCCCCAATTCCTGACCTATTTTTTTTCAGATGTTCAGATTCAAAATAATCTTAGCACATACAATATAAATGAAAAGTAAATATATGGATGGCTTCAGGGCTATGATTAGAACATGTTTTCTTCACAAACTTAAGCCTAATTATGCCTAGGTAGAGAGATAGAAGTTCAAAAACTTATCTGTTCAGCTTGACTCGTGTATGACAATGGAGGTACTTTCAGTGCAATGTGAGGACTGGTATAGCTTGCTTGAGGTCCAGGGATGCTTCTCCAACCTCTAGCTTGCTTTGGAACTAGCTGAAACGAGCTATGGAAGTTCACCTGCAAAGTTGAAAACTGAAAATGGAAAATGATGTTAGGGATGTTACAGTTTGTGTCTAATGCTTGGGATAGCTTCAGTGGGTGATAGGAAATGTGTTTGCAAAGGTTTTGACCAAGGCGCACAAGTGGATTGAGTTGTGGACCTCAATCTGCAGCAGGTGCCCTGTTTTTGCAAGAGGGCGGTGTTTCTGTGTTTGAGGAGGTATTGGAAGTGGTTGGCTCGTGTTTTAGGTCAGTCTTGATGTTTGGAAAATGTTCACCATGTTTGCTTAGGCTTGTGTTGACAGAAATGTGAATTGTTGTTCAATATGCCAAGTTTCTTCTATGTGAAGCAAGGAAATGTGAGTTCCTATACAAGCCTGTCCCAAGACCTAAACTATGTTGCACACTTGAGTCTTGATCAGTGGGATATGTCCATGAATCTTGTGTCCAAAGATATGGCATGTACTTCTTGGATTGTAAACTTGACATAAAGTGTAACTTTACAAGAATGGATAACTTGCTTTTTCTAATTATGGACTAATCCTTCATGTAATGACCAAATGCATAGAATAACATCTTGGCACAATGGTTTAGCATTTAATTTTTGAGTGTAAATGAGATTAGAGGCCTGTAATGTAGCTTACACATGCTGATTTCAAAAATGCACAAGTTATGAACATGTACATGGCTTATGAACAAAGTGACTTTTGCCCATCTTCACAAATTCGATTCTCCCTAACCACAAGGGTGTTTGAGAAGTTCTTGGATATTTTGGAAAGCTTGGAATGTGTACTACAATCCATCTTTATAATGCAAGTTGAGATTCCAAGTGGAAGCATGTGAAAAGTGGCCATGAAGTTAGGCAAAAATCCTGCCTAAAATAGGTCAAAATTTTTCTAAGTTAAGAATGTTTTGCACCCTTGTTCCAAAAATCATAACTTGAGTACAAGCTTCTTTTGAGGAAATTTTGTGAATCAAAGTTGTAGATTTTGCAATGGACTATAACTTTCATGTTTTGAGTTTTGTTTGAATCCAAATGTATCTTGATGAGAAAGTGGGACAAAGTTAGGAAAAAATTAGGGATTTTCATAACTTAGAAAAATTCTAAGTTATGAAAATTCTTCATTTCAAACCCTAATTTGTGATTTTTGATTTCTTGATGAACAAGTTTCATAATTTGACATGTCTTGATGAAAAATGAATCTTGGCACTTGGTTTTGACCAAAAAGTCAAAGTTTGACTTTTCAGTATACAGTCAAATTTTGCTCAGTTGACTGGAAAATTCATCTGTCAATCTTGTGCATTTGGGATCTTTTGAATTTGTTAAACATGTCAAGACAATGCCATTGGGTCCTTGAGTCCATATGTGAGCTTGGTTTGCCATTGGCTAGGTCAAACAGTCAAAAATTGCCTTTGTGCAGTCAAAACCCTAAAAATGACCATTTTGCCCTTTTGATGATCTGATCAAATTTCTTGTGGAATTGTGATCCAAACTTGATCAAATGGTCCATATGAGTTCATAATGTTGATGTGGGTCAAAAATCATGAGGTTTGACTGTCAATTGACCACAGTTGACTTTTTCCCCAATACAGCTGATTTCTAGGTCAACTGTCCAATTGACTGGGCAAAGATTGGAATCAAGGCTTGAAACTTGGTATGGATAAACTTGTGAGTCCAACATGAAGCAAGAAAGTCATCTTGGGCATTTTAAGTCAAAACATCTTTGTGCAAACTCAAACCCTAATTTGGGTCAACAGTGCAAGGAGGAGTCTTGAGCAGAGCAAACCCTAGCTTGTTCTTGAGTTCCAAAGGTCTTGTTGTGAGAAAATATTGATGAAATGGGAGGACAAATTTTGGGGTACAACACAATCCATCTTAAATAATGATGCTTACTAGTTTGGGGAAGCTTCATAAACATAAGGATTATGGTTAAATTTATTTAACAAGTGTTTTTATAGTAAAATTTGATTATGTTAACCCTCGCTTTTTAACGAAATCGGAGGGATAGATCATTTAGTATTCACTTATAAATAAATATAAACATAAACTGCAATAGCTGAGATTCAAAGCGTGTCCTAATTTGTTTTTCTCTCATTTTTATTATAAACCGAAGGAATATGTTGTTTTTATTTTTATAAAAAAAAATAAAAAATTATCGCGCCTTGGCATAATACCTAAGATTTTTTCTGGATGAGGTGAAAGTTTCGTCATGAAATGTGTTATTTGTAGTAATGAACATGCTATGTCTTTACTCTCGCGAGGGGACCTATATGCTGAAAATCATCAGTTCAATCCATAGTATCTATGTCTACAATTGAAACAGAATATATGGCAGTAATTGAAGTTGTCAAAGAAGCATTTTAGCTTACAAGGTTAGTGAAAGAGTTGGGTGTTAAGTAAGGCGGAGTTCAGTTGCATTGTGATTTTTAAAGTGTTATATATTTGGCGAACAATCAGGTGTATCATGCTATGACCTAGACTATTGATGTGAGGTTCCAGAAGATTAGAGAGTTGTTGGCGTTCAAACATATATTACTTCAGAAGGTTCACACTTCAGAGAATGCAGTTGATATGTTGACCAAGTCAGACACAAGTGACAAGTTAAAACATTGTTTGGACTTGTTACATGTTTCTCAGTGTTAAGTAGGAGGTGTACCTTCCTAGTTTTAAGGACGAATCATTATGTAGGAAGTCTTCATATAGGTTTGATATTCATCAAGGTGGTGATATTTGAATATGGCTCATATTGTTAAGATAATTATGGGTTGTTGAGATAACTATGAGTTGTTGAGAGTATAACTCATATTGTTGAGATAATTACGCATTGTTGAGATAACTATAGATTATTGAGAGAATAGTTCATAATTTTAAGATAATTATGGGTAGAGATGATTAATTGTTGAATAGAGATAAGGGATTTAGATAAACTAAAACTTCGTATTATATATATAGCTTGTAACACTGTAATCTATATGCAATTTCTATGACATAAATAAAGGAAATTATAACTACTCTATAATAATATATATATAAGTAATTTGACTGAAATGCATAATCGAAACTTTTGTGTATTTCTCTCTATTCTGATATATATTCGTGTTATTGTTCTAATATTATAAAATCGAGTATTTATCACTAAGCTGCACCTCTTGAACAGCCACTACCTCATTGGGAAAAGGATAAGCAAAAAAAATCCATAGTGATTATTAGGACTTAGGTCCATGAGAAGAGTCTAACATATGCTCACTAATCAAAATTATTAATTGTTTAAGTAATGTAAACTCTAGTGCACCAACACCTTTGACACTACCTTAACAAAATATGATTACTTTTAATTTTTATTTATTTTTCAAAATATTATTGATGTCAACAAGTCGGTCTCAGTCTTGTGGCACATCTTCATATTATAATAAACTAAGCACTTGGAAGCAAAGGACATGAAGAGATAATAAACTTGAAAGATTATTGATATTTAACTTTACATATCATGATTCACAAATGATAATCATTAAATAATTACAAAAGAGAGGATCAAACAAATAAAAAAAGGATAAACAGAAAAGCTTAATTCTACTGGTCAGGTTGAACTTGAAAGTGATGAATTTCAGACTCAGATATTCGTTTCTTGTATTGAGCAATGAAAGCTGTAGCTCTCATGTCAATGACAGGATCAGCTACACCCCAATTACCTCTGTCTTCATCACTTGGCCACACTTTGTTATCATAAGCACCATGATCATAGTACCCTCCTCCTCCTCTTTGCTTGTTGCTACTAGATTTGAAAATGTTGAAAACAGACCATGATGATTTTGATTTCCTTTGGTTGTTGTTTCCTCCCATTTTACTACTGAGTAGAGGGTGGTGAGTGATGATTCCTAGGGACAATAAAGTAGTGATTGAAGGAAGGAAGTGTGTTAGGTTGTGTTGTATTCTGGTACAAAATGGAAGCTAGGGGGTCACAATTTATATAGCATACTGTTAAATGTTGAAACAGGAATCTGATTCAAACCACTTGCATGAGTCCAATATTCATGGTTCAAACTCTTGGTCAAAAGTAAACAAGTATTTACCTTTCTATTATTCAATCAACTGTGTCTATGTTTTTGTCAATTTTACAAACTCAAACAAGATCACTTGGAACAGTAAATTATGATTTAACTTTTAAAAAAGGTACATTTTATGTGATCCGGTGGTTTTATGTTTGACTAGATTAGGGATATGATCGGTGTTCTTTGTGTTTTATTGTTCAATGATGTACATTTGTTGGTGCCTTCCACACACCTCTGTGTTTTTTTTAATGGAACATTTTACTGCTTCAGAATAAATAGTTGTTCTATTTAAACTAGACAGGTTTCTGGCAGATTTAATTTAACTAATTAAGTCGAGGCAATGAAATTTTTCTTCTTTCTTTGTTCTGTTAAGTACTAATTAAGTATTGGAAGGTGTTAATTTTTTACTATGTTAATAATCCAATAAGTTAAAACTATGGTGTTTCTAACTTTAACTAACTGACACATTCTAATACTAAAATATCTTATAAATATCTAAAACAATAATTTGAAAGTTGGACCATATAAAACTAAGTAGACACCAGGTTTTATTATAATCACGAGATCATCATCTAACAGCTAGATATGATATGAGAGCATATAATTAATTATATAAAATTGTTATAGGCAAAACCAATAGCTTTAGAACATTATTATGTTAATTAAACAGCATAGTACACATGTTCGCATTAGGAATAGTGAAACACATATATTTATGTAGGTTATATATTTACTTTATAAAAAAAAAATCAAGTGAAGGAAGGATATAGACCCTATGTCATGACACCACCAGATGATGAAATCCATGAAGAGTATATTTAAGGGCTCAAATGAAGAGGAGGAGGAAATTAGTCCAATCCCTAGAACAAGGGCCAAAAGAAATACTAACAAGTCCAAATATTTTTGAGGATTTTGTGATGCTAAAATATAAGAAATGGGGTAGGAAGAAGTAAGTGATAGAATATTTCCTAGTTAGATTCATTAAAGTTGTTATGCTGTGTCATTAAGTTTTTTAAGAAGTGTATTGGATTCTAGTGCAATTGATACTATTTATTATTACACATGAAATTAGTTGCTAGTGTTAGATCTTGAATCTAGAACTAATATAAGATTCTGTTATTAGTATCCATAACAATTTGGTGCTCTCATTCAATATGACTCCACCTCCTTCTATGGAAGAACTCGCCGCCACCCTTTACCAACTACTCCATAGTCGGCAATCCTTTCAAGCAAGTGTTTCTTTAAACATCAACAACCTGGCTTTTGATTTCAGGATCTCTGTCTGCATATACCACCGCCGGGATTCTCCTTCCCACTCACACCTCCTGAATCTAACCACACGTCATTTCCAGTTACCACCATGAAACTCGACATTGTATGTCAAGGATCCTAAAGGAGTTGTGTTCAAACTCTGCCAAATGATGTATGTCAAGGAATACCAAGCCCAATTCGAAGCTTTGACGAATCGTATTGTGGTTCTACCTCTATTGTTTTACCTGAGTTGCTTCATCTCAGGTCTCAAATCCATTATATGCAGAGATGTACAAGCTTTATAACCTCTTTTCCTCACTCAAGCAGTGCATCTTACTAAATTACACGACGAGAAATTTCTCGACCGTGGTAGTTAAATAAGGAGTAAATTTCTATTTTTTGTTGTTGAAAATAAAATACAATCTTGAACTTTATATAGACCTAAAAATTTCTACTATTCTAGAAAAGTAAATGCTATTAGTAAATACTATTATAACCCACTATCTTTTGACATTCCAAATTACATTTGATTTTTAACCTTCCCACTACCTTATTTAATAAAAAACCCATTACTAATAACATTTAAAGTTTATTCAACAAAACTTCTCTGTAAACTTAAATATTTCTTCCATCAATCATGCCTATTAATTTCTTGCCTCTGTCGAAAATTTCTTTCGATAATGGTTTAGTGAACATATCTGCTGCTTGATCCTTGCTTGCTACATGTCTCAATTCGATATTTCCTTCCTTCACATGTTCTCGAATGAAGTGAAAGAGAAAGTCAATGTGTTTGCTTCTTTCATGATTCACTGGATTGTTTGCCAACTTGATTGCTGATTTGTTGTCAACTTGTATTACAGTTGCACCTTTCTATTTTAGCTCCATTTTGCTCATTAATCTTCTAAGCCATACTGCATGACAAACGCACCAAGATGCTTCCACATATTCAGCTTCACACGTCGAAAGTGTTACTATAGATTGCTTTTTAGAAATCCAAGTAAATACAGTGTTTCCCATGAAGAACACATATCCAGAAGTGCTTTTTCAATCGTCTATTTCTCCGCACCAGTCACTGTCAGAGTAACCAACTAACTTGTAGTCTTATGTTCTTGAATAAAACATTCCAAGTGACATTGTTCCTTGGATGTACCTTAGGATTCGTTTCAATGCCTTCCAATGTGTGTGTACTTGCTCTTCCATGAATCGACTTAAAATGTCAACACTTAATGAAATGTCTGCCCTTGTGCATTTGAGATAGCGAAGACTACCTACCAAGCTTCAATATTTACTTACTTCGGCACGTCCTCCATCAAATTTTGACAGTTTTGCACATGGTTTCATTGGCGTCGAAGTTGGATTGCAGTTTTTCATCTTATATTTTCCAAGATTTCTTTTGCATATTTTTCTTAGAGATAAAGATTCTAGTTTCTTCTTGTCGAACCTCCAGACCAAGAAAGAATATCATCAGACCTAGGTCTGTCATTTCGAATTCGCATGTCATGGTGCTCTTGAATTCTTCTATCATCTGAACATCACTGCCTAGAAAAATAAGGTCATCAACATAGAGAGCAACAAGTAATACATTACTTCAATTTTTCTTCACATAGAGGGCATGTTCATAAGGACATTGCTGGAATCCATTCTCTTTGAACTATGTGTCAATGTGTGTGTTCCATGCTCGTGGTGCTTGCTTCAGTCCATATAGCGCTTTCTTCAATTTCAGAACCTTCTTCTCTTCTCCAATTCTCATATACCCAAGTGGTTGTTCGATATAGATTTCTTCTTCGAATACACCATTCAAAAATATTGTCTTGACATCCATTTGAAATATTGGCCATTTGAATTGAGCAGCTTGAGAAATGAGCAATCGAATTGTCTCCATTCTTGCAACAGGTGCAAACACTTCATCATAGTCAATTCCCGCTTTCTGTTTGTATCCCTTTGCAATAAGTAGCGCTTTGAATCATTCAATTTCTCCTTGAGCGTTCATCTTTTTCTTGAATACCCATTTTACACCAATGGGTTGACTACCTTTTGGAAATTCGACTAGCTCCCAAGTGTTGTTGCAGTCTATTGCTCTAATCTCTTCGTCTATGGCACTTTTCCACTTCTTGTCTCATAACACTTCTTCGACACTGATGTTTTCAGTATCTGGCAGAAGGAACACAAGGTGTACCTCATTTGTCGAATCATATAAATCTTACAAACTTCG
Organism: Vicia faba; assembly: GCA_948472305.1. Lineage (NCBI taxonomy): Eukaryota > Viridiplantae > Streptophyta > Magnoliopsida > Fabales > Fabaceae > Vicia > Vicia faba. The sequence continues at coordinate 563,430,938 of OX451738.1, read as the reverse complement.
CATTATGGGTTGTAGAGGTTCATCTTCATCTTCAATATCTTCATGTTCTATTGAGATGCTTGTTGGTACAACTATAAATGATTCTTCGACTGCATCAATAACTTCTGTCGAATTGTTCCAGTCCCACTTGCTTGCTTCATTTATTTCAACGTCTCTACTCATGATCACTTTCTTGCTTATGGGGTCGAATAGCTTGTACCCTTTTATCTTCTCATCATATCCAATGAATATATACTTTTAACTTTTGTCTTCAAGTTTTGTTCTTTGTTGATCAGATACATGTGCATAAGATACACTACCAAATACTTTGAGATGAGAAACTGTTGGCTTTTGTCCGCTCTATGCTTCTTGTGGTGTTTTATCTTCTAACTTCGAATGTGGACATCTATTCTGAACATAAATAGCACATTGTACAACTTCTGCCCAAAATTCTTTCGACATGTTCTTGCTTTTAAGCTTTGATCGAATCATGTCAAGAATAGTTCGATTCTTTCTTTCATCCATACCATTTTGCTGAGGTGATTATGGTGCAGTAAGGAATATCCTTATGCCATGCTCTTCACAATACTCCATAAAGGCCGTCGAAGTGTACTCACCACCTCTCTCAGATTGAACTGCTTTGATATGTCTGTCTGTTTCCTTCTCCACCATTACTTTAAACTTTTTGAACACCTCTAATGCTTCAGACTTTTCTTTCAAGAAATAATCCCAAGTCTTTCGTGAGGAATCGTTGATAAAGGAAATGAAGTACCTTTTTCCACTGAAGGATTCTGGAGTGATTGGCCCACATATGTCAGTATGAATAAATTCGAGAATATGTTTAGCTTGATATTCTGCCTTCTTTTGAAATGAGGTTCTTGTTTGTTTGCTGAGCACACATTCTTCATAAAACATTCCTTCATAATCCATGTATGATAGTCCATGCACCATGTTCCTTTTTTCCAACCTTCTCAAAACAGCATGATGTAGATGACCAAAGCGCATATGCCATAGTGACGCTTTGTCTTGCATTTCAACTTGCAGACATTTCTCTCGAATGTTCCTCAGGTTCAATTTGTACATTCGATTTCTTTCCATTTCAACAGGGGAGATCAGATGTCCTACTTTATCCTTCAAATGTAGTATTCGATCTTTCATAAGTATCAAAACACCTTTTTCTGTAAGTTATTCCGAACTCAAGATGTTGGTCTTGAGATCTGGCACATAGTAAACATCTTCGATTGATCCAATCAATCCATCCTTTTGCAAGTAACTGATTGTGCCCTTTCCTTCGAACTTCACTTTCGATGCATCGCCGAAAGACACATTACCATCTTCAATTTTCTTCATTTCTTTAAACAGCTGTTTGTAACCACACATGTCATTACTTGCACCTGAGTCAAGATACCAAACATTGCCATTATTGGTGTTGATTTCGTTTTGAGCCACCAGGAGAAAGCCTTCATTCGCTTCAGTTTCCAAGGCTAGATTGGTTGTTTCTTCAATCTTATTTTCAATTTGACAATCTTTTGCAAGATGTCCCACTTTATCACAGTTGTAACATTTGTAGGAGTTGAAATCCTTCGCGTAATGACCATACTTCCCACACTTGTAGCTTTCGAAGTTATAGTGGTTTGATCGACCACCTCTTTGACCACGTCCTCTGCCACACCAATTTTGTTGGTTCGATTGTCCTCTTTCGAAGTTTATTCTTCGACCACTTCGACCATTGTAGCGACCTCCACGGCCACGTCCTCTCCCTCGGAAGTTTTGAGAAAAGAGTACCTTTTCATCTTTGTTCGACTCCTTGGTTTGATTTGCTTCTTTGACTGCTTCTTCCTTCTTTTTCATCTTTCGTTGTTCATGTGCTTCGAGAGAACCAGCGAGCTCTTCGACTGAGAGCGTCGAAAGGTCCTTCGACTCTTCTATTGCACACATAATATTCTCAAATTTATCTGTTAAAGATCTCAAGATCTTTTCAACAACTCGTGCATCAGTTATTGTTTCGCCATTTCTGGTGAGTTGGTTCACCACCTTTTGTACACGTGCGATATAGTCATATACAATTTATGTCTCCTTCATATGTATCCTCTCCAATTCTCCACGAAGAGTTTGGATTTGAACTTTCTTCACTCGATTTGCTCCTTTGAAATCTTTTTTCTAATGTGTCTCATGCTTCTTTTGGTGTAGTCGAACCAACAATCTTTTCAAAGACTGATTCGTCTACAACCTGAATAACTTGTATAGTGTCGTTTTATCCTTCGATCACATATCTTTAAACGCCTTATTTTGAGCTTCTGTATATCCCCTAACATCTGTTGGTTCTTTAAACCCATCTCTGGTCACATCTCACGCGTCTAGAGATCCAAGAAGAGCTTTCATTTGATACTCCAGTTTTCGTAATTTTACTTTGTTAGCCGTGGCAAGGACATTTGATTCATCGTGTTTACCATTTTCTCTTATGCCAATTTGTTAAATAAGGAGAAAACTTATACTTCTTGTTGTTGAAAATAAAATACAATCTTGGTCTTTATATAGACCCAAAAACTTCTACTATTCTAGGAAAGTAAATGCTATTAGTAAATACTATTATATCCCACTATCTCTTGACCTTCCAAATTACAATTGATTTTTAACCTTACCACTACCTTATTTAATAAAAAACCCACTACTGATAACATTTAAAGTTTATTCAATAGGCCACACTTCTTTTCCTTTGAAGGCGTTCCAACCATCAACCCCCGCAAAAAGTGATGGAGTTTTCTTATTTTGCGAAAAAGAAAAGTTGTTCTAAAATTTATGAGAAAGCATTCAGGTTTTTCCTAGAATTCTTTATTTCTCCCCTGTTAATGTTTAATGCATTACATGACTGAAACTTCGTTATATTTCCACAAAGAATTAACAAAACCACTATACCTAATCCCTTGATGTATAGCTCACTAATTTCTACTAGAGGTCTCATATTTCTATTCAACTGGTGTAAGTGAAATCAGGTGATGATACGATACGTTAATTTTAATGTCACTACTAGAGGTCTCATATCCCTATTCATCCGACATAAGTACAATAATTTTCCTAGTTCAAACGCATAGGCTAAAGGTCAATATTCCATATACGCCCATGATTACATTAACAAAGTATCTCAAATAATATGTGTTAAGTAAAAGAGGAAACTAAATAGAAATATAACTCAGCTTAGTCATGCAATATTAAATTAAAGATATGTCCCGATAGGCTCAAAATACGTTCATCAGACAAAACCTAACTTAAGAGTATTTAGATACTCATACTAATACAATTAAAATACTAATTGATTAGAATAAGGTTGCATGATAAATTCCTTGAATAACTTGCCTCTAATGGTTTTAAATGCGCTCTAAATCTCACTTTCAGTGTTGTAATTTATCACTTGCAGTCTAAAACCGCGGTACCCTTGAAAAGATGGAAAAATTCCCCTTTTAAAGCCTTCAGATCATACCAGGACGCATCTAAATTTGGTCCAAAAAAAGGCCCATCACACGCGTCATGGATAGCAACGCACGCGCAATGCAGCTTTTCCAAATCCATCATGTGTGCGGTGGCACCTGATAATTCCGGTAACTTTTAGCTTTTTCTTCCCTTTTTCAGCCAAATTTCTCTAAGTCCCTATTTCTTCATACCTTGTCAGTTTTACATCATTCTTTGGCCATTGTTCCATAAATTTTCTCATCTTTTGATTTGTTTTTCTCGGCTTCAACGATAAAATACATGCAATGATAGAGTTTTATCATAATCTGAAACTTAATATGTTGCTTTTCCTCAAATAACTTGCCTACAACTGCAGATTTCAAACAGAAAAACAAATTGCACCAATAACAAATAAACATCACCATATAATACTTGTTTTACATGATCATTGTTCTATTTTTTAACTTCAATCTGTAAAATTCAAAAAACATCCTCAACCTTGTCAAGTACTTAACCTGTATCTCATCTCACCATAATTCACTCAATTGTCAGTGTAATCTCTCAATCAACATGCAAAACTTCTTATACTGAGTTTGATCATGTTCTAACAAAATTCATCAAAGTGATCAAAACAAAAACTTAAGGGCTTTTTCAGTTGTAACGTGACTTATGTTTGGGTAGGGTATTTTTTTAATAGTAGGTTTAAACCTTTGAATTTAGGTACCTAGTTATCCTTTTGTTATCTCTCCAACTCATTTCCTTATTATCAATACTAGAGATTTAAACTTTTTGTGGTCCTTGTTATGCATTTTGCATTATTTTAGAAGAAGTTACTTTAACTTGATATTTTCAGACAAATTTTAAATTCTTGACTTCTCTCACTTCCAAGAGTAAATCCAAACTTGTTCTTTTGCATAAGACAGGAAAACTAAAATTTTTACCTAACTCCAAAGAGAGCATGGAAAATTTTAATATTTCAAGTTAATTGTCTAATAAATATGGCCATGTCACTGGAAGAAGATAAAAGCTCAAAGTGGTTAGCAAAGGATATTTATATTAATCATGGGTTGGCTTAAAAAGGCTCAGAGTTTAAAACAACAATTTCCTCGGTGTGTGTAAATCAAACTAGACAATTTAAATCAGAAATAGTTCAAACCTAATAAAATAGTAAAGCATGGATATCCTCAATGAAAGAAATTTTAAATTCATAAGGAACTTTCCTGATAATCAAGCATGTTGATTATGTTTTCATCATTCGGTTTCAATTCGTATGGCACTTTTCTGATGATCAAGTTCTATCTGATAGTGCTTTTGGTTCATCTATTCATTGCTAAAGTTGCAATCTTTTTGAAAATATGAAAGAAACAACATAAGAAAACTTGTTTCTTAATTTCAAACAAGAATTAACTGATACAATGGGGAATAGTACTTATACCTAGCTATTATAATTCATTAGGCTTAAAAAACTGGAAAAAAATTTCTAAAATTGTAAACTTGCTCCATGTTCTTTTTCACATATCACCAAAGTGGAAAAGTCTTGCACAATTGTGCATTGTGTTGTTGAAGTCGTCATTTTGCCTTGCCCATTCTGCTCTCACATGCTCTCTTCCTCTCTCTTTTTCTCTGTCTTGATCTCTAAAGTAATTCTCCATGTCTTTGGCGGTTGCAAAATGACCTCTTAAATTTCTTGCAGGCATGTGATCTTGTTGATTGTAGAAGTTTGTAAATATTAGATCAAAGTGTGGGGGATCAGTATACAAAGTGGGTGAAAGATGTGTTACCCATCTTATTTTTCCCACTGCATGCGCTTCTATTCTTCTTTAAAAATAATAATTTTGTTGATTGTTTTACATCGGTGCTTCCTAATTTTGAATGTCTGGATGGTAGAATTCTTCATCGCCTCATGCTTAGTTATTTTCTTGATCTTGTTGAGATCCCATTGGCGAATTATTATGTTGAATTATTTGAATGTCCAAAGTGTTGATTGGTACTTAAGACTTATAATTAAGTCATTTGGATGAGAGGGGAGTATGGCTAACTCGTTCTAATAATTAATAACACAAAAATTCACACAAGCTTTTTGTGCATCGTCAGCCATATATTTAATATTGTGAGCGATTAAAGACCCTACATCTATGGGATCAACATTTAACAGAGCTGACAGACCTAAACATCTCTTAACTATAAATTGGGAATGGTTATATGCGGTCTTTAACGTTTGCATAAAGAAAGAGGCCCAAGCTCTAGGAATTGAGGTAAATTCTGCGTTTTTAAGCCGCAACCTAAGATTTCATTCAATCACCCATTCACCCCAAGGCCTACAAAGAGCATCAAGGATCTCTTGAGCCATGTGTTCATGCACAACACGATGCTCATCCCTTTTAACTCTAATTGCACATGATGCAGGAGTATCAAGAATAAGAAGAAAATTAATAACACGAGGGGAATAGCCAATGTACTTACCCTACATATATGACATATAAGAAGTAGAACTTTGAAAGGTGGTGTTGGCATAAAACTCTAAACCTATATTTTTATTTGTTTCTTGGATCAAATTGTTAAATATTACCAACCGCTTTTGTTGCAGCATTTCCACGACTTCTATAAACCCAATCAAGTCATTGCAATTGAACACCTTCTCCCTCATGATATGATATTCCACCAACATGAGATACTTCTCAGTATTGGCTTCAAATAGAAACTGAAGGTTGGAAAAGGTTAGGGAACTTAGTGTAGGTCGAGGGTGCTGTAACCGGCAAAAAATAAGAGTCACCATCATTAATTTATCCTAAGGATGGCGGAATAATAGATAACCCTAATTTGTAAAGAGATTTTAAATTCGTAATTCAATTAGATGAATGGGAGATGTTAAGCACCCTTCATCTCCCTTGTTGTCAAGGGGCTCCACTTTTAGGTTTAAGGGTAAGATGGGTATTCAAAGTCAATGTTTCTATATATTTGAGAAAAGAATTTTAGTTTTTTAGTTATGAACTCACCTTAGTTTTAACTACGTTCCTACGTATCTCCTTGCGAAGAATTAGAGTCCTATTTCACAATTCTTATGAGTTTGGTTAGTTTTTTTATGGATTGTGGAAATGTTTGGAATTATCCTTGAACCTTGTTTGGGTTTAAAAATAGCGTAGTCATAGACGTAGTTCACATTTAATAGAAAATATATCCACAATCCTTTTTCGAAATAAATTTGAATTTAAAATTAAGTTAATAAAAATTATGTTAAGTTTGATGAGTTAGCCGTCTTAGAATGCATGATGAAGTTTGAAAAATAATTTTGAACGATGCAAAGTTGTTTAATGAATTGATAAAAAAGTTAGTATTTAAAAAAAATAGTAAATAAATAATTATTTTCTTATTATTAGAAATACATTAAATATTTTTAATAATAGATCAATATTTATTTATCAAAATAATTTTTTATAATAAATGCAAAAATACTATTTTAATTCAACATGATAAAATAATAAGAGAGGAATTAATATAAGATATAAATTAATTGAAATAACATTAAGTAAACAAATTAAATTATTACACAAAATAAACTACAAAAATTAAATAAATAAATTATTTAAATAAATCAGGGGGTGTGTATTTTTAGTTAAGGTAACAAATCCTAGGGGTGCCAATAGCAAGGGCCTGAGCCTAGCACTTTTGTTCGAAGCCCAATGCGTGGAGGGTGCAAATCTATGTTGAGCAAGTAATTGGGAAGTTTGAAAAGAATGGGCTTAAGCCCAATACTTGTTTGAGTTCCATATTGATTCCATGCAGATAATTCAGGGAGGTTACCATGAGCTAGCGCAGTGATGGACGTTCGATTTTGATCAATAGGGCCACCTGAGGTTAACTCGGGGGCGTTGGTCAAAATTATATTAAACAAACGAGAGAGATTGGAACTTGATCAGGGTGCATCGTAAGAGGACACACATGGGAATAAGTTGAGTAATCCACTCTGTGTGGCCATCCAGTAGTCACATGTTACGCGATCAGGGAAAGGGCAGAGGGAGATATTTATTTGATTTGCTTCACATTTCAATTCAGTTTTCCTAATATTTCTCTCTCTTACTTTCGTCCCCACTCTCGCCCACCCAGAAAATCTAATGAACACCACCGTGGACGGCTGTTGAGGCTACCGTGTCTGATGAATATTCGTCAGAAAATTCATCAATTAGCCTAGATTCTCCAGTAATTCGTAACCCCTACCCAGATCAACACAAATATGTATACAATCACATAAATATCATCATCTGAGCTAAGTTTCTTATGGTTACCTCTCTGCTGTGATTCTCGTAGTATAATTCTCTCCAATTTTATGATCATGTTCTTTCCCCTTACAGGTACAGAGGCGCTAGGGTTTAGACTCAAAGGCTTCAAGATTTTGCCTCAGATTCCTTCGCCAACTTCTCCTTCTTTTCCCCCCTTTTCTCTGTTTAGGGTTAGAGCTTAAATAGTTTTTTAGGAATAGATAAATTAAGAAATTAGAAGTAGCGATTTGTAGTTACTAGTTAGATTATGAAATTATTTAGGTTGATTTGTGGTTACAAATCAATTAGGAGTTGATTGAATCTGATTTGTAATATTTAATTGTAAATTAGAGTTTGATTAAGATTTGATTCTAATTCATAAATTAGAGATTTTGTTATTGATTATGAATTTGGACAAAATTTTATACAGATTCAAACTAATCAAATAAAATTTTAATTTGCAATCTTCCATTCTGTGTTGATTTGATTTGCGTGCTTCTTTTGGATCTGGGACTTAGGTTCTCAAACCCTAATGTTGACTTGGTCAACGAATCCCCCAAAATAATAATGACATTAAAACTGCAATAATAAATATTAATAATGTCATAAAACAAATTGCCCCTCAATGTTGACTTCAATCAACAACCTAATAAGACTAAAATAAATTAATCTAATTCATTTGTCGTGGTCCTAAAACTGTTAATGGACTCTTTAATAAATTTAAAATGATGATCCCCATTTGATAAAAGTGAGAAATAACCCCCCCCCCCCCCCCCTTACCATTGAATCTTAATACAAGATTTTTTTAAAAATTAACAACTAATGCGATGTATATTATGATTTTAAACAAAAATATCATATCACCAAAAATTAATTAAAAAAATGATAAACTAGAATATATTGACCATAAACACCAGTAGGGAAAATTTTGGGTATGACAATTGCCTCTATTTAATTACTCTTCGATTGAGATTGTGAGAATATGCAGGTCTCACACAATCGAATTAGAGGATTATTAAATAATAGAAGACCCCAAAATTTGACCAAAGACTTTAAAATATTTTGAAAAAGATTTTAAATAACAAAGTAAGTAAAGAAGTAATCATAGATATCACGTATTTACCATAACCTTGGAGGTGAATAACGTGAGTTTGAAAAATAGATAACTTATTGCTTCTTTAAGACCAATGCAAAAAATTCCCAAAATAATTTCTGTGCAGCGTTCACAAGAAACAATCATAGTATTTTGCAAACTAGTCAGGAAAAAGAAAAACACAATTGAATAATATTTTGAAAAATGAGTTGTATTATAGAATTGCCTTTGAATAGACGAGAGTACAAGATGTAATTCCTAAAAGAAGTCATTACAAAAAGTTTAACAAATTTTGAAGATGACAATGAAAATTATAATTTATAATGCTAATTATCCAATGTCCTTTGATAACTCCAATCTCCTTTGCTTCTGAGTTAGATGATTTAGATTAATCCTTCTCCTTCATGGCCGTAGTAGTGAATTCTCGAATATCATTCTATTTGTTCATTTTTTGAATAAAATCCCTAATTTTTTTCCTGGATCTCCCTTTAGGGTTTTCAATTCACTGGGACGCCCCTTTTTTCCTAAGTCTCCCGTTTAGGGTTTCGACGTAGCGGGCCTTATATACATAGTATTTTTTGACTACATCGGAATTCGTCGGATATGGTAGTTCTTCCCCATCCATTATTGTGAGGATAAGACCTCCACTTGAGCATGATGTTTTAACCATATCGGGACCTTTGTAGTTAGGTGTCCATTTACCACGTGAATCTAAGAGAGATATCATAACCTTTTTAAGAACCAAATCTCCTTCTTTGAACACTCGAGGACGAACCTTCTTATCGAATTCTTTTTTCATCGGCTTTTGATACAACTGACCATGGCACAAAGTTGTTAAGTGTTTCTCTTCAATAAGGTTGAGCTGATCAAGTCATGTTTGAACCCATTCTAATTCTTCAAGCTTGGTTTCCATTAGAACTCGTAGTGATGGAATCTCTACATCAATGTGGAGTACAACCTCAATTCTATAAACAAGAGATAAAGGAGTTGCACCTGTTGAAGTACGTAGTGAGGTACGATAGCCATTAAGCGTGAAGGGAAGAATTTCATGCCAAACTTTATAAGTCTTTACCATTTTATGAATGATCTTCTTGATATTTTTGTTGGCAGCTTCAACGGTCCCGTTCATCTTGGGTCGGTAAGGTGATGAGTTATGATGTTTAATCATGAAATCATCGCACAATTTCTTCATCATTTTGTTGTTCAAGTTGGACCCATTGTCTGTAATAATTATGCTAGGAACCCCATATCTGGATATGATATTCTGTTTAATAAACCGAGTAGCCACTTGCTTGGTGACATTTGCATAAGACGCATCTTCTACCCACTTGGTAAAATAATCAATGGAGACTAACATGAATTAGTTTCCATTAGAAGCCTTGGGTTCGACCGTTCCTATCATATAAATTCCTCATACGAGAATTGCCACGATGAACTTAGGACACTCAAAGGATTTGGTGGTACGTGTATCTTATCAGCGTATATTTGACATGTATGTCATGTCTTTATATAATGATAACAATCAGCTTCCATCGCCAGGAAATAGTAACCTGCTCTCAAGATTTTTCTCGGTATTGCATGTTCATTTGTATGAATCCCGAAGGTTCCTTCGTGAATTTATCTCATGAGTGTGTCTGCTTCAAGTTTCTCCATGCACCTGAGTAGTACCATATCTTAGTTTCTTTTGTATAATACATCCCCATTTAATAAGAACTTTACAACTAGCTTTCTTAGAGTTCGCTTATCAATAATTGAGGCCCCTTTTGGATACTCTTGCCTTTCTAGATACCTTTTGATATCATAGAACAAAGGTTTATTATCTGGCCCTTCTTCAACTGTGAGACAGTGTGTTGGTTCTTTGAAACGTCTGATCCTGACGTGTGGTTAATGATTAGGCCAAGTTACTTTGAACATGGCTTACAAAGTTTCCAAGGCGTCTGCCATTTAATTTCCTTCTCGCGGAATGTGAGTGAAAGTAATCTTAGTGAATTTCGTAGCTAAATTCAAAACATAATCCTGATATGGAATTAATTTGGGATGTCAAGTAGCCCATTCACCATTGACTTGGTATATGACTAACGTTGATTCTCCATATACTTCGAGGTGTTTAATCCTTAGATTAATAACAACTTCTAGACCCAAGATACAAGTTTCATATTGAGCAATATTGTTGGTACAATCAAAATATAACCTTGCAGTATAAGGTTTATGAAAGTTCTTCGGAGAAGTCAATACAACCCCAATACCATATCCTAGTGCGTTTGAAGCACTTTCAAACATGACTGTCCATCGTGCCCCTGGTTCAGGTCCTTCGTCGGGTCCTGGTATTTCGTAGTCACCTATAACCATGATGTCTTCGTCTGGAAAGTTAAACTTCATTGGTTGATATTCCGACAATGGTTGATGAGTCAAGTTATTAGCTAGTAAACTACCCTTTATGGCCTTTTGAGTAACATATCAGATGTCGTATTCGGATAACAACATCTTTCATCGAGCAATTCTTCCTGTAAGAGTTGGATTTTAAAACACATACTTCAAAGGATCCATTCTTGCTATTAACCACGTGGTATGAGTTAATATATACGATGTTACGCGTTTAGTGGCCCAAGCCAAAGCATAGTAAGTCTTCTCGAGGAGTGAGTACCGAGTTTCGCAGTCAGTAAACTTCTTAGATGGTGTGCTCCTTTCTACATGTTTCGTCGTGTTTCCCTAATACACATCCCATAGAACTTTCAAGCACTGTTAAGTACATGATAAGTGATCTTCCAAGAACTGTGGCATCAAGATTGGTGGTTTTTGTAAATAGTGATTTATTGTTCCAAAGGTTGGCTGACAGTTTTCATTCAACTTCACTAATTGATCTTTTCAAAGTAATTTGAATATAGGCTCGCACGTGGCAGTTAGGTGTGATATGAATCTTGAGATGTAATTCAATCGTCCTAAGAAACCACAAACCTCTTTTTTCTTCTTGGAGCTGGAATTTCTTGTATGGCCTTCACCTTGTCGGGATCCACCTCAATACCTTATTGGCTTACAATAAAACCCATAGTATACCTGACCTGGCACCAAATGTACATTTGTTTGAATTCAACCTCAGTTTGAATTTTTGCAGATGTTCGAATAAATTTTGTAAATGAATGATGTGGTCCTCCTCCGTGTGATATTTGGCAATCATATCATCCACATATACCTCATCTTCTTTATGGATCATATCATGAAACAATGTGACCATTGCTCGTTGATAAGTTTCTCCTGCATTCTTTTGACCGAAAGGCATTACTTTGTATTAGAAGGTTCCCCAATGAATCATGACAGTATTCTTTTCCATATCCTCAGGTGCCATTTTGATTTGATTATATTTTGAGAAACCATACATGAAAGAGAACACCGAAGCTTGAGCTATATTGTCCACCAAAACATCTATTTGAGGTAATGGGAAAATGTCCTTATGACTTGCTTTGTTTAGGTCCCAATAGTCTACACACATCCATACATTTCCTTCCTTCTTGGATACTAGCATTGTGTTAGCTATCCAAGGTGGATAATCTAACACGGCGAGGAACCCTGCATCAAATTTCTTAAGGACTTCTTCTTGATTCTTATCAGACATGTCAGGACGAGTTCTTCTGAGTTTCTATCTAACCGGAGAACAACCTTCTTTGAGAAGTAGTTTATGTACCACGATATTTATATCTAAACCTTTAACGCTTTCCTCCAAGGTTTCTCATATCGTGTTTTATTTCGTGTCCTTTTCAGTCCCAAGATTGATGGTCTCAATAGATTCTTGGTATGGTTGCATATTATCTGCTTTTTCTCTAATACGCTTTCCAAATCTCCAGAGAGTTCAAGATCTTCCACATCTTCCTCTTCAGCTTGGTTAATTGGTGCATCAAAATTATATCAGATAGTAGCAGTGTCATTATCGATGAGTTTAGATGTAGATCTGCACATTTTATCATGTTTTGGTGCTTTTTTAGAATATGAATTGGAAAATGTATATGAAGAAAAATTATTTCCATTTAAAAATAAATGAGAAATGCAATAGAAAGACATAGATCTTAATTGAATTCAAAACATAACACTTATTAACTGAAAGTACTGTTTGAAAACAAATTGGGGGCCCTTACAAGCTACCCCTATGCCTCGGGCGTGACATAGGTTCTTCTTAAAACAATAAATTTACTTTGGAAAGAAAAATATCTCTGGAATCTCCACAACTGTCCATTTTTTTAGTTCTTCACCCGGAGCACATTCACGGATGAAATTGGATACTCCTTGGTTGTTTCCCTTGTTGGATAACATTGACACTTGTCCACTATGCTCTACTCCTTTGCTAACTAAGGTTTCCGGGATGGGAGTAAATTTCCCTTTTCCTTTCTGAATAGCCTTTGAGGGTTTATAGCCCAAACCAAAGTGATATTTCTTCTCAGGTATCTTCATAAGCTTTCCCCAACCTTTTAAGGTCTGATCCTCCATAGTTATTTGTAAATATCCCCATGAAGTCATGGTAGTTCTCTGTTTCTTGATTTGCTCTACCAGTAGTTACCACTGTAGGAACCTCCAAGAATTGGAATGGCGTCTCCACACAATCTTCTCCTACATTGATATATCTGTAGGACTCTAAGTGACTTACGAAGATATCTTCTTCTCCGTCAATTATAAACAGTTTTCCTTCGACGAGGAACTTCAATTTTTTATGCAGGGTTGAGGTGACAACTCCTTCAGCATGAATCCAAGGTCGCCCGAGAAAGCAAGTATATGCTAGTTCTATATCTATTACTTGGAAGGTAATGTAGAACATATATGAACTGATCTTTAAAGGGAGATCCACCATTCCAAACATAGTACTTTAAGAACCATTGAAGGCTTTTACCACCATAGAACTTGGTCTTATGATAATGGCGTTCATTATCAGCTTCATCAGGATGGCCTTTGGTTGCACTTTAGGGAAGAACCAGTATCAGTGAGTACCCTGGATAAGCTAGTTTTCCCTATTTGGATTGAAATATGTAATGCCTTGTTGTGAGCTCTACCTTGTGGAGGTAACTCACTGTCATTGAAGCCTAGTTATGTTCCTGACGTCATATTAGTCACGACTCCATCAAACTGGTTTATTGTGATCTCATTTGTAACATGCGTGGAACTTAGACTTTTCCTCAGAGATTCTTGGTGTGCCTCTAAATTGATCAGTAGTGAGAGTTTTTGGCTAGGTTTTGGTGTAGTTGGTCCACTACCTTATAGTCACTCTTCTTGATCATTTTCCAGAATTCATCAGCCTCTTGATCAATGAAAGTTTTGCTCATATTTTCTGGCTCTTGACTAGTTTTAGCCACATATTTTCCCTTATCTTGAACCATAACATTATCCTTGTTTTGTTGTTCAAGACCATATATGCGACCACTACGAGTCATGCCCCATGTCCCGTCTATATTTGTAACTACAGGTCCTTGGCTTATTGATGGTTCATATTCTTGATTTAAACCATTAACGTAGACGGTAGTATCATAACTCCATAATACATCTTTATCACTTTCATATAGGGTGGGAGACGGACCCCTGATCACCATCGTACTCTTCAAAAGCACTTGTATTGTTACTGCTACATTTGTCAAGATTGGCTCTCCATGTGGAATGACAAGTGGTTTCTTTGTAGAACTTGGACCTTGGAAAGGAATCACCAATGGTCTTCTTGTACCCCCCATTGATTGCAGATACATATCCTTCTTCAGGGTAATGCCCGAATTGGACTATCCCTTTACCCACTAATTTCTTGAAAGTGTTTATGAAGGTGTCATTATGTTCCAATAGAAAAACATATTCCAACAAATGCTCCTTCAGGATATTTATCGGAGCTTTTACTCGTTAAGTCTCTCCAAGATTAGTGACTATCTCAATTGAGTTCACAGCTGGACCACCATGTTTAGGCATGGGGTTTGTATTGATATTTGGTTTATCAAAAGTGATATCTTAAGAATCCAACAAATATTGAACTTTATACCTGAAAGCCTAACATTTCTCTATGTTATACCCTGGAGAATGGGCATGATACTCGCACCTTGCATTCTCATCATATTTTGGCGGGAGTGCCCCAATTGGAAGAGTAAGTAGCATAGGGAGAGGATCAAATATTCTTGGAGGCCTTTCGAACCTATTTTGTGGTTGTTGTTCTCGTGGGATTACCAATGGTTGTTGTTCCCTTGGACGTGTTCCTCCAGCATTATTTTCTCCTTCCTTCTTCTTTGAGAAGTTCGGAATATGCTTCTTTTCATTATAAGGAGTATTGGACGATGCCCCTTGTATCTTGCCACTTTTCACACCTGCTTCAGTTCTTTCACCAATTGTCACCAAATCAGAAAATTCAGAGGAGACACTACCTACCATTTTATCATAATACAAACCATGTAGCATACCCTTGAACATGTCTACCAACTCCTTTTCAAGGGGTGGTGGTTGTACTTGTGTGATAATTTCTCTCCATCGTTGAGCATATTCTTTGAACGATTCATCCTTCCTTTGGGACAAATTTTGAAGTTTCATACAATTACGCGCCATATCCAAGTTATACTTGTATTGTCTTAGGAAGGCATTTGCAAGGTATGCCCATGATTGGGCATGCACTCTCTCAAACTGCATATACCAATCTAGGGATGCCCCACTCAGGCTATCTTGGAAGCAATGAATCATTAGTTTCTGATTGTGGGCACAAGCATGCATCTTTCTACAATACATGCGTAGATGGTTCCTCGAGCACGTGAGCCCCTTATATTTTCCAAAGTCAAGAACTTATAACTTTAGAAGAATTACCACATATCAAACTAGACCCCTTTCAAGAGCATCAATGTTGAAAGCATCATAATGCTCCATAGCCTTGAGCCTTTCTTCAAGGGCTTTATACTAGTTGACTGTCATAGGATCTTCAACAGTCTTTGGTTTGGGTGCTTGAGCAATGCCCTCCAATTCATGGTCTCCATATTGCAGGTCTATGTATTTATCCATATTAATGATTGGAATTTGAAAAGTGTGGGATTCCCCCACCTTCGGAGGATGTGGAACGAAACCTTCAGAAATCATGGTCTCTTGTTGGGCCATAGTTGACTATATATGACCATATTCTAGCTCATGTCTTGGTTGGTGATCGCTTGATGCACCAATGGTTTGTGCTACTTCGTCGAAAGCCGCCTTGGGAATCTCTTCTTGTCTCGCTATGACATTTTTCAATGCGAGCAGAACTTGACTCATGTCTCCTTTCATTGATTCGATGCTTCCTTTCACTTGTTCCAATTCTTATTGGAAGGCAGCTTGGTCCTCTTCGATTTTCTCCATTAATTTCTTTTGATGAGCTCTTATTTGATATGGAGGTCGGGAACGCAGTGTGGTTTTCCCAATGATTTAATTGGACATGATATGAAAAATGGATTTTTTTGTATGACATGTGAAATGTGATGCTTATTATTGTACCCCAAAATTTTCCCTTCCATTTTCCTTTAAGGCATTCTCATGAGATCCTCATTTGCTCAAGGTGGCTCAAGAATTGATCAAACAAATTCTCCCCCTAAGCAATGGGTCCGTAACTAGGGTTTGGTATTTCTCAAGGAATATTGGGTTTCCAAGGCTTCAAGTGGTTTTCATGGTTCTTCACGTGTCTTCAAGGATGCTCATGTCAAGTTTCAAGTCTTGCATCACAAGTTTGCTCAATAAATGGCTCAAATGACTGAAAATCAACTGTATTGGGTAAAAAGTCAAATATGGTCAACATACAGTCAAACCTCAATATTTTTGGTCAACATCAACATTTTAAGGTCATATCCATCATTTGATCAAGGGTTGATCATGATTCCTCAAGAAAAACCCTCGAATCATCAAAAGTCAAAAGTTTCCAAATTAGGGTTTCCTTAAGAAGTCAACTGAATATTGACCAAGCATAACTTTCACATGCTTCATCAGCTTTTCCCCAACCAAAGCCCATTTTGAAGGGAATTAAATTCTCTACAACTTTAAAACTATGTGGTCAAGTCAGAAAAAATGCATCATTTGAGAGATATAAGCAAATACATTACATGTCATTTAAAAAGTCAACAAAAAGACACTTTTTGTCAAGGAAACTTACATCAATATAAAATCTTTAAAATAAAAATGGTCAATATATAGGTCGTAGAGGACATCTTGAGCTTTCCAAAAATTCCAATATTACTTTCAAAAGATGAAAATTGAGTGAGTTATGACTATTGCAAGTTGGGAAATTTTGAGCAAATGCATGGAGTTCAAAGTGAGCAAGTTTGATATTTTGGACTATTGGGCCATGGTTTTGAGATCCAAACGTGTGTTATACTCTTCATATACCTCATAATTCATTCATACACCTTTTGGCCTTGTTTTATTTTAATTATTTTAATTATTTTTGATTTAATTCATTAATAATATAAAATAATATAAGATAAAATCATATCTTTTTGTACAAGAGTCCAAGCCCATTTATTTTTGCCCTTAAAATTATCTATATATTCAGGCATCAAGACAAGAGCAAAGACACGAAATCCTTGTACAAAAAATTTGTCAAAAAAACATCAAAAATTTCCAAGAACCCTAAGTTTTGAAAACTCTATTTTCAAGCCTCGTCACCACCAAACTTCCATTCCATTCAATTCCAGGAACATTGAAGGGTTAGATTGGATCGGTTACCATGATCCAAAGGATCTGAGCTAGTATACATGCACCACTGTTTTTGAATTATTTCATGATTCTTGTATTTTTGTTTTTATGATGTTTTAACACACACTAACGCCACGAACGTGCTCCTGGGATGCTAATGTCCAGGTTTGAATCATAGCATGAGTCTCATGCTAGCTGAACCATGAATTACCATGATCAAACCGATTCATGTTATTTTTACCATGCCTCATAAACCAGGACGAATTAGCCCTAAAAAATGTTCCCATTGGATTCACAGCCCCTGTTTAAGGGGGTATGATATTGTTGGATCATTAACATTTTGTTTTTTGCAGGTTTTAAAATAACAGGTCGCCGAAGAAGACGACCTAAGCTAGGTCTCCAGTGCTTCTCTGACCAATATATTTGATTATATAATATATATTTATTATTCAGTTGTATTAATGGATGTATCACCACCCCAGTGGTTAAAACGCGCACGCTAAGTCATTCCTCCCTCTGGTCACGAGTTCGATCCCCGATTTTTCTATTTTTACATATTTCTCAGGTTTTTGCAGTTTGGTTATAAAACATGTTGGATGTGTATCCTAGCACAGGCGCACACTTGGCGTTGTGGTATGCATGTTGCTTGAAGGTCTTGGGGGGCATGAGTTCAACACTCATCTCCAACATTCTTTTTTCTCTATTTTTTTACTAACATTGTTTTCTTTTTATTAACCCTAATTTTTTAATAAACCCTAATTATTTTTTAATCAACATTAAAAAAATAGGTTTAGTCTCTTTTTCATGAATTAATCTTGATTTTTTTATTAATTAGGATAATTAGTGTAGATTAATTTAATTACTTTACTTTTTCGATTAATTAAAATCAACCAAGACTTTAGGGTTTGTTTAATTTAATCACTTAATAAATTTTTCTTCTAAATTCAAATCAACTAGGCTTTAGGTTAAATCATTAATTATTTTTCATCAAAAAATTTCTTCGTTTCTTTTCCTTTTTTACTGCTTCGCGCGCTTTATTATTTGTGCATTAGTTTTTCCTATTATGTAATTGCTACGGAATGTAATAGCTTAAATTAGGGATTTTGATTTCTTTCTTTCCCCCAATTTTTGTGGTTTGTACCCCCCCTTCCCCGAAGCTCTGTAATAGTGTAGGACTTTTAATTTCTACAATTTACTGCTTTCCTTATTACTACTAGTAACTAGGGCATGTATGGCAAGATATAAAATCAATCGTTAGATAACCCTAATTAAGATAAAATAACTGAATTTGATACATTATTCACACACTCACCTCTAGCGTAACCCCACTTGTTGCGTTCGAATAAACAACCATGTCCTTCGAACGTGGGGACACTTTAGTGCTGTCCTCCGATTAAAAAGATCGTAGTCCCTCGATGACCCTTTAGAATGTTGCCTTCGGTAAACGATCTTAGTCCCTTACGATAAAATTTCTAATTCGTCCTTAAAACTTGCCTTTATAAATGTACGATGACACGCGCCTGTCCCTTCACATCCAACGATAAGGCTTCCTGCTAACTAATGGTAGGGTAGAACTATCTAAGAGGAGGAAAATAACATGAAATACTTTTGAGTAAGGGTAGAATACTGTTAATCGCTTGCTCACACAAAAAAACATTTTTTCACACAAACACTTTTCTCAAAAATATTTTCAAAACAAACACTTTGTATGCATTCTCAACTGATACGAGAATCATTACAAAGTTTTCCAAACTTATGCATTTTCAAAATATTTTCAAACATTCATACACAAAAGCATTTCAAACAAAGTGAGCCAGTGATTAAGAGCCCGTAGAAAACTACGGATGGAAAGGGTGCTAACACCTTCCTTTTTCATAACTTACCCCCCGAACTCAGAAAATTCTTGAAGGTCTTTCCCGTTCTCTTCACCCTTTCCTTATTGGATAAAAGAATATTCGGCAGAGACTCTTGCTATCCACAACATTTACGATAAAACGCAAAACCAAGTCAGTTCTCCCACCATATAAGAATTATGCTTGGATGAATGTCTATGAATATGCTAAGATTTTATTTTGAATGTCTTATTCACATTGGATTCCTTTTTATTATTATTATTTTTCCAAGTTTTACTATTTTATTTGTGAGTATTCCAAAATAAATACACAAATGAAATACCAAAACAAATTACTTTATATTAAATAGAATCCATCATCCTTGAAAGTGAAATACAATCCAAGATTCGAAACAAATACTGAATGGGAACGCTGAATCAAAAACAAGTATAATATACTGAACAAAAAAACAAAAGGGAAACTAAAATCTCCTAAGCACGTTTGTGGATCTCTGCTCTAAAAACATCCACCATCTCCTACAAAGTTGGAGGAAGTCTTCAACGTCCTTCAAAAAAGAGACCATCACGACTTCTGCATGTTTGAAGCTTCTAGGAACGTCACTAATGAGATTGTTTGCTTGGAAGGCATGTTTTGCATGCTTGTCTTTGTATCTTAGATACTCCTTTTATAGTTTCGGGATTATGATCTTGTTATCTTCTCCTTCTTGAGCTATCTTTGTGTATTTCTCTTCCCAATATCTCTTTCCATCCCTCATCTCGTTATAGAGTTACCTTTGTATAAGGAAATCTTTTTGGAGGCATTCTAACTCTTGGAAGACTTATTCATATTCCACCACCTTTTGAGAGAGAAATTCTTCTAATCTCATTTTCCTAAGGCGCTCTCTCTCCTATTCTTGTTGGTTTCTTGGAGGCCCGTGATAAGGATTTGGGTTTGCTTCTCTGAATCTAGGGCACCTTCCACCAGTGCTTGAATTTGGGCTCTCAGATCTTCTTCCAATTCTTCTTTGTCTTGCAATGCTTTATCATACCATTTCTTTAGCCTTGCAATTTCCCTAGCAGTATCATCTAACTGTTGATTGTGGGAATTAAGATTGAGAGTATCACTTAGCAGCCTCTCGGTTGAACGCTTTCTCTTAGACCTTTCTTTTTCAACCAGTTCACAGTCATTCTGAATTTGTTGGTCTTTTAGCACAAGTTTTGGTTGCAACTGACTTTTCTCAATATCAAGGTCATAAAAGCCATGCTCCAAATTCTCCTTGTCTCTTTGAGCTTGCTCAAGGGAATTGTTTAACTCTTCTATCTCCTCCACTGACATCGGAAGAGGATATGGCATGTTTGGTATGTATGTAGGATTATTATCAAATGGTAGTTTGACAATTTGAACCATCTCCAAAACCAATTTAGTATAAGTCTCTCTTGCCACCATATTCTTCCTTCTAAATTCAGCACCTTTCTTGTGAACCTTACCCCAAGCTCAGATGATTTTTCAAGTAACTCGGGGTTATTCTTACTTATATCATAAAGGACAAATTGTTAAAGTTGTTCGTCGGAAGGTTTATCTTCCAAAGGATACGCAAGTTGACATAAAGCCAAAGTGGAGTTATATTTAATGCATCCACTCGTTCTAATCAGAGGAAGGTTTAGAAATTCTCCACAGCTAATGACAATATCACCTATGTTCAACCTCCTAGCATACTACAAAACAAAATTAGCTGTAAGAGCCCTCAACTTTTGGGACCATTCATTCTTTGTTAAGTCCTTAACCATGTAGTCCTCTTTGTAGAGGTGATAAATGAGCCAAGAATATAAGAGAGGAATACAACAATTTATCACTCCTCTCCCCTTTCCATAATGTGTATGCAGGGTGTAGTAAACATCAGCAAGTAAAGTAGGAGTAAAATCCACATTCAAAACTTTTACGGCCCAAAATACATTAATGGCCGCAAAATCAATTTAGTCGATAGTATTTGAAAATAACAACAAACCAAAAATTACTCGTACCAAGCAGTCCACACAAGCTTCCCATTCTTTCTATCAGCAAAAGAAAGAGCCTTATATTCTAAGTACTGCATTTTAATACCTTGAACTTCACCATATTTTTTTGTAATTGAGTAGAAGATCAGTGAAAGGCATCCCTAATTCCTTAGACAAATTTATGACACTAATAGTCTGTCAAATTCCTTTGTAAGCTTCATCTTTAATTTTAGAGAAATCCAAGATCCTATCAAATTTTTCCAAAGTAGGTGCTAGTTGAAAATTCTGGAAAGTGAAACATATCAGCGGAGGGTTCTAGAATTGAGCGAGGGCAGTGAAGGCTTCCACTTGCACAATTATCTTGTTCAACTCAAGGATATTCCCATAGAGTCGAACTAAAATCTTCATAGATTTCTATGTAAATTTTCCCCTAATCAGTTTGATCTTCTTCATACCAGGAACCACTATGCTAACTCAGACAATTTGTTTCTTATTGGCATTCATCTTTAGGATACTCACCAAAAACATTTGATTATTTTTTCTTAGAAATACTATAAATTAGAGAAGGAAAATGAAAAAATAATGAATATTTTGAAATATGATGATGTATGTATGCATGGTGATGTAACATGGTAGTAGGATTGTGAAAGGTATTCTTAGTAGGTAGGTACCTAGTTTCGTATTACAGATATTCTACCCTCCCCATAAGGGTGGCTTCCTTAAGGGAATCATGGATAACACTATAGGGAAAGGCAAAAAGGCATCCCTTAAGTGGAGCCTCTTTATAGATCAAGACTTTCGTCTCTTAGGTCGTACAAGGTCTCACCATGAGATTTTGTTTTAGGGTTATACAAAGAGTCATTGGCCAAATCCTGAAGTCCTAACTCCTAGAGAGTCTAGCCCTCTAAAAAGTATTCTTCGAAACTCAACCGACTCTAGGAGAAGTCGTCCCAAAAACTCATAGGGATGTTAAACGCCCTTCACCAATAGACGATCCTTCTTCTAAGGTTTGATACATATATGAATTTAAATCCCACCCAAAGTAAAATAATATGATAACAATGATAATATGAATAAATAAATGAACAAATAAATAAACATATATAGAAACACAACATATCAAAAATAGAAGAAAAAAAAGAACCCAAGAAACCCTACACCTAAAAGGAAAGGGTAGACTCTAAACTCTGGGGTTATGTCCCCAATGAAGTCACTAGTTCTCGTAACCGGAAAAAATAAGAGCCCCCATCATTAATGTTTATCCTAAGGATGGAGGAATAACGGATAATCCTAATTTGTACATAGATTCTAAATTCGTAAGTCAATTAGACAAAGGGAAGGTGTTATGCACCTTTCATCTCCCATGTTCTCAAGGGACTCCACATTTAGGTTTAAGGGTAAGATGGGTATTCAAAGTCAATGTTTATATATATTCGAGAAAAGAATTTTAGTTTTTTAGTTATAAACTCGTCTTTATTTTAACCGCGTACCTACATATCTCCTTGCGAAGAATCAGAGTCCAATTTCGTAGTTCGTATGAGTTTGGTTAGTTTTTTTATAGATTGTGGAAATGTTTAGGATTATCCTTGAAACTTGTCTGAGTTTGAAAATAGCGTAGTCGTAGACGTAATTCTCATTTAATAGAAAATATATCCACAATCCTTTTTTAAAATGAAGTTAAATTTAAAATTAAGTTAGTAAAATTGATGTTAAGTTTGATGGATTAGCTGTCTTAGAATGCATGACGAAGTTTGAAAAATAAGTTTGAACGATAAAAAGTTGTTTAATGAATTGATAAAAAAAAGTTAGTATCTAAAAAATAGTAAATAAATAATTCCAAATATAAGATATTAAATATATTAAATATTTAATAATAGTTTAATATTTATTTATCACAGTGACTTTTTTATAATAAATTCAAAAATACTATTTTAATGCAACATGATAAAATAATATGAGAAGAATTAACATAAGATATAAATTAATTGAAATAACATTAATTAAACGAATTAAATTATTAATCAAAATAAATTACATAAATTAAATAAATAAATTATTTAAATAAATCAGGGGTGTACTTTTAGTTAAGGTAGAAAATCTTAGGGGTGCCTATAGCAAGGACCTGAGCCCAGGATTTTTGTTCGAAACCCAACGCGTGGGGGGTGCAAATCTATGTTGAGCAAGTAATTGGGGAGTGTGAATAGAATGGGCTTACGCCTAATAATTATTTGAGTTTCGTATTGATTTCGTGCAGACAATCTAGGGAGGTTACCATGGACTAGCACAATGATGGACGTTCAATTATGACAGGGAGTTAGAAGTGGAACCTCTTTGAATTCTACTTATTTTAGGAGCCATTTACACTATAATAAAAACACAAATACACGACAAAAAGCAAGGAAAATAACCTGAGAAGTGAGTATCAAAGAAGAGTGAAAGCAAGGAAGAGAGGATGGTGTGGTGTGAAAATGGAAAGAAAATTGTTATTTATAGGCCATTCTGCAAGCCATGATGCACATGATAGCCTGCATCGTGTGTGCGATGCTAACGTTCCACCCTAAACGGGTAGATGTTATTACCATTACCATCGTGCGCGTGATACCTATCATTGCGAGCGCGGTGCAACTTTTTTCTACTTTTCTTCCTCTTTCTCCATTCATAATTTTTATACCTTATTTTTCTACCATATCACTTTTCCTTTGATAAACTATAAAAAGAACATGATTAAATCAATAACATTAAATAAATAAAAAAATTTCGACTTGATTAATTTAAAATATTTGTTATTCAAAAGAACATGATTAATTCAATAACATGAAATAAACTATTTAATAACATGATTAATTTAAATTTTTTGCTACCATATCACTTTCCCATCAAGCACTTATTTATCGTCATTATCTTGACGTGTAATGCCTAATGTATATTAGGCGCAAGGGCTTACCCTATGTTGTACATAATCATCCGACCATTTATTTATCTTGTTTGTTTCCTTAAACTTTAACTTGGTAACATGTTTCCAAGTCGTTTGTATATTGCATCCATTCACAAGCATTAAAAATGACCTGCTCATTATTAAATTGTAACATGAGGTCACTTGGTTAAATATCAACTAGTGCTTTACTAGTTGCCAAGAATGGCCTTCCGAGAATTAAAGAATTCTTAGTGTCTCCTTTCATGCCCACCATCACAAAATCTGCAGGAAAAATTAAACCATCCAGACATACCAAAACATTCTTTAATATTCCATAGGGGTGAGTAACATAAAGATCGACTAACGTGAGAATCATGTCAGTAGGTTTTGGCTCTCCCAAATTTAATACCTTTGTTATTTTCTGGGTCATCGATTTGCTGCTCGATCCTAAATCATATAAATCATATGGAAACTTAAATTTCCCGATATTACAAGGAATAATGAACTTACCTCGACCCTTCAGCTTACGAGGGATATTTCTGTGCAATATAGCATTGCACTTATCAGGAGCATCAGTATGTTCACCTTATTTATCTTTCTTCTGACCACATAAAAATTCCTTCAGAAACTTAGAATATTTAGGAAATAGTTATAAAATTTCATTAAAAGAAAAAATTACCTGAAGATTAGTAATCATCTCTTTAAATTTTTTAAATAACCCTGCTTCATTTTCCTTTATTGGTTTCTTCTTAAGGATGTAATTAGGAGCTTTGATATAGTAGGGAAGCTCGGAACTATGGTCGTTTAAGATCTATTTCTTAGTCCTCGTCAAGGGTGAGTTTCTATCTATAAGTTGATCATTTGTGACTCCTCTCTCAGAAGATTCACTAGTGTTTTCACTCACCTCTTGTTCGTTCTAAACTTCTACCTATTCCACTATCTCATCCTTCTTCAAATTGGTGTTCCTTTCTAACCCCTACTCTAATGCTTTACAAGTTTCATTCTTAGGGTTATCAACTATGTTACCAATAAATCCTTCATTTGAACTAGGTAAAGCAACCACCTGTTTCGATAATTGACCAATCTGCATTTCTAGATATTTGATGGACGCATTATGGTTCTTACTCATGGTTTCATGTTGTTTGCTTACCTGGTCAAAGATAATTTGAGTTTCCTGAATGAACTTATTTAATGTCTCTTCCAAGGGTGATGGTTTCCTATGCACATGAGCTTGCTGAGCCTATGGAGTACCTTGGTTTCCCTTTGAGGGTTGATTATTACTCCATTTGAAAGCATTCCATATAAGTTATAATAAACTCAAGTATACATATCACAATGTTTGCTAGTTATTACAATAGTGAAATGCTATAACTATAGTGAAATTCTAAAAAAAATACTCCAAATTCTGGCGATGTGTATCGAACCCTAAACCTCTATATTTTACTACAATTGTGTTTTACAACCGTAGTGATATCTAACACGCTACTAGTTTTTTTACTTTGGTTTCTATACCATAACTTACCTTAACACTGTTGATCAACTGTGATGGTGACCCTTTATGAGTTATAGTGAAAGGACCCTTCTGTAGTAGTGGTGAAGGAATTGTAGTCAAAACCTATGAATCTTAGTGATAAGGTGGCTCTTCATTCGCAAGAGTGAAAACTTTTGTTGTGTTGTCTTAAATGTTGACCAAATAACTTATAAGAGAGGCGAATTTCGATAGTTGGTTTTTGAAATCTTTTTATCAAAATGATTGATTGTACTTGGTCAATTTTAAGAAACAGTGTGAGGCCAAAAATTAAGCACGAAAGATAAATAACATGAAAATATAAGAGAAGAGGCTGGAAAGAACACATCATAACTTGTATTGGTTAACTCTTAAATTATTTAGTCTAATCAAGAAATAAGTGTTTCCTCAAACAGTGAATAAAGATCCTTTCTTACATTCCTTTTAGCATAAAAAAGGTAAATCTTGAGTGTTTAGTTACAAAAGGAATCTGAAGACTATTTATATATGAATGCACTACTTAATATCACTGAAGATTTATCTTCACATGAATTCCATCTGATCATAATCTTTCAAAGATAAGTTTATATTTTATCTCCAATTGAGAACTCACTTATATATATATATATATATATATATATATATATATATATATATATATATATATATATATATATATATATATATATATATATATATATATATATATATATATATATATATATATATATATATATATATATATATATATATATATATATATATATATATATATATATATATATATATATATCATCCCATGGTGTTGCTTCTTTGTGTTAGTGTGTGTGGCACTTTTAGCGAGTGGAAAAAGAGAGAATAAGGAAAATAATGATTGTATTATTGAATTGAATTCTTACAAATAATGATACAAATTATGAATATTTTTATACACCTAACTTATACATTAAGTAGGTTAACAAACCCTAATTGGCCTTGGACTTAGGTTACAGAACTTGGATTAGGTCTAATATCTCAACATACTCCCTATAATCCAAGTTGTCAAACATACTCTAAAATTAGTCAATCTAAACTATTTCTAATTTTTTTCTCAAATTCAGGAATTTGTCGATCTTCAATCATTTGGTGAAAATGTTGGTCAACTATGCTTCACTTGAGCAATGCCTAACTTCAAGTTCATCTCGATTTACCTTTTCCCTCAAGAAGGGAAATTTAGCTTCGATATGCTTACTTCTTCCATGCAGAACTAGATTTTTCACCGAATTTATGGATGACTTGTTGTCAATTTGCAACACAAGAGATTTCTTAACTTAGACCTCCATTTATTCAAGTACCAATATGATCCAAGTTACTTGAAATGTAGCATAGGATCCTGCTATATGTTCAGCTTCTCATGATGATAATTCCACCACAAGTTGCTTTTTTGAGCACCATGAGATTGGGGCACCAAATACTTGAAAGAAATATCTGGTTGTTCTTCTTATATCTTCTTTATATCCACACCAATCAACCTTTGGAAAAAAATTAATTGTTACCTCTTTGCTTTCAGAGTCTCGTCAAAATAGAATTCCTTAGTTTATCGATTCTTTTAAGTATCTCATAATTCTTCTTGCAGCCTCCATGTGTGACACCTTTGGTTCACTAATGTATCTTCTTACTAATCCGACTATGAAACATATACCAGGTCTATTATTGCACACATACCTTAGAGATCCAACTAGTTGTTTAAACAAAGTTAGATAGACTTTGTCTTCTTCTCCAACTTCAAATATGGTTCGATGAGTGAAGATGCTGGAGTCAAATCATCCATCCCGAATCTCTTGAGTATCTCTTGGAAATAATTCCTTTAATACAACACCATACCTTTCTTCGACATTTGAAAGTCTATGCCTAGAAAATAAGAAAAGTTTCCCAAATTCTACATTTAAAATTCCTTGATCATCAGCTCTTTGAAATTCGACAAGTTCTCCAAGCTATTTCCAGTTACCACCAATTCATTAACATGTAAGAAAATGATTGTTATATCTTTTGCTACAACCTGAACATAGACACCATACTTAGACTTGCATTTTACAAATCCCAATTTGACTAAGTATGAGTAGATCTTCTTGGTTCTATGCTCTAGGTGCCTGTTTGAGGCCATAGAGCACTATGTGCAACTTATATACTTTACTCACTTCATTTTGAATCACAAACCCAGGAGGTTGTGTGACATATACCTCTTCATCTAAAGGACTACTCATAAATGCTTACTTCACATTTAAATGAAATATCGACCAGCCTTGGTTGCATGCCAATGCTATCACTAGTCGAACAGTCTCCAATCTTGCTACTGGGGAAAATACTTTAGAGTAGTCAAGTCCTGCTCTTTGAAGAAAACCTCAAGCTACTAATATTGCTTTATGTCTTGCTATCAATCCATTAACATTATGTTTCAACTTGAACACCCACTTTACTTCGATAGCTTTTGTATGTGTTGGCAATTTTACTAACTCTTGTGTGTTGTTTATCTCAATTTCCTGTAACTCTTTGACCATAGAAAAATTCCATTGTTTAATATTCAAAGCCCCATTATAGTTGATTGGTTCAACACCTGCAAGTAAAGCAAAATGAACTAATTCTCCATCTGGTTTGACTTCATCATCACCAACCACTTCATAGTCCTGAAGTCTTGCTGGAAGAACTCTAGTTCTTTGAGGTCTTTGGCTTGTACTATCCATACCCTCTTCGACTTTTATTGTTTCTAGAATGTCAATAACTTCTTCAACTTCTACTTGGACTGGAATATTGGCAATTTCTTCTACTTCGACTTCCTCAATTTCTTCGTCGAAGCCATAACTCATCAATGGCTTGTTAATTGCATCACCAGAATTCCAATCCCAAGAAGATTTTTCATCAACCATAATATCCCGACTTAACACAATCATCTCATTAATTGGATTGAATAACATGTATGCACCAGTCTTGTGATATCCTACTAGAATCATAGGTTCACTCTTGTCATCAAGCTTCCTTCTTCTCGCATCAAGAACATGCTTGTAAAACATAGATCCAAACAACTTCAAATGACTTACTGATGATCGTTTTCCACTTCACACTTCTTCAGGAACCTTGTTCTTCAATTTCTTAGTAAGGCACCTCTTCAAGATATAAACTACAGTCGAAACAGCTTCACCCCATAAGGATTTTGGAAAATTCTTCTACTTTAGCATGCATCTTGCCATATCCAATATGGGTTTGTTTCTTCTTTCTGCAATTCCATTATGTTGAGGCATATAAAGAGTAGTTACCTCATGATCGACACCATGTTCTACATAGAAATCTTCAAACAACTTAGATGTGTATTCGCCACCTCCATTTGTTCTCAGAACTTTGATCTTCTTCTCACTCTAGTTTTTTTACAAGTATCTTGAATATCTTAAAGATTTCAAATACTCACCATTTCTCTTGATCACATATATCCACAACTTTTGACTAAACTCATCGACAAGCGAAACAAAATACATGTTTCCACCAATTGTATATTCTTCGAACGGGACATATACATCTCAATGTGTCACTTCGATATTGCAGGATGATCTCATTGGCATAGTCGAAAGGAAGGAATTTCTAGATTGCTTTATGACTAAACAACCTTCACAGATTTTGTCGGGCATCTCAAGACTTGGGATACTAGTTACCATATCTTGAGTAATCAGTTGATTGAATGATCGAAAGTTCAAATGTCCAAACCTAAAATGCCACAAGTAAATATCCTTGTGGTCGGCAATAATTTTTAGACATTGTACTTCAGTCTAACTGATCATGGTCGTAAATGTCAAATTCTTCAATAACTAAGATTTTAATACCAAATTGTTATGGGTGTCTAACAATTTTAAAGCTCCATCTTTTATGACAATTGAGAAACCTTTTTCGACCAGTTTTTAACACTTAACATATGGCACTTCATTCCACGTACATGGAGTACATATTTGATCATAACTTTCCCTCTATTACTCATTTTGAAAAACTATATTTCTAGTACCTTCTTCCTGCAATGAACTATTATCAGCAAGTTTTACCTTTCTCTTCTACGACTCGTCGAAATCATCCAACCACATCTTTTGACCAGGCATGTGATTTGAGCAGCCTAAGCCGAGGAATCAGATCTTGGATTTGATATGGTTATCTGCAACTACAGTCATAACCACCATACCTTTAAAATCATTTGAATCTTAGTGTGTAAGGTTCACTCTTTCGTCCTTTCCTTTTATCGATCCATTATTTTTCTTGTACCAACAATGCTTGGCCAGGTGACATCACTTTTCAAAGTTATATCAATGCACACCTTTTTATCTTCTTTGTCCTTTTGATAGTTTCCTCCTCCTTTTTTTTTTGAATATTCATAAGTCGTATCATCGACTTGATGCTTATGAGGGTTCGACCAAGACTTCTTGCCTAGAGTTTTGTCGACTCTACCTTTGAGTTTGTTAGAACCAACATTATTTTTCCATGATTTAGCCTGTAGTTCCTGTATCGAGTCTTGAACTCATTTCCTTCTGGAAATCCTAATTTCATACGCTTCCAACGAACCAACCAAGTCTTCCAATTTTAGGGTTTCAATTTGGTTATATTCTTGAATAGCTACGATAACATGATCAAAGTGAGAGGTCAACATACACATTAGTTTCTCAACTATCATCTTATCAGTTATAATTTCACTATAATCCTTCATGATATGGACGAGTTTTTGTGCCTTCGACACATACTCTACAATATTTTTGTCTTCTCCCATCGACAATAATTCATATTGTCGATGCAAGGTCGCCAAATTAACAATCTTGACTTTCTCACCTCCTTCATAGTACTAGATAAGAATATCCCATGCCTCATTCGTCGATTCATCATAAGAGATCCTGTTGAAATTTTATGCATCGACTGTTGTTTGAATGCAATACGCAGCCTTATAATCCTTCTTATTGGTTTTGTTGTGGGTGGTTTTCCATAGGTTGTTTTCATTTGCGGCCAGCGCTAGAATGTCATCGGTAACCACTTCTAGGATTTTATGAAAACCAAACAGAGATTGCATCTATTTTCTCCATCGAATCCAATTCTTATCATCAAGTGTTGGAAGAGAATTCGGAATGCCATTAGTATCATTCATCTTCACAATGATTGATTGACAAATGTAGTGGTATAAATGTTGAGACTAAGCCATTGAATTGACTTAACTTGTACATATCAAATAAAAATCGTCACTACGCTTTATTATTTCCAAAGGAAATGAGAAAAGAGTGAATAAAGCCAAAAAATAGAGGGAGAGAATCTAGGTGCGGGGGTTGGTTATTCAAAGGGAATATATTATCACCCTAAACATCTACGGTAATCCGTAGGAACCTCTTCAAAAATCTGTTTATTTTGGCTATAAAAGGTGTATACAAAAATAGATGGTGGAGATGGAAAAAGAAGTATTTTTATACAATTTTTGCATCCGCCGTGGTTGTGAACCTTTAGTGCCTACGTACCACCTTCCATGAAAAAGGGTATCATGGTTGTTGTACCCCAAAATTTGCCCTCTCATATTCCTCAAAACATTGCAAGGAAAATCTCCAAGTTGCTCAAGTTTGCTCAAGAGTGGGTCAGACAAGTCATCTCCTAAGGCAGTCTATCCCAAATTAGGGTTTCATATTGCATCAAGATCCTTGAGTCAAAATGACCTCAATTTCTCCCCAATGTCCTAATATGCTCTCAATATCATCCATGTCAAATTTCAAGCCTTGCAGAGGAAGTTTGCTCAGTCAATTGCTCAAAGGGTCCAAAAATCGACTGTGCTAGGGCAAAAGTCAACTGTGACCTATAAACAGTCAAACTTCACGATTTTTTGTCAACATTTTCATTTTGAAGGATATTTAATCATTTGATCAAGGGTTGATCATGATTCATCAAGGATTGCTCAAAATTCATCAAGACTCAAAAGTTGCTAAATTAGGGTTTTGTAGGAAAAGTCAACTCAACTTTGACCAAGCATAACGTTCTCATACTTTATTAGAAATGACCCATCCAAAGCTCATTTTGAAGAGGATGAAACTTCCTACAATCCATATTCATACCCCAAGATAAAAAAATTCACTCACAAGAAGTTACAAATTTGGACATTATAGGTCATTTTTGAAAGTCAACAAAAACACCTTTTTTGCTAAAGCTTATAACTTGAGCATGGAACATAAAATTGAGATGAGACCAAAAGGGTTGGTTATAGGACACCTCAAGATTTCTAAAAAGTCCAAGAACACTTCCAAAAGTTCAAAATTGAAGAAGTTATGCATTATTGAAGTTGGACATTTTTGCAAAATTGCCAAAAGTCAACTATCCCCAAAACTTAAAATTTTCTCAAATGGGCCCATTCTTTTCCACTTAATTTGAGCATGCATCATTGTCCACGTGTCCTAGCTTCAGCCATGAGCCCATATTTTATTTTTATTATTTTATTTGATTTTTTATTGAATTTATTCATTTTAAATCAAATTAAATCATAAAAAATCCAAAGCTTTGATTACCTAAGATTTTTTTGCTGTTTCAGGTTGTAATTATCATCATTACCATCATCAAACTCGAATCATACAATATCATGTGCAAAAAGATTGAGATTTGGCAAATTTGGCAAGTTGTAAAGAGTGAATCAAATCAAATTCCAATGCATTGATTTAGAGAGATTCAGTCCATAATTTCTACCCTAATGCAAAGCATGATACATAAGGAAGCAAAGGAAATTGAAATAAGGGTTGGGAGGCTGCAGAAAGAGGCAGAACAAAAATTGAAAAAAGCACCAAAAATCTTGAAATCGAATCCATGGTTAGAGGCATTTTCAGAAGCTGAGATCGGTCCCAATCTCTTCCTGGGTGTTCACACAAGCGATTTGGATCAAAAGCAAGCTTCCTCACACACCACAAAGCGCTGTAAGTATCACGATAACCCGCTCTGTTCATGAAATCGTAAATCTTAATTCTTGCATCATTTGAACAAATTGCTTGCATATTTGTAATCCTCACAACATTTCTAAGCTTTTTGCATTATTCAATTTTGTTTATCTAACCTGTAATGTAAAGTGCCATAGTTAGGGTTCTTGGAAGCATTTTTGGGGTTTCTCTTTTCAGGTGAAATTAGACTACAAGAGGGACATGGTTGTGACCGGGAGGGAAGGACGAGTACAACCATGTCTTTAAAACTCATTTTTGTGGCCTGGGGTGAATTTTGGAGCAAGCCTGCGCATTTAGCTGCGGATTCAAATCCGTAGGTAATATTATTACAGGCCTGAGGACAGGGATGAGTGTGTGTCATCCTCCGGTTGGCCCATTCAAATGTTTTTTTGCGCATTTTATTTTTCTGGTCAATAATTGCAGTTTTGTTATATTATTATTATTATATAATATGTTAACAAACAAAACAGTTCAACGTAGTGGCAAGGCAGGTGTCCAATATCCATCAGGACCTGGGTTCGAATCCTTGGTCCCCCAATTCTTATTTGATTTTTTCTTTCAGGTAATTGTGTGTGTATTCAGGGTTACATCATACCATACGCCCTCGTTCATGCAGTAGCCAGATAGCCATTGGCTAGATCTGGTGGCTAGGATCTGAAGGTCCACCATGTAGCCAAGTCAGTGCACACACACCAAATCCAGGAAAGGTCAACAAGGCTAGCATTTTGGGCCTCAGGATTGCTGATCCACACTCCCAATTTCAGGCCCTTACCCCCTTACTCTCATCTATTTTATTTTTATTAATTGCTTTATTATTATTTTTATTTAATTACTAACCAATCAAAAATCTTTTCCTTATAAAATTAAAAAAAAACACAAAATTATTTTTTTTATCAAATCAAATTTAAATTTTTTTATTTTTTAATAAATACTAATTAAATTCATTTAGGTTTTAATTAGAATAACTTTAACTTATTTTTTGTAAATAATTAAAATTAAATTAGATTCAATTAGGTTTTAATTACTAACTTAATTATTTTATTTTCTTTCTTAAAATAACACAAACCCAAAAATAATTTACTTTTATTAATTAATTTAATTAATTTAATTTAGTAATTGATTTAGGTTAATTTCTCTTTTAAAATAAAAAACAACAAAGATATTTCTCTTTAACCAAAAAAGGGTCAAAACCCGAACCATTCACACTCGATCTAATTTCCTGCACGCGTTGCTTTCTTTTATCATATTAATGTACATGCCTCCAGTTTGTAATAATTAATAGGACCTTTATTTATTTTTTATCGCTTTATTTATTTTTAAAGGGTTTGTCTTTGGCGATGTAAATACCCGACGCCTTGTAATTTAAATTCCGCATTTTTATTTCTGTAAAATATAACTGTTAAATGTTTGATAATAGGGGATGCATGACAAGACTGAATGTTTTAACCTAAAATCAACTTAGATCACCATTAACATGTACAAAGACAAAATAACTGAAAACGATACACTCGCACATGCGCACTCTTAGGGTACACCGCACTTGGTTGCCTTCGTACGCGGTCATTGAGTATAGGTCACTTTAGAGGTCGTCCTCTTGTCTAAAGATCATAGTCGCCTCGAAACGGTTGCCTCGGATATTGTTGCCTCAAACAAATGATCTAAGACATTAGGGTTACCGCTAAGGCGTCCTAACATTGCTTTAGTGACCGCATGTCCCTCATTCGAATTGACCCTTAAACTCCAACGACGGTGCTACCCACTCATTCATAGTGGGATATCATTGTCTAAAGGACATTAGCATAGAATGATTCCTTTTTTGAGTAGGTAGATGGTTCTTAAGTACTTGCTCTTTCCAAACACAAAAACTTTTCACACTTACACTTTTCGAACAAAGTTTTCAAAAACACGTCATACGCTCTTGAGGATAGAAGCAAGAGTTAAATCGAAGTTTTCAAACAAAAACTTTTTCAAACCCACAAGCACAAAGAAAACAATTTTGAAAACAATGAGCAAGTACCTAAGATCCCGCGGATAACCACGAATAGAAAGGATGCTAATACCTTCCCTTTCTATAATCTACCCCCCGAACCCGAGAAATATCTCGAAAAAGGAATTTTTCTGTGCTTTTTTCCTTTCCTTGTTGGATAAAATAAAAGTCGGTGGCGACTCTTGCTTACCGCGACATTTTGCAAACAAAAAACGCAAAACGCAAACCAGCATTCCAAAACAGTCAGTTCTTCCCACCGTATCACAGAACTGGCGACTCTGCTGGGGACGCTTAATAAGTGGGGTGTACCTTAGGAATAGTTCATATTGTTTTCAATTGCTTGATTTGTATGCTTTATCTTTGTGGGTTTGAATTGGAGTTACTATAGATCCTAACCCGGATCTGGGGGATACCCTTTAGGTAAGTAGCAATAAACTGTGAGGGAACTGTACGGCGTAGACCGATACGGTTGAAGCAGTAGCTACGTTGGTGTGGCACTTTAGTATGTACCGATATCCCTTATGGCGCAACGAGGAGAATATGGGTCTGCTAAGGGGTCATTAAGCACCAACTGACCTTAGAACCTTTAAATTGACCAACTTGGCCATAGAACAGTAGCAGTATGCTACACTCATTGAGACTAAACTCTCGTGATGATTCTAGCCGCAAGAAAAGGTTTCTAAACTGGAATTATGACCGATTGAGGGTAGTCAGTGATATTGAGATCCTCTAGAACCCGGTTACTATTTTTAGGACAGGTTTGAACCAACTGAACTGAAAGAGGGTAGTACCTAAGCTCCTTGCCAGCCTGAAATCTAAGGGATATATATGTGACTTGTGTGTCCTTACCATGTTTTCTATTTGTGGATACTTGTGGTGTGTTTTCTATCATGACGTCATGACATCATGACATTACATGCATCTTGCATTGGACTAACCTATTTCAAAGACAGGAGGGGTTCATCTTTGTTCTGTTTTGTAGGTCATGGAACCCATGCGTGGGAACACCATTCGGATCAACTTTGTCCAGGTTCCCACTCAGCTTAAGGAATTGGTTGCAAAGATTTTAGATACTACCTCCTTTATCAGAAGACATGGTCACCTCTTGGGTTTGGTCACTTCCAAATTGGACGAGCAGATGATTAGTGTCTTGGTCCAGTTCTTTGATCCACTGTACCACTGCTTTACTTTTCCGGACTACCAATTGGTCCCTACCTTGGAAGAGTTCTCTGATCTTCTTGGTATCTCTATTCTGGAGCAGACCCCGTTCACAGGTTGGGAGAAGATCCTTAGGCCGGAAGAGATTGCTTCAGCCCTCCACCTGACAAAGGCTGAGGTAATGTGTAATTGGGAAACTCGTAGTGGAGTAAAGGGCTTTTTGACTAAATTCTTGGTCGGTAAAGCTAATCAGTTCTGGGACAGTCTAAACTTCCAGGCATTTGAAGACATTCTGGACCTTCTTATATATGGTTTGGTATTGTTTCCTAACTCAGATGCTTTCGTCGACGTGAATGCAGTGAAGATTTTCATGTCCGGTAATCCTGTGCCCACTCTCTTGGGTGACATTCTTCACTCTCTTTATGCCTGTACTGCTCGGAAGCGGGGAACCCTTATGTGCTGTGCTCCATTGCTGGAGAGGTGGTTTATTTCTCACCTCCCCAAATCAGTTTTGAAGAACATGAAAGGCATGGGCTGGACCTATAGGATTATGTCTCTCTCTCTCTCTCTCTCTCATAATGACATCATTTGGACTATCAAGGGCATGGAAGATGTGTCTATTATTGATCGATGTGGGGAATACCCCAATGTCCCACTGATAGGAACCAATGGAGGGATCACTTATAATCCGTGCTTAGCCTTACGTCAGTTTGGGCGAGCTAGGAGGGAAGGACCTCATGAGTTGCTGATGTCGAGCATTGTCTTTGATTTCCAAGGGGATAGTGACGAGCAACGCCGCAGATTCATAAGAGCTTGGGATAGAGTTCACAGGTCTGATCTGCACGAGCTGGGTGCAAAGACTTCTCTTCCGATGGAGCCATATCTTCGATGGGTTCAAATCCGTGCCCAAAAGCTGGGAATGCCGTATGAAGCCGTATTGCCTATAATTGTTGAGGTTGCTGATGAAGAAGGGGTTCCTCCTACCATTCTCCACCTGTACATGCCTACTGACATTGGGGCATTCAAGAGATCATGGATGCAGCTGAGAGAAGAACGGGATACTTACCGAGAAAAGTATCACGAGAAAGAGCTGAAGATTCAGAAGTTGACAAGGCAGCTGGAGAACGAGCGGATCCTCAATGACTATGTCCGCACTGACAAGAAATGACCATGGGAGCACTGATTGTCCTTTGATTATTTTTTTTTACTTTTCAGTTTTTCTTTCTTGTAACGCCTTAAAGGCATCTGTCGAACAATTGAATTTCAAAGTTTATCTAATAAAAGTGTGTTTCATTTCTTGGTTTACGAATTTGAATCCATAAAATCTTTGAAATCATATCATACGCATTTCATTCCATGCACCTCATAACAGGTACCCTTACAGGTTTTCTCATCTTCTTCGCTGTTTATTTCAGCACCATGTCTTCTGAAACTTCAACTGAACAAGCAATCAAGGCTCTACAGGCTCAAAATTCCCAATTCCAAGAATTGTTCATGAGTTTGGCTAAGGGTCAGCAAGATCTGAAGACCCTTATCCTGAAAGAGAAGAAGAAAAAGAAGAAGAAGACGGTCTTGTTCAATATGGGTCGCAGATTCGGAAACGATTTGCGAGAAGAGGTTGATCTGACCCCCTCATCTGGAGGGAAAGATAATCAGGAAGAAAGGAGGGCTCCTAGACCTGTGGTTTCAGACAACGAGACTGACTTCGACGAAGACCAGTATCCTCCGGTTGAGGATAGATATAAGCAACTGGAAGACCGATTGAGTGCGATGGAAGTTCAGAAAGTGCCTGGTCTGGATTTTGGTGATCTGGGTCTGTCATCTGGGGTGGTGATTCCCCATAAGTTCAAAGCACCGATCTTTTCTAAATACGACGGGGTTTCTTGCCCAAAACTGCACCTCCGT
Organism: Vicia faba; assembly: GCA_948472305.1. Lineage (NCBI taxonomy): Eukaryota > Viridiplantae > Streptophyta > Magnoliopsida > Fabales > Fabaceae > Vicia > Vicia faba. Next base: position 563,393,261 of record OX451738.1, on the reverse strand, counting down.
TCATATGTTAGGAAGATTCAGCCATACACCGCTGACAAGAACCTTTGGATCCACTTCTTTTAAGACAATCTCTCAGGGACTCAGCTTGAATTGTTTTACCAGCTAGAAGGAGCTAGTATCCGTAATTGGGAAGACTTGGCTGCTACTTTCTACAAGCATTACCAATACAATGCCGACCTCGCTCCCACGCTTACCCAACTCCAGGGTATGTCAATGGGTGCAAACGAAGGTTTCAAAGATTATGCTCAGAAGTGGAGGGACCTCGCTGGAAGAGTGCAACCATTGTTGGCTGATAGGGAGCTAGTGGATATGTTTCTGGGGACCTTGTCTGGTCCGTATTTCAACCATCTGATTGGAAGCTCTTCGTCCAGGTTCGCGGAGCTGATTATGACGGGGGAAAGAATTGAGGCAGGTATCAAATCCGGTAAAATACAGAAGGGTGCTTCATCAGGCACCGAAAAGAAGCCTTTTAAGAAGGAGTCGAGTGCTGTTTGCAGTTCAAAAAGTCAGAATAGACCTGAACTCTGCCAAGCTGTTAATGCGGTGGTTATATCAAGACCTGCTGGTGCTCCCCAGCGCAACAACCAGTCAAGAGCCGAATGGCCACGAAGACAATTCACTCAGCTCAACATGACTTTATCCCAAATTCTGCCACAGTTACTGAAAACCAACTTGGTGATTCCAAGGGAGGCCCCGAAGAATCCAAATACAACATCACTGAAGTACGATCCGAATGCCCGCTGTGCTTTTCACTCTGATAGCCTGGGGCATGACACGGATAACTGTTAGGTCTTAAAGAACAAATTACAGGATTTGATTGATGTGAAGGAGATTGAGTTCGAAGCACCTAAATGACCTAATGTTGTGATAGCTCCTATGCCCAAGCATGGAGTGAATGCTATAGATGAATACTTGTTTGTGGTTTCTGTGAACGACATTGTTACCCCATTGATGATTGTGAAGAAGAACCTTTTGTTAGCCGGTTTATTTTTGGGTTGTGACGAAGGTTGTTGTATGTGTTCTGTTCTACCTACCGGTTGCCATCTTTTGAAGTCAGGTGTCCAATGCCTGATGGATAATAAAGAAATTCTGTTTGAGAAGACTGTTGTTCCTTTGGTTCCTACTGAATAAGTTTCTATTATCACCATTTTCGACAATTATTCCAAGGCTTCCACGAGAAAGCCTGTTGGAATTACATCAGTTCCAAGAATCGCGCCATTGATCATCACTGTTCCTGGGCCTATCCCCTATACATCAAATAAAGCTGTCCCTTGGAATTACGGGGCTGACGTGTATTATCACAGAGTTAAACAAGATTTGGATGCTGATACTGACGTCAGCAATATTGTTGGACCTGCCAAAGTCACCCGCAGCAGAAGACTTTTCTCCCCCGAGATCTCTCCACCAATTGTCCGGAAGCCTGTTGTTATTACACCTGCCAGTGTACCTGCTACTGTCCCCATTCAAGTTCCAATTCTTACCCCTGTTGCCGAGTCATCTGACACTCGGGGCAAAGGGACTACCAGTGAGCCTGCCCAGATGGAGGCACCGAAGAAGATTACTGTTGAAGCCTCTAGACAAGAGATGGAGGAAATTTTAAAGATCATCAAAAAGAGAAACTACAATGTAGTCGAGCAGCTGGGGAAAACCCCATCCAAAATCTCTATGTTGTCTCTGTGACTTTGCTCAGAAGCCCATGCCAAGGCTCTGATTGCTTTCTTGAAAACTGCACACGTACCACAAGAGACATCAGCTGATCAGTTTAAGGATTGTGTGGCTAGTTTGACGGCTGATAATGGGTTAGGCTTCTCTGACGCCGACTTAACTGTTAAGGGGAAGAATCACAATGACGCCCTGCATGTCTCCATTGAATGCAGGGGCACTACTCTTGCTCACGTATTGGTAGATACCGGATCTTCGTTGAATGTGTTACCCAAGAAGGTGCTAGACAGGTTAGACTGTGAAGGGTTGGAGTTGAAGTCGTGTAACATTGTAGTCAGGGCCTTTGATGGGTCTAAAAGGATGGTGCACGAAGAAGTGGATATTCCGATTAAGGTTGGTTCTCAGGTTTTGGCATCTACATTCTATGTGATGGACATTCGGCCATCTTATTCTTGTTTGCTGGGTCGCCCGTGGATCCACAAAGTTTGGGCAGTAACCTCAACGCTCCACCAGAAGCTAAAGTACCCAGTGAAAGGTAAAATTGTGACAGTACAAGGAGAGGAGGAGTACATGGTGAGCCACCTCAACTCTTTCCGATACGTAGAAATGGATGGGGAGTTCATTGAGACCCCATTTCAGCATTTTGAAGAGGTTCCCCAGACGCTGGCATCAACTAAGACTGTTGTTGAAGATCCTCCAATGAAGATGGCTTCCTTCAAGGATGCCCGGGCTGTTGTCGAGAAAGGTGGGTGTGCAAATTGGGGCCACCTCCCTAATTTTGCACATAAGACTAACAAGTTTGGTCTGGGTTTCATTACAGAAGCTCAAAAGGTTGTTCAGAGTGCACGCATCGGAAGACCTCCCCTGTTCATCAGCAATTCAGGAGTGAATGTCATTGAAGACGATGTTGAAGAGTCTGAGTTCGACGGTTGGATCTATCCTACTACTGATGGTGGACTAAGCAACTGGACAACAAAGGACTTTATCCCAATTTCTTTTATTACCCAGTAATGAGACTTTTGTTTTAAATTTGTAACAGACAATGTTTTAAACTTTACGGCCTGGTGTCTTACCCGGGGCACTGTGGTTTCATTTGTGAGGGCTTTATGTGTGTCATATACATATATCATTAATAAAAGCATTGGACGTTTCTTGCATTTCAAATTTTACGCTCCTTGTTTTTCTTTTATTATATATTGCAAAACAGCTATTTTACACACACTCACATATACAGGTCTACATCCACTCTGGATCTCACTAGTATCGACTCTGCTACTGCCAGTTATGACTTTGAAAGTCCGATCAACTTAGCCGAAGACGAAGGTGAAGATGATTGTGAAGTGCCTGGTGAACTTGCTAGACTTCTACTCCAGGAAGAGAGGGCTATACAGCCACACGAAGAGCCAGTGGAATCAATAAATCTGGGTGCAGAGATAGACAAGAAAGAGGTTAAGATCGGAGCAAATCTAGAAGCTAGTGTTAAGCAACGGTTGATTCAGATGCTGCGAGACTATGTTGAGATCTTTGCCTGGTCTTATGAAGATATGCCTGGGTTGGATACCGATATTGTGGTTCACCACCTGCCTACCAAGGAAGACTGTCCTCCAGTGAAACAGAAGGTCCGCCGAATGTGCCCGGAGATGTCTGAGAAAATCAAGGCTGAAGTGATGAAACAGTTTGACGCCGGTTTTCTAGCAGTTACTTCTTACCCACAGTGGGTGGCCAACGTGGTTCCTGTACCGAAGAAATATGGTAAGGTTCAAATGTGTGTTGACTATAGGGATCTGAACAGGGCGAGTCCCAAGGATGATTTCCCTCTACCTCATATTGACGTTCTGGTTGACAACACCGCTCAACATAAGGTCTTCTCCTTCATGGATGGTTTCTCCGGTTATAATTAGATTAAGATGGCTGCCGAAGACATGGAGAAGACGACCTTTATTACTCAATGGGGAACCTTTTGCTACAAGGTCATGCCTTTTGGATTGAAAAATGATGGGGCAACGTATCAACGTGCCATGGTCACTTTGTTCCATGACATGATCCATCATGAGATTGAAGTATACGTTGACAACATGATTGCAAGATCTCAAACTGAAGAAGAACATCTGGACCACCTTTAGAAGCTATTTGACAGGTTGAAGTTGTACAAGCTGAGGTTAAACCTGAACAAGTGCACCTTCGGGGTGAGATCTGGTAAACTTCTGGGTTTTGTCGTAAGTGATAAAGGTATTCAAGTGGACCCTGCAAAGGTAAAGGCTATACAGGAGATGCCAGCTCCTCGAACAGAAAAAGAAGTCATAGGCTTTCTGGGACGTTTGAATTACATTGCCCGATTCATCTCGCACCTGACTGCTACTTGTAAGCCAATCTTCAAGTTACTGAAGAAAGATCAAGTAGTACGTTGGAACGATGAATTCCAGGCCGCTTTCAAAAGGATCAAAGAGTATCTCCAAGAGCCTCATATTCTGATGCCTCCAGTTGAAGGGAGACCTTTGATCTTATACTTGACAGTACTCGACAACTCAATGGGGTGCATGCTGGGTCAGCATGACGAGTCTGGCCGGAAAGAGCATGCTATTTATTACCTTAGCAAAAAGTTTACCGACTGTGAGACCCGATACTCGTTGCTCGAGAAAACTTGTTGCGCTTTGGCATGGGATGCTCGCCGGCTGAGATAGTATATGCTGACTCACACTACTCTATTGATATAAAAGATGGATCTAATCAAGTATATCTTCGAGAAGCCTGCCTTGTCCGAAAGAATAGCAAGATGGCAAATGATCTTGACTTAGTATGGCATCCAGTACACGACCCAAAAGGCAATCAAGGGAAGTGTGTTAGCAGATCATTTGGCACATCAGGCAGTGGATGATTACCAGTCTACGAACTTTGAATTCTCGGATGAGAATATCATGTTGGTAACTGATTGTGAGACACCTAGACTGGATGAAGGACCTGAGAAAGGATCCCGATGGTCTATGTACTTTGATGGAGCTTCAAACGCTTTGGGTAATGGCATTGGCGCCGTGATCATATCTCCTATGGCGGAATATGAAGCATGCATCATGGGTCTTCGAGCAGCAATTGACCTAAGGATTAAGTTTCTGAGTGTCTTCGGAGATTCCGCTCTCGTGATCAGTCAGATCAAAGGCGAGTGGGATACGAAACACCCAAATCTTATTCCTTACAAGGAGTATGTGTTGACATTGCTTCCCCACTTCGAGGAGATAACCTTTGAACACTTCCCAAGAGAGGAGAATCAGTTGGCGGACGCGCTAGCTACGATGTCTTCTATGTTCAAAGTCAATTGGGACAACGAAGCTCCCCGGATTATCATTGAAAGGTTGGACGAACCTGCGCATTGCTGTGACATTGAGACTGAAGAGGTAGCGGAAAAACCCTGGTTTCATGAGGTGAAGAGGTATCTTGAAGCTCAGGAGTACCCTGAGGGTGCATCTGTTAATGACAAGAAGTTTCTGAGGAGGTTCACGGCGAAGTTCTTCATCAGCAATGGTATCCTTTATAAGCATAACCATGATTCGATCTTACTGCGATGTGTGGATAAGAACAAAGCAGAAAGGATCATGGTAGAGTTACATGAAGGTACTTTCGGGACTCATTCCAGCGGACACACCATGGCAAAGAAAATCCTACGGGCGGGATATTATTGGTCTACCATGGAAGCCGACTGTTATCAACATTCTCGGACCTGTCACAAGTGCCAAGTCTATGCTGATAAGGTGCACATACCTCTAGTACCTCTGAATGTCTTGACGGAACCTTGGCCTTTTGCAATGTGGGGCATTGATATGATCGGCGAGATCAGACCTACAGCGTCCAACGGACATCGCTTCATCCTGGTAGCAATTGATTACATTACAAAGTGGGTTGAAGCAGCTTCCTTTGCTACTGTAACCAAGAACGTCGAGGCACGGTTTATTCAGCACAATCTGATTTGTCGATATGGTGTACCAAAGAGGATCATTACGGACAATGGTACAAATCTCAACAATAAGATGATCACGGAGCTCTGCAAGCAGTTCAAGATACAGCATCACAATTCTTCTCCCTACCGACCAAAGATGAATGGGGCTATTGAAGTGGCTAATAAGAAAATTAAGAAGATTGTGCAGAAGATGACAGTGTCATACAAAGACTGGCACGAGATGTTACCATTTGCTCTTCATGGGTATCGTACCTCAGCACAGACGTCAACAAGGGAAACACCTTATTCCTTATTATATGGCATGGAGGCAGTCTTGCTCATTGAAGTTCAGATACCCTCTCTTCGGATTATGAAGGATGCAGGTTTGGGCGAAGATGACTGGATTCAGACCCGGCTTGATCAGCTGAACCTAATCGACGAAAAGAGACTTACTGCTATTTGTCATGGTGAAACGTATCAAAAGCGGATGATCAAGGCATTTAACAAGAAAGTTAGACGACAAGAGTATCAAGTGGGGGATTTGGTGATCAAGCGCATCATTCTACCTCAAGGTAATCCCAGGGGCAAATGGACCCCTACTTAAGAAGGGCCATTTGTGGTTAAGAGCATCTTCTCAGGAGGAGCTATGATTCTAACCACCATGGATGGTGACGACCTTCCTCACCCCGTCAATACAGACATAGTGAAAAAATACTACGCATAATCAAAGACCCGCTAGGTCGACTGACCTAGGCAAAAATAAGGGCTTCCAGGCGAACCAAAAGGGTTTGGGCAAAAATAAGGGATGAAAATAAAAAAAACTGTACACCCGGCAAGTCGAAAACCTGAAAAGGCGGCTTGGGCAAAAAAGGGTATCCCGGTGGACTGAAAACCCTAAAGGGAGGTCCAGGTAAAAATTAGGGATCAAAGTGTAACACTATGTCTCATTGGATCACCTTGCAACCAGACTTCGGTATTAACTATCAAGCTTGGACGACACTAATCAATCTGATCTACCTTCAACCAAGAAGCAAAGTGATGAGATGCTCGAGGACATAAAGGCAATAGCAGAGTTGGAACTCAGTGGGATTATTTCACATAGCTGTTTTGTTTATTTTTTCACAAATTGTGTAAATTCTATTATTCGGCGGTGTTCTCTTACTAGGACGTCGGCCTCTTGTACAAAAAACGCCTATTTACAGGCCAAACTTCAAAATCAATACAATTCATTCTCAGAAAAAATTCAAACTGTTTTTCCTTTATCTGTTTTGTTTTGCAAAGAACGTCCAATGTTCATTTTTGATATATGCATTTGACATTAATTGCTACCCATGAATATTTACATGCAAAACAAAAGACGGTTACTTGTAATATCAGAAACAGGGGCAATAAGAATTGTCCAAGCTTTACGGATGCTTTATCCACCAGGTATCAAGGTAGATTCAGCTGAGGAATATGGCTAAGATGCTTTCACTCCCCGCAGAGTAAGACAATAATGTTAGCTCTCCCCAGCTGACACTTGCAACGGTGAATGAATCGGTAATATTCTCCCCGAGCAGAGTTTATCTACCATCAACACTGAAAAGGATTAATATCCCCGGTAGTCTTAAATATTCCCCAACAAAGTGTAAGGATATTCCCCGGCAGAATACAAAATATCCCCAGTGGAGTTTGAAAGTTTTCCCAATGCAGTCTGAAAAATCTTCCCCAATGGAGTTTGGAGAATCATCCCCAGTAGACTTCGGAAGATTTTCCCCAGAAAAGCTAAAAGAATTATCCCCATTAGAGTCTAAGAGGTTATTCCCAGTGAAGTCGCAACTGAAAGATCATCTCCAACGGAGTTCTTTCCTTTCACAAACAAGGAATTAAATCCCCAACAGGATTCAGTATCACCAGCAACGGTAATTCATCCCCAGTGGAACTTATCAGTGGAATCCTCAGCAGAGCATCTCTTCCCCACAGAGTAGTCTCCTTATCAGTTTATTCCCCAACAGAGTTATCCTCTCCTACAAGTTTATTCTCGCAATCATCTTCGTTCGCCATCCCCAGCGGAAACGAAGAATCCAACTCTATTCTCCAGCAGCTATCCGGGATTTATTTTCCCCATCTAAAAACATTACATTTCCATACATAATTATACATGCATATACGCATCACACAACACAATCTCATTTATTTTGAGAACATCATTGCTTGATATATATCATGCATTGCATACGACTGACATTTACCTTTCAGGAAGGATGCAGTTAAGTTCTCAGTTATGTCGAAGTACTGACCGGTTCTTAAATCTCAACTGAATTAGTATCGGTTAAATTACAGATAAGGTTCTAAATCTCGACAATTTTCCTCCGTCAAAGTGTGGACGAGTTCTTAAATCTCAACAGAATTATCCTCCGTTGAAGTAACAGATAGTCCTAAATCTCGATGAAGATGTTTCCCTCAGTCGAAGAACTGACCGGTTCTTAAATCTCAACTAAATTATTCTCGGTTGAATTACAGATAAGGTTCTAAATCTCGACAATTTTCCTCCGTCAAAGTGTGGATGAGTTCTTAAATCTCAACAGAGTTATCCTCCGTTGAAGTAACAGACAGTCCTTGATCTTGATGAAGATGTTTTCCTCAGTCGAAGTACTGACCGGTTCTTAATTCTCAACTGAATTAGTCTCGGTTGAATTACAGATAAGGTTCTAAATCTCGACAGATTTCCCCCAGTTGAATTACGGACAAGTTCTTAAAACTCAGTAGAGATGTTCTCTCAGCTGAGGTACAGGCAAGTTCCTAAATCTCAACAAAAAATCAGGCTTCCCCAACGGAATCTTCCACAACAACAGGTATGCAAGTTCTCGCTAAGGAATCTCTTATGCGATCGACACTCCTGCAGATGGCATCTTTAAGCCCATCCTCTCGCCAACAATATCCAAATGGCATCTGTAAGCCCATTCCCTACATCACAAGGCTGATACCACTTCATGCGAGTGCAAATTTCTGGACACTCTAGTGTTCAATCATCTTCCACCTTCGGATCACGAAAGGCACGAAAGCCAATCTACATCCTCAGGTTTAAGAAGATTGAACAGGGGCAGCTGTTGTACCCCAAAATTTGCCCTCTCATATTCCTCAAAACATTGCAAGGAAAATCTCTAAGTTGCTCAAGTTTGCTCAAGAGTGGGTCAGACAAGTCATCTCCTAAGGCAGTCTATCCCAAATTAGGGTTTCATATTACATCAAGACCCTTGATTAAAAATGACCTCAAGTGCTTCCCAATGTCCTAATATGCTCTCAAGATCATCCATGTCAAATTTCAAGCCTTGCAGAGTAAGTTTGCTCAGCCAATTGCTCAAAGGGTCCAAAAATTGACTATGCTAGGGCAAAAGTCAACTGTGACCTATAAATAGTCAAACTTTAAGATTTTTTGTCAACATTCTCATTTTGAAGGATATTTCATCATTTGATCTAGGGTTGATCATGATTCATCAAGGATTTCTCAAAATTCATCAAGACTCAAAAGTTGCTAAATTAGGGTTTTGTAGGAAAGGCAACTCAACTTTGACTTAGCATAACTTTCTCATACTTTATGAGAAATGACCCATCAAAATCTCATTTTTAAGATGATGAAATTTCCTACAATCCATATTCATACCCCAAGATCAAAAAATGCACTCACAAGAAGTTACAAATTTGGACATTATAGGTCATTTTTGAAAGTCAACAAAAACACCTTTTTTTACAAAGCTTATAACTTGATAATGGAACATCAAATTGAGATTATTACAAAAGGGTTGGTTAGAGGACACCTCAAGCTTTCTAAAAAGTCAAAGAACACTTCCAAAAGTTCAAAATTGAAGAAGTTATGCATTGTTGAAGTTGGACATTTTTGCAAAATTGCCAAAAGTCAACTATCCCCAAAACTTCAAATTTTTTCAAATGGGCCCATTCTTTTCCACTTAATTTGAGCTTGCATCATTGTCCACGTGTCTTATCTTCAGCCATGAGCCCATATTTTATTTTTATTATTTTATTTGATTTTTTATTGAATTTATTCATTTTAAATCAAATTAAATCATATAAAATACAAAGCTTTGATTACCTAAGATTTTTTGGCTGTTTCAGGTTGTAATTATCATCATTACCATCATCAAACTCGAATCATACAATATCATGTGCAAAAAGATTGAGATTTGGCAAATTTGGCAAGTTGTAAAGAGTGAATCAAATCAAATTCCAATGCATTGATTTAGAGAGATTCAGTCCATAATTTCTACCCTAATGCAAAGCATGATACATAAGGAAGCAAAGGCAATCGAAATAAGGGTTGGAGGCTGCAGAAAGAGGCAGAACAGAAATTGAAAAAAGCACCAAAAATCTTGAAATTGAATCCATAGTTAGAGGCATTTTCAGAAGTTGAGACCGGTCCCAATCTCTTCCTAGGTGTTCACACAAGCGATTTGGATCAAAAGCAAGCTTCCTCACACAACACAAAGTGCTGTAAGTATCACGATAACCCGCTCTGTTCATGAAATCGTAAATCTTCATTCTTGCATCATTTGAACAAATTGCTTGTATATTTGTAATCCTCACAACATTTCTAAGCTTTTTGCATTATTCAATTTTGTTTATCTAACCTGTAATGTAAAGCGCCATAGTTAGGGTTCTTGGAAGCATTTTTGGGGTTTCTCTTTTCAGGTGAAATTAGACTACAAGAGGGATATGGTTGTGACCGGGAGGGAAGGACGAGTACAACCATGTCTTTAGAACTCATTTTTGTGGCCTGGGGTGAATTTTGGAGCAAGCCTGCGCATTTAGCCGCAGATTCAAATCTGCAGGTAATATTATTACAGGCCTGAGGATAGGGATGAGTGCGTGTCATCCTCCGGTTGGCCCATTCAAATGTTTTTTCGCGCATTTTATTTTTCTGGTCAATAATTGCAGTTTTATTATATTATTATTATTATTATATAATATGTTAACAAACAAAGCAGTTCAGCGTAGTGGCAAGGCAGGTGTCCAATATCCATCAGGACCTGGGTTCGAATCCCGGGTCCCCCAATTCCTATTTGATTTTTTCTTTCAGGTAATTGTGTGTGTATTCAGGGTTACATCATACCATACGCCCTCGTTCATGCAGTAGCCAGATGACCATTGGCCAGATCTGGTGGCCAGGATCTGAAGGTCCACCATGGAGCCAAGTCAGTGCACACACACCAAATCCAGGAAAGGTCAACAAGGCATGCGTTTTGGGCCTCAGGATTGCTGATCCACACTCCCAATTTCAGGCCCTTACCCCTCTTACTCTCATCTATTTTATTTTTATTAATTGCTTTATTATTATTTTTATTCAATTACTAACCAATCAAAAATTCTTTTCCTTATAAAATTTATAAAAAAAAACCATAAAATTATTTTCTTTATCAAATCAAATTTTATTTTTTTTTCTTTTTTAATAAATACTAATTAAATTAATTTAGGTTTTAATTAGAATAACTTTAACTTATTTTTGTAAATAATTAAAATTAAATTAGATTCAATTAGGTTTTAATTACTAACTTAATTATTTTATTTTCTTTCTTAAAATAACACAAAAACCCAAAAATAATTTATTTTTATTAATTAATTTAATTTAGTAATTGATTTAGGTTAATTTCTCTTTTAAAATAAAAAACAACAAAGATATTTCTCTTTAACCAAAAAAGGGTCAAAACCCTAACCATTCGCACTCGATCTAATTTCCCGCATGCGTTGCTTTCTTTTATAATATTAATGTACTTGCCTCCGGTTTGTAATAGTTAATAGGACCTTTATTTATTTTTATCGCTTTATTTATTTTTAAAGGGTTTGTCTTTGGCGATGTAAATACCCGACGCCTTGTAATTTAAATTCCGCATTTTTATTTCTGTAAAATATAACTGTTAGATGTTTGATAATAGGGGATACATGACAAGACTGAATGTTTTAACATAAAATCAACTTAGATCACCATTAACATGTACAAAGACAAAATAACTGAAAACGATACACTCGCACATGCGCACTCTTAGGGTACACCCCACTTGGTTGCCTTCGTACGCGGTCATTGAGTATAGGTCACTTTAGAGGTCGTCCTCTTGTCTAAAGATCATAGTCGCCTCGAAACGGTTTCCTCGGATATTGTTGCCTCAAACAAATGATCTAAGACATTAGGGTTACCGCTAAGGCGTCCTAACATTGCTTTAGTGACCGCATGTCCCTCATTCGAATTGACCCTTAAACTCCAACAACGGTGCTACCCACTCATTCATAGTGGGATAGCATTGTCTAAAGGACATTAGCATAGAATGATTCCTTTTTTGAGTAGGTAGATGGTTCTTAAGTACTTGCTCTTTCCAAAAACAAAAACTTTTCACACTTACACTTTTCGAACAAAGTTTTCAAAAACACTTCATACACTCTTGAGGACAGAAGCAAGAGTTAAATCGAAGTTTTTAAACAAAAACTTTTTCAAACCCACAAGCACAAAGAAAACAATTTTGAAAATAATGAGCAAGTACCTAAGAGCCCGTGGATAACCACAGATAGAAAGGGTGCTAATACCTTCCCTTTCTATAAGCTACCCCCCGAACCCGAGAAATATCTTGAAAAAGGAATTTTTCTGTGCTTTTTTCCTTTCCTTGTTGGATAAAATAAAAGTCAGTGGCGACTCTTGCTTACCGCGATATTTTGCGAACAAAAAACGCAAAACGCAAACCAGCATTCCAAAATAATCAGTTCTTCCCACCGTATCACAATGGTACTCGTAGTTCACCTCAAAAAATTTAAAACACATATGTGCTGGTTAATTTTAAGAGAAGAGACATCATCGTCATATCCGAGTGGAAAACATACTTACTACCCATGATTATGAGAAAGGAGAATTTGCATCATCTTAAAGTGGAGGATATAACTTAGATTTTAAAATCAACAAAGCCTCACTCAACACCCAAGTGGAAAATATCTCACTTCACTACATGTCGTAGAAGTATAGTATCTCGCATCACTACAAGAATCGGCAAGAGTCTAATCTTTTGAGAAAAGTTTAAAGGTAAAAAGGCAAAGTGGCAAAGTGGTCTGAATGAGGTTAATGACTTTTAGTCTTGAGAAAGATGTCAAAGTATGGTTAAGTTGATTAAAGTTTAATTAAGAAAATCTTTTGAAAATGCATGGACCTAAGTCCAAGTTTAATATAAAAGAGGTTTAAGTTAAAAAACAAGAAGAATTTTGAAAAGGAGGGATAAGATTTTTGAAATTAAAGAAGATAGGAGGAGATGGAGGGACTATCCTAAAGCATAAGGTAAAATTTAGGGGAAAGAATGGTCTAACCAACCAGAAGCCAACACTTGACATAAGGAGTCAATGTAGAATTCCCATTATTTGGATTAAAACCAAACAAGCAAAAATACTAAACCTATGAGGAATACCAAGCTTCAGATGAATTAAGTCTTCACCAAAATTAGGCAGAGTAACGGCTGTATACAAAAGAATTTTTAATCACAGACAAAGTATATAATTAGAATAACCTGCACACAAATAAAATCAACCCAATTCCTTGGAGTAAACCGCAAGAACTTCACACAAAATAACAACAGAGAAACAAAGTACCCAAATATCAAGGCTTCTAATCCTAAGTCCGAAAGGTCCACAACTCCACAAAGCTGATGATAGTAATCGATAGTCCAAGTAACCTTAAAGATTTTAATGTTCAAGTTAATTATTAAGTGTCTTTAAAAAGAAAAGAAAGCTCAAGTGAGCAAATAAAAAATGACATAAAGATAAATGCTCAAGTGAGCAAAAGACAAAAAAGGCATGGAATGTAAAGGCTAAGTTAAATGGTACATAAAAATAAAGGCACAAAATAAAGGCATAAAGTAAAGTTAATTGTTAGTGAATTATAAGTTAGAGGGTTAGTTGAATGGACCATCTTGAAGCCTGCATTTGAAAAATCCTTAAAATTTGATAAAATCAAAGCTTCTCAACAACAAGTTTCATTTTATTTTTGTCAAGTATATCATTCATTTCAAATGCTCAAAGAGATCACATATGATCAACGATGTTCAAATGATTCACTTAGACCAAAATTCATGAAGTTCATTAGAGGATTGATAAAATCAAAGCCTCCTAACAATGAACTTCAAAGTTATTGGATCCAAGGCTTCAAATTAAACATACTTGGGCTTGCAAACATAAGTTTGGGCCACGGATGATCATTTTTTGAATCGGGACAAATTTAGAGCTATGTTAAGCAATCGTAAGTGGACTTATGTAGAATTCATACTTATTTTGAGGTCGGTCAATAGCAATATATGTACCAACATGTTATAGAAATGATATGTAGATCATTCTCCAAAAACATGTAACACAAGTAAAAATAATAAAAGGATAAGATGAAGAGGAAGGGGAATGATAAGCTAGTTTGGATCACCACCTTAAAATTGTTTCATCTTTAAATTCAATCACTCATCTTGGTGGATTAAATTACTAAACATATCACTAATTCAAAGGACCAAAAATAAATTAAATAATCAAATCTTATGTAGATTTGAGTTAATGGACATTTATCTAACTTCATCTACACCCAAAGTCCATTGAATTTAAAGAGAAATTAGACATTTAAAATTTCAATTCAAAGCAACAATCAAGAGAAGTGGGTAGAAAAAGAGAAAGGAATCAAAACAACCCCAAAACAAGGCAAAAAACAAACTCTGTTCCAGTGCAAATCGATTTGCACATTAAATATTTTCAAAATATGCTTAAAATAACACTGCAAATCGATTGCACACTGGGGGCAATCAATTGCTCACTGCAAAAAAAAAATTAGCATTTTAAAAGGCAAAATTTTTGCTAAAACTTTTCATCAAACACCTTATGATCTTTAATTTAATTGAGCACGAAAATTCCATCAAATTATGAGAAATCAGGATCAATGGAATCAAAAAGTAGCTCAAAGAATTAAATCACAAAGATCAACAAGAGATCGCATTGTGAAAGATGAATATCTAACTTACCAAAGATAGATATAGAAAATTATCAAAAACTACTTCAAGAACTTGGTTCAATTCAGCCCCAAGAATCAATCACCCAAGCTTGGATATAGAGAATTGATGAAGAAAAAGTGTTTGGACGAAACTTTAGCTCAAAGATTAGTAAGCTTCAATAAAAAGTTTAATAACTTAATGAAAATAGAGCTTTGAGTGAATTTGGTAGATTGAGGGAATTGAGAGAATTTTTTGCAAGATGAATTTGGCTATCAAAAGCTTGATAATTGAATGAAATGAGGACTCTATTTATAGAGTTTAGGCTTGGGATTAGTTGTGGTTTGGAGTTTGATTTGTAACCAAAATTAGGTTTGGAGGAAAAAATTGAATCAAATGGTGCATCTGTGATCAAATGAAGGTGTATGATGGAATTTAATTTTTATGAAGTGGGGAATCATTTTTTGATAATCAAGGATATTTTTAAAACAAAATAAAATTGGAGTAAAAAATTAACAAACTTGAAGATTGCGTTTGTTACACCCCAATTCTACCCCTCGTAATTAATAATAAAATCAGAGTTTCAAAATTTCATTCAAACATAAATTGAGGTATCACATATTTGTGTTTTTCATCACTTTGCATTATAATGCACATCACAAAATCAAAAGTTGGATATACTGATTCATAACATAAATCATCATATAAACATATGACTAATCACAACACAACGGATGTGTTCACAAAATGTACGTATCATCATGTTATCATCAATACATAAAGTCATAAGATAGTATACATAAACTATCCTATCAAAATAATAACGTCGCTCAAATCCTGAGTGTTACTACTATTAGAGCAGAGCGACTCAAAATAAGGAGACTTGAGCTTATCCTCATCATCCTCGCGGATCACCTTCACGTTACCAATATAAAGGCAACGGCGAAACAAGTAAAGGGTGAGATACTTCAAAACATATAATTAAAGGCATGATAAAATATATAAATAGTTTTGGAATCATAAATGATATAGGATTAATAAGAGTATGTCAGCACATATCCAAATCTTACACACATTAAATCATCATTTAGTATATAAAATCAACACTTTAATTTCGTCACGTAATCATCATAATCATACCAAAACAAGACATAAACTTCATCGCCATAAATTTATATCGTCGCTTTACCGTCATGTTATGTTCATTGCTTACTCATCATGAAATTATCGCATCATATTCACTTTATGTTCAACACAAAAATCATCACAAAACAAAGTATCATATACCATCGCAATTCATCATAAGCCATGAAATAAAACTCAACGCCAAAAGACTCTAAAATAAACATAACCGACTCCATGAGACACGACTATGTTATGCATATGGTACCTGTCGCTTTATCCATAATTAGGTACATTCGGCATAAAAGCCCATCGTCGCTTTGGCATAAAAGCCCTCGTCGTTTGTCATAAAAGCCCTCGTCGCCAATGCAATGTATGTGACTTGACAACACGACATCATAAACACGACACAATAAAACATTATCACCGCACATCAAAATTGGTATAAAACCCATGTCGCCATATTGATCCACATCAAGATAAATATATCATCGCATCGCATATCATCAAGTATTCATTATAAATAAACCGTCGCAAACATCATATTTAATCACACCACATCATTATCAAATAATTCACTAAATTTCAAACACGGAAAAATAGTTAAACATCAATAATCGTCACGAAAGTCATTCATAATAATCGGCATCAATCATAATCATTAACTTCGCAATCGGATTGTCCATACGCGACTTAAACCGACTAAAACACAACCCATTTCAAATTAACCGTAAATTGGCCTATTTCAGGTCGCTTCATAAAAACTCGAAATCTCGATAAACTAACCTCACCACGACGTTCTACACGTCGATATTAGCTAGCACGTCAATTTTCGTTCAATTCGGAGCAACTAGCTATGTCGCCGAAATTTCTGAAATCGGGAAATCAGACATAGTCGGATTCCAAATTAAATCGGCTAACTCATGTATTTAATTAATATAAATATTTAATATATATTTCATAGTATATTAATTTCATACTGCTAATATTTTTAGTTTTCTAAACTAAGCTCAATGCATATACTGTTATTACTTAGTTTTCTAAACTAAACTCAATTCCTATACTGCTATTACGTTAGTTAACTTAATTTAAGTAATATACTGGTAGTTCTTTAGTAAACTTAATTTAAGTAATATACTGCTAGTTCTTTAGTTAACTTAATTTAATTAATATAAATTAGTTTTTCTAATTTAATTTCTATTAATATAACAATAATCCCACAACACTAACACCTAAATTAACTCTCCTAATTTATCTCAATAAATCTCAAGAACCCTAACAACAATTTTATCCCAAATCAAAATATACCAAATCAAACCCTAACTATAAGCATTAGAAAATCAAACCCCTTACCTTAGATACTTGAAATGATTCTTGATGATTTCAACCAACCCAAAACCCAAACTATGGTATTTTTCTTGCTCTTCTCTCCAAGACCTTCTTGTTCTCTCTAACTCTCACAAAGTGTGTTTTGTATGTTATGTCATAAAATAAGTGTGTTTGGTTTGTTTTGATACAAGACAAAAGCTAGGCAAAATACCAAAAAGCTCTTCTTAAATATACTACTAATTAACACTAAATAATATCAAATAATATTATTAACCCAAATAATTAAGATAACTCCAAAAAAAATTAAATATCGGTCCGAATAATATTTTACCGAACAGAACGGAATAAAAACCGGACCGATCAAAATAATTACCGGTCCCCAAAATAAATACCGGACCAAATAAAATAATTACCGGTCCCTAAAAACAAATATCGGACCGAATAAAATATTTACCGGACCCTCAAAACAAATACCGGACCGAATAAAATAATTACCGGTCCGAATAAAACATCGCCGAATATATTAACAAATATAACAGTTAAATTAAATATTCTCGTCGCAAAAATAAACGTCAAACGGTAACTCAAAAATATTAATATAATATAATATTAAATAGAATGGGGCGTTACAACTCTCCTCCACTTATAAAAGTTTCGTCCTCGAAATTACCTGACTCGAAAAGCTCGGGATAGGAATCCCGTATCTTGCTTTCTAACTCCCACGTCGAAGTTTCACCAGCTGCTCCTATCCAAACAACCTTAACCAAGGAGATCTCTTTGCCACGAAGAGACTTTATCTCACGATCTTAGATCCTTAACGGCACCGTCTCCACCGTAAGATTGTATCGCTCTTGGATATCATCCATCTCAATCACATGTGAAGGATCCGGAACATACTTCCGAAGTTGCGACACATGGAACACATCATGCAAGTTTGAAAGATTTGGCGGTAATGCCACTCTATAAGCCACTTTTCCCACTTTACTAGTGATTTGGTAAGGACCAATAAAGAGAGGAGTTAGCTTCTTCGACTTCAATGCTCGCCCAACGCCGGTTGTAGGAGTAACTCGCAAAAATACATGAACACCATCTTGAAATTCCATGTCTTTTCTCCTTTTATCATGATAACTCTTTTGTCGACTTTGAGAAATTCTCATCTTTTCTCTAATCATCGTCACCGTCTCAGTAGTCTCTCTAACCAATTCTGGTCCAAGCACCACACTTTCACCCGACTCATGCCAACACAAAGGATTTCTATACCTCCGACCATACAAAGCCTCAAACGGTGCCATTCCAATACTAGCATGAAAACTATTGTTATAAGTAAACTCAATCAAAGGAAGATATGTATCCTATGAATCACCATGTTCAAGAATACAAGCACGTAACAAGTCATCCAACGATTGAATCGTCCTTTCCGTTTGACCATCAGTTTGAGGATGATAAGCCGAACTCAACCTCAACTTTGAACTCAAAGCCTCTTGCAAGCTCTTCCAAAATTCAGAAATAAACCTCGGATCTCTATCCGAAACAATACACAAAGGAATACCATGTAACCTCACAATCACATGCGTATAAATTTCCGCCAACTTCGATACGGGATAAGTGATGTTAATAGGAATAAAGTGAGTCGACTTCGTAAGCCTATCAACAATCACCCAAATCGCATCGTGTCCTCTTGGTGTATTCGGTAACCCCGTTATGAAATCCATAGAAATGCTATCCCATTTCCATTCTGGAATCTCTAACGGTTGCATCAACCCTGCAGGTTTCTGATGCTTCACTTTAGACTTCTGACAAGTCAAACAAGCATAAACAAACTGAGCCACCTCTCTCTTCATGCCCGACCACCAAAATAGTTTCTTTAAATCTTGATACACTTTGGTCGCTCCGGGATGAATACTCAAATTGCTTCTATGACTTTCTTCCAAGATCATTCTTTTCAAATCCACATCACCGGGAATAAAAATCCTATCTCGGAACCTCAATACACCCTGAGCATCCAACTTGAAATCTTCATTTTCAGTTTGTCCAATACCAACCAACAAATCAACAAGTTTCACATCAAGCTTCTGAGCTTCTCTAACACTATCAAGGAAATCATTATTGATCTTTAACATTCCCAAGATAACACTCTTCGGCGTCACTTCTACTACAAAACTCATATCTCTAAATTGCTCAATCAATTCCAACTCTTTCACCATCAAAAGTGACATATGCAAAATCTTTCGACTTAAAGCATCGACCACCACATTAGATTTACCAAGATGGTAATTCAATCCAAAATCATAGTCTTTCAACAATTCAAGCCACCATCTTTGTCTCATATTAAGCTCTTTCTGATTGAACAAGTACTTCAAACTTTTATGGTCACTAACTACTTCAAATCTAGAACCATAAAGATAATGCCTCCAAATCTTAAGCACAAAAACAACCGCTGCAAGCTCCAAATCATGCGTAGGATAATTCTTCTCATGAATCTTCAATTTCCTAGAAGTATAAGAAACCACTTTGCCATTTTGCATAAGTACACCACCTAAACCCATCTTAGAAGCATCACAATAAACAACAAATGGTTCTTCAGGATTAGGTAGAATCAAGATCGGAGCCATTGTCAACCTTTTCTTCAATTCAACAAAACTTTCTTCACACTTGACATCCCATACAAATGCATCTCCTTTACAAGTCAACTTTGTCAAAGGGAGCGCCAAATTAGAAAAACCTTCAATGAACCTTCTATAGTAACCAGCCAATCCTAAGAAACTTCTAATCTCAGTAACAGACTTAGGAGTTTCCCATCTCAACACAACATCAACTTTAGAAGGATCAACTGCAATGCCATCACCAGAAATGACATGCCCCAAAAAGCTCACTTCACTTAACCAAAACTCGCACTTTGACAACTTAGCATAAAGCTTCTTCTCTTTCAGAACTTCCAACACGATGCGCAAATGTTTTGCGTACTCTTCTTCCGATTTAGAATAAACCAGAATATCATCAATGAAAACAACCACGAAACGATCCAAGTAAGGATGGAAAATACGATTCATGTACTCCATGAATACTCCCGGTGCATTAGTGACACCGAAAGGCATCACCAAATATTCGTAATGTCCATACCTCGTCCTGAAAGCAGTTTTCTGAACATATTATTCTTTCACCCTTATTTGATGGTAACCCGATTTCAAATCAATCTTACTAAACATGCAAGCGCCAACCAATCGATCTATCAAATCATCAATTCTAGGTAGTGGATACCTATTCTTGATAGTCACTTTATTCAACTGATGATAATCAATACAAAATCTCATGCTACCGTCTTTCTTCTTCACCAATAACACAGGAGCTCCCCACGGCGACACACTAGGTCTAACAAACTTCTTCTCAAGCAAATCTTCTAATTGGCTATTCAATTATGCTAACTCAGATGCGGACATCATGTATGGTGCCATAGAGATAGGTCTGGTACCAGGGACAAGATCCACAGAAAATTCAACTTCTCTATCTGGAGGTGCACTAGGAATCTCATCAGGGAATACTTTAGAAAAATTGCACACCACCGGAAAGTTTGCTATCACAGCTTGACTCTTCACAGAAAGAGTCGCCATCAAAAAGAAAACCAACGCCTCATCCTTCATTAACTCATTCAACTTCTTCGTCGACACCAACATAGATTGTTCTTCTTTTACTATAGAAGAAAACCTCACAGTGTTGTCATAACAATTGATATGGACATAATTAGCTTTTAACCAGTCCATGCCTAAAACCACGTCCAACCCGACAAGCAGTAAACAAACAAGATCCACCACAAAGTCTCTATCAAAGATTGATAAAGGGCAACTTGCACACACAAAAGAAGTAGTAACTGTTCCCTTAGCCGAAACTTCTACCACCATATCTCTATCCAGAAACGACAAAGTGAGACCCAATCTCTTTACACAATCAACAACAATAAAACAATGAGTAGCACCAGTATCAATAATAGTAATAAGAGGAAAGTTATTAGTGAAACTAGTACCTCGAACAAGACCATCCTCGTTTGCCATCGGAGCACCCGACAAAGCAAACACCTTTCCTGCTCCTTGAGTCCTCTTAGGCTTCTTACATTGAGCACTAATGTGACCTCCCTCGCCACAATTAAAACAGACCACATCCTTATGTCTACAATCGCGAGTCATATGGCCCACTTCTCCATATCGGAAACATCTCACCTCATTCTCCTTAGCTCTAACATCGCTTCGACAAACATTACTTTTGTGGCCAGGTTTCCCACACTTGTAACAAACAATACTAGCAGGAGCATCTCCCCCACTAGTTCTTCGCCCTTGAAACGCTTTTTGTTTCCCTTTACCAACTGGAGCATCATATGGTTTTCCACGACTTTACTGACCTTTGTTTCTCTTATCAGACATAATCTTATAATGAGCATTACTGTCCTCCTCAAAGATCCTACAACTATCAATCAAATCCGAAAAAACACGGATATTTGGATAACCAATAACTTTCTTAATCTCAGGACGCAAACTATTTTCAAACTTGATGCATTTATAGAACTCGCCATTCGGCCCATCATAATGCGGATAGAACTTGGCCAACATAGTGAACCTTGCAGCATAATCAATGATAGACATGCTTCCTTGCTTTAATTCAAGGAACTCTATCTCCTTCTTTCCCCGAACATCTTTCGGGTAATACTTCCTCATGAATTCCCTTCGGAAAACTTCCCATGTAACTTCCTCACCAGCAACCTCAAGCCTCTGACGGGTTTCAACCCACCAGTCATCTGCTTCAGCACTTAGTTTATGAGTACCATAACAGATCCTTTGAACAGGAGTGCAATCCATCACACGGAAGATTCTTTCAATCTCCTTCAGCCACGCCAAAGCACCTTCAGGATCATACTTTCCTTGGAAAGTAGGAGGATTCTCTCTTTGGAAGGTTGCCAAAATACGAGACCCGACATTCTCGTCAGCATTCGGCGGGTTTTGGAAAGCCTGAGCCATTGCCTGCATAGCAGCAGCAAGAGCCTCATCATTCCTACCAGTGTTCCTTCCAGCCATAATAACTTCTGCTCAAAACAAAACAAGGATTAGAATCAACAAATAGCAATACTTGATTGATAAACGACAAAAAACTTAACAACTTGGCCGGACAGACTGACCTGCTCTAATACCACTTATGTAACACCCCAATTCTACCCCTCGTAATTAATAATAAAATCAGAGTTTCAAAATTTCATCCAAATATAAATTGAGGTATCACATATTCGTGTTTTTCATCACTTTGCATTATAATGCACATCACAAAATCAAAAGTCGGATATACCGATTCATAACATAAATCATCATATAAACATATGTCTAATCACAACACAGCGGATGTGTTCACAAAATGTATGTATCATCATGTTATCTTCTATACATAAAGTCATAAGATAGTATACATAAATTATCCTATCAAAATAATAATGTCGCCAAAATCCCGAGTGTTAGTACTATCAGAGCAGAGCGACTCAAAATAAAGAGACTCGAGCTAATCCTCATCATCCTCGCGGATCACCTGCACGTTACCAATATAAAGGCAACGGCGAAACAAGTAAAAGGTGAGATACTCCAAAACATATAATTAAAGGCATGATAAAATATATAAATATTTTTGGAATCATAAATGATATAGGATTAATAAGAGTATGTCAGCACGTATCCAAATCTTACACACTTTAAATCATCATTTAGTGTATAAAATCAACACTTTAATTTCGTCACGTAATCATCATAATCATACCAAAACAAGACATAAACTTCATCGCCATAAATTCATATCGTCGCTTTACCGTCATGTTATATTCATCGCTCACTCATCATGAAATTATCGCATCATATTCACTTTATGTTCAACACAAAAGTCATCACAAAACAAAGTATCATATACCATCGCAATTCATCATAAGCCATGAAATAAAACTCAACGCCAAAAGACTCAAAAATAAAAATAATCGACTCCATAAGACACGACTATGTTATGCATGTGGTACCCGTTGCTTTGTCCATAATTAGGGACATTCGGCATAAAAGCCCATCGTCGCTTTGGCATAAAAGCCCTCGTCGTTTGGCATAAAAGCCCTTGTCGCCAATGCAATGTATGTGACTTGACAACACGATATCACAAACACGATACAACAAAACATCATCATCGCACATCAAAATTGGTATAAAACCCACATCGCCAAATTCATCCACATCAAGATAAACATATCATCGCATCACATATCATCAAGTATTAATTATAAATAAAATGTCGCAAACATCATATTTAATCACACCACATCATTATCAAATAATTCACTAAATTTCAAACACGGAAAAATAGTCAAATATCAATAATCGTCATGAAAGTCATTCATAATAATCGACATCAATCATAATCATTAACGTCGTAATCAGATTGTCCATACGCGACTTAAACCGACTAAAACGCAACCCATTTCAAATTAACCGTAAATTGGCCTATTTCGGGTCGCTTCATAAAAACTCGAAATCTCGAAAAACTAACCTCACCACGATGTTCTACACGTCGAAATTAGCTAGCACGTCAATTTTCGTTCAATTCGGAGAAACTAGCTATGTCACCGAAATTTCCGAAATTGGGAAATCAGACATAATCGAATTTCAAATTAAATCGGTTAACTCATGTATTTAATTAATATAAATATTTAATATATACTGCATAGTACATTAACTGCTAGTACTTTTAGTTTTCTAAACTAAGCTCAATTCCTATACTGCTATTACTTAGTTTTCTAAACTAAACTCAATTCCTATACTGCTATTACGTTAGTTAACTTAATTTAAGTAATATTCTGCTAGTTCTTTAGTTAACTTAATTTAAGTAATATAATGTTAGTTCTTTAGTAAACTTAGTTTAAGTAATATACTGCTAGTTCTTTAGTTAACTTAATTTAATTAATATAAATTAGTTTTTCTAATTTAATTTCTATTAACATAACAATAATCCCACAACACTAACACCTAAATTAACTCTCCTAATTTATCTAAACAAATCTCGAGAACCCTAACATTAATTTTATCCCAAATTAAAATATACCAAATCAAACCCTAACTATAAGCATTGGAAAATCAAACCCCTTACCTTAGATACTTGAAATGATTCTTGATGATTTCAACCAACCCAAAACCCAAGCTATGGTATTCTTCTTGCTCTTCTCTCCAAGACCTTATTGTTCTCTCTAACTCTCACAAAGTGTGTTTTGTATGTTATGTCATAAAACAAGTGTGTTTGGTTTGTTTTGATGCAAGACAAAAGCTAGGCAAAATACTAAAAAGCCCTTCTTAAAATATACTACTAATTAACACTAAATAATATCAAATAATATTATTAACCCAAATAATTAAGATAACTCCAAAAAAAATTAAATATCGGTCCGAATAATAATTTACTGAACAGAACGAAATAAAAACCGGACCGAACAAAATAATTACCGGTCCCCAAAATAAATATCAGACCAAATAAAATAATTACCGGTCCCTCAAAACAAATATCGGACCGAATCAAATAATTACCGGTCCCTCAAAACAAATATCAGACCGAATAAAACGTCGCCGAATATATTAACAGATATAACGGTTAATTTAAATATTCTCGTCTCAAAAATAAACTTCAAACGGTAACTCGAAAATATTAATATAATATAACATTAAATAAAACGGGGCGTTACAACTCTCCCCCACTTATAAAAGTTTCGTCCTCGAAATTACCTGACTCGAAAAGCTCGGGATAGGAATCCCGCATCTTGCTTTCTAACTCCCACGTCACACTTTCACCAGCTGCTCCTATCCAAACAACCTTAACCAAGGAGATCTCTTTGCCTCAAAGAGACTTTATCTCACAATCTTCGATTCTTAACGGCATCGTCTCCACCGTAAGATTGTCTCGCACTTGGATATCATCCATCTCAATCACATGTGAAGGATCTGGAACATACTTCGGAAGTTGCGACACATGGAACACATCATGCAAATTTGAAAGATTTGGCGGTAACGCCACTCTATAAGCCACTTTTCCCGCTTTACTAGTGATTTGGTAAGGACCAATAAAGCGAGGAGTTAGCTTGTTCGACTTCAATTCTCGCCCAACGCCGGTTGTAGGAGTAACTCGCAAAAATACATGATCATCATCTTGAAATTCCAAGTCTTTTCTCCTTTTATCATGATAACTCTTTTGTCGACTTTGAGAAATTCTCATCTTTTCTCTAATCATCGTCACCGTCTCAGTAGTCTCTCTAACCAATTTTGGTCCAAGCACCACACTTTCACCTGACTCATGCCAACACAAAGGAGTTCTACACCTCCGACCATACAAAGCCTCGAACGGTGCCATTCCAATACTAGCATGAAAACTATTGTTATAATTAAACTCAATCAAAGGAAGATATGTATCCCATGAACTACCATGTTCAAGCATACAAGCACGTAACAAGTCTTCCAATGATTGAATCGTCCTTTCCATCTGACCATCAATTTGAGGATGATAAGCCGAACTCAACCTCAACTTTGAACCCAAAGCCTCTTGCAAGCTCTTCCAAAATTCAGAAGTAAACCTCATATCTCTATCCGAAATAATACACAAAGGAATACCATGTAACCTCATAATCACATTCATATAAATTTCCGCCAACTTCGATACGGGATAAGTGATGTTAATAGGAATAAAGTGAGTTGACTTCGTAAGCCTATCAACAATCACCCAAATATCATCATGTCCTCTTGGTGTATTCGGTAACCCCGTTATGAAATCTATAGAAATGCTATCCCATCTCCATTCTGGAATATCTAACGGTTGAATCAACCCTGCAGGTTTCTGATGCTCCACTTTAGACTTCTAACAAGTCAAACAAGCATAAACAAACTGGGCCACCTCTCTCTTCATGCCCGACCACCAAAATAGTTTCTTTAAATCTTGATACATTTTGGTCGCTCCGGGATGAATACTCAAATTGCTTCTACGACTTTCTTCCAAGATCATTCTCTTCAAATCCATATCATCGGGAATACAAATCCTATCTCGGAACCTTAATACACCCTGAGCATCCAACTTTAAATCTTCATTTTATGTTTGTCCAATACTAACCAACAAATTAACAAGTTTCACATCAAGCTTCTGAGCTTCTCTAACACTATCAAGGAAATCATTATTGACCTTTAACATTCCCAAGATAACACTCTTCGGCGTCACTTCTACTACAAGACTCATATCTCTAAATTGCTCAATCAATTCCAACTCTTTCACCATCAAAAGTTTCATATGCAAAGTATTTCGACTTAAAGCATCGGCCACCACATTAGCTTTACCAGGATGGTAATTCAATCCAAAATCATAATCTTTCAACAATTCAAGCCACCGTCTTTGTCTCATATTAATCTCTTTCTGATCGAACGAGTACTTCAAACTTTTATGATCACTAAATACTTCAAATCTAGAACCATAAAGATAATGCCTCCAAATCTTAAGCACAAAACAACCGCTGCAAGCTCCAAATCATGCGTAGGATAATTCTTCTCATGAATCTTCAATTGCCTAGAAGCATAAGAAACCACTTTGCCATTTTGCATAAGTACACCACCTAAACCCATCTTAGAAGCATCACAATAAACAACAAATGGTTCTTCAGGATTAGGTAGAATCAAGATCGGAGCCGTTGTCAACCTTTTCTTCAATTCAACAAAATTTTCTTCACACTTGACATCCCACACAAATGCAGCTCCTTTACAAGTCAACTTTGCCAAAGGGAGCGCCAACTTAGAAAAACCTTCAATGAACCTTCTATAGTAACCAGCCACCTTAAGAAACTTCTAATCTCAGTAACAGACTTAGGAGTTTCCCATATCAACATAGCATCAACTTTAGAAGGATCAACTGCAATGCCATCACCAGAAATGACATGCCCCAAAAAGCTCACTTCACTTAAACAGAACTCGCACTTTGACAACTTAGCATAAAGCTTCTTCTCTTTCAGAACTTCCAACACGATGCACAAATGTTCCGCGTGCTCTTCTTCCGATTTAGAATAAACCAGAATATCATCAATGCAAACAACCACGAAACGATCCAAGTAAGGATGGAAAATACGATTCATGTACTCCATGAATACTCCCGGTGCATTAGTGACACCGAAAGGCATCACCAAATATTCGTAATGTCCATACCTCGTCCTGAAAGCAGTTTTCTGAACATCTTCTTCTTTCACCCTTATTTGATGGTAACCCGATCTCAAATCAATCTTACTAAACATGCGAGCACCAACCAATCGGTCAATCAAATCATCAATTCTAGGAAGTGGATACCTATTCTTGATAGTCACTTTATTCACTTTCTTCTTCACCAATAACACAGGAGCTCCCCACGGCGACACACTAGGTCTAACAAACATCTTCTCAAGAAAATCTTCTAATTAGCTCTTCAATTCTGCTAACTCAGATGCGGACATCCTGTATGGTGCCATAGAGATAGGTCTAGTACCAGGGACAAAATCCACAGAAAATTCAACTTCTATTTTTGGAGGTGCACTAGGAATCTCATCAGGGAATACTTCGGGAAAATCGCACACCACCGGAAAGTTTACTATCACAGCTTGACTCTTCATAGAAAGAGTCGCCATCAACAAGAAAACCAATGCCTCATCCTTCATGAACTCATTCAACTGCTTCGTCGACACCAACATAGATTGTTCTTCTTCTACTAAGGAAGAAAACCTCACAGTATTGTCATAGCAATTGATATGGACATAATTAGCTTTTAACCAGTCCATACCTAAAACCACGTCCAACCCGACAAGCGGTAAACAAACAAGATCCACCACAAAGTATCTATCAAAGATTGATAAAGGGCAACTTTCACACACAAAATAAGTAGTAACCGTTCCCTTAGCCGGAACTTCTACCACCATATCTCTATCCAGAAACGACAAAGTTGGACCCAATCTCTTTACACAATCAACAATAATAAAACAGTGAGTAGCACTAGTATCAATAATAGTAATAAGAGGAAAGCTATTAATGAAACTAATACCTCGAACAAGACCATCCTCGTTTGCCGTCGGAGCACCCGACAAAGCAAACACCTTTCCTGCTCCTTGAGTCCTCTTAGGCTTCTTACATTGAGCACTAATGTGACCTCCCTCGCCATAATTAAAACAGACCACATCCTTATGTCTACAATCGCGAGTCATATGGCCCATTTCTCCATATCGGAAACATCTCACCTCATTCTCCTTAGCTCTAACATCGCTTCGACAAACATTAATTTTGTGGCCAGGTTTCCCACACTTGTAACAAACAATACTAGCAGGAGCATCTCCCCCACTAGTTCTTCGCCCTTGAAACGCTTTCTGTTTCCCTTCACCAACTGGAACATCATACAGTTTTCCACGACTTTGCTGACCTTTGTTTCTCTTATCAGATATAATCTTATAATGAGCATTACTGTCCTCCTCAAAGATCCTACAACCATCAATCAAATCTGAAAAGACATGGATTTTCTGATAACCAACAACTTTCTTAATCTCAAGACACAAACCATTTTCAAACTTGATGCATTTAGAGAAATCTCCATTTGGCCCATCATAATGAGGATAGAACTTGGCCAACATAGTGAACCTTACAGCATAATCAGTGATAGACATGCTTCCTTGCTTTAATTCAAGGAACTCTATCTCCTTCTTTCCCCGAACATCTTCCGGGTAATACTTCCTCATGAATTCCCTTAGGAAAACTTTCCATGTCACATCCTCACCAGCAACCTCAAGCCTCTGACGGGTTTCAACCCACCAGTCATCCACTTCAGCACTTAGTTTATGAGTACCATAATAGATCCTTTGCACTGGAGTGCAATCCATCACACGGAAGATTCTTTCAATCTCCTTCAGCCACGCCAAAGAACCTTAGAGATCATACTTTCCTTGGAAAGTAGGAGGATTCTCTCTTTGGAAGGTTGCTAAACTACGAGACCCAGTGTTCTCGTCAGCATTCGGCGGGTTTTGGAAAGCCTGAGCCATTGCCTGCATAGCAGCAGCAAGAGCCTCATCATTCCTACCAGTGTTCCTTCCAGCCATAATAACTTCTGCTCAAAACAAAACAAGGATTAGAATCAACAAATAAAAATACTTGATTGATAGACGACAACAAACTCAACAACTTCGTCTGACATACCGATCTGCTCTGATACCACTTATGTAACACCCAAATTCTACCCCTTGTAATTATTAATAAAATCAGAGTTTCAAAATTTCATCCAAACATAAATTGAGGTATCACATATTCGTGTTTTTCATCACTTTGCATTATAATGCACATCACAAAATCAAAAGTCGGATATACCGATTCATTACATAAATCATCATATAAACATATGACTAATCACAACACAGCGGATGTGTTCACAAAATGTATGTATCATCATGTTATCATCAATACATAAAGTCATAAGATAGTATACATAAACTATCCTATCAAAATAATAACGTCGCCTAAATCTCGAGTGTTACTACTATCAGAGCAGAGCGACTCAAAATAAAGAGACTCGAGCTAATCCTCATCATCCTCGCGGATCACCTGCACGTTACCAATATAAAGGCAACAACGAAACAAGTAAAGAGTGAGATACTCCAAAACATATAATTAAAGGCATGATAAAATATATAAATAGTTTTGGAATCATAAATGATATAGGATTAATAAGAGTATGTCAGCACATATCCAAATCTCACACACTTTAAATCATCATTTAGTGTATAAAATCAACACATTAATTTCGTCACGTAATCACCATAATCATACCAAAACAAGACATAAACTTCATCGCCATAAATTCATATCATCGCTTTACCGTCATGTTATATTCATCGCTTACTCATCATGAAATTATCGCATCATATTCACTTTATGTTCAACACAAAAATCATCACAAAATAAAGTATCATATACCATCACAATTCATCATAAGCCGTGAAATAAAACTCAACGCCAAAAGACCAAAAAATAACCATAACCAACTCCATGAGACACGAATATGTTATGCATGGGGTACCCGTCGCTTTTTCCATAATTAGGGACATTCGGCATAAAAGTCCATCGTCGCTTTGGCATAAAAGCCCTCGTCGCTTCGCATAAAAGCCCTCGTCACTAATGCAATGTATGTGACTTGACAACACGACATCACAAACACGACACAACAAAACATCATCATCGCACATCAATATGGTATAAAACCCACGTCGCCATATTCATCCATATCAAGATAAACATATCATCAAGTATTCATTATAAATAAACCGTCGCAAACATCATATTTAATCACACCACATCATTATCAAATAATTCACTAAATTTCAAACACGGAAAAATAGTCAAACATGAATAATCGTCGCGAAAGTCATTCATAATAATCGGCATCAATCATAATCATTAACGTCGCAATCGGATTGTCCATACGCGACTTAAACCGACTAAAACGCAATCCATTTCAAATTAACTGTAAATTGGCCTATTTCAGGTCGCTTCATAAAAACTCGAAATCTCGAAAAACTAACCTCACCACGATGTTCTACACGTCGAAATTATCTAGCACGTCAATTTTCGTTCAATTCGGAGCAACTAGCTCCCTCGCCGACATTGCCAAAATCGGGAAATCAGACATAATCGGGTTCCAAATTAAATCGATGAACTCATGTCATATATTTAATTAATATAAATATTTAATATATATTGTATAGTACATTAATTTCATACTACTAGTACTTTTAGTTTTCTAAACTAAACTCAATTCCTATACTGCTATTACTTAGTTTTCTAAACTAAACTCAATTTCTATACTGCTATTATGTTAGTTAACTTAATTTAAGTAATATACTAGTAGTTCTTTAGTTAACTTAATTTAAGTAATATACTGCTAGTTCTTTAGTAAACTTAATTTAAGTAATATACTGCTAGTTCTTTAGTTAACTTAATTTAATTAATATAAATTAGTTTTTCTAATTTAATTTCTATTAACATAACAATAATCCCACAACACTAACACGTAAATTAACTCTCCTAATTTATCTCAACAAATCTCAAGAACCCTAACGTCATTTTTATCCCAAATCATAATATATCAAATCAAACCCTAACTATAAGCATTGGAAAATCAAACCCCTTACCTTAGATACTTGAAATGATTCTTGATGATTTCAACCAACCCAAAACCCAAGTTATGGTGTTCTTCTTTCTCTTCTCTCCAAGACCTTCTTGTTCTCTCTAACTCTCACAAAGTGTGTTTTGTATGTTATGTCATAAAACAAGTGTGTTTGATTTGTTTTGATGCAAGACAAAAGCTAGGTGTGATACGGTGGGAGAACTGACTTGGGGTTTTGCGTTTGTGTTCGCAAATGTTTCGGTTTAGCAAGAGTCGCCACCGACTTTTTATTTTATCCAAAGGAAAAGTTAAAAAGCACAGAAAAGACCTTTGAGATGGTTTCTTGGGTTCGGGGGGTAGATTATGAAAAGGGAAGGTGCTAGCACCCTTCTCATCCATGGTTATCCATGGGCTCTTAGTTACTTGTTTTAGATCACTTGCCTTTGCTTTCCAATTGTTTGAAATGGTGCTTGGTGTGTGTGGTTTTGAAAATGTTTTGAAAAAATTCCTTGTCTAGGCAACCTTTGTAATGATTCTTGTTTGAATATATACAAAGGTGTGTGTCTTTTTGAAAAGATATTTCAATGTTTTTGAAAGTTGTTTTTGAAGTTGTGTTTGTGAAGTGTGTTTGAAAATGGCAAGGATGTTTTGCAAGTTTTTTGATCAAGTAACTAAGAGTGGTCTACCCTATTTTAGTCAAAGATTTTTATTATGTTTTTAACCCTTTTAACAGTGTTGTTTCACCATTGTATTTGGTGAACAACCTTGTGTTAGGATGTTAAATGGGACAGGCGCGGGTCATCGTATACAATCATTGAAAGCAACTTGTGAGACGCTCTAGCAATTTTGTAAGGGTCGAGATCGTTTTATCGAAGGCAACATCGAGGGTCATCGAGGGACTACGATCTTTGTTTATTGAAGGGGCATTTAATAGAGTGTCTCATACTCGAGGGATATGATTGTATTTTCCGAGGCAACAAACGAGGTTACCCTAGAGGTGCAAGTGTGAATGGTGTTTGTCATATTCATGCATTTGTCTTATTAGGTCATCTAGCGATTGATTTTAGATTTTCACATACAAACCCTAATCTCTAATCATGGCATATTTAAAAAGCATAAAATGCAAGAATTAAATTCTAAGCTATTACAAAAGAGTATCCGGGGATGGGGGTACAAATTATTTACAAATGGGGATGAGTCTTATCAGAATAGTAATGTCCAAGTATATATTACAACCAAATTGAACTGTCGCATTTTTAATATAAAATTATAACAAAGTATAAGATAACAAAAATCAAAGAAATATGAGATGTGTGTATTTATTTACAAATGATCAAATAAAATATTAACCTAGGAAAGATTAAGTATAATTATTATTTATTGTATTTTTTATGAATTATGTAAATAAAGAGCTTTAAAGAAAAGAAAAACTATTTAAGTTGAAGTTCCATTATTTATGTATTTTTTTTGTTTTATTAAATGTAATAAATATTAAGGAGAATTATATATATATATATATATATATATATATATATATATATATATATATATATATATATATATATATATATATATATATATATATATATATATATATATTTTAACACAAGAAAAGAAGAATTATATTATAAAAGATGAAAATAAAATGATAAAAAGTGTTAGTTTTAAAAACATTAAAAAAAAAGATAATGGGCCTGAACAAATGTTTTTTTGGATGGCCCAATATAGAGAAACAAGGAAGAAGAAGAACAAATTAAAGAAAAAGGGGGGTGGGCGTTGTTAAATGTTTGGGCTTTATGTTTTGTTTGGGCGAAGGCCCATGAAACATACAACGCGTTAGGGTTAATGTTTTCTTTGCTCAAAATTAGGGTTTTCAGATTAGCACACAGCGGCGCCTCCTCTCATATTCTTCGTCTCTCTTCCTCGTTTCTCAGGAGAAGCTTCGATTATTCCTTCAAACTTCCATCCGCCAGAGCGCCACCTTCGTCCATCTCCTCTCCACAACGATACGAGGCAGTGGTTTGAAAGGTATGTTTTGTTCTAAGCGCGTTTTAGGGTTTCCTCACAGTTTTACATGTTTTATTCTCTTGGACATTTATGTTTTGCAATGTTTAATTTTTGATGTTTATGTTGTGAGATGTAGAAAAATTGAGGGAAAAGAAACCAATACCTTTGGTGCTTCGTTTCTGGAGAGTGGATGGTTGATTGGAACGGCGGCGCTCTAGGTGGCCGGAGGAGGAGGACCGTGATGACAGCGTTGCTAGCTCGCCTCTGGTATTTCTGTATCTTTAACTTCTTTTTGAATCGTTTAATGATGATGTTTTCTGAAAACTATACTTCTGAGTTGAACTTTCGTTGATGATGAAGATTTTCTGAGACTTATTGCTTGTTTGTTGTTCTGATTTGAGCTGATGATGCTTGATAATGATGAACTTGTTTGTTCTTTTGCTTCTACACTTTTCCTCTCTTTGGTTTTGTCAATGATGATGATTTTCTGAGATATTGCTTGCTTCTAAACTCTTCCTCTTTGTGGGCCCTGTTTATTTGATGATGAATGCATGTGTTCTGAAAAAAGCTACTTGTTGTTGTTCTTCATGTTGTTTGAAGATTGTTGGTGAACACAACTTAGAACCTGTTGCTTGTTCTTTCTTTTGA
Source organism: Vicia faba (assembly GCA_948472305.1). Lineage (NCBI taxonomy): Eukaryota > Viridiplantae > Streptophyta > Magnoliopsida > Fabales > Fabaceae > Vicia > Vicia faba. The sequence goes on along the minus strand of OX451738.1, from coordinate 563,359,394 downwards.
TATTGATGTTTGGATGTTTCTGAGATTTGCTTGTTGTTGACTTGGTGGATGATTTTGTTGATTACTGATTGTTTGATGATGAAAACCTAATCTGAGAGCTTTTTGTTTTGATGGCTGGATAATTTGGTATTTGATGTTAGCTTGTAGACTGTTTGAGTATGGTAAACAGGTTTGTTTAGTTTGCTTGAGAAGCAGTTTTACAGGTTATGCAGGCAGGTCTGTAACTGAGTTGCAGTCTTAGCAGGTTTTGGGAAGGCAGGCTTGTGTGATTTGTTGTTTGTTTGTGTTTACAAGCAGTTTGTTGTTTAAACTGGTTTAGCAGTTTTGTGCAGTTTAAGCAGGTTGGAGGTTTGCTTGTTATGCAGGCTATAGGTTTGCTTGTTGAAGGCAGGCTTGAAGGCTTGTTGTGCTTGTTTGTGTTTACAAGCAGTTTGTTGTTTTAAACTGGTTTAGTAGTTTTGTGCAGTTTAAGCAGGTTGGAGGTTTTCTTGTTGAAGGCAGACTTGAAGGCTTGTTGTGCTTGTTGAAGGCAGGTTATAGGTTTTGAGCTTAGGCATATTTTCTTTTTTTTTTGGTAAGGCAGGCTGTGTGTTTTTTAAGCTTGCAATTTTTTGCTCTCTATCTCTCCTTCTTGTGTTGGACTGTTGGATTGTTATATTGTTATATATTTTCTTTTGTTCCTCTTATCTGCCTTTCACAGCCTGCCAAAACTGCAAACTGCAAAACCTATTCACTAGGTTCCCTCTTTCCTCTCTCTCCATAAGCATTTTTAATTGCTTATTATCTTTTTATTTCTGAAAAATTGGGATGTCTAGAAAATGATAAAAAAGCATCTTTGACAAGTTTTGACTTGTCAAACAAAATACTTCATGCTGTCTTGCTTTTTGTCTGCTGTATTGCTGTTTTCATGCTGCATTACCATTTTTATCAAATCTGTCTTGTAACTTGGTTTTGGGCAATTTTGTACTGTAGCTTAATATGGGACTTTACTTGCTGCTGAGTTTATTCCTTTGCTTGACTTACCCTGGCAGGTTTGGCGCCTGTTTGTCTCTTTGAATTTGTAATACAGTTTGCTTGGTTAATGTAGCTTGGCACTTAGTTTGTAATTCAGTTTGCTTGGCTAATGCAGCTTGGAACTTTTTGTACTTGACCCATGTTTTTGCATTTAGTTTGACATGCTTGCATTTATATTTTATTTTTCTTTCTGTGAACCGAGAAGAGCGATCTTCTTGTGATTTGCAGGTAGAAAAATAAAGTGTGACGAAAAATAGGCAATCTGATTCTAGACGGCCAATTTTAATGATGATTTTTTTCTTCTTTTCATTTAAAAAATCTTGTGCTGATTTTCTTTTCTTATCTTTTCAGGTAGGTACCAGTTGAATAATGGAAGAAGCAGTAGAAGTAGAAGTCAAAGATCTCAAGAGATTTAGGCTTAGATTTATTATATCTTTTTTCATTTATTGTAAACAAATATTATTGTAAACACTGTAAATTGTAAATTTACAACATTCGAATAAAATTTGTAACAATATTTGAAATAAATAAATAAAAAAGTCTTTGTCAAATAAGAATTTTCTACTGTCAAATATTCCATTATTTCCCTTGTACTGTCTATTTAATTATTTAAGTCTCTTAAATTAAAATAACTGGAAATGTATCCCAATGACTTTAATCCAGATGAAATAAATAATCAACAAACTTTGCAGTCTCGTAATCTCGCATTAATCACAATATACCTGACATTCCAATTAATCATATGCTTTGTACAGCTAAATAAACAAGCATTCCACACACCTCTCACTCCACTGATCAAATCAATGCCTCAAAGTTTCAATCAAAAGCCTCAGCTCCTATCCCAGATATTTAGGTTTTGAGAAACAACCAGTAATCTTGAACAAGCGTAAAAATAATGTAATCAGTCAATTGAAATACTGTGGATTCAATTTCTTCTGAGAAATGCAAGCGCAAACCCTAATCTTGGATTACTGTCAAAGAAAAGTCTTCTTGATCAATTCCTGAGCCAATCTCAACATAATCAGTGGAAACCCTAATTCTGGATTTACTGATAAAGAAAAGCCTATTTGACCGATTCTTGAGCTAATCTTAAAAAGTCAGGGAAGACCCTGAAGTTATGATTTCTTAAAAAACGGGAGGGCAAATTTTGGGGTACAACAGTTTCCCCTGTTCAATCTTCTTGAACCTGAAGAGTTAGATTGTCAATTTTGTCGTTCGCGACTCGAAGGTAAAAGAATGATTGGACACTAGAGTGCCCAAAAATTTTCACTCGTCAAAGCATAGTTGAGGGAATGGGCTTAAAGATGCCATCCAAGAATATTTGTTGAAATGTATGTTGTAGGTGAAAGAATGAGTATCAGAAAGGTATCCGTGTTTGGAACATCTCTGAGCTAGGGGTCTGAATAAGTAATAGATTAGCATCCGTGTTTGGAGCTTCCGTAAACTGTTTTCAGTGAACTAAATCTGAACAAGCGATAGATTGACATCCATGTTTGGAAAATCCGTAAACTGTTTTCAGAAGTCTTGAAGTTGAATAAGCAATAGATTAGCATCCATGTTGGGAAGCATCCGTAAACTGTTCTCAAAAGTTGAATCTGAACAAGAGATAGATTAACATCCGTGTTTGGAGAATCCGTAAACTGTTTTCAGAAGTCTTGAAGTTAAATAAGCAATAGATCAGCATCCATGTTGGGAAGCATCCGTAAAATGTTTTCAAAAGTTGAATCTGAACAAGCGATAGATTAACATCCGTGTTTGGAGAATCCGTAAACTGTTTTCAGAAGTCTTGAAGTTAAATAAGCAATAGATCAGCATCCATGTTGGGAAGCATCCGTAAAATGTTTTCAAAAGTTGAATCTGAACAAGCGATAGATTAACATCCGTGTTTGGAGAATCCGTAAACTGTTTTCAGAAGTCTTGAAGTTGAATAAGCAATAAATCGGCATCCATGTTGGGAAGCATCCGTAAAATGTTTTCAAAAGTTGAATCTGAACAAGCGATATATTAACATCCGTGTTTGGAGAATCCGTAAACTGTTTTCAGAAGTCTTGAAGTTGAATAAGCAATAGATCAACATCCATGTTGGGAAGCATCCGTAAACTATTTTCAAAAGTTGAATCTGAACAAGCGATAGATTAACATCCGTGTTTGGAGAATCCGTAAACTGTTTTCAGAAGTCTTGAAGTTGAATAAGCAATAGATCAGCATTCATGTTGGGAAGCATCCGTAAACTGTTTTCAAAAGTTGAATCTGAACAATCGATAGATTAACATCCGTGTTTGGAGAATCCGTAAATTGTTTTCAGAAGTCTTGAAGTTGAATAAGCAATAGATCAGCATCCATGTTGGGAAGCATCCGTAAACTGTTTTCAAAAGTTGAATCTGAAAAAGCGATAGATTAACATCTGTGTTTGGAGAATTCGTAAACTGTTTTCAGAAGTCTTGAAGTTGAATAAGCAATAGATCGGCATCCATGTTGGGAAGCATCCGTAAACTGTTTTCAAAAGTTGAATCTGAACAAGCGATAGATTAACATCCGCGTTTGGAGAATCCGTAAACTGTTTTCAGAAGTCTTGAAGTTGAATAAGCAATAGATCAGCATCCATGTTGGGAAGCATCCGTAAACTATTTTCAAAAGTTGAATCTGAACAAGCGATAGATTAATATCCGTGTTTGGAGAATTCGTAAACTGTTTTCAGAAGTCTTGAAGTTGAATAAGCAATAGATCAACATCCATGTTGGGAAGCATCCGTAAACTGTTTTCAAAAGTTGAATCTGAACAAGCGATAGATTAACATCCGTGTTTGGAGAATCCGTAAACTGTTTTCAGAAATCCTTGAAGTTAGAAACTTGCTAAACTTATCTTGCGAAGGGTAAAAATTAGTTGAAACACAAAGTTATGCTGTATGATGCAATGTATGTCTTATATGAATGTAATGAATGTGTATGTAAGTTGATTAAGCGTATTGCTGAGGAAGATAAATCCTGGATAGCTGGAGATAATAAGATCTTTGACCGCTGTCGTGGAAAACAAATCTCTGACTACTGCCGGGGAAAATAACTCTCTGACTGTTGTCGGGTGTTGTACCCCAAAATTTGCCCTTGCATTCTTCCACAAGAAATCGCGGCTTCAGGCGTTTCCTGATTTTTCAAACTGGCTCAAGAATCGGTCAAACGGACTTTTCTCGTCAGTCAGACGCAATTAAGGTTTTATTGATTTTTCAGGGCTCTGGAATGTTTCACACAATTGGCTTAGGGTTTTGGTTGATTTTGGCTCAACTTTGATCAGGCGAACGCTCTTTGGATTTTAATCAGGAATTAGGGTTTTTGTGGGCACGTTCTCAGAAAGATTCAATTCTACGATGCTTTGCAAGTTATTCCGAGATTTGGTTTGAATTCGCATTGTTTGACTTAATCAGTAAAAGAGGGCATTTGGATTGAATTCACGTTTGTTTGATTGAACCAGTCAAAAGATCCATGCAGTTTGGATTTACAGTGTTTGGTAAGAAATCAGTGAAAAGGGAATGCGCCTGATCAGTTGTTTTGATTAACTGTTGCTTTGCTTTGGATGTTGGAAATGCCAGGTTTAACTGATCAAATTGCTAAGGCATTGTTTATTTAAATGATTTATTATTCTGAGATTAAGTGATTGGAATTTATTTTTCAATTGTTTTAATTCAAAGAATTTTAAATAATAAATAAACAATAAAGGAGGAAATAGAATTAATTGGATAATAAAAACTTTTATTTATTTTTAAATTATTCGTACAATTATTGTTTATAATTTATTTACAACAATGATTTTACATTAATTTAAATTTAAATAAAAAGAAAACTATCCTAAACATTTTCTATTCTTCAATTCTTCATCTGCTATCACTCGCTCCAGTGCTCCATTTTAATTATTCATCTGCAAAAGAAAAGAAGAAAAGTCAAATAGCAGATAAGTAAATAAAAGAGACAGATATAAAATTCATCATTAAGGGCCACTGATTGGGATCAGTTAACCCTCTCTGCAAATCACGGGATTTCTCCCGGTTCACAAAGAGGGACGAATTTTATTTGCTAAAGATGAATGCACAAAAGTCAAATCGCACAATTCAAAAATTGTCAAACTGCATAGTTCAATACAAACAGAAAGTCCAAACTGAATCACAACTTTCAAACCATCCAAAACTGTCAAAGTACAAGTTACTATCCAAAAAGGTACCCAAGCTGTCAATAAAGAAGATTTGGAATGATATCAAAAGATACCAAGTACAAGAAGCTGTCAAGAAGGGACAAATATGCAAAGGAAATTTGTTATGCAAGCAAAGCTATTTCTTTTCATCATTTCCCAAAAATAAAGTGACCCTTTCAGAACAAAAAGTACAAGCACAAACATAGTTTAATATATTAGCTGTACTAAAGAGAAAGAGAAGAGAGATAGAAGAGCAGGTTTTGCAGGCTTAGGCTTTAGGCTTGAGAGATAGAAAGATATATAAAACAAAACAAAAGACAGTACAGTAAAGAAAAAAGGCAAACCAATACAAAAGAGACAAAACTGATAAGCCTCCAAGAACCTTGAACCTGTTTTGTAAACAAGCATAAGAACCAAAAAACCTTGAACCTGCATTGACTGAAAACCTCCAGCCAAAAAACCAGTTTCAAACACAAGCCTGTACCTGTGAAGCCTCACAACCTGTTAAACTCAACAGAACCAAAAGGCCTGAACAAAACCAAGCATAGTGCCTATTTTCAAACCTTGAATCCTGTCAACTGAAACCTGCCTGAAAGCCACCAAACCTGTACCTGTACCATTCAAACTCCAACACAAAAACCAGTTGCAAAAAGGCCAAGACCTGCATTAGACTTACCAACCAAAGCCATTAAACCTGTCAAACTCAACATAAGCAGAAGCCTAAACAAAACGATCTCAAACCAAGTCCAAGCCTACAACCAGCAAAACTTCACAGTCCTTAGCCTAACAATAAACCATCAAAGCCATAACCAAGCCTAAAGAACCAGAGGCAACATCAAACACAAAAGCCCACATGAGAACCCTCAGAGGAATACTCATCATTGGGCCATAAACCAACATTCAAGGCAATAATAAAGGAATACTGAGGTAACTCAGAGCAAGGCAGCACTAACAAGTCAAAGAAGCATCAAGGCCACACCAAGCATTCAAAAGGCAACAAGGCGGTTGAAGCTAAAAAAGCATCAAACCCTCAGAACCCTAGGTTCATCCTTAGGCAAAGAGATAAAGAAGCATCAAAGGCATCCAACACATGCATCCAACACAGGCAACAAAGGAAACATAAGCATGTAAACAGGGCCCTCAGTAGAGACATCATAGGGCAGAAAAAGCAAGCAACATAAGCATACGAGCGAAGTAGGCAACAGAAGTAAGCAACAAGGCAACTCAGAGACGAAGAAGAGATATAACAAAAGCGTACAGAGGCATGTAAACAGGGCGATAGGAAGAAGAAGAAAAAAAAGGGGTTCTCAGTTTAAGGTCATCATCAAACCAAGAGTGAGACAAAGAATACACAAACCAGGGTTCCGAGTCCATCATCACGCGTGTCCTCCGCCCAAGCCTCCTACGCGCCTCCTCTATCTTCTTCCTCCCCTCTGTCAAGGTAAAACATCTCTCTTCTCATCCCTTTTCATCCTCGTTAAACAAACAAAGTCAAACACTTAATCAAAAAAGCAGTAAACAGTTACATATAAGAAGAATAAAAACCCTAACACGTTGAAAAGAAAAAGAATCGTACCTCTGTTTGTCACCATTTGAGTGGGCGTGAAGAGAGGAGAAGAGGTGGAGGTCGCTGGTGGCTGAGGCGAAAGGTTTAAGCTAGGCATTCAGAATGATCAGAGAAGATGAAGTAATGAACGAAACCCCCAAGACGGCGCCGCTCTCAAAACCCTAAGTCCTCTTCTGAAAACAAAATGTGAGAACCCTAAAACTATGCGTTTGAAACGAGTGGGCCTACCATGTTTCTCCAGTGCCCAAGCCTTTTTGTTTTCCCTTCACACACCCCCCTCATTTCTCATCTATCTGGGCCATAGCACCCCCCTTTAGCCCATTTACTTTTCTTCTTTTCTTTTAATTCAAACAAACTAACAAGATTTTGCTTATTTTTATTTGTTTATATATTTTAACCTTTTTTTCTCTTTTACTAATATAAAACAGATTTTATCTTCTTTTCATTAATGAATCAACTTAACCCTTTTTTTTATTTTTGTTAATAAATTAATACAAACCTTTTTATATTAGATATTTTTAAACACAATATATTTTTCTAACTTAATATATCTTTTTACAATAGTACATTAATACTTTAACACTTTTAAAATATATTTTTTTAATATACATAAACTTTAAAACATTTAATTAAAATACGTTTTGTACATAATAAATAAAAATACATTTTTGCATAATTTAAATTCTTAACATTTAAATGAGAATATTCTTTGTACATACAAATAAAGATACATTTTTTTATTACACAATATAATTAAAATTGAAAACATTTTTCTTTTCATTAAAACATTCTTTTTGTACATATAAAGAATATACAAAATTACAAGACTAATTAAGTAAATAAACATTTAATTCTTTAAGTCAAAACAATGCTTAATAATACTCATTTAATTTCACATCTCTAACCTGTAAATAATTACATACACATATGCACGTACACTTACACAACATACTTGTACTTGATACCTTATACATTTGCTTATTTTGTATATTCGTTACATTTACATTTGGTCGCAAATTCGATTTGGTTGTAATCTATTGGACACTATATTCCTAAGTCTCATCCCCATTCGTAAATTTGTACCCCCACTCCCGGATACTATTTGTAATAGCGTAGACTTTAAATTTCCGCAATTTACCGCTTTCGAATTATACCATGGTTAGACCTAGGGTTTGCATGTACATAAAATCAAACGCTAGATAACCTAATACAAGACAAATACATGAAATCAATACACAATCACACTTGCACCCTCTAGGGTAATCCCACATGTTGCCTTCCAAAATGGGTCATGCTTGCACGTCGAGTATCTTTGGCAAAACAAATTCAAATGATCATAAGTCCCTCGATGACGCTTTTGAATGTTGCCTAAATGGAATGATCATAGTCCCTTCGAAGCAAATTGCCAAAGACACTTGGCATCATTGCATTCATGGTCCATACGATGACCCGCGCCCGTCCCGTTAAACTTCCTAAACGCAAGATTGTCCACCAAATTCAATGGTGGAACAAAAATTGTTAAAAAGGGTTGAAAACATGGAGAAAATCTTTGAGTACAATAGGGTAGACAAAACTCTTAGTTACTTGAGATCAACTTGCAAAACCACTTGCCTTCTTTTCAAAAACCACATTCCACAAGCACTTTCAAACAAACTCTCAAAACATTTTGAAATATCTTTTCGAAAAGATACACACCTTTGTAAAACATTAGAGTAAAGAATTGTTACAAGGGTAGCCTAAGACAAGGTATCTTCTTCCAAAATATTTTCAAAACACACACACCTACACACCATTTTCAAGCAATCAAAAATCAAGGCAAGTGATCTAAAAACCAAGTAACTAAGAGCCCATGGATAACCATGGATGAAAAGGGTGCTAATACCTTCCCTTTTCATAATCTACCCCCCGAACCCACGAAATATCTCAAAAGGTTTTTGCTGTGCCTTTTCAACCTTTCCTTAGGATAAAATAAAAAGTCGGTGGCGACTCTTGCTCAACCGAAACATTTGCGAATACAAACGCAAAACTCTTAGTCAGTTTTCTCACCGTACCACAGAACTGGCGACTCTGCTGGGGACAAACTTAAAAGTGGGGTTACCTTAGGGTTTAGATCACTTTTACTTTCTTGCTTTGATTGCTTTATCTTTTGGATTCTTGTTTGGGTTTGTTGTAAATCCTACACCCGGATTTGGGGCACCTTCTTAGGTAAATAGCAAAAAAACTGTGAGGGAACTGTGTGGGGTATACCGACACGGTTGAAGCAGTAAGCTATGTTAGTGTGACATATTTGTGAGTACCGGTAACCCTTGAGTAGTCAAGGAGAGTACGGGGCCGCTGAGTGATGTCGTGAAGCACTAACGAACTCTTAGAACCTTAATTGACCATCTTAGCCTTTTTAGGGGTAGTGAGATGACCGACTTTGGTGCAGTCCGAAGTTGGTAGATACTCGATACTACACTCATTTGAGGATTGTTTTCTTGGAATATTTTGGTCTCCAGTTAAGTGGCTAAACCGAAACAATGAACACATAAAACAATCCAATGATATTGAGCTCCTTAGAACCCGGTTTCTATTTTAGGACAGGATGAGCCAACTAACTTCAAGAGGGTACTTACCTAAACCTCATGCAAGCCTAAACCTAAGGACTTGTTTGCTTTGTGTGAATATGTTTGCCTGTATATACACTCACTTGCTTTTCGCATACATGTACATGACATCATGACATCATACCATAGCATTTTCAATAACCATTTCAAGGATCTCGAAGGTTCTTTTGATGCAGGGATACGTTGAACCAGACATCTACCAAAGGGGCAAGAGGTTTCTCCTCTAAACAAAGTTCTCCAAACAAAGTTCAAGTGCAACAACTTGAATCAGTGGCTATGACCCACTCGACATGGTGAGCTTGATTCTCGTGGAAAGACGTCCACCGATACGAAGTTCTCCAGACAAAGATCAAGTGCAACAACTTGAATCAGTGGCTATGACCCACTTGACATGGTGAGCTTGATTCTAGTGGAAAGACATCCACCGGTGCAAAGTTCTCCAATCAAAGATCCAAGTTCAACCTCTAACATTTTCTTGTGTTTACCCCAAGAGATCCTTGAAAGCATGCATCCACATATCATGCATTGCAATCTTTCCTTTTTCAGGTTTCCTTACTCTCCTGCTGTTTATTTCAGCAAGATATGGCTCTAGAAAGGTCTGTCAAAGACATCCAAGACCAGACTGCTCAGCTGCAGGAGATGTTCCTGAACTTGTCTCTGGGGCAGGAAGAGATGAAAGCTCTCCTCACAAAGGGCTTGGAGAATTCCAACAATGCCAGGAGTGATCAGCTTGCGGAGCTGCAGTTTGATCTGACAACATTGAGGACCCAAGTGATGGGACAGTTGGTGGGCCAGATGGCTCTCATCCAAGACCTATCTCAAAGACAAGAGGAACTCAGAGTTCTTGTCCGCCAACTGCTTCCAAACAACCAATTGGGGCAAACAGCTGAGGTTGAAGAGCAAGTCACCGCTCAGCCTCCATCCACTCAAGAAGACAAGGGGAAAGCTCCTTTGCTTGCTTTAGGGTCACAAGCCCATCAACAACCTCGCCAGCGTCAAAGGGGTAATCGGCGTAAGCAAGAAACGTCGGGAAGATAGTTCACGGAGACTGAAATACCATCATTCTTCATACTGAAGCGCCTGTTGGAGGTCAACTTGCTCACCCTAAGGGATCCTCCTCAGAAGCTCAATACCTCCTCTCCTAACTATCATCCCGACGCATTTTGTGTTTACCACTCCTGCAGCCCGGGACACGACACCAACGACTGTTGGGCCTTGAAGAACAAGATTCAAGATCTGATCGATATTGGAGTGCTGGAATTCATGCCAGACGGTGAGATGAAAATCTTACGTTAAGGAGTGCTCCACCTGAAGTGACGAAGCTCAAGCTGAAAGACTTTTGCTTCTTTTTGAATTTTCAAAGTTGTAATTTCTTTTGCTGTCAAACAATTATCTGTTGATGTTAAACTCTATTTTCATTAATGCATTGCATATGTTTGTCTTGAATTCATCCATTTGTTTCACTACTCTTATGCTTTTCTTTATGATATTTGACTCTTGATAAAAAGCTGCAAGCCTTTAGAGGGAGGATGACGAAACAATACCATGATCTTATACAGTATGCTTTTGAACAGACCTTGCTGATGATGTACAGGCATTTCTTTCAATTCCCAAACACTGGAGTTATAAGGAAGTTAATCCCTAGTCAACCCCTTCGAGCCAAAGAAGTAGGAGTTTTCTGTTCTAAAAACCTTTGATATAAACCTGGGGCAGGGTAGTATCTCAGTTAATTCGAAAGAAAATGCGCATTGAATTCGCAAATTCTCAGTTCATAATACAACGAACGACGTCAAAAAAGAAAAGCATTCCTTTGGAATCAAAAGACAAGGATGGTTCCCTATCACATAGGCAGTCAATCTCTCAAAAGAGAAAAGCCCACCAAGCCAAAACCTATAAAGGAGGCTTAAGGAAGCTGGGGCATCCCGCTGACTGTAATCTCGAAAAACGGGAACGGTCAGGCAAAAGTTAGGGATAACAAATCAAAATCAAAATAGTAAGGTCGTTACAAAATCCTCAACAACATGAAAAATGTTGAAAAAGAAAAAAGAGATGATGACTGTCTCCCCAAATTCAATTGGTGAACCATCGCCCAAAAGTCGTTCCAAACTCAAAACAGAGTGTGACGCACAATTAACTGAGCTTAGGTTGAAGAACATCACGAAGAGCGGATGGGTACAAATATACTTTGAGCCTTTATCCTTTGTTTCTTAAAACCGTGAACTAAGCCACGTTACAACCCTTCAAAAGTCCTAATTGAAGCATGGGTTAGTTTGAAAGCATACTGTTGCAAAAGGTATCCTGACTCCTGTAGGGCTTTACTCTAAATCTTGTGTTGACTTGTCTTATGAAAAGTTTTCTGCTAAAAACGCGTTTTTCAAAACTTCGAGACAAACATAAACTTTGCATTGCTTGAATATCACTGTCTGCATTTGGCTTTTTGTTTGACAGCGAAGAAATTCATACAGCGAACATTTGGAGGAACGAAAACTCTCTCAGTAAGTAAAAATCACTTCAAGAGGATAACACTTCCATTGCAAATCTCCTATCAGCAGAGGGCATGACATGTCACCATCCAATTAACCTGGGGCAGTCCAGTCGAGGTCCAACAGATCTTTCAAAATCCAGTTAACCTGGGGCAGTCCAGTCAAGTTTCAATAGATCTTTCAAAGTTCAGTTAACCTGGGGCAGTCCAGTCAAGATTTCAAGAAATCTCTCAATGTGTAGAGTAATCTGATTCAAGACTCCTTCATCACCACTTGGGGCATTCGAATGTCAAAAGTGTTCAACAATTTCCTTATCAGCTCAAAAGACAAGATGTAGTTCAAGATGTGACCCAGAGATGGCGACATTCTATAACTCATTCAGACTTTCAGAAATAGTTCAGATGTGATCCGGACACGGCGACATTCTGACACTTATTCCAGATTTATCCAGATGCAGTTTTACACGAGCTCATCATCAGGGAACCCTACACCGGTTCTTCCTCCAAGTTCAAGACTTCTGAAAACAGTTCACGAGTTCTCCAAGTAACGGATGTTAACCTATCGCTTGTTCAGATTCTTCTCAAGACTTCTGAAAACAGTTTACGGACGCTTCCCAACAACGGACGCTGCTCTATTGCTTATTCAACTTCAAGATTTCTGAAAACAGTTTACGGGTTCTCCAAGTAACGGATGTTAACCTATCGCTTGTTCAGTTTCTTCTCAAGACTTTTGAAAACAGTTTATGGATTCTTCCCAACAACGGATGTTAATCTATTACTTGTTCAGATACAACCTTTGAAAACAGTTTACGGACGCTTCCCAACAACGGACGCTGCTCTATTGCTTATTCAACTTCAAGATTTCTGAAAACAGTTTACGGGTTCTCCAAGTAACGGATGTTAACCTATCGCTTGTTCAGTTTCTTCTCAATACTTCTGAAAACAGTTTATAGATTCTTCCCAACAACGGATGTTAATCTATTACTTGTTCAGATGCAACCGTTGAAAACAGTTTACGGACGCTTCCCAACAACGGACGCTGCTCTATTGCTTATTCAACTTCAAGATTTCTGAAAACAGTTTACGGGTTCTCCAAGTAACGGATGTTAACCTATCGCTTGTTCAGTTTCTTCTCAAGACTTCTGTAAACAGTTTATGGATTCTTCCCAACAACGGATGTTAATCTATCAGCTTGTTCAGATGCAATTTTTGAAAACAGTTTACGGACGCTTCCCAACAACGGATGCTGCTCTATTGCTTATTCAATCTCAAGATTTCTGAAAAAACAGTTCACGGGTTCTCCAAGTAACGGATGTTAACCTATCACTTGTTCAGACACTTCTCAACCTTCTGAAAACAGTTTACGGATTCTCCAGTAACGGATGTCAATCTATCGCTTGTTCAGATTCCAAGCCTTCACCTGCAACAATCAAAGGACTCTCGCAATCACCAGCCAGAGAACCTTCCAGAAGCTAACTCCACTCAGAGTCAAGTTTCATTATCCCCAGCGAAGCTAAAACTTCAAATTATCAATCCCCAGCGGAGCCAGACTAGTGAACCTTATCCCCACAGAGTTTTGGGAGGGCAAATCTTGAGTTCCCCAGTGAAGTCGCCAGAGATACTTCCCTTCAAACTGAATATTCTCAGTCTTACCTCCCCAGCATGAGTCAATTAGATGGGAACTCCCCAGTAGAGGTCATCAGGAATTCTCTTCCCCAGCAATAACCAGGAATTATTCTTCCCGGCAGCAGTCAAGATGCTTTTATCTTCAGCCGTCCAAGATTCATTTATCCTCAGCAAGATAGCTCATCAGCTTACATGCGCATTCATCACATTCATGTCATAAACATTGATGTCACATACATTGCATCGTGCATCATGACATTGCATACAACTAACCCTTTACTTTTTCAGGTAAGATCAGTCGACAGACAAAGATCACCTCCCGAGATTCATCCAGAAATAGTTCAGATGTGACCCGGACACGGCGACATTCTGATACTTATTCCAGATCCATTCAGACGCATCATCAGGAAACCCTACACCGGTTCCTCTTCAACTTCAAGACTTCTGAAAACAGTTTACGGATTCTTCCCAACAACGGATGTTAATCTACCTACTTATTCAGATGCCAACTTTTGAAAACAGTTTACGGACGCTTCCCAACAACGGATGTGGCTCTATTGCTTATTCAATCTCAACTCCTGAAAAATAGTTTACGGATTCTCCAAACATGGATGTCAATCTATTGCTTGCTCGGACCCCCAATTCAGAGGTATCCCAAAACAGGGAGGCCTTTCTGATACTCGTCCACTCACCAATGACATACAGTTCAACATCGCCAAATGGAATCTTTAAGCCCATTCTCAGATGGCATCTCCAAGCCCATCCCCCGACAAGATTCTATCGCATCAGATGGCATCTTTAAGCCCATCACCAAATGGCATCTTTAAGCCCATTCACCTCTACTATCACACTGCCGAGTGCAAATTTTCTGGGTACTTTAGTGTCCAATCTTCTTTTACCTTCAAGTCGCGAAAGGCAAACTTTCCAATCTAACTCTTCAGGTTCAAGAAAATTGAACAGGGGCAACTGTTGTACCCCAAAATTTGCCCTCGCATTCTTCCACAAGAAATCGCGGCTTCAGGCGTTTCCTGATTTTTCAAACTGGCTCAAGAATCGGTCAAACGGACTTTTCTCGTCAGTCAGACGCAATTAAGGTTTTATTGATTTTTCAGGGCTCTGGAATGTTTCACACAGTTGGCTTAGGGTTTTGGTTGATTTTGGCTCAACTTTGATCAGGCGAACGCTCTTTGGATTTTAATCAGGAATTAGGGTTTTTGTGGGCACGTTCTCAGAAAGATTCAATTCTACGATGCTTTGCAAGTTATTCCGAGATTTGGTTTGAATTCGCATTGTTTGACTTAATCAGTAAAAGAGGGCATTTGGATTGAATTCACGTTTGTTTGATTGAACCAGTCAAAAGATCCATGCAGTTTGGATTTACAGTGTTTGGTAAGAAATCAGTGAAAAGGGAATGCGCCTGATCAGTTGTTTTGATTAACTGTTGCTTTGCTTTGGATGTTGGAAATGCCAGGTTTAACTGATCAAATTGCTAAGGCATTGTTTATTTAAATTATTTATTATTCTGAGATTTAGTGATTGGAATTTATTTTTCAATTGTTTTAATTCAAAGAATTTTAAATAATAAATAAACAATAAAGGAGGAAATAGAATTAATTGGATAATAAAAACTTTTATTTATTTTTAAATTATTCGTACAATTATTGTTTATAATTTATTTACAACAATGATTTTACATTAATTTAAATTTAAATAAAAAGAAAACTATCCTAAACATTTTCTATTCTTCAATTCTTCATCTGCTATCACTCGCTCCAGTGCTCCATTTTAATTATTCATCTGCAAAAGAAAAGAAGAAAAGTCAAATAGCAGATAAGTAAATAAAAGAGACAGATATAAAATTCATCATTAAGGGCCACTGATTGGGATCAGTTAACCCTCTCTGCAAATCACGGGATTTCTCCCGGTTCACAAAGAGGGACGGATTTTATTTGCTAAAGATGAATGCACAAAAGTCAAATCGCACAATTCAAAAATTGTCAAACTGCATAGTTCAATACAAACAGAAAGTCCAAACTGAATCACAACATTCAAACCATCCAAAACTGTCAAAGTACAAGTTACTATCCAAAAAGGTACCCAAGCTGTCAATAAAGAAGATTTGGAAGGACATCAAAAGATACAAAGTACAAGAAGCTGTCAAGAAGGGACAAATATGCAGAGGAAATTTGTTATGCAAGCAAAGCTATTTCTTTTCATCATTTCCCAAAAATAAAGTGGCCCTTTCAGAACAAAAAGTACAAGCACAAACATAGTTTAATATATTAGCTGTACTGAAGAGAAAGAGAAGAGAGATAGAAGAGCAGGTTTTGCAGGCTTAGGCTTTAGGCTTGAGAGATAGAAAGATATATAAAACAAAACAAAAGACAATACAGTAAAGAAAAAAGGCAAACCAATACAAAAGAGACAAAACTGATAAGCCTCCAAGAACCTTGAACCTGTTTTGTAAACAAGCATAAGAACCAAAAAGCCTTGAACCTGCATTGACTGAAAACCTCCAGCCAAAAAACCAGTTTCAAACACAAGCCTGTACCTGTGAAGCCTCACAACCTGTTAAACTCAACATAACCAAAAGGCCTAAACAAAACAGAGCATAGTGCCTGTTTTCAAACCTTGAATCCTGTCAACTGAAACCTTCCTGAAAGCCACCAAACATGTACCTGTACCATTCAAACTCCAACATAAAAACCAGTTGCAAAAAGGCCAAGACCTGCATTAGACTTACCAACCAAAGCCATTAAACCTGTCAAACTCAACATAAGCAGAAGCCTAAACAAAACGAGCTCAAACCAAGTCCAAGCCTACAACCAGCAAAACTTCACAGTCCTTAGCCTAACAATAAACCATCAAAGCCATAACCAAGCCTAAAGAACCAGAGGCAACATCAAACACAAAAGCCCACATGAGAACCCTCAGAGGAATACTCATCATTGGGCCATAAATAAACATTCAAGGCAATAATAAAGGAATACTGAGGCAACTCAGAGCAAGGCAGCACTAACAAGTCAAAGAAGCATCAAGGCCACACCAAGCATTCAAAAGGCAACAAGGCGGTTGAAGCTAAAAAAACATCAAACCCTCAGAACCCTAGGTTCATCCTTAGGCAAAGAGATAAAGAAGCATCAAAGGCATCCAACACAGGCATCCAACACAGGCAACAAAGGCAACATAAGCATGTAAACAGGGCCCTCAGTAGAGACATCATAGGGCAGAAAAAGCAAGCAACATAAGCATACGAGCGAAGTAGGCAACAGAAGTAAGCAACAAGGAAACTCAGAGACGAAGAAGAGAGATAACAAAAGCGTACAGAGGCATGTAAACAGGGCGATAGGAAGAAGAAGAAAAAAAGGGGTTCTCAGTTTAAGGTCATCATCAAACCAAGAGTGAGACAAAGAATACACAAACCAGGGTTCCGAGTCCATCATCACGCGTGTCCTCCGCCCAAGCCTCCTACGCGTCTCCTCCATCTTCTTCCTCCCCTCTGTCAAGGTAAAACATCTCTCTTCTCATCCCTTTTCATCCTCGTTAAACAAACAAAGTCAAACACTTAATCAAAAAAGCAGTAAACAGTTACATATAAGAAGAATAAAAACCCTAACGCGTTGAAAAGAAAAAGAATTGTACCTCTGTTTGTCACCATTTGAGTGGGCGTGAAGAGAGGAGAAGAGGTGGAGGTCGCTGGTGGCTGAGGCGAAAGGTTTAAGCTAGGCATTCAGAACGATCAGAGAAGATGAAGTAATGAACGAAACCCCCAAGACGGCGCCGCTCTCAAAACCCTAAGTCCTCTTCTGAAAACAAAATGTGAGAACCCTAAAACTATGCATTTGAAACGAGTGGGCCTAACATGTTTCTCCAGCGCCCAAGCCTTTTTGTTTTCCCTTCACACACCCCCCGCATTTCTCATCTATCTGGGCCATAGCACCCCCCTTTAGCCCATTTACTTTTCTTCTTTTCTTTTAATTCAAACAAACTAACAAGATTTTGCTTATTTTTATTTGTTTATATATTTTAACCTTTTTTTTTTCTCTTTTACTAATATAAAATAGATTTTATCTTCTTTTCATTAATGAATCAACTTAACCCTTTTTTTTTATTTTTGTTAATAAATTAATACAAACCTTTTTATATAACATATTTTTAAACACAATATATTTTTCTAACTTAATATATCTTTTTACAATAGTACATTAATACTTTAACACTTTTAAAAAATATTTTTTTTTAATATACATAAACTTTAAAACATTTAATTAAAATACGTTTTGTACATAATAAATAAAAATACATTTTTGCATAATTTAAATTCTTAACATTTAAATGAGAATATTCTTTGTACATACAAATAAAGATACATTTTTTTATTACACAATATAATTAAAATTGAAAACATTTTTCTTTTCATTAAAACATTCTTTTTGTACATATAAAGAATATACAAGATTACAAGACTAATTAAGTAAATAAACATTTAATTCTTTAAGTCAAAACAATGCTTAATAATACTCATTTAATTTCACATCTCTAACCTGTAAATAATTACATACACATATGCACGTACACTTACACAACATACTTGTACTTGATACCTTATACATTTGCTTATTTTGTATATTCGTTACATTTACATTTGGTCGCAAATTCGATTTGGTTGTAATCTATTGGACACTATATTCCTAAGTCTCATCCCCATTCGTAAATTTGTACCCCTACTCACGGATACTATTTGTAATAGCGTAGACTTTAAATTTCCGCAATTTACCGCTTTCGAATTATACCATGGTTAGACCTAGGGTTTGCATGTACATAAAATCAAACGCTAGATAACCTAATACAAGACAAATACATGAAATCAATACACAATCACACTTGCTCCCTCTAGGGTAATCCCACATGTTGCCTTCCAAAATGGGCCATGCTTGCACGTCGAGTATCTTTGGCAAAACAAATTCAAATGATCATAAGTCCCTCGATGACGCTTTTGAATGTTGCCTAAATGGAATGATCATAGTCCCTTCAAAGCAAATTTCCAAAGACACTTGACATCATTGCATTCATGGTCCATACGATGACCCGCGCCCGTCCCGTTAAACTTCCTAAACGCAAGATTGTCCACCAAATTCAATGGTGGAACAAAAATTGTTAAAAAGGGTTGAAAACATGGAGAAAATCTTTGAGTACAATAGGGTAGACAAAACTCTTAGTTACTTGAGATCAACTTGCAAAACCACTTGCCTTCTTTTCAAAAACCACATTCCACAAGCACTTTCAAACAAACTCTCAAAACATTTTGAAATATCTTTTCGAAAAGATACACACCTTTGTAAAATATTCGAGTAAAGAATTGTTACAAGGGTAGCCTAAGACAAGGCATCTTCTTCCAAAACATTTTCAAAACACACACACCTACACACCATTTTCAAGCAATCAAAAATCAAGGCAAGTGATCTAAAAACCAAGTAACTAAGAGCCCATGGATAACCATGGATGAAAAGGGTGCTAATACCTTCCCTTTTCATAATCTACCCCCCGAACCCACGAAATATCTCAAAAGGTTTTTGCTGTGCTTTTTCAACCTTTCCTTAGGATAAAATAAAAAGTCGGTGGCGACTCTTGCTCAACCGAAACATTTGCGAATACAAACGCAAAACTCATAGTCAGTTCTCCCACCGTACCACAGAACTGGCGACTCTACTGGGGACAAACTTAAAAGTGGGGTTACCTTAGGGTTTAGATCACTTTTACTTTCTTGCTTTGATTGCTTTATCTTTTGGATTCTTGTTTGGGTTTGTTGTAAATCCTACACCCGGATTTGGGGCACCTTCTTAGGTAAATATCAAAAAAACTGTGAGGGAACTGTGCGGGGTATACCGACACGGTTGAAGCAGTAAGCTATGTTAGTGTGACATATTTGTGAGTACCGGTAACCCTTGAGTAGTCAAGGAGAGTACGGGGCCGCTGAGTGATGTCGTGAAGCACTAACGAACTCTTAGAACCTTAATTGACCATCTTAGCCTTTTTAGGGGTAGTGAGATGACCGACTTTGGTGCAGTCCGAAGTTGGTAGATACTCGATACTACACTCATTTGAGGATTGTTTTCTTGGAATATTTTGGTCGCCAGTTAAGTGGCTAAACCGAAACAATGAACACAGAAAACAATCCAATGATATTGAGCTCCTTAGAACCCGGTTTCTATTTTAGGACAGGATGAGCCAACTAACTTCAAGAGGGTACTTACCTAAACCTCATGCAAGCCTAAACCTAAGGACTTGTTTGCTTTGTGTGAATATGTTTTCCTGTATATACACTCACTTGCTTTTCGCATACATGTACATGACATCATGACATCATACCATAGCATTTTCAATAACCATTTCAAGGATCTCGAAGGTTCTTTTGATGCAGGGATACGTTGAACCAGACATCTACCAAAGGGGCAAGAGGTTTCTCCTCTAAACAAAGTTCTCCAAACAAAGTTCAAGTGCAACAGCTTGAATCAGTGGCTATGACCCACTCGACATGGTGAGCTTGATTCTCGTGGAAAGACGTCCACCGATACGAAGTTCTCCAGACAAAGATCAAGTGCAACAACTTGAATCAGTGGCTATGACCCACTCGACATGGTGAGCTTGATTCTAGTGGAAAGACATCCACCGGTGCAAAGTTCTCCAATCAAAGATCCAAGTTCAACCTCTAACATTTTCTTGTGTTTACCCCAAGAGATCCTTGAAAGCATGCATCCACATATCATGCATTGCAGTCTTTCCTTTTTCAGGTTTCCTTACTCTCCTGCTGTTTATTTCAGCAAGAGATGGCTCTAGAAAGGTCTGTCAAAGACATCCAAGACCAGACTGCTCAGCTGCAGGAGATGTTCCTGAACTTGTCTCTGGGGCAGGAAGAGATGAAAGCTCTCCTCACAAAGGGCTTGGAGAATTCCAACAATGCCAGGAGTGATCAGCTTGCGGAGCTGCAGTTTGATCTGACAACATTGAGGACCCAAGTGATGGGACAGTTGGTGGGCCAGATGGCTCTCATCCAAGACCTATCTCAAAGACAAGAGGAACTCAGAGTTCTTGTCCACCAACTGCTTCCAAACAACCAATTGGGGCAAACAGCTGAGGTTGAAGAGCAAGTCACCACTCAGCCTCCATCCACTCAAGAAGACAAGGGGAAAGCTCCTTTGCTTGCTTCGGGGTCACAAGCCCATCAACAACCTCGCCAGCGTCAAAGGGGTAATCGGCGTAAGCAAGAAACGTCGGGAAGACAGTTCACGGAGACTGAAATACCATCATTCTTCATACTGAAGCGCCTGTTGGAGGTCAACTTGCTCACCCTAAGGGATCCTCCTCAGAAGCTCAATACCTCCTCTCCTAACTATCATCCCGACGCATTTTGTGTTTACCACTCCTGCAGCCCAGGACACGACACCAACGACTGTTGGGCCTTGAAGAACAAGATTCAAGATCTGATCGATATTGGAGTGCTGGAATTCATGCCAGACGGTGAGATGAAAATCTTCCGTTAAGGAGTGCTCCACCTGAAGTGACGAAGCTCAAGCTGAAAGACTTTTGCTTCTTTTTGAATTTTCAAAGTTGTAATTTCTTTTGCTGTCAAACAATTATCTGTTGATGTTAAACTCTGTTTTCATTAATGCATTGTGTTGTACCCCAAAATTTTCCCTCCCATATTCTTCAAGATTTGCAAAGAGCATGCTTCAAAATCTCTCAAGGGTTGCATAGTTCAAGGACCTCCTAACAGTCAAAAACTAGGGTTTTGGTTCTGGCAAAGAAATTGAAGTTCTCAAGGGTCCAATCAAGTCCCACATACCTACAAACATGGTCAAGCATCCTCATGCCAAGTTTCAAGACTTACAACACAAAATTGCACAGTCAAAAACCCTAATTGCCCTACAGTCAACTACAGGGGCAAAATGGTCATTTGACAGTCAAAAGTTCAATTTTTTTGTCAACATCTTATTTTGAAGACACAAACATCATTTGATCAATTCTTGATCATGATTTTCAAGGCATGGCTCAAAAAGTCTCAAGATGCAAAAGTTTCCATATTTGGACAGTTGAAAAAGTCAACTGTAACTTGACCAAGGCATAACTTCCACATGGTTCATCAGAAAAATTCCATCCAAAGCTCATTTTGAAGAGAAAGACATTTCCTACAACTCCTCTTCACACTTTAAGTCCAAGAAATGCTCTCACAAAAAGTTATCAATTTCAACATTATAGGTCATTTTCAAAAGTCAACAAAAAGGTACTTTAAGTCAAAGACCATAACTTGAGATTGGTAAATCAAAATGACATGGTACCAAAGGCATTGGTTAGAGGACTTCAAGACCTTTCCAAAAAGTCCAAGAACATGATCAAATCTTGAAAATTGAGCAAGATATGCCTTGTGGAAGTTGGGAAATTTTTGGGAATTTTGAAAAGTCAACTTTACTTCAAATGCCTCAAAATTGCTAATGGGCCACATTTTCTTCCAAGAATCATTATCCAAAGGCTATGCACGACCATTTGGCCCAAAGGGGATTTATTTCATCATTTTTTATTATTTATTTGAATTTTTAATCACCATTAATTCATTTAATTAAATAAAATATGAAAAAAATACTAAACAAATGTGTTTGAATCTTTTTATGCAGCATATGCCCTCATTGGTTACTCAAGATTCGTGCACACCCAATTTGGAAAGGTTTGTCCATGATGGGTATCAAAAACACATGGAAAAGATTTGAAAAGATTCCATTAAAAATCAAATATTGGATTTATCAAAACATGGATCTTTTGGCTTGAATTCTTACCCTAATCCATTGGCATACTTAAGCTGATCATAACCCTAGTCACAAGAACCTGGAAGCTGCGCCTAAGAACCAAAACCAACTTTGCATTTTTCATCAAATTTTTCAAAACTGAAAACAATATTGCAGGG
Organism: Vicia faba; assembly: GCA_948472305.1. Lineage (NCBI taxonomy): Eukaryota > Viridiplantae > Streptophyta > Magnoliopsida > Fabales > Fabaceae > Vicia > Vicia faba. The sequence goes on along the minus strand of OX451738.1, from coordinate 563,336,964 downwards.
AGTTTCAAGGCGAAAGAACTATCCCAAAAGCTTTCTGAGGCATCATTGAACCTAACTGAATCCTTTTCCACGCTTCTAACGCAAAGAATTGGTAACATGATGCCGTCCTGTTCTTAACATTTGTCAAATTCGTGTTTCAATTTATACGCATCCTCATTGCATTTTTTCTGTTGATTTGTACTAATCCAAGCATACTAAAACCTTTGGCATCATTTAATTGAATTTTTATGCCCTGTACGAGAATCTACCATTAACGTCTTCTAGGTTTTCAGAGGTTTAAATTTGGGGCTTCCATATTCTGGAAAAATTGAGACACAAGACCAGGGCCATTAGAATCAGAAGCTTCACGCGATTCAGAACCACTAGTCGCGCTCAATTTATGAGCAACCATACGCTAATCGCTATTTTTGAATGTTGAGGTTTGTGGGGGTTTAAAACCCCCGCTATCCTTCCTTTTTTTTTCAGGTCAAAATGAACGAGTGGAGAAGAAGATGATTTGTCTCAATGTGATAGGGCTATTCAAATTTCAGCGCGTTTTTTTTTATTAATAGCATTAGCATGTTTGTTTTTTATATATTAATTGTTACCCATTATTATTACAAAGTGACAAAGCAGCTCAGTTGGTGGAACGTAGTGCTGGCAAGCCTTGGGACCTGGGTTCGATTCCCAGGTCCCCTCCCTTTCTCATATTATTTTGTTTTCCATGTTCCTACCCAGCGTGCATTCCAGGGTTCACCATACGTCCACTATCCAAGCGTGCCACATGTCTCAGAACATCAATCCAAGGGCCATGATCTGATGAACACCATACTCGTTGGTCAACCAAGCCACACGCGCACTGAGAAAGTCAACCAGGCCTCCAATAAATGGGCCAAAAATGCTGGAAAATACCTCCAAATTGGGGTCAACACCCCCCGTTGGTTTGCTTTTTTCATTCTCTTTATTTTTTCTATTTTATTTGTTTTATTTGGTTTTTAGTTTAATTCTTTAAAATAATTTTTACAACATAAAAAAATAATAAAAAAATCAGAAACTATAAAAATAAAAATATGTTTTTTAATGCTTAATTCACTAACTTTTTTTTGTAAATAAATTTAACCATTAATTTAGTTAATTCTAGGGTTAATTTTAACATTTTCTTAATAAACTAAAAAATGTAGAATTAGGGTTTTAAATGCTTTTATCCTTTTTTTCTTTTTTTCACCATATTTAATTATTAATTATATTTTGTAAATAAACTTACCATTAAATAGTTTAGTTAAAATTAGGTTAAACTTAAACATTTTCTCAATAAATAAAAAATAATTTAAAATTAGGGTTAATTAACTTCTTTTTAATTTCATTTAATTTTCTTACCAAAAATCCATAAATACAAAAAACTCAAAAATAATTTCCTTTTCTCATTTAACTTAATTAATTTATTATTTGTAATTTAATTTCTTTAAAAGGGTCCAACGCCCTCGCATTCCCGACTTTACTTCTGCTCGCATTTTATTTTTTATTTCTTTTTTTGTGAATATAATGTATTTATCCCAAAGCCGTGTAATAGATTAATTAGACATTTATCTTTCCGCATTTTATTTTATTTCTAATCGGGTCTTGGATTAATTTGGCGATGTAGACCCGCGCCTTTGTAATAGCGTAGGACTTTTAATTCCATATCTTTTAAACTGTTAATAACTTGCATGAAAGAATGAATGCCAAAAATAAAAACAAAGCGTAGATCACCAATGCATGACAAGACAAAAATATCTGAAAACAACATACAAATCACACACCACCCCTAGGGTACGCCTCAATGTTGCCTTGCCCCTCGAAAGGTGGTCGTCGAGTAGAGGATGTTTTAGTAAGCCCTCATGTCCATGAACATGGCATGAGGGTAGCTTCTAAGGTGTCTTCTTATTGCTCTGGTGACCACAATGTCCCGAACCCTCGAATCGACCCGAACACCTCCAATGGTGGTGCTACCTACCTCTCAATGGTGGGATGGCACTACTTCAAGGACATTTACACAGACGAATTCCTTAGGGTAGGTAGACGACTCATAGATACTTGCTCTAATTTCAAAACAAATCAAAAATACTTTTCACACCGATACCTTTTCAAAAAGCTTTCGAAAGCAACTTTTCAAACACTCTTGAGGACTGATACAAGAGTCGAACTGAAATTTTCAAAGAAACTTTTTTTAAAACCCACAGTTGAAAAGCAAACAAACAATTTTGAAAACACAAGTGAGCAAGTACCTAAGAGCCCATGGATAACCATGGATAGAAAGGGTGCTAACACCTTCCCTTTCTATAATCTACCTCCCGAACCGAGAGCAATCTCTATAAGGAATTTTTCTGTGCTTTTGTCCTTTCCATTTGGAGAAAATAAAAGACGGTGGCGACTCTTGCTTCCGCGACATTTCGCAAACCAGCGTTAAACAGTCAGTTCCAGATCCACCGATCACAGAACTGGAGACTCTGCTGGGGAATAAACTTAAAGTGAGGTGTACCTTAGGATAGTTCATAACTGTGTTTTCAATTGTATTGACTTGCTTGCTTTAAAAATTGTGGGTTGCATGGGAGTTACATAGATCCTAACCCGGATCTGGGGATACCCTGTTTAGGTAGCATAAGCTGTGAGGGACCTGTCAGGCGTAGACCGACACGGGTGAAGCAGTGGCTACGTTGGTGTGGCACCTTGGTCTGTACCGATATCCCTTGTATTGCAACGAGGAGAATATGGGTCTTCTGAGGAGTCATTAAGCACCAACAGACCTTAGAACCTTAAATGACACAACTTGGCCATTAGAACAGTAGCAGTATGCTACGCCCATTGAGGCTAAACTCTCGTGATGGTTCTGGCCGCAAGAAAAGATTGCGATGCTGGATTTATGACCGATTGAGGGTAGTCAGTAATATTGGGATCCTCTAAGAACCCGGTTACTTTTGATAGGACAGGTATGAACCAACAAACTGAAAGAGGGTAATACGTACACCTCATGCTGGCCTAAACTCTAAGGGTTTTTCTTGTGTGACTGGTGTGCCTTCGTACTTGACTACTTGCATGCTGGTTATCTGACACATGAACTACTTGCAGGTTTTGTTTATAGTCCTTAATCGGGACTCATAACAGGGTTTACTAAGTTTCTTACAGGTTTTGTTTATAGTCCTTAATTGGGACTCATAACAGAGTGTACTGAGTTTCTTGCAGGTTTTGTTTATAGTCCTTAAGGGGGACTCATAACGGGGTTTACTTACATCACTCCATGCATACTGTGATCGGTGGATCTGGAACTGACTGTTTAATGCTGGTTCGCGAAATGTCGCGGAAGCAAGAGTCGCCACCGTCTTTTATTTTCTCCAAATGGAAAGGACAAAAGCACAGAAAAATTCCTTATAGAGATTGCTCTCGGTTCGGGAGGTAGATTATAGAAAGGGAAGGTGTTAGCACCCTTTCTATCCATGGTTATCCATGGGCTCTTAGATACTTGCTCACTTGTGTTTTCAAAATGTTTTGTTTGCTTTTCAACTGTGGGTTTTTAAAAAGTTTCTTTGAAAATTCCAGTTCGACTCTTGTATCGGTCCTCAAGAGTGTTTGAAAAATTGCTTTCGAAAGCTTTTTGAAAATGTGTTGGTGTGAAAAGTATTTTTGAATTTTTGTTTGAAATTTAGAGCAAGTATCTAGAGTCGTCTACCTACCCTAAGGAATTCGTCTGTGTAAATGTCCTTTAAAGTAGTGCCATCCCACCATTGAGAGGTAGGTAGCACCACCGTTGGAGGTGTTCGGGTCAATTCGAGGTTCGGGACATGGTGATCACCAGAGCAATGGGAAGACACCTTAGAAGCTACCCTCATGCCAGGTTCCCGGATCATGAGGACTTACTAAGACATCCTCTACTCGACGATCACCTTTCGAGGCAAGGCAACAGTGAGGCGTACCCTAGGGGTAGTGTGTGATTTGTGTGTCATGTTCAGTTATTTTGTCTTATTCATGTCAAGGTGATCTATGCGTTTGTTTTTATTTTATCATTCATTCTTGAATGCATTTATTAACAGTTAAAACAGATGCAGAAATTGAAAGTTCTAAACTATTACAAAGGCGCGGGTCCACATCGCCAAATTTAATCCAGGACCCGATTTGACAGAAAATAAAGAAATAAAATGCGGGAAATATAAAATGTCCGAGTTACATGGCTTGAGCAATTACATAATATTTGAAAGAAAATAAATGTGCGAAAGAAATAAAAATAGAACGTTCGAGGGCGTTGGACCCTTTAAAGAAATTAAATAAAATTAAAAAGCTAATTAATTATTTAATAAAAGGAAAGAAATGTTTTTTAGTTTTTTTGTATTTATGAAATAAAGAAAATTAAAATTAAAAGAAACTCTAATTCTAAGTTTTTTTAATTATTAATGAAAATGTTAAAGTTTAACCTAATTTACTAAATATTTAATGTACATGTTTATTTACAAAAATATTTAATAATTAATAACAATAATAATAAGAAAAAATTATTTATTAAAAAAAAGTGATAAAAAGTTAAAAAAACCTAATTTCTACATATTTTAATTTGTTAAGAAAAATATTAAAGTTTTGAAACCTAAATTAATCTAATTAATTGTTTAAAGTTTATTTACAAAAATAATGGTGAAATTAATATTAATAACAATAAACTTTTTTTTTTTGATTTTTCTGTATTTTATATTTATTATGAAAATTATTTTATGGAATTAAAAGAAAACAATTAAAAACAATTAAAAGAATAAAAAGGAAAAACAAATAAAAATTAAAAATTGAGCAAACCATAGGGGGTGTCTGACCCAAGGGGAGGTTTTTTTTGAAGTATTGACTCCTGAGTACCGTGGTCTGCATTCTTTGGCCATTGGGTTGAGTTTCATGCATAAGTTGTTCTACTTTGGCCATTTGGCTTTTGGCTTTTGGCTTTTGGCCATTTGTGTTCTGGCTTCAACGTTCCCTTAATGTCTGGCTTAATGTCTGCCTCGCCATGTATTGGTGTCATGCATAAAATGTTCTGTTTTGGCCATTTGGCTTTTGGCCTCAACGTTCTTTAATGAACCTGCATGAGATCCTGTCTAATCTGCAGTGTTGAACCTCATGAACACATTAAATAAAATCATAAAAATTCAAATAAAACCAACATATGAAGAAATTTAATGTTTAGGCACAATATGGCATGTATGAATGATTATACCCTTTTGATCATGGAGATCAAATCAACCTTACCCTTACTGGAAAAGTAGTGACATGAATGCTTTTATGCCCTTTGGATCATGGAGATCAAGCCAGCCTTACCCTTACTGAAGAAGTAGTGAGGTGTTGGTTTGTAACTGTGATGACTTGTTTGTAGTGAGAGAGGGATTTGTAATAAGGATTTCAAGGTTTTAGGGTTCTTGAAAGAGTTTGATATTCTAACAGTATTGTGGCCAAGTTTTTTCTCTCTTTTTCTCTCCTCCTCTCTTTTTTTCTCTTTTTTTCTTCCCCTCTTTTTCTCCTCCTGGTTTGTGTGACAAGAAGGTGATTATATAGTGGAAATTAGGGTAAAGAAAATGGGCTTTGAATGTGCAATTGGGCATCCAATATTCACTTGAATTCGTCACTTTCCAGGCTAAATCGCAGGGACTTAAGTGCATTTTTTGAAGTTGAAATGTGAAAACAAAATGTAGCCGACATCGAGAACTAACTCCTGTCCGAAAATCGACTCAATCGGATAAACGGTGAATTAGTTATGAATTTTTGAAGTTTCAGCTCAGACAAACTTATTTTGGGCTCCAGTGTCGGCTCTGACACGTTCTTCAATAAAAAACTGGTATTGATCGGTGCATAATTTGGTCTCGACTTTTGAAGCAAAGTTGTAGATCTATGAGTCAGTGACCTTGTGTAAAAATATGAGTCCAATCCGATAAAAATTGACTGAGTTATGAATTTTCGAAGTTTCGGCTCAGATGAAATAATATTCAGCATTCAGGATTTTCAGCGTGTCACGCACTCTGAGCAAAAAACGAAGGCCTTTTGAACTCAATACCTTCTGTGAAAATGTAGCCAACTCAATTTGTGAAATTTTGGCGCCGGAACCAGCTCGATACGATGAAAATCGACCAAGTTATGATTTTTTGAACATGACGCAAATAAACTTCTGTCACAAATTTTCTGCACGAAAATACTTGATAAATCCACATTTTTGAAGACCTTCTGATCGAAATTGGCTTCCAGCCGTGAGAGATGAAAACGTAGATAATGTCAAGACGGAATTTTGGCCACCGGAACGGGTTCAAAATGAGTCACGATCTTCAGGTTATGAATTTTTTTAGCGCGTAAAAACTGCACTTTCAGCACACTTTTTCACTATATTTCTTCAAGAAAACTCACACATTCGGATACCTTCTTTAAAGAATTGACTCTTGAGCCGAACCTGAATTTGAGAATACGTTATCAGAGATATCTTGGCGAAAGAACACCTGAATATAACGCGCCGGGTTGGACTTGTGAATTTTCTTGAAATGTTTTGAGAAATATGGGAGGGCAAATTTTGGGGTACAACAGTTGCCCCTGTTCAATCTTCTTAGACCTGAGGATGCAGATCGGCTGACGTGCCTTTCGTAATCCGAGGGTAGAAGATGATTGGACACTAGAGTGCCCAGAAATTTGCGCTCACATAGTAGCAGTGATGGGGGAATGGGCTTATAGATGCCATTTAGAGGTTGAGGAAATAGGATGATGGGCTTATAGATGCCATCTGGATGTTGATCGCATAAGAGATTCCTTAGCGAGAACCTGCATACCTGCAAAAGAAAAATGAGTACCTGGCACGTTGCAGGAGCTGATTTTCAGATGCTTGGTATAGATGTGTCCTGACTGGTTACAGGAGCTGAGTCTGGAGCTTCAAACAGCGATGAATGAACCAGGGATAGTTATTACCTTAGCATGAGTGGTAAGAGAACCTTGAGTGACTTTAACTTCAACAACGCTCGTTGAGAAAATCTTGATGGGAATTACTATCTTCGCCGTATCGGGAAGAGAACCATAGGCAATTATAATCTGAAAGGAATTATCACCTCACTCACCGTCGGAGAGGGAACCCTGGGGAATTATAATCTGAAAGGAATTATCACCTCACTCACCGTCGGAGAGGGAACCATAGGAGATTATCACCTCACTCACCGTCGGAGAGGGAACCAAAGGAACCCAAATAACTTCTACTGAGTCTTCATCAGAAAAATCTGTTGGGGGTCGATTTAGCTGGACTAGAGAAGGCCTTGGACGGGATAACAACAGAGAATCTTAGGGTCGATTAACTGAACCGATCTAGGTCTTGAAATGTCTTCAACTGGAATAAGTGTCAGAACGTCGCCATATCTGGTTCATATCTGGACTATATCTGGAAGGAAACCTGGAAGCAGCATCAGAACGTCGCCATATCTGGTTTACATCTGAAACTATATCTGGAAGGAAATCTGGAAGCAGTATCAGAACGTCACCCTATCTAGTTTACATCTGAAACTATATCTGGAAGGAAATCTGGAAGCAGTATCAGAACGTCACCCTATCTGGTTTACATCTGAAACTATATCTAGAAGGAAATCTGGAAGCAGTATCAGAACGTCACCATCTCTGGGTCATATCTGAAACTATATCTAGAAGGAAATCTGGAAGCAGTATCAGAACGTCGCCATACCTGGGTCATATCTGAAACTATATCTAGAAGGAAATCTGGAAGCAGCATCAGAACGTCACCATATCTGGGTCATATCTGAAACTATATCTAGAAGGAAATCTGGAAGCAGCATCAGAACGTCACCATATCTGGGTCATATCTGAAACTATATCTAGAAGGAACTCTGGAAGCAGCATCAGAACGTCACCATATCTGGGTCATATCTGAAACTATATCTAGAAGGAAATCTGGAAGCAGTATCAGAACATCGCCAAATCTGGTTTACATCTGAAACTATATCTAGAAGGAACTCTGGAAGCAGCATTAGAACGTCACCATATCTGGGTCATATCTGAAACTATATCAAGAAGGATATCTGGAAGCAGCATCAGAACGTCACCATATCTGGTTTACATCTGAAACTATATCTAGAAGGAAATCTGGAAGCAGCATCAGAATGTCACCATATCTGGATCATATCTGAAACTATATCAAGAAGGATATCTGGAAGCAGCATCAGAACGTCACCATATCTGGATCATATCTGAAACTATATCTAGAAGGAAATCTGGAAGCAGCATCAGAACTTCACCATATCTGGTTTACATCTGAAACTATATCGAGAAAGAATTCTGGAAGCAGCATCAGAACGTCACCATATCTGGATCATATCTGAAACTATATCAAAAAGGATTGTGATAGTCGGTAGTAATCATTTTTGTATTGATCTTTTTTTCTGGAAAGGCAAAACATAATCGTATGCAAAATCATGATGCATAAACTGTATGTCTTCAAAATTGATGAGATTCGTGTAGTATGATGCATATGCATGCTATAATGTATGAAGATGTGATGTTTATGAATGTATGTTTTTGTCGTCTAGGAAAGTAAATCCTTGACGGGTGCCGGGAAGTCGTATCCTGGGCTGATGTTGAGGAACAGATTTTGCTTCCGCTGGGGATGATAACTGCAAGAATACCGGTAGGAGAAGATGACTCCGTTGCGAAATAAACTTGGCAAATGGAAAATTCTGCCGGCGAGAAAAGATGCTCTAGCGACCATGCTGGGAAGCAATACTCTGTGGGGAGAGAGATGCTTTGCTGAATTGTTGATAGCTTGCTGAGGATATCCTTGTTGTTGGAAGTATTAATGGACTTCGCTGGGGTAAGAAGACTGTATCGAGGGCGCTCTTTCCGTGGCTTTTGGCTGAGGATAACCCAGTTATATCCTATTAAGGAAATAACTCTTTAAATCAAGCCGGACGACGCGTTCGTGCTCTGCGGGGGGATAAGCTTCCAGAATTTTACTGGGGATAAGCTTACTGCTTGGGGATATGGACTCCATCTTTCTTGGGGAAACCGGATTGGACTTTTCTGGGGAAGTATTGAACTGCATTGATTATGTTCTTCAACGGACCCTACTTTGACACCTTAGAGGACAGAGTAATCAGATTGCTTAGACCACCCATTATTGCCCCTGTTTCTATGGGGGAGGCACTTGTGGGGTGCTGATAGTTGTTGATGGACAAACCTTCTTCTGGTAGACAGATGGCAGGACATAGTCGTACGCTTTAATCCCTAACTTTTGCCTGGACCGCCCTTTCGGGTTTTCAGTCCACCGGGATGCCCATTTTTGCCCAAGCCGCCTTTTCAGGTTTTCGACTTGCCGGGTGTACAGATTTTTTCATTTCATCCTTTCATTTTTCCCGAACCCTTTTGGTCCGCCGGGAAGCCCTTATTTTTGCCTAGGCGTGTCGACCTAGCGGGTCTTTGATTATGCGTAGTATTTTTTCGACTATGTCCACGCTCTTAGAATGCAGGTAGGTGCCCCTGGCTGCTTGTGTTGCCATATTACCAGAAGGTGTCTGATCGTGCAAGATTCGTTGCTGGAGTGCCCCAAGTGACTCAGGCAGAGATTTGCCCCAGGCTTTTTGGCCTTTTGAGAGATTCTCCGAATCTTGATTGGATTGCCCCAGATAATGGACCATGGTCATGTCTGCCCCTTGATTGGAGGTGCTTTTGTTCACTAGGTATTTCTCGTGCGAATTTCCCTGCTGTTCAAACAAAAAGTCATATGCAAACAAAGTTATGTTAAAAATGCAAAGCCTACGTCTGTCTCAAAGATTTTGAAAATGCATTTTTTCATAAAACATGTGAATGTTTGTAAAACATGATGTCAACTCTGTATTTATCGTAGCCTTAAGGAGTCAGGATACCTTCGTAACAGTATGCTTTCGAACTAACCTATGCTTCAGCTAGGACTTTTGAGGGTTATAACGTGGCTTGGTTCACGGTATAAGAAACAAAGGATAAAGGCTCAAATTTTATTTGTACCCACCCGCTCTTCGTGATGTTCTCCAAACCTAAACTCAGTTGATCATACGTTAGACCTTGTTTGAGTCTTTGCTTTGATGTTCCAGTAATGGTTCAGATGTTGATAACTTGTTTTGAATAGGCAGTCATTTTTTGCTTTAGTTGAGGGTTTGTGAGACCTCTTGCTTTTTGATTTTTGTTATCCCTTTCTTTTTTTTGCCTGAACTGTTTTCTTTTTGGAATTACAGTCAGCGGGATGCCCCAGTTTTGTAAGTCTCTTTTTATAGGTTTTGACTTAATGGGCTTTTTTATTTATGAATTTTGATGATGACTGCCTGTCCTTTTGATTGTTCTGAACCATTACTGTCTTTGTTCGTTTCGTAAAGATCTCTTCGGTGCCATTCGTCATGCACTTGGATCAACAGAGAGAACTACCCTGCCCCAGGTTATGATAAAGGGTTTTAATTTTCGAAAAGAAAAACTCCTACTTCTTTGGCTCAGAGGGGTTGACGAGGGATTATCTTCCTTATAACTCCAGTGTTTAGGGATTGAAACAATGCCTGTACCTCATCAGCGGGGTCTGTTCAAAAGCATACTGTAGGGATCGTGGTATCGTTTTCGTCATCCTCCCTCAAGAGGCTTAGAATTTTAGATCCAGAGTTGACATCAGAAAAAATATGAAAAGATATTTGAACATAATGAAAATAATTGTATTAACTTCCAAAACAGACATATGCGATGCATTAATAGAATAAAAGAGTTTGCTATGACATTAACTGTTTATATAAGCAAAGAAAAACACAACTCAGAAATTCAAATAAACAAAAGGTCTTCAACGATTGGGTAACGGAGCAGTGATTATGTTCGTAGTCTCAGGCACTTCAAACTGAATCTCCCCAGCGTCGATCATGTCTTGAATTTTGTTCTTGAGAGGCCAGCAGTTGTCCGTAGTATGCCCCGGGCTATCTGAATGATATGCGCACCTATCGTTGGGATGATAGTTGGGTGCAGAAGTGTTCGGATTCTGAAGAGGAGCCCTTAAGGTGATCAGCCCTTCCTTCAACATTTGTTGCAGTGCTTGATCCAACGACATGTTGAGTTTGGTATACTATCGTTTCTCCTTTCGCTGTTGCCCCTGTCCTTGTTGAGCAAGTCCGGGATTGGAAATCTGGATTGCCCCTGCCTCATGACGGCTCTTTTTACCGTGCACAGCATTGGATTCTTTCTTTCCATGATGAGGCTTTTTATCAGACGGTGCAGCCTCTTGAATTTTCCCAGACCGGATGCCAGCTTCTATTCGCTCTCCGGTCAAGATAAGATCTGTGAATCCAGCAGACGAATTCCCAATCAGGTGGTTATAAAATGGCCCAGATAGGGTCCCCAAGAACATGTCCACAAGTTCCCGATCAGTCAGAGGTGGTTGTACCCTTCCAGCAAGATCCCTCCATTTCTGCGCATATTCTTTAAAACCTTCACTTGATCCTAACGACATACCCTGGAGTTGGGTACGCGTAGGAGCAAGGTCGGCATTATATTGATACTGCTTGTAGAAAGCAGTAGCCAACTCCTCCCAGTTACGAACCTTGGTCCCATCCAGCTGATAGAACCATTCGAGATGAGTCCCTGAAAGACTCTCCTGGAAGAAGTGGATCCATAAATTCTTGTCCACCGTATATGGCTGAATCTTCCGAACATAGGACCTTAGATGCAGCTTGGGGCAAGACGCCCCGTCATACTTAGTAAAGGATGGTGCTTTGAACTTCCGAGGAATAACCACACCAGTTGACAAACCCAAATCTCCAAGATCCAGCCCAGGTACCTGTTGGGTTTCCATAGCATTCAGCCTATCCTCCAACTGTTTGTACTTGTCCTCAGCCGGAGGGTACTGTTCATCGTCGAAATCTGTTTCATTGTCAGAGACCTCTGGACTGGGCACCCTTTCCTCTTGATGACTGCTTTTTCCCACAGATGGGGTTGTCCTCTCAGTTTCAATTTGCGGTGTGTTCCCAGATCTGCGTCTAGGGCTGAACAAAACAGTCCTCTTCTTCTTCTTGTCCTTCTTCAAGAGCAGAGCCTTCAGATCTTGTTGCCCCTGAGTCAAATTCATGATCAGCTCTTGGAACTGGGCGTTCTGAGCCTGGAGGTCCTTGATAGTCTGCTCGGCTGATGATTCGGGATTCATGACGATCGGCTGAAATAAACAGCGGAGAAGGGTAAGCGACCTGTCAAAGGGATACCTGCAATGCAATGAGATGTATGACGTGCATGCAATGTTTTCAAGGACCTCGCGGGGTAAACAGAGAAACTTGTTAGAATTGGAAACTGGCAACTTGATTGTAAGAACTTCATTTTGTTGAGAGTCCTTCGTCAAGGGTCAAAGGCTCACCATATCCAGTGGGTCATAGCCTCTGACAACCTTGGCTAGAGGAAAATAAATCCTCTTTGCCCCTTGCTAGATATTTGATTCATCATGGCCTGCATCACAAGCCCTTGAGATCCTTGAAATGGGTTAGGATGTATGCAATGGTATGATGTCATGCTATGCATGGGGTGATGTAGGTAAACCATGTTATGAGTCCCAATTAAGGACTATAAACAAACCCTGCAAGAAATTCAGTATACTTTGTTATGAGTCCCAATTAAGGACTATAAACAAAACCTGCAAGAGATCTAGTAAACCCTGTTATGAATCCCAGTTAAGGGCTATAAACAAAACTTGCAAGACTTAGTAACCCTGTTATGAGTCCCTATTAAGGACTATAAACAAAACCTGCAAGACTTAGTAACCCTGTTATGAGTCCCTATTAAGGACTATAAACAAAACCTGCAAGAAACTCGGGGGTCAGATAATAAGCATGCAAGTAGTCAAGTACGAAGGCACACAAGTCACACAAGAGAAACCCTTAGGGTTTAGGCCAGCATGAGGTCTAGGTATTACCCTCTTGAAGTTGGTGGGCTCAACCTGTCCTATTAGAAGTAACCGGGTTCTAAGGGTCCCAATATCACGGGATTGCTTTCATTGTTCATCGTTTCGATTTAGCCACTGAACTGGCGACCGAAATATTGCAGGAAAGCAATCCTCAATTGAGTGTAGTATCGAGTATCAACCAACCTCGGACTGCACCAAAGTCAGTTATCTCACTACCCTAAAGAGGCCAAGATAGTTCAATTAAGGTTCCTAAGGTCTGTTGATGATTCACGACACCACGCGGAGGCCCCGTACTCTCCTTGACTGAACTCAAGGGTTACCGGTACACACCAAAGTGCCACATCAACGTAGCAGACTGTTTCAACCATGTCGGTATACCCCGCACAGTTCCCTCACAGCCTTGTTGCTACTTTCTAAGAAGGTATCCCCAGATCCGGGTTAGGATCTATAGAACTCCCAAGACAGTCCCACAATTTAAAGCAAGCAAAGAAAGCAATTGAAAACACAGTTATGAACTATCCCTAAGGTACACCTCACTTTAAAGATTGTCCCCAGCAGAGTCGCCAGTTCTGTGATCGGTGGATCTGGAACTGACTGTTTAATGCTGGTTCGCGAAATGTCGCGGAAGCAAGAGTCGCCACCGTCTTTTATTTTCTCCAAATGGAAAGGACAAAAGCACAGAAAAATTCCTTATAGAGATTGCTCTCGGTTCGGGAGGTAGATTATAGAAAGGGAAGGTGTTAGCACCCTTTCTATCCATGGTTATCCATGGGCTCTTAGATACTTGCTCACTTGTGTTTTCAAAATGTTTTGTTTGCTTTTCAACTGTGGGTTTTTAAAAGTTTCTTTGAAAATTCCAGTTCGACTCTTGTATCGGTCCTCAAGAGTGTTTGAAAAATTGCTTTCGAAAGCTTTTTGAAAATGTGTTGGTGTGAAAAGTATTTTTGAATTTTTGTTTGAAATTTAGAGCAAGTATCTAGAGTCGTCTACCTACCCTAAGGAATTCGTCTGTGTAAATGTCCTTTAAAGTAGTGCCATCCCACCATTGAGAGGTAGGTAGCACCACCGTTGGAGGTGTTCGGGTCAATTCGAGGTTCGGGACATGGTGATCACCAGAGCAATGGGAAGACACCTTAGAAGCTACCCTCATGCCAGGTTCCCGGATCATGAGGACTTACTAAGACATCCTCTACTCGACGATCACCTTTCGAGGCAAGGCAACAGTGAGGCGTACCCTAGGGGTGGTGTGTGACTTGTGTGTCATGTTCAGTTATTTTGTCTTATTCATGTCAAGGTGATCTATGCGTTTGTTTTTATTTTATCATTCATTCTTGCATGCATTTATTAACAGTTAAAACAGATGCAGAAATTGAAAGTTCTAAACTATTACAAAGGCGCGGGTCCACATCGCCAAATTTAATCCAGGACCCGATTTGACAGAAAATAAAGAAATAAAATGCGGGAAATATAAAATGTCCGAGTTACATGGCTTGAGCAATTACATAATATTTGAAAGAAAATAAATGTGCGAAAGAAATAAAAATAGAACGTTCGAGGGCGTTGGACCCTTTAAAGAAATTAAATAAAATTAAAAAGCTAATTAATTATTTAATAAAAGGAAAGAAATGTTTTTTAGTTTTTTTGTATTTATGAAATAAAGAAAATTAAAATTAAAAGAAACTCTAATTCTAAGTTTTTTTAATTATTAATGAAAATGTTAAAGTTTAACCTAATTTACTAAATATTTAATGTACATGTTTATTTACAAAAATATTTAATAATTAATAACAATAATAATAAGAAAAAATTATTTATTAAAAAAAAGTGATAAAAAGTTAAAAAAACCTAATTTCTACATATTTTAATTTGTTAAGAAAAATATTAAAGTTTTGAAACCTAAATTAATCTAATTAATTGTTTAAAGTTTATTTACAAAAATAATGGTGAAATTAATATTAATAACAATAAACATTTTTTTTTTGATTTTTCTGTATTTTATATTTATTATGAAAATTATTTTATGGAATTAAAAGAAAACAATTAAAAACAATTAAAAGAATAAAAAGAAAAAACAAATAAAAATTAAAAATTGAGCAAACCATAGGGGGTGTCTGACCCAAGGGGAGGTTTTTTTTTAAGTATTGACTCCTGAGTACCGTGGTCTGCATTCTTTGGCCATTGGGTTGAGTTTCATGCATAAGTTGTTCTACTTTGGCCATTTGGCTTTTGGCTTTTGGCTTTTGGCCATTTGTGTTCTGGCTTCAACGTTCCCTTAATGTCTGGCTTAATGTCTGCCTCGCCATGTATTGGTGTCATGCATAAAATGTTCTGTTTTGGCCATTTGGCTTTTGGCCTCAACGTTCCTTAATGAACCTGCATGAGATCCTGTCTAAATCTGCAGTGTTGAACCTCATGAACACATTAAATAAAATCATAAAAATTCAAATAAAACCAACATATGAAGAAATTTAATGTTTAGGCACAATATGGCATGTATGAATGATTATACCCTTTTGATCATGGAGATCAAATCAACCTTACCCTTACTGGAAAAGTAGTGACATGAATGCTTTTATGCCCTTTGGATCATGGAGATCAAGCCAGCCTTACCCTTACTGAAGAAGTAGTGAGGTGTTGGTTTGTAACTGTGATGACTTGTTTGTAGTGAGAGAGGGATTTGTAATAAGGATTTCAAGGTTTTAGGGTTCTTGAAAGAGTTTGATATTCTAACAATATTGTGGTCAAGTTTTTTCTCTCTTTTTCTCTCCTCCTCTCTTTTTTTCTCTTTTTTTCTTCCCCTCTTTTTCTCCTCCTGGTTTGTGTGACAAGAAGGTGATTATATAGTGGAAATTAGGGTAAAGAAAATGGGCTTTGAATGTGCAATTGGGCCTCCAATATTCACTTGAATTCGTCACTTTCCAGGCTAAATCGCAGGGACTTAAGTGCATTTTTTGAAGTTGAAATGTGAAAACAAAATGTAGCCGACATCGAGAACTAACTCCTGTCCGAAAATCGACTCAATCGGATAAACGGTGAATTAGTTATGAATTTTTGAAGTTTCAGCTCAGACAAACTTATTTTGGGCTCCAGTGTCGGCTCTGACACGTTCTTCAATAAAAAACTGGTATTGATCGGTGCATAATTTGGTCTCGACTTTTGAAGCAAAGTTGTAGATCTATGAGTCAGTGACCTTGTGTAAAAATATGAGTCCAATCCGATAAAAATTGACCGAGTTATGAATTTTCGAAGTTTCGGCTCAGATGAAATAATATTCAGCATTCAGGATTTTCAGCGTGTCACGCACTCTGAGCAAAAAACGAAGGCCTTTTGAATACCTTTTGAACTCAATACCTTCTGTGAAAATGTAGCCAACTCAATTTGTGAAATTTTGGCGCCGGAACCAGCTCGATACGATGAAAATCGACCAAGTTATGATTTTTTGAACATGACGCAAATAAACTTCTGTCACAAATTTTCTGCACGAAAATACTTGATAAATCCACATTTTTGAAGACCTTCTGATCGAAATTGGCTTCCAGCCGTGAGAGATGAAAACGTAGATAATGTCAAGACGGAATTTTGGCCACCGGAACGGGTTCAAAATGAGTCACGATCTTCAGGTTATGAATTTTTTTAGCGCGTAAAAACTGCACTTTCAGCACACTTTTTCACTATATTTCTTCAAGAAAACTCACACATTCGGATACCTTCTTTAAAGAATTGACTCTTGAGCCGAACCTGAATTTGAGAATACGTTATCAGAGATATCTTGGCGAAAGAACACCTGAATATAACGCGCCGGGTTGGACTTGTGAATTTTCTTGAAATGTTTTGAGAAATATGGGAGGGCAAATTTTGGGGTACAACACATACCATAACATCATACCATTGCATACATCCTAACCCATTTAAAGGATCTCAAGGGTCTGTGATGCAGGTCAGGATGAACCAACTGTCCAGCAAGGGGCAAAGGGGATTTATTTTCCTCTAGCCAAGGTTGTCAGGGGCTATGACCTATTTGATATGGTGAGCTTTGACTTTTGAAGAAGGTTCCTCTAGCCAAGGTTGTCTAGAAATCAAAACAAAGTTGATAACTCGAGTCAGAGGCTATGACCCACTTGATATGGCGAGCTTTGACACTTGAAGAAGGTTCCCCGAGCCAAAATTGTCAGGGGCTATGACCCACTCGATATGGTGAGCCTTGACTCTTGAAGAAGGACTCTCAACAACAGGAAGTTCCTTCAATCAAGCTACCGGATTCCAACTCTAACAATTTTCTTGTTTACCCCGCGAGGTCCTTGAAAACATTGCATGCATATCATAGATATCATTGTATTACAGGTATCCCTTTTGCAGGTCACTTACCTTTGTCGCTGTTTATTTCAGCAATGACTTCCCAACAAGATAACCAGGACCTTCTTACTCAAGAGACTCGGTTCGGGGAAATCCTCCTGAATCTATCCAAGGGGCAGGAGGAGCTGAGAACACTTCTCATGGGGACTTTGGTCAGGAACAACCCTGAGGACGAACGGCTGAAACATCTGCAAGCTGAAGTGGATGCATTGAAAGCCCAGATGCTGGGGCAGGTGACTGTCATTCAAGGTTTAGCTCAAAGACAAGAAGAGCTCGGGGTTCTCATCAACCAACTTCTTCAGGGTAACCAACTGGGGCAAACGTCTAAGGGTAAAGAGCCAGTCATCGTTCAACCACCTTTGAGACAAGGAGATAAGGGGAGAGCTCCTCAAGTGTCTTCAGGGTCACAAACTCAGCAGCAACTTCACCAGCTTCAGCCAGACAAGCCTAGAAGGCAATTCACCCAGCTCAACATGTCGCTGTTTCAAGCATTACAACGCTTGTTGAGACTGAATCTGATCACATTAAGGGCTCATCCCCGGAACCCCAACACAGCATCTCCTACCTATCATCCCAATAAAGGTGTGCCTACCACTCTGCCAGTCCAGGACATGATACAAATGAGTGTTGGGCTCTGAAGAACAAGATCCAGGACCTGATTGATGAAGGAGCATTGGAGTTCACACAAGATGGTCAGGCTGAGTTTTTCTATCATCCCTCCAAGGCTCACCATTTGAAGTAACAAGCCCTAAGATGAAAATACTTTTGATCATTAGGATTTTCAAGTTGTAATTTTCTTTTGTTCAAACATTTTACTCATGTTAAACGTTGTTATTTCATTAATGCATCGCATATGTCTGTTTTGAAGCAATATATTCGTATTCACTATATTCAAATTATTTTCATATTTTTTCTGATGATCAACGCTCGATTAATAATTCTAAGCCTCTTGAGGGAGGATGACGAAAACGATACCACAATCTACAGTATGCTTCTGAACAGACCCCGCTGATGAGGTACAGGCATTGTTTCAATTCCTAAACACTGGAGTTATAAGGAAGATAATCCCTCGTCAACCCCTTCGAGCCAAAGAAGTAGGAGTTTTTCTTTTCACAAAAAATTAAAACCCTTTATCATAACCTAGGGCAGGGTAGTTCTCTCAGTTGATCCAAGTGCATAACGAATGGCACCAAAGAGGTCCTTACAAAACAAAGAAAGACAGTGATGGTTCCGAATAATCAATAAAGAAAGGCAGTCATTATCTTTCAAAATAAAAACCCTATAAGTCAAAACTTATGAAGGAGACTTACAAAACTGGGGCATCCCGCTGACTGTGATCACAAAGAAACAGTTCAGACAAAAAACAGGGATAACAAAATATAAAAAAAGAAAGAAAGAGGTCCTACAAACCCTCAACAAAAAAGGGATGACTGCCTATTCCAAATAAGTTATCAACATCCGAACCATCACCGGAAAATCAGAGCAAAGACTCAAACAAGGTCTAACGCACGATCAACTGAGTTTAGGTTTGGAGAACATCACGAAGAGCGGGTGGGTACAAATAAAATTTGAGCCTTTATCCTTTGTTTCTTAAACCGTGAACCAGGCTACGTTATAACCCTCAAAAGTCCTAGCTGAAGCAAGGGTTAGTTCGAAAGCATACTGTTACAAAGGTATCCCGACTCCTTAAGGCTCACGGTAAAATACGGAGTTGACATCACGTTTTACAAACAATCACTTGTTTTATGAAAAAGAATGCATTTTCAAAATCTTCAAGACAGACATAAGCTTTGCATTTTTAACATAACTTTGTTTGCATATGACTTTTTGTTTGAACAGCATAGAAATTCGCACGACGAATGCCTAATGAACAAAAGCACCTCCAATCAAGAGGCATGACATGATCATGGTCTATCATCCGGGGCAGTTAAGTCAAGATTCGGAGAATCTCCCAAAGGCCAAAAAGCCTGGGGCAAATCTCCGCCTGAGTCACTTGGGGCATTCCAGCAACGAATCTTGCCTGATCAAACATCTTCTGGGGGTATGACAAAACACTTCTAACAGGGGCAACGCCCTACATTCTGAGAGCATGGATATAGTCGAAAAATACTACGCATAATTAAAGACCCGCTAGGTTGACATGCCTAGGCAAAAATAAGGGCTTCCCGGCGAACCAAAAGGGTTCGGGCAAAAATAAGGGATGAAATGAAAATAATCTGTACACCCGGCAAGTCGAAAACCTGAAAAGGCGGCTTGGGCAAAAATGGGTATCCCGGTGGATTGAAAACCCGAAAGGACGGTCCAGGCAAAAGTTAGGGATCAAAACGTACGACTATGTTCTGTCATCTTGTCACCTGCCTACCAGAAGAAAGTTTGTCCATCAACAACTATCAGCACCTCACAGGTCTTCCTCTCCCACTTCAGAAACAGGGGCAATGATGAGTTGTCCAAACGATCTAATGGCTCTGTTCCACCAAGGTACTAAGATAGGTTCGGCTGAAGAACAACCAAGATATCTTAAGTCCCCAGAGAGTGAGCCAGCAAGTCCATGCACTCTCCCCAAGCAGAGTTATACTGTCAACCTTAAGGAAGTTGTGTATCCTCCAGCAGATCTCAAACATTCCCCGGCACATCATACAGACATTCTTAACAAGCATCCCCGGCAGTCTTGATCTAAGATTGTTCCCCGGCGGTCAAACAGGCATTCAGTGGAGTTACTTCTAGTACATCTCAAAATCTCCCCAGGAGAGTCCAATCCAGTTTCCCCAGGAAAGTTGGGATCCATCTCCCCAAGCAGTAAGCTTATCCCCAGTAGATTCTGGAAGCTTATCCCCGTAGAGCACGAACGCGTCTCCCGGCTTTATTCAAAGGTTATTTCCCTACCAGGATATAACTGGGTTATCCTCAGCCAAAAGCCACGGAAAGATCGTTCTCGGCGAAGTCTTGGTATCCCCAGCGAAGTCTATCAACACTTCCAACATAACAATGGTATCCCCAGCGAAGTTACCATCAATATCCCAGCAAAGTACCTCTCCCCACAAAGTATTGCTCACCAGCAAGATCACTAGAGTATTTTTCTCCCCGCAGAGTAATCCATTCGCTAAGTTTATTCCCCAATGGAGTTATCTTCTCCTACCGGTATTCTTGCAACTATCATCCCCAGCGGAAGCAAAGATCTATTCTTCAACCTCAGCCCAGGAGTGACTTCCCGGCACCCGTCAAGGATTTATTTTCCTAAGACGAAAATATACGTTCATAAACATCGCATTTCCATACATTATAGCATGCATATACGCATCATATCTTACAAATCTCATGTATGTTGAGAACATCATTGCTTGATCTATATCATGCAATGCATATGACTGACCTTTACCTTTCAGGAAAGATCCAGTTAAGTTCTCAGCTATATTCCAAGACCTTCTCTGGTTCAGTCAGATCGACCCTAAGATCTCCCTGATTCTTATCCAGTTGAAGATATTTCAAGACCTTGTCCGGTTCAGTTAAATCGACCCTAAGATTTTTCTGTTTCTTATCCAGTCAAAGGCCTTCTCTGGTTCAGTCAGATCGACCCTAAGATCTCCCTGTTTCTTATCCAGTTGAAGATTTCAAGACCTTGTCCGGTTTAGTTAAATCGACCCTAAGATTTTTCTGTTTCTTATCCAGTCAAAGGCCTTCTCTGGTTCAGTCAGATCGACCCTAAGATCTCCCTGTTTCTTATCCCAGTAGAAGACATCAAGATTCTCTCAGTGTTACTGTTGAGGTTGAAGTCGGCCAAGATTCTCTCAGCGTTACTGTTGAGGTTGAAGTCGCCCAAGATTCTCTCAGCGTTACTGTTGAGGTTGAAGTCGCCTATGATTCTCTCAGCGTTACTGTTGAGGTTGAAGTCGCCCAAGATTCTCTCAGCGTTACTGTTGAGGTTGAAGTCATCCAAGATTCTCTCAACGTTACTGTTGAGGTTGAAGTCGCCCAAGATTCTCTCAGCGTTACTGTTGAGGTTGAAGTCGTCCAAGATTCTCTCAGCGTTACTGTTGAGGTTGAAGTCGCCTATGATTCTCTCAACGTTACTGTTGAGGTTGAAGTCGCCCAAGATTCTCTCAGCGTTACTCTTGAGGTTGAAGTCGTCCAAGATTCTCTCAGCGTTACTGTTGAGGTTGAAGTCGCCCAAGATTCTCTCAGCGTTACTGTTGAGGTTGAAGTCGTCCAAGATTCTCTCAGCGTTACTGTTGAGGTTGAAGTCGCCTATGATTCTCTCAGCGTTACTGTTGAGGTTGAAGACGCCCAAGATTCTCTCAGCGTTACTATTGAGGTTGAAGTCGCCCAAGATTCTCTCAGCGTTACTGTTGAGGTTGAAGTCGCCCAAGATTCTCTCAGCGTTACTGTTGAGGTTGAAGTCGCCTATGGTTCTCTCAGCGTTCCTGTTGAGGTAGTAATCGTCCAAGATTCTCTCAGCGTTACTGTTGAGGTAGTAATCTCCCCAGGTTCTCTCAGTGTTCCTGTTGAGGTAGTAATCATCCAAGGTTCTCTCAGCGTTCCTGTTGAGGTAGTAATCATCCAAGGTTCTCTCACCGTCCCGTTGAGGTAGTAACCATCCCTGATTCATTCATAACCTTTTGAAGCTCCAGACCCAGTCCCTGTAACCAGTCAGGGTACATCCACACAAAGAGTTTGAAGACCATCACCTGTAACAGGCCAGGTAATCATCTTTCTTTTTCAGGTACGCAAGTTCTCGCTAAGGAATCTCTTACGCGATCGACAACCAGATGGCATCTATAAGCCCATCCACCTATCCATCACATCTCAGCATGGCATCTATAAGCCCATCATCCTATCCATCAATCTCCAAATGGCATCTATAATCCCATTCCCACCATCACACTACTATGTGAGCACAAATTTCTGGGCACTCTAGTGTTCAATCATCTTCTACCTTCGGATTACGAAAGGCACGTCAGCCAATCTGCATCCTCAGGTTTAAGAAGATTGAACAGGGGCAACTGTTGTACCCCAAAATTTTCCCTCCCATATTCTTCAAGATTTGCAAAGAGCATGCTTCAAAATCTCTCAAGGGTTGCATAGTTCAAGGACCTCCTAACAGTCAAAAACTAGGGTTTTGGTTCTGGCAAAGAAATTGAAGTTCTCAAGGGTCCAATCAAGTCCCACATACCTACAAACATGGTCAAGCATCCTCATGCCAAGTTTCAAGACTTACAGCACAAAATTGCACAGTCAAAAACCCTAATTGCCCTACAGTCAACTGCAGGGGCAAAATGGTCATTTGACAGTCAAAAGTTCAAATTTTTGGTCAACATCTTATTTTGAAGCCACAAACATCATTTGATCAATTCTTGATCATGATTTTCAAGGCATGGCTCAAAAAGTCTCAAGATGCAAAAGTTTCCATATTTGGACAGTTGAAAAAGTCAACTGTAACTTGACCAAGGCATAACTTCCACATGGTTCATCAGAAAAATTCCATCCAAAGCTAATTTTGAAGAGAAAGATATTTCCTACAACTCCTCTTCACACTTCAAGTCCAAGAAATGCTCTCACAAAAAGTTATCAATTTCAACATTATAGGTCATTTTCAAAAGTCAACAAAAAGGGACTTTAAGTCAAAGACCATAACTTGAGATTGGTAAATCAAAATGACATGGGACCAAAGGAATTGGTTAGAGGACTTCAAGTCCTTTCCAAAATGTCCAAGAACATGATCAAAGCTTGTAAATTGAGCAAGATATGCCTTGTGGAAGTTAGGAAATTTTGGGAATTTTGAAAAGTCAACTTTACTTCAAATGCCTCAAAATTGCTAATGGGCCACATTTTCTTCCAAGAATCATTATCCAAAGGCTATGCACGACCATTTGGTCCAAAGGGGATTTATTTCATCATTTTTTATTATTTATTTGAATTTTTAATCACCATTAATTCATTTAATTAAATAAAATATGAAAAAAATACTAAACAAATGTGTTTGAATCTTTTTATGCAGCATATGCCCTCATTGGTTACTCAAGATTCGTGCACACCCAATTTGGAAAGGTTTGGCCATGATTGGTATCAAAAACACATGGAAAATATTTGAAAAGATTCCATTAAAAATTAAATATTGGATTCATCAAAACATGGATCTTTTGGCTTGAATTCTTACCCTAATCCATTGGCATACTTAAGCTGATCATAACCCTAGTCACAAGAACCTGGAAGCTGCGCCTAAGAACCAAAACCAACTTTGCATTTTTCATCAAAATTTTCAAAACTGAAAACAATATTGTAGGGAGTTTCAAGGCGAAAGAACTATCCCAAAAGCTTTCTGAGGCATCACTGAACCTAACTGAATCCTTTTCCACGCTTCTAACGCAAAGAATTGGTAACATGATGCCGCCCTGTTCTTAACATTTGTCAAATTCGTGTTTCAATTTATACGCATCCTCATTGCATTTTTTCTGTTGATTTGTACTAATCCAAGCATACTAAAACCTTTGGCATCATTTAATTGAATTTTTATGCCCTGTACGAGAATCTACCATTAACGTCTTCTAGGTTTTCAGAGGTTTAAATTTGGGGCTTCCATATTCTGGAAAAATTGAGACACAAGACCAGGGCCATTAGAATCAGAAGCTTCACGCGATTCAGAACCACTAGTCGCGCTCAATTTATGAGCAACCATACGCTAATCGCTATTTTTGAATGTTGAGGTTTGTGGGGGTTTAAAACCCCCGCTATCCTTCCTTTTTTTTCCAGGTCAAAACGAACGAGTGGAGAAGAAGATGATTTGTCTCAATGTGATAGGGCTATTCAAATTTCAGCGCGTTTTTTTTTATTAATAGCATTAGCGTGTTTGTTTTTTATATATTAATTGTTACCCATTATTATTACAAAGTGACAAAGCAGCTCAGTTGGTGGAACGTAGTGCTGGCAAGCCTTGGGACCTGGGTTCGATTCCCAGGTCCCCTCCCTTTCTCATATTATTTTGTTTTCCATGTTCCTACGCAGCGTGCATTCTAGGGTTCACCATACGTCCACTATCCAAGCGTGCCACATGTCCCAGAACATCAATCCAAGGGCCATGATCTGATGAACACCATACTCGTTGGTCAACCAGGCCACACGCGCGCTGAGAAAGTCAACCAGGCCTCCAATAAATGGGCCAAAAATGCTGGAAAATACCTCCAAATTGGGGTCAACACCCCCCGTTGGTTTGCTTTTTTCATTCTCTTTATTTTTTTCTATTTTATTTGTTTTATTTGGTTTTTAGTTTAATTCTTTAAAATAATTTTTACAACATAAAAAAATAATAAAAAAATCAGAAACTATAAAAATAAAAATATGTTTTTTAATGCTTAATTCACTAACTTTTTTTTGTAAATAAATTTAACCATTAATTTAGTTAATTCTAGGGTTAATTTTAACATTTTCTTAATAAACTAAAAAATGTAGAATTAGGGTTTTAAATGCTTTTATCCTTTTTTTCTTTTTTTCACCATATTTAATTATTAATTATATTTTGTAAATAAACTTACCATTAAATAGTTTAGTTAAAATTAGGTTAAACTTAAACATTTTCTCAATAAATAAAAAATAATTTAAAATTAGGGTTAATTAACTTCTTTTTAATTTCATTTAATTTTCTTACCAAAAATCCATAAATACAAAAAACTCAAAAATAATTTCCTTTTCTCATTTAACTTAATTAATTTATTATTTGTAATTTAATTTCTTTAAAAGGGTCCAACGCCCTCGCATTCCCGACTTTACTTCTGCTCGCATTTTATTTTTTATTTCTTTTTTTGTGAATATAATGTATTTATCCCAAAGCCGTGTAATAGATTAATTAGACATTTATCTTTCCGCATTTTATTTTATTTCAAATCGGGTCTTGGATTAATTTGGCGATGTAGACCCGCGCCTTTGTAATAGCGTAGGACTTTTAATTCCACATCTTTTAAACTGTTAATAACTTGCATGAAAGAATGAATGCCAAAAATAAAAACAAAGCGTAGATCACCAATGCATGACAAGACAAAAATATCTAAAAACAACACACAAATCACACACCACCCCTAGGGTACGCCTCACTGTTGCCTTGCCCCTCGAAAGGTGGTCGTCGAGTAGAGGATGTTTTAGTAAGTCCTCATGTCCATGAACATGGCATGAGGGTAGCTTCTAAGGTGTCTTCTTATTGCTCTGGTGACCACAATGTCCCGAACCCTCGAATTGACCCGAACACCTCCAATGGTGGTGCTACCTACCTCTCAATGGTGGGATGGCACTACTTCAAGGACATTTACACAGACGAATTCCTTAGGGTAGGTAGACGACTCATAGATACTTGCTCTAATTTCAAAACAAATCAAAAATACTTTTCACACCGATACCTTTTCAAAAAGCTTTCGAAAGCAACTTTTCAAACACTCTTGAGGACTGATACAAGAGTCGAACTGAAATTTTCAAAGAAACTTTTTTTAAAACCCACAGTTGAAAAGCAAACAAACAATTTTGAAAACACAAGTGAGCAAGTATCTAAGAGCCCATGGATAACCATGGATAAAAAGGGTGCTAACACCTTCCCTTTCTATAATTTACCTCCCGAACCGAGAGCAATCTCTATAAGGAATTTTTCTGTGCTTTTGTCCTTTCCATTTGGAGAAAATAAAAGACGGTGGCGACTCTTGCTTCCGCGACATTTCGCGAACCAGCGTTAAACAGTCAGTTCCAGATCCACCGATCACACATTGCATATGTTTGTCTTGAATTCATCCATTCGTTTCACTACTCTTATGCTTTTCTTTATGATATTTGACTCTTGATAAAAAGCTGCAAGCCTTTAGAGGGAGGATGACGAAACAATACCATGATCTTATACAATATGCTTTTGAACAGACCTTGCTGATGATGTACAGGCATTTCTTTCAATTCCCAAACACTGGAGTTATAAGGAAGTTAATCCCTAGTCAAACCCTTCGAGCCAAAGAAGTAGGAGTTTTCTGTTCTAAAAACCTTTGATATAAACCTGGGGCAGGGTAGTATCTCAGTTAATTCGAAAGAAAATGCGCATTGAAGTCGCAAATTCTCAGTTCATAATACAACGAACGACGTCAAAAAAGAAAAGCATTCCTTTGGAATCAAAAGACAAGGATGGTTCCCTATCACATAGGCAGTCAATCTCTCAAAAGAGAAAAGCCCACCAAGCCAAAACCTATAAAGGAGGCTTAAGAAAGTTGGGGCATCCCGCTGACTGTAATCTCGAAAAACGGGAACGGTCAGGCAAAAGTTAGGGATAACAAATCAAAATCAAAATAGTAAGGTCGTTACAAAATCCTCAACAACATGAAAAATGTTGAAAAAGAAAAAAGAGATGATGACTGTCTCCCCAAATTCAATTGGTGAACCATCGCCCAAAAGTCGTTCCAAACTCAAAACAGAGTGTGACACACAATTAACTGAGCTTAGGTTGAAGAACATCATGAAGAGCGGATGGGTACAAATATACTTTGAGCCTTTATCCTTTGTTTCTTAAAACCGTGAACCAAGCCACGTTACAACCCTTCAAAAGTCCTAATTGAAGCATGGGTTAGTTCGAAAGCATACTGTTGCAAAAGGTATCCTGACTCCTGTAGGGCTTTACTCTAAATCTTGTGTTGACTTGTCTTATGAAAAGCTTTCTGCTAAAAACGCATTTTTCAAAACTTCGAGACAAACATAAACTTTGCATTGCTTGAATATCACTGTCTGCATTTGGCTTTTTGTTTGACAGCGGAGAAATTCATACAGCGAATGTTCGGAGGAACGAAAACTCTCTCAGTAAGTAAAAATCACTTCAAGAGGATAACACTTCCATTGCAAATCTCCTATCAGCAGAGGGCATGACATGTCACCATCCAATTAACCTGGGGCAGTCCAGTCGAGGTCCAACAGATCTTTCAAAATCCAGTTAACTTGGGGCAGTCCAGTCAAGTTTCAATAGATCTTTCAAAGTTCAGATAAACCTGGGGCAGTCCAGTCAAGATTTCAAGAAATCTCTCAATGTGTAGAGTAATCTGATTCAAGACTCCTTCATCACCACTTGGGGCATTCGAATGTCAAAAGTGTTCAACAATTTCCTTATCACCTCAAAAGACAAGATGTAGTTCAAGATGTGACCCAGAGATGGAGACATTCTATAACTCATTCAGACTTTCAGAAATAGTTCAGATGTGATCCGGACACGGCGACATTCTAACACTTATTCCAGATTTATCCAGATGCAGTTTTACACGAGCTCATCATCAGGGAACCCTACACCGGTTCTTCCTCCAAGTTCAAGACTTCTGAAAACAGTTCACGGGTTCTCCAAGTAACAAATGTTAACCTATCGCTTGTTCAGATTCTTCTCAAGACTTCTGAAAACAGTTTACGGACGCTTCCCAACAACGGACGCTGCTCTATTGCTTATTCAACTTCAAGATTTCTGAAAATAGTTTACGGGTTCTCCAAGTAACAGATGTTAACCTATCGCTTGTTCAGTTTCGTCTCAAGACTTCTGAAAACAGTTTATGGATTCTTCCCAACAACGGATGCTAATCTTTTACTTGTTCAGATGCAACCTTTGAAAACAGTTTACGGACGCTTCCCAACAACGGACGCTGCTCTATTGCTTATTCAACTTCAAGATTTCTGAAAACAGTTTATGGGTTCTCTAAGTAACGGATGTTAACTTATCGCTTGTTCAGTTTCTTCTCAAGACTTCTGAAAACAGTTTATGGATTCTTCCCAACAACGGATGTTAATCTATTACTTGTTCAGATGCAACCGTTGAAAACAGTTTACGGACGCTTCCCAACAACGGACGCTGCTCTATTGCTTATTCAACTTCAAGATTTCTGAAAACAGTTTACGGATTCTCCAAGTAACGGATGTTAACCTATCGCTTGTTCAGTTTCTTCTCAAGACTTCTGAAAACAGTTTATGGATTCTTCCCAACAACGGATGTTAATCTATCAGCTTGTTCAGATGCAATTTTTGAAAACAGTTTACGGACGCTTCCCAACAACGGATGCTTCTCTATTGCTTATTCAATCTCAAGATTTCTGAAAAAACAGTTCACGGGTTCTCCAAGTAACGGATGTTAACCTATCACTTGTTCAGACACTTCTCAACCTTCTGAAAACAGTTTACGGATTCTCCAGTAACGGATGTCAATCTATCGCTTGTTCAGATTCCAAGCCTTCACCTACAGCAATCAGAGGACTCTCGCAATCCCCAGCCAGAGAACCTTCCAGAAGCTAACTCCACTCAGAGTCAAGTTTCATTATCCCCAGCGAAGCTAAAACTTCAAATTATCAATCCCTAGCGGAGCCAGACTAGTGAACCTTCTCCCCACAGAGTTTTGGGAGGGCAAATCTTGAGTTCCCCAGTGAAGTCGCCAGAGATACTTCCTTCCAAACTGAAGATTCTCAGTCTTACCTCCCCAGCATGAGTCAATTAGATGGGAACTCCCCAGTAGAGGTCATCAGGAATTCTCTTCCCCAGCAATAACCAGGAATTATTCTTCCCGATAGCAGTCAAGATGCTTTTATCTTCAGCCGTCCAAGATTAATTTATCCTCAGCAAGATAGCTCATCAGCTTACATGTGCATTCATCACATTCATGTCATAAACATTGATGTCACATACATTGCATCGTGCATCATGACATTGCATACAACTAACCCTTTACTTTTTCAGGTAAGATCAGTCGATAGACAAAGATCACCTCCCGAGATTCATCCAGAAATAGTTCAGATGTGACCCGGACACGGCGACATTCTGATACTTATTCCAGATCCATTTAGACGCATCATCAGGAAACCCTACACCGGTTCCTCTTCAACTTCAAGACTTCTGAAAACAGTTTACGGATTCTTCCCAACAACGGATGTTAATCTACCAACTTGTTCAGATGCCAACTTTTGAAAACAGTTTACGGATGCTTCCCAACAACGGATGTGGCTCTATTGCTTATTCAATCTCAACTCCTGAAAAATAGTTTACGGATTCTCCAAACATGGATGTCAATCTATTGCTTGCTCGGACCCTCAATTCAGAGGTATCCCAAAACAGGGAGGCCTTTCTGATACTCGTCCACTCACCAATGACATACAGTTCAACATCGCCAAATGGCATCTTTAAGCCCATTCTCAGATAGCATCTCCAAGCCCATCCCCCGACAAGATTCTATCGCATCAGATGGCATCTTTAATCCCATCACCAAATGGCATCTTTAAGCCCATTCACCTCTATTATCACATCGCCGAGTGCAAATTTTCTGGGTACTTTAGTGTCCGATCTTCTTTTACCTTCAAGTCGCGAAAGGAAAACTTGCCAATCTAACTCTTCAGGTTCAAGAAAATTGAACAGGGGCAACTGTTGTACCCCAAAATTTGCCCTCGCATTCTTCCACAAGAAATCGCGGCTTCAGGCGTTTCCTGATTTTTCAAACTGGCTCAAGAATCGGTCAAACGGACTTTTCTCGTCAGTTAGACGCAATTAAGGTTTTATTGATTTTTCAGGGCTCTGGAATGTTTCACACAGTTGGCTTAGGGTTTTGGTTGATTTTGGCTCAACTTTGATCAGGCGAACGCTCTTTGGATTTTAATCAGGAATTAGGGTTTTTGTGGGCACGTTCTCAGAAAGATTCAATTCTACGATGCTTTGCAAGTTATTCCGAGATTTGGTTTGAATTCGCATTGTTTGACTTAATCAGTAAAAGAGGGCATTTGGATTGAATTCACGTTTGTTTGATTGAACCAGTCAAAAGATCCATGCAGTTTGGATTTACAGTGTTTGGTAAGAAATCAGTGAAAAGGGAATGCGCCTGATCAGTTGTTTTGATTAACTGTTGCTTTGCTTTGGATGTTGGAAATGCCAGGTTTAACTGATCAAATTGCTAAGGCATTGTTTATTTAAATTATTTATTATTCTGAGATTAAGTGATTGGAATTTATTTTTCAATTGTTTTAATTCAAAGAATTTTAAATAATAAATAAACAATAAAGGAGGAAATAGAATTAATTGGATAATAAAAACTTTTATTTATTTTTAAATTATTCGTACAATTATTGTTTATAATTTATTTACAACAATGATTTTACATTAATTTAAATTTAAATAAAAAGAAAACTATCCTAAACATTTTCTATTCTACAATTCTTCATCTTCTATCACTCGCTCCAGTGCTCCATTTTAATTATTTATCTGCAAAAGAAAAGAAGAAAAGTCAAATAGCAGATAAGTAAATAAAAGAGACATATATAAAATTCATCATTAAGGGCCACTGATTGGGATCAGTTAACCCTCTCTGCAAATCACGGGATTTCTCCCGGTTCACAAAGAGGGACGAATTTTATTTGCTAAAGATGAATGCACAAAAGTCAAATCGCACAATTCAAAAATTGTCAAACTGCATAGTTCAATACAAACAGAAAGTCCAAACTGAATCACAACTTTCAAACCATCCAAAACTGTCAAAGTACAAGTTACTATCCAAAAAGGTACCCAAGCTGTCAATAAAGAAGATTTGGAAGCATATCAAAAGATACAAAGTACAAGAAGCTGTCAAGAAGGGACAAATATGCAGAGGAAATTTGTTATGCAAGCAAAGCTATTTCTTTTCATCATTTCCCAAAAATAAAGTGGCCCTTTCAGAACAAAAAGTACAAGCACAAACATAGTTTAATATATTAGCTGTACTGAAGAGAAAGAGAAGAGAGATAGAAGAGCAGGTTTTGCAGGCTTAGGCTTTAGGCTTGAGAGATAGAAAGATATATAAAACAAAACAAAAGACAGTACAGTAAAGAAAAAAGGCAAACCAATACAAAAGAGACAAAACTGATAAGCCTCCAAGAACCTTGAACTTGTTTGGTAAACAAGCATAAGAACCAAAAAGCCTTGAACCTGCATTGACTGAAAACCTCCAGCCAAAAAACCAGTTTCAAACACAAGCCTGTACCTGTGAAGCCTCACAACCTGTTAAACTCAACAGAACCAAAAGGCCTGAACAAAATCAAGCATAGTGCATGTTTTCAAACCTTGAATCCTGTCAACTGAAACCTGCCTGAAAGCCACCAAACCTGTACCTGTACCATTCAAACTCCAACACAAAAACCAGTTGCAAAAAGGCCAAGACCTGCATTAGACTTACCAACCAAAGCCATTAAACCTGTCAAACTCAACATAAGCAGAAGCCTAAACAAAATGAGCTCAAACCAAGTCCAAGCCTACAACCAGCAAAACTTCACAGTCCTTAGCCTAACAATAAACCATCAAAGCCATAACCAAGCCTAAAGAACCAGAGGCAACATCAAACACAAAAGCCCACATGAGAACCCTCAGAGGAATACTCATCATTGGGCCATAAACAAACATTCAAGGCAATAATAAAGGAATACTGAGGCAACTCAGAGCAAGGCAGCACTAACAAGTCAAAGAAGCATCAAGGCCACACCAAGCATTCAAAAGGAAACAAGGCGGTTGAAGCTAAAAAAGCATCAAACCCTCAGAACCCTAGGTTCATCCTTGGGCAAAGAGATAAAGAAGCATCAAAGGCATCCAACACAGGCATCCGACATAGGCAACAAAGGCAACATAAGCATGTAAACAGGGCCCTCAGTAGAGACATCATAGGGCAGAAAAAGCAAGCAACATAAGCATACGAGCGAAGTAGGCAACAGAAGTAAGCAACAAGGCAACTCAGAGACGAAGAAGAGAGATAACAAAAGCGTACAGAGGCATGTAAACAGGGCGATATGAAGAAGAAGAAAAAAAAGGGGTTCTCAGTTTAAGGTCATCATCAAACCAAGAGTGAGACAAAGAATACACAAACCAGGGTTCCGAGTCCATCATCACGCGTGTCCTCCGCCCAAGCCTCCTACGCGTCTCCTCCATCTTCTTCCTCCCCTCTGTCAAGGTAAAACATCTCTCTTCTCATCCCTTTTCATCCTCGTTAAACAAACAAAGTCAAACACTTAATCAAAAAAGCAGTAAACAATTACATATAAGAAGAATAAAAACCCTAACGCGTTGAAAAGAAAAAGAATCGTACCTCTGTTTGTCACCATTTGAGTGGGCGTGAAGAGAGGAGAAGAGGTGGAGGTCGCTGGTGGCTGAGGCGAAAGGTTTAAGCTAGGCATTCAGAATGATCAGAGAAGATGAAGTAATGAACGAAACCCCCAAGACGGCGCCGCTCTCAAAACCCTAAGTCCTCTTCTGAAAACAAAATGTGAGAACCCTAAAACTATGCGTTTGAAACGAGTGGGCCTAACATGTTTCTCCAGCGCCCAAGCCTTTTTGTTTTCCCTTCACACACCCCCCTCATTTCTCATCTATCTGGGCCATAGCACCCCCCTTTAGCCCATTTACTTTTCTTCTTTTCTTTTAATTCAAACAAACTAACAAGATTTTGCTTATTTTTATTTGTTTATATATTTTAACCTTTTTTTCTCTTTTACTAATATAAAACAGATTTTATCTTCTTTTCATTAATGAATCAACTTAACCCTTTTTTTTATTTTTGTTAATAAATTAATACAAACCTTTTTATATAACATATTTTTAAACACAATATATTTTTCTAACTTAATATATCTTTTTACAATAGTACATTAATACTTTAACACTTTTAAAATATATTTTTTTAATATACATAAACTTTAAAACATTTAATTAAAATACGTTTTGTACATAATAAATAAAAATACATTTTTTCATAATTTAAATTCTTAACATTTAAATGAGAATATTCTTTGTACATACAAATAAAGATACATTTTTTTATTACACAATATAATTAAAATTGAAAACATTTTTCTTTTCATTAAAACATTCTTTTTGTACATATAAAGAATATACAAGATTACAAGACTAATTAAGTAAATAAACATTTAATTATTTAAGTCAAAACAATGCTTAATAATACTCATTTAATTTCACATCTCTAACCTGTAAATAATTACATACACATATGCACGTACACTTACACAACATACTTGTACTTGATACCTTATACATTTGCTTATTTTGTATATTCGTTACATTTACATTTGGTCGCAAATTCGATTTGGTTGTAATCTATTGGACACTATATTCCTAAGTCTCATCCCCATTCGTAAATTTGTACCCCCACTCTCGGATACTATTTGTAATAGCGTAGACTTTAAATTTCCGCAATTTACCGCTTTCGAATTATACCATGGTTAGACCTAGGGTTTGCATGTACATAAAATCAAATGCTAGATAACCTAATACAAGACAAATACATGAAATCAATACACAATCACACTTGCACCCTCTAGGGTAATCCCACATGTTGCCTTCCAAAATGGGCCATGCTTGCACGTCGAGTATCTTTGGCAAAACAAATTCAAATGATCATAAGTCCCTCGATGACGCTTTCGAATGTTGCCTAAATGGAATGATCATAGTCCCTTCAAA
The DNA here is from genome assembly GCA_948472305.1 of Vicia faba. NCBI lineage: Eukaryota > Viridiplantae > Streptophyta > Magnoliopsida > Fabales > Fabaceae > Vicia > Vicia faba. The sequence continues at coordinate 563,303,261 of OX451738.1, read as the reverse complement.
TCAAATTGCCAAAGACACTTGGCATCATTGCATTCATGGTCCATACGATGACCCGCGCCCGTCCCGTTAAACTTCCTAAACGCAAGATTGTCCACCAAATTCAATGGTGGAACAAAAATTGTTAAAAAGGGTTGAAAACATGGAGAAAATCTTTGAGTACAATAGGGTAGACAAAACTCTTAGTTACTTGAGATCAACTTGCAAAACCACTTGCCTTCTTTTCAAAAACCACATTCCACAAGCACTTTCAAACAAACTCTCAAAACATTTTGAAATATCTTTTCGAAAAGATACACACCTTTGTAAAACATTCGAGTAAAGAATTGTTACAAGGGTAGCCTAAGACAAGGCATCTTCTTCCAAAACATTTTCAAAACACACACACCTACACACCATTTTCAAGCAATCAAAAATCAAGGCAAGTGATCTAAAAACCAAGTAACTAAGAGCCCATGGATAACCATGGATGAAAAGGGTGCTAATACCTTCCCTTTTCATAATCTACCCCCCGAACCCACGAAATATCTCAAAAAGTTTTTGATGTGCTTTTTCAACCTTTTCTTAGGATAAAATAAAAAGTCGGTGGCAACTCTTGCTCAACCGAAACATTTGCGAATACAAATGCAAAACTCATAGTCAGTTCTCCCACCGTACCACACCGGGGATTGAAAATCCTTTGATCGTTTGAAAATGAGAAGTCCTGGGACCGCTGTTGGGGAAATCAGAAGCTTGGGTTGTATGCCAATCTACTGGGGATTCCTGCTTGGAGGAGATCTTCGCCAGGGAGTATCTGAAAAACTCTGTGAGGAATTGAGAATGAGAGTCTTCATTCTGTTAAGGGTATCAGGAGCTTGGGATTATACCAATCTTCTGAGGTTTTAAGGATGAGAATCTTCATTCTGTTAACGGTTAACTGTTATCTGGTTGATCTTCAGGCTTCAAGATGTATCATACTATTATCTGGTCGAATCCAGGCTTCATGGCGTTTTAGAGATATCAAGATATTATCTGATCGAATCCTAGATTCATAACTTGTATTAAAGATATACCACTACCTGGTCGACTCCAATCATCGTAGTATTCTTGGCTGCTATTTGGTCGTAATCCAGGCTTCACAGAAATTTGTATTGCTATCTGGTCGTAATCAAGGCTTCACAATAACTTGTTGAGGTGTTATCCGGTTGAATCCGGGCTTCAAGGCTTGTGTTAAAGATATACCACTATCTGGTTGACTCAAGGCTTCGTAGTATTCTTGGCTGCTATCTGGTCGTAATCCAAGCTTCACAGAAATTTGTATTGCTATCTGGTCGTAATCCAGGCTTCACAATAACTTGTTGAGATGTTATCTGGTCGAATCTAGGCTTCACGGCTTGTGTTAAAGATATACCACTATCTGGTCGACTCCAGGCTTCATAGTATTCTTGGCTGCTATCTGGTTGTAATCCAGGCTTCACAAAAATTTGTATTGCTATCTGGTCGTAATCCAGGCTTCACAATAACTTGTTGAGCTGTTATCCGGTCGAATTCGGGCTTCACGGCTTGTGTTAAAGATATACCACTATCTGGTCGACTCCAGGCTTCGTAGTATTCTTGACTGCTATCTGGTCGTAATCCAGACTTCACAGAAATTTATATTGCTATCTGGTCTGTGATCGGTGGATCTGGAACTGACTGTTTAACGCTGGTTCGCGAAATGTCGCGGAAGCAAGAGTCGCCACCGTCTTTTATTTTCTCCAAATGGAAAGGACAAAAGCACAGAAAAATTCCTTAAAGAGATTGCTCTCGGTTCGGGAGGTAGGTTATAGAAAGGGAAGGTGTTAGCACCCTTTCTATCCATGGTTATCCATGGGCTCTTAGGTACTTGCTCAATGTGTTTTCAAAATTGTTTGTTTGCTTTTCAATTGTGGGTTTAAAAAGTTTCTTTGAAAAATTTCAGTTCGACTCGTACGTCAGAGTGTTTGAAAAGTTTGCTTTGAAAGCTTTTGAAAAGTGTTGGTGTGAAAAGTCTTTGAATTTTTGTTTTGAAGAGAGCAAGTATCCATGAGTCGTCTACCTACCCTAAGGAATTCGTCTGTGTAAATGTCCTTTAAAGTAGTGCCATCCCACCATTGAGAGGTAGGTAGCATCACCGTTGGAGGTGTTCGGGTCAATTCGAGGTTCGTAGGGACATGGTGATCACCAGAGCAATGGGAAGACACCTTAGAAGCTACCCTTATGCCATTGATCTTTTATTCCGAGGCAACTATTCCGAGGCAACTTGTTTCGAGGCAACTAGATCAATGGAACATAAGGACTTACTAAGACGTCCTATACTCGACGATCACCTTTCGAAAGGCAACAGTGAGGCGTACCCTAGGGGTGGTGTGTAAATTGTGTGTCATTTTCAGTTTATTGTTTGTCTTGTCATGCATTGGTGATCTAACGATTCGATTTTATTTTTGGGCATTCATTCTTTCATGTTATGGTTTAACAGTTAAAAGTGCGGGAATTTAAAGTGCGGAAAAGATAAAAGTCCTACGCTATTACAAAGGGCGAGGGTCTACAACGCCAAATTAATCCAGACCCGTTTTAAAATAAATTGCGGAAAAGAAATGTCTAATAGCTATTACATGGCTTTGGTACAAATACATTATTATTTAAACGATTATAAAATAAATGCGCGAAACAAAGAAATTAAGACAAAACTAGGGCGTTGGACCCTTTTGCAAACAATTACAATTAACAAGGAATTTAAAATTAAAATTAAATGAGAATGATATTTTTGTGTTTTTTTAAATTTAATGAGAAAAAGGAGTTAATTGAAATTAAATTAAATATTAGAACTAATTCTATTGTTTTTTAAGTTTATTATGAAAATATTGACTTTTAACCTAATTTAATTCTAAATTAATTTATGTACATTTTTTAATTTATGAAAATAAATAAATAACATTATTATTCTGAAAAAAGAGGGAGAATTAAAAGAAAATAAAAAGTTATTAAACCTAAACTCTATTTTTTTGGATTTTTAGTTATTAAGAAAGTATTAAAATCTAACCTAAAATGCAACCCTAGTTTAATTATGAAAAATACTAATACTATGGCAAAAAACAAGGAAAGTTAAAAGGAAAAAGTCATTAACCTAATTCTATGTTTTTGTTTTGATTTTTATTAAAAGGAATTAAAGTTGAAAACCTAATTAAAACTAAATATTTACATGTTATTATTTATGAAAATAATTATAATATAAATTATATCTTTTGGCATTTTTTGATTTTATGATGTTTTTATTATATTTATGTAAAAATAATTAATTAAATAAATAGCAAATGAAAGAAATGAAAAAAGAAAAGTTAAAGAAAGAATAAAAATTAATAAGGCAAACCAGGGGGGTAGACCCCAAAATTGTGAGGTGCAGGCCTAGCAAATCAGGCCCATTTGCATTGAATTGGTTGACTTTCCTGGATAGAGTGCTGCACATTGACTGGAGTCTATGATACACCTTTGGTCATGGCCCTTGGATTGCTTCTAATGGACGCGTGGAGGTTGATTTTTGAGTGTGCATGGTGTACCTGGACATTAGCAAAGCATAGAATTTCATTTTGAAAAATAATATGGAATTTTGCCAGACCTGGGACTTGAACCCAGGTCATGAGGGTTAATGGGATTCACGCTTACCACCTGAGCCAGCACGCACATGTTATCATATTACAACAAATAAATAACAAAAAGAAATATTGGTCAGTGGCATTTAAAAGCGCGCGAGATTCAAAGTGACCAATAGCTGATGGACACGAGATCGTCTTCTTCCTTTTCCTGAAACAAAAAACATATTGGCAACGGTTTTGCAACCATGGTGTTAGGGTGGCTATGGAAAAATAGCGAATAGGACTGTGGTGCATATAAATTGATCGCGAGGTATGCTTCTTCTTCGTTGGAGCACGCTGATTGCAATGGTAGTAATCTTGGGTCCCAATTTTTCCTTGGGTGAGAAACCCCAATTCAAGAACTCTGAAAACCTAAATTTCAATCATGGTGAAATCCCATACACGATGCAAAAATCAAATTAAATGTAAAGGTTAGCTTTGAAACTTTGCAAGGAACAAAAATATACAGTTAAAATGCAATGATCATGCTTAGAATTGAGAACACGATTTCAAAAATTTTTCTGTGCAGTTTGAGTTGTAGCCACCACCTCCTTGCGTTTTGATTGATGTTAAGGATTGAGATGCGCTCAGAAATTGTCCAGGATGCTATTAGGAAAAAAATTGAGGCTTAAAACTTTTTCCTACTTTGATTTCAGATTTGTCTTTTTATGTCAAAATTTCAAATTGCCAAAGCTTGTTTGGGCGCAGCTTATGATCTCTTAGGCCTAGGGTTTGACTCAGTGATCATAATGGAGTGGAATTGGCTCACTCTTTGACCTAGATTCAAGCTCATGAAGGAATTAGTCTTAGGGTTTTCACTCTTAACCATTTTTCCTCCTTTTTAGCCAAAACCTAGACCTAGTGTGCAAATGAACCCTAGCCTGATTTCTTGAGTTGGTTCATGATACATAGAAATTGTCCAAGTTCACATGACACTATTCCATTGGTTTTTAAATTTTATTTGAATTTTCAAAGAATTAAAATGAATTAAATCATCAAAAATTAAATAAAATAAAAAATCAATATTTGGTCTTGAAACTAATCATGGGACACGTGTGTGGCATGACAAGGATGAACCAAGTGGAAAAAATGGGGCCCTTTTGTCAAAAATTGGATTTTCAAGGATAGTTGACTTTTGCCATTTCACCAAAAATTTCCCAACTTCTACAAGGCATAACTTGCTCAATTTTTAAGCTTTTCACATGTTCTTGGACATTTTGGAAAGGTCTTTGAGTCCTTTAACCAATGCCTTTGGTCCCATGTCATTTTGATTTACCAATCTCAAGTTATGGCCTTTGACTTAAAGTCCCCTTTTGTTGACTTTTGAAAATGACCTGTAATGTTGAAATTGATAACTTTTTGTGAGAGCATTTCATGGACTTGAAGTATGAAGATGAGTTGTAGGAAATGTCTTTCTCTTCAAAATGAGCTTTGGATGGAATTTTTCTGATAATCCATGTGAAAGTTATGCCCTGGTCAATTTCAGTTGACTTTTTCAGCTGTCCAAATATAGCAACTTTTGCATCTTTGATGATTTCTGAGCCAAATTTTGAGAATCATGATCAAGCATTGATCAAATGATGTTTGTGGCTTCAAAATGACATGTTGACCAAAAATTTGAACTTTTGACTGTCAAATGACCATTTTGCCCCTACAGTTGACTGTAGTGCAATTTAGGGTTTTGACTGTGCAATCTTGAGCTGAATGCCTTGAAACTTGATATGAGGATGCTTGACCATGTTTGTAAGCATATGAGACTTGATTGAGCCTTTGAAAACTTCATTTTCTTGATCAGACTCAAAACCCTAGTTTTGACTGTATGGGAGACTGTTGCACTGCACAACCCTTGGGGAATTTTGTGACTTGGCTTGGCAATTTCTTGAGGAATATGGGAGGGCAAATTTTGGGGTATAACAGTTGCCCCTGTTCAATCTTCTTAGACCTGAGGATGCAGATTGGCTGACGTGCCTTTCGTAATCCGAGGGTAAAAGATGATTGAACACTAGAGTGCCCGGAAATTTGCGCTCACATGTTAACAATGATGGGGGAATGGGCTTATAGATGCCATCTGGATGTTTGATTGCGTAAGAGATTCCTTGGCGAGAACCTGCATACCTGCAAAAGAAAAATGAGTATCTGACACGTTGCAGGAGCTGATTTTTTTGAGAAAAATCTTGTTGATTTTAACTTCAACGACGCTTGTTGAGAAAAGATCTGGGGGATTTTAACTTCAACGACGCTTGTTGAGAAAAGATCTGGGGTGTCTTCTACTGGGATAAGAATCAGGGAGATCTTAGGGTCGATCTGACTGAACCAGAGAGGCCTTTGACTGGGTAAGAATCAGGAAAATCTTGGGACGATTTAACTGAACCGGTCTAGGTCTTGAAACGTCTTCAACTGGATAAGCATCAGGAAAATCTTGGGACGATTTAACTGAACCAGAGAAGGCCTTTGACTGGATAAGCATCAGGAAAATCTTGGGACGATTTAACCGAACCGGTCTAGGTCTTGAAATGTCTTCAACTGGATAAGCATCAGGGAGATCTTAGGGCGATCTGACTGAACCAGAGAAGGCCTTTGACGGGATAAGCATCGGGAAAATCTTGGGACGATTTAACCGAACCGGTCTAGGTCTTGAAATGTAGCTTGAGAACTTAACTGGATCTTTCCTGAAAGGTAAAAGTCAGTCATATGCAATGCATGATATGAATCAAGCAATGATGTTCTCAACATAAATGAGATTTGTATGATGCAGTGCGTTATGCATGCTATAATGATGTATGTGACGTTTTATGTATGTTTTCGTCTAGGAAAATGAATCCTTGACAGGTGCCGGGAAGTCGTATCCTGGGCTGATGTCGAAGAATAGATTTTGCTTCCGCTGGGGATGATAACTGCAAGAATACCGGTAGGAGAAGATGACTCCGTTGCGGAATAAACTTGGCGAATGGAAGATTCTGCGGGGAGAAGAGATACTCTAGCGATCGTGCTGGAAAGCAATACTCTGTGGGAATAGTGATGCCTTGCTGAATGTTGATAGTAACTCTGTTGGGGATACCGTTGTTGTATTGGAAGTGTGAATAGACTTCGCTGGGGATAGGAAAGAACTACGTTGACGACGACCTTCCCTTGGCTTTTGGCTGAGGATAACCCAGTTATATCCTGTTAAGGAAATAACTCTTTAAATAAAGCCGGACGACGCGTTCGTGCTCTGCTAGGGGATAATTCCAGAATTTACTGGGGATAAGCTTACTGCTTGGAGAGATGAATTCCAATTTTCCTGGGGAAACTGGACTCTCCTGGGGAAATCTTGAACTGTAATTTCTGTAAGTTGAAAGAGGGAACCTATGTAGGGTTGCCTGATGATGAGCTCGTATAAAACTGCATCTTGGAGGAAGGAAACCTGTGTAGGGTTTACTGATGACGAGTCCGTGTAAAACTGCATCTTTGGGGAGAGAGAACATGTGTAGGGTTTCTTCGGGATAAGTTCGTGTAAAACTTTTGGCGGAACCGGGGTAAGGTTACTGCAGGGTAAGTTCGTGTAAAACTTCTTGATGAACCGGGGTAAGGTCATCTTGAAATAAGTCCGTGTAAGACTTCTGGAGGAACCGGGGTAAGGTTACTGCAGGATAAGTTCGTGTAAAACTTCTTGAAGAACCGGGGTAAGGTTATCTTATGGTAAGTTCGTGTAAAACTTCTTGATAAATCCGTGTAAGACTTTAGGAGGAACCGGTGTAGGGCCACTTTGATGATAAGTCCGTGTAAGACTTCTGGAGGAACCGGGGTAAGGTTACTTGGATAAGTCCATGTAAGACTCTAGGAGGAACCGGTGTAGGGCCACTTTGATGATAAGTCCGTGTAAGACTTCTGGAGGAACCGGGGTAAGGTTACTTGGATAAGTCCATGTAAGACTCTAGGAGGAACCGGGGTAAGGTTACTTGGATAAGTCCATGTGAGATTTCTGGAGGAACCGGGGTTAGGTTACCTGGATAAGTTTGTGTAAAAACTTCTGGATGAAAATTGAGAAAGAACCGGTGTAGGGTTGCATGATTTTGATTAAGTGGATGATTGTCCACGATCTGGAATTTGTAAAGGTAGATGGTAATCATCCTTATGTTGATCTTTACTTTGTACTTTGGTTGGCAGAGCAATTGGATCGCCTGGATAACTCATTATTGCCCCTGCTTCGGAGATGAGGGAAGAGGATACCTGTGTGGGTGATTGACAAATCTTCGGGTAGACAAATGATGAGATACCGGAACATAGTCGTATGCTTTGATCCCTAACTTTTGCCTGGACTGCCCTTTCGGGTTTTCAGTCCACAGGGATATCCCTTTTTGCCCAAGCCGCCTTTTCAGGTTTTTGACTTGCCGGGTGTACATGTTTTTGTTTTCATCCCTTATTTTGCCCGAACCCTTTTGGTTCGCCGGGAAGCCCTTATTTTTGCCTAGGCATGTCAACCTAGCGGGTCTTTGATGATGCGCAGTATTTTTCCGACTATGTCCATGCTCTCAGAATGTAGGGAGTTGCCCCTGTTGGAAGTATTTTGCCATGCCCCAGAAGATGTCTGACTGGGCAAGATTCGTTGCTGGATTGCTCCAAGTGACTCAGGCAGAGATTTGCCCCAGGCTGGTTGGCCTTTTTGAGAGATTCTCCGAATCTTGACTTAACTGCCCCAGATGATGGACAATAGTCATGCCATGCCCCTTGATTGGAGGTACTTCTGTTCATTAGGCATTCGTCGTGCGAATTTCCTTGCTGTTCAAACAAAAAGTCATATGCAAACAAAGTTATGTTAAAAATGCAAAGCTTATGTCTGTCTTGAAGATTTTGAAAATGCATTCTTTTTCATAAAACAAGTAAATGTTTGTAAAAACATGATGTCAACTCCGTATTTACCGTAGGCCTTAAGGAGTCAGGATACCTTTCGTAACAGTAAGCTTTCAAACTAACCCATGCTTCAGCTAGGACTTTTAAGGGTTATAACGTGTCCTGGTTCATGGTTTAAGAAACAAAGGATAAAGGCTCAAATTATTTGTACCCACCCGCTCTTCGTGATGTTCTCCAAACCTAAACTCAGTTGATCGTGCGTTAGACCTTGTTTGAGTCTTTGCTCTGATTTTCCGGTGATGATTCGGATATTGAATGTTTATTTGAATAGGCAATCATCCCTTTTTTTGCTGAGGGTTTGTGGGACCTCTTTCTTTTTGATTTTGTTATCCCTATTTTTTTTGCCTGAACTGTTTCCTTTTTTGGGATTTCAGTCAGCGGGATGCCCCAGTTTTGTAAGTCTCCTTCATGGGTTTGACTTTTTGGGCTTTTCGTTTATGAATTTTGATGATGACTACCTGTCTTTTTGATTGTTCTGAACCATCACTGTCTTTGTTCGTTTTGTAAAGATCTCTTCGGTGCTATTCGTCATGCACTTGGATCAATTGAGAGAACTACCCTGCCCCAGGTTATGATTAAGGGTTTTAAATTGCGAAAAGAAAAACTCCTACTTCTTTGGCTCAGATGGGTTGACGAGGGATTATCATCCTTATAACTCCAGTGTTTAGGAATTGAAACAACGCCTGTACCTCATTAGCGGGATCTGTTCAAAAGCATACTGTAAATTATGGTATCGTTTTCGTCATCCTCCCTTAAGAGGCTTAGAACTATTAATCGAGAGTTGACATCAGAAAAAATATGAAAATAGTTTGCATATAGTGAATGCGAATATATTGATTCAAAAATAGACATAAGTGATGTATTAATGGAATAACAATGTTTTAACATGAATAAATGTTTGAACAAAAGAAAATTGCAACTTGAACATTCGAATGAACAAAAATTTCTAGTCTCCGGGCTTGTCACTTCAAATGGTGAGCCTTGGAGGGATGGTAGAAAAATTCAGTCTGACCATCTTGTGTGAATTCCAGTGCTCCTTCATCAATCAGGTCCTGGATCTTGTTTTTCAAAGCCCAACACTCGTTTGCATCATGTCCTGGACAGGCAGAGTGGTAGGCACACCTTTTATTGGGATCATAAGCAGGATGTGCTGTGTTGGGGTTCTGGGGATGAGCCCTTAATGTGATCAGGTTCAATCTCAACAGGCGTTGTAAAGCTTGAAACAGCGACATATTGAGCGGGGTGAACTGCCTCCTGGGCTTGTCTGTCTGAAGTTGGTGAAGTTGCTGCTGAATTGGTGATACTGGAGCCATATGAGGAGCTTTCTTCTTGCCTCTTTGTCTCAAAGGTGGTTGAACGATGATTGGCTTTTTACCCTTAGATGTTTGCCCCAGTTGGTTACCCTGAAGCAGTTTGTTGACGAGAACCCCGAGCTCATCTTGTCTTTGAGTTAAACCCTGAATGGCGTTCCTCTGCTCCAGCATTTGGGCTTTCATAGCATCCATCTCAGCTTGTAGGTGTTTCAGCCTTTCATCCTCAGCACTATTCCTAGCAAAAGTCTCCATGAGAAGTGTCCTTAGCTCCTCCTGCCCCTTGGATAAATTCAGGAGGATGTCCCCGAGTCGAGCCCCTTGAGCAAGAAGGTCCTGGTTATCTTGTTGGGAAGCCATTGCTGAAATAAACAGCGGGAAAGGTGAGTGACCTGCAACAAGAATACCTGTTATGTAATGATGAGTATGATATGCATGCAATGTTTTCAAGGATCTCGCGGGGTAAACAAGAAAATTTGTTAGCATTGGAATTTAGAGCTTGATTGAAGGACACCCATGTTATTGAGAACTCTTCTTCAAGAGTCAAAGGCTCACCATATCAAGTGGGTCATAGCCCCTGACTTTAGTCATCATGTCTGGTTTTGATTTCCAAACAACCTTGGTTAGGGAACCTTCTTCAGGAGTCAGAGCTCACCATATCAAGTGGGTCATAGCCCCTGACAACTTTGGCTAGAGGAAAATAAATCCTCTTTGCCCCTTGCTAGATATATGACCTGTATCACAAGCCCTTGAGATCCTTGAAATGGGTTAGGATGTATGCAATGGTATGATGTCATGATATGCATGGGGTAATGTGAGTAACCCTGTTATGAGTCCCAATTAAGGACTGCAAAAACCTGCAAGAAACTTAGGATACCCTGTTATGAGTCCTAATTAAGGACTACAAACACAACCTGCAAGAGACAAAGGTCAAGTAATAAGCATGCAAGTAGTTCAAGTAGGAAGGCACACAAGTCACACAATAGAGCCCTTAGAGTTTAGGCCAGCATGAAGTTTGGGGTACTACCCTCTTGAAGTGGGTGGGTTCAACCTGTCCTATCAAAGTAACCGGGTTCTAAGGTTCCCAATATCACGGGATTGCTTTCATTGTTCATCGTTTCGAATTAGCCACTGAACTGGCGACCGAAATATTCCAGGAAAGCAACCCTCAATTGAGTGTAGTATCGAGTATCAACCAACCTCGGACTGCACCAAAGTCAGTTATCTCACTACCCTAAAGAGGCCAAGATGGTTCAATTAAGGTTCCTAAGGTCTGTTGATGCTTCGTGACACCACATGGAGGCCCCGTACTCTCCTTGACTGACTCAAGGGTTACCGGTACACACCAAAGTGCCACATCAACGTAGCAGACTGTTTCAACCATGTCGGTATACCCCGCACAGTTCCCTCACAGCCTTGTTGCTACTTTCTAAGAAGGTATCCCCCAGATCCGGGTTAGGATCTATAGAACTCCCAAGACAGTCCCACAATAATAAAGCAAACAAGGAAAGCAATTGAAAACACAATGATCTTAGTCCTAAGGTACACCTCACTTTAAGTTATTCCCCAGCAGAGTCGCCAGTTCTGTGATCGGTGGATCTGGAACTGACTGTTTAACGCTGGTTCGCGAAATGTCGCGGAAGCAAGAGTCGCCACCGTCTTTTATTTTCTCCAAATGGAAAGGACAAAAGCACAGAAAAATTCCTTAAAGAGATTGCTCTCGGTTCGGGAGGTAGGTTATAGAAAGGGAAGGTGTTAGCACCCTTTCTATCCATGGTTATCCATGGGCTCTTAGGTACTTGCTCAATGTGTTTTCAAAATTGTTTGTTTGCTTTTCAATTGTGGGTTTAAAAAGTTTCTTTGAAAAATTTCAGTTCGACTCGTACGTCAGAGTGTTTGAAAAGTTTGCTTTGAAAGCTTTTGAAAAGTGTTGGTGTGAAAAGTCTTTGAATTTTTGTTTTGAAGAGAGCAAGTATCCATGAGTCGTCTACCTACCCTAAGGAATTCGTCTGTGTAAATGTCCTTTAAAGTAGTGCCATCCCACCATTGAGAGGTAGGTAGCATCACCGTTGGAGGTGTTCGGGTCAATTCGAGGTTCGTAGGGACATGGTGATCACCAGAGCAATGGGAAGACACCTTAGAAGCTACCCTTATGCCATTGATCTTTTATTCCGAGGCAACTATTCCGAGGCAACTTGTTTCGAGGCAACTAGATCAATGGAACATAAGGACTTACTAAGACGTCCTATACTCGACGATCACCTTTCGAAAGGCAACAGTGAGGCGTACCCTAGGGGTGGTGTGTAAATTGTGTGTCATTTTCAGTTTATTGTTTGTCTTGTCATGCATTGGTGATCTAACGATTCGATTTTATTTTTGGGCATTCATTCTTTCATGTTATGGTTTAACAGTTAAAAGTGCGGGAATTTAAAGTGCGGAAAAGATAAAAGTCCTACGCTATTACAAAGGGCGAGGGTCTACAACGCCAAATTAATCCAGACCCGTTTTAAAATAAATTGCGGAAAAGAAATGTCTAATAGCTATTACATGGCTTTGGTACAAATACATTATTATTTAAACGATTATAAAATAAATGCGCGAAACAAAGAAATTAAGACAAAACTAGGGCGTTGGACCCTTTTGCAAACAATTACAATTAACAAGGAATTTAAAATTAAAATTAATTGAGAATGATATTTTTGTGTTTTTTTAAATTTAATGAGAAAAAGGAGTTAATTGAAATTAAATTAAATATTAGAACTAATTCTATTGTTTTTTAAGTTTATTATGAAAATATTGACTTTTAACCTAATTTAATTCTAAATTAATTTATGTACATTTTTTAATTTATGAAAATAAATAAATAACATTATTATTCTGAAAAAAGAGGGAGAATTAAAAGAAAATAAAAAGTTATTAAACCTAAACTCTATTTTTTTGGATTTTTAGTTATTAAGAAAGTATTAAAATCTAACCTAAAATGCAACCCTAGTTTAATTATGAAAAATACTAATACTATGGCAAAAAACAAGGAAAGTTAAAAGGAAAAAGTCATTAACCTAATTCTATGTTTTTGTTTTGATTTTTATTAAAAGAAATTAAAGTTGAAAACCTAATTAAAACTAAATATTTACATGTTATTATTTATGAAAATAATTATAATATAAATTATATCTTTTGGCATTTTTTGATTTTATGATGTTTTTATTATATTTATGTAAAAATAATTAATTAAATAAATAGCAAATGAAAGAAATGAAAAAAGAAAAGTTAAAGAAAGAATAAAAATTAATAAGGCAAACCAGGGGGGTAGACCCCAAAATTGTGAGGTGCAGGCCTAGCAAATCAGGCCCATTTGCATTGAATTGGTTGACTTTCCTGGATAGAGTGCTGCACATTGACTGGAGTCTATGATACACCTTTGGTCATGGCCCTTGGATTGCTTCTAATGGACGCGTGGAGGTTGATTTTTGAGTGTGCATGGTGTACCTGGACATTAGCAAAGCATAGAATTTCATTTTGAAAAATAATATGGAATTTTGCCAGACCTGGGACTTGAACCCAGGTCATGAGGGTTAATGGGATTCACGCTTACCACCTGAGCCAGCACGCACATGTTATCATATTACAACAAATAAATAACAAAAAGAAATATTGGTCAGTGGCATTTAAAAGCGCGCGAGATTCAAAGTGACCAATAGCTGATGGACACGAGACCGTCTTCTTCCTTTTCCTGAAACAAAAAACATATTGGCAACGGTTTTGCAACCATGGTGTTAGGGTGGCTATGGAAAAATAGCGAATAGGACTGTGGTGCATATAAATTGATCGCGAGGTATGCTTCTTCTTCGTTGGAGCACGCTGATTGCAATGGTAGTAATCTTGGGTCCCAATTTTTCCTTGGGTGAGAAACCCCAATTCAAGAACTCTGAAAACCTAAATTTCAATCATGGTGAAATCCCATACACGATGCAAAAATCAAATTAAATGTAAAGGTTAGCTTTGAAACTTTGCAAGGAACAAAAATATACAGTTAAAATGCAATGATCATGCTTAGAATTGAGAACACGATTTCAAAATTTTTTCTGTGCAGTTTGAGTTGTAGCCACCACCTCCTTGCGTTTTGATTGATGTTAAGGATTGAGATGCGCTCATAAATTGTCCAGGATGCTATTAGGAAAAAAATTGAGGCTTAAAACTTTTTCCTACTTTGATTTCAGATTTGTCTTTTTATGTCAAAATTTCAAATTGCCAAAGCTTGTTTGGGCGCAGCTTATGATCTCTTAGGCCTAGGGTTTGACTCAGTGATCATAATGGAGTGGAATTGGCTTACTCTTTGACCTAGATTCAAGCTCATGAAGGAATTAGTCTTAGGGTTTTCACTCTTAACCATTTTTCCTCCTTTTTAGCCAAAACCTAGACCTAGTGTGCAAATGAACCCTAGCCTGATTTCTTGAGTTGGTTCATGATACATAGAAATTGTCCAAGTTCACATGACACTATTCCATTGGTTTTTAAATTTTATTTGAATTTTCAAAGAATTAAAATGAATTAAATCATCAAAAATTAAATAAAATAAAAAATCAATATTTGGTCTTGAAACTAATCATGGGACACGTGTGTGGCATGACAAGGATGAACCAAGTGGAAAAAATGGGGCCCTTTTGTCAAAAATTGGATTTTCAAGGATAGTTGACTTTTGCCATTTCACCAAAAATTTCCCAACTTCTACAAGGCATAACTTGCTCAATTTTTAAGCTTTTCACATGTTCTTGGATATTTTGGAAAGGTCTTTGAGTCCTTTAACCAATGCCTTTGGTCCCATGTCATTTTGATTTACCAATATCAAGTTATGGCCTTTGACTTAAAGTCCCCTTTTGTTGACTTTTGAAAATGACCTGTAATGTTGAAATTGATAACTTTTTGTGAGAGCATTTCTTGGACTTGAAGTATGAAGATGAGTTGTAGGAAATGTCTTTCTCTTCAAAATGAGCTTTGGATGGAATTTTTCTGATAATCCATGTGAAAGTTATGCCCTGGTCAATTTCAGTTGACTTTTTCAGCTGTCCAAATATAGCAACTTTTGCATCTTTGATGATTTCTGAGCCAAATTTTGAGAATCATGATCAAGCATTGATCAAATGATGTTTGTGGCTTCAAAATGACATGTTGACCAAAAATTTGAACTTTTGACTGTCAAATGACCATTTTGCCCCTACAGTTGACTGTAGTGCAATTTAGGGTTTTGACTGTGCAATCTTGAGCTGAATGCCTTGAAACTTGATATGAGGATGCTTGACCATGTTTGTAAGCATATGAGACTTGATTGAGCCTTTGAAAACTTCATTTTCTTGATCAGACTCAAAACCCTAGTTTTGACTGTATGGGAGACTGTTGCACTGCACAACCCTTGGGGAATTTTGTGACTTGGCTTGGCAATTTCTTGAGGAATATGGGAGGGCAAATTTTGGGGTATAACATGGTCGAAATCCAGGCTTCACAATAACTTGTTGAGCTGTTATCTGGTCGAATCTGGGCTTCACGGATTGTGTTAAAGATATACCACTATCTGGTCGACTCCAGGCTTTGTAGTATTCTTGGCTGCTATCTGGTTGTAATCCAGGCTTCACAGAAATTTGTATTGCTATCTGGTCGTAATTCAGGCTTCACAATAACTTATTGATCTGTTATCCGGTCGAATCTGGGCTTCACGGCTTGTGTTAAAGATATACCACTATCTAGTCGACTCCAGGCTTCGTAGTATTCTTGGCTGCTATCTGGTCGTAATCCAGGCTTCACAGAAATTTGTTGGGGATTAAACTATTATCCGGTCGAATCCAGGCTTCATAGCTTGCTCTTAGGAGATACCACTATCTGGTCGTAATCCAGGCTTCGCGGTAGTCTGATACTGTTATTCGGTCGTAATCCAGGCTTCACAATATGCTGTAGAGATCAAGATACTATCCGGTCGAATCCGGGCTTCATAACTTGAATTTTGTGAGAATTTGATCTTTGACGACCGTAACCTCCAATAGGTGATGAAGGAATCTTTGATGATCGTAACTTCTAACAGGTGATGAAGGAATTTTTGACGACCATAACTTCCAACAGGTGATGAAGGAATCTTGGACGATCAATCTGAGTATGTTATGAATGTTATTGAAATGCAATTTGTTTCGGAGAATAAATCCTTGACAAATGTTGGGGAAATAAACCCACGACTGCTGGTCTGCTAAAGAGGTGATGAACTTCTCGAGGATACTTTGAATTTCTTTTCAGACATATTTCGGAGAGATTCGTCACTGCCCCTAGTATCAAATGTTTGTGGCACTGCCAGGAAACTTGGACTGTACGTAACCCTTTGTTGAGATTGATGTTTTAATGCCCCAAGTGATGGTGAGGGAGACTTGCCCCAGGTTTATCTGTAGTTGAGAAATTTCTTGAAATCTTGACTGGACTGCCCCAGGTTTACTGAACTTTGAAAGATCTGTTGAAATCTTGACTGGACTGCCCCAGGTTTAGTGGACTTTGAAAGATTTGTTGAAATCTTGACTGGACTTCCCCAGATTTGCTGGACAATACCAAACCAAGTCCCCTTCTTGTTGATAGGAGATTTTTACCACGGGAGTGTCATCCGATTTGAAGTGATTTTATTCACTGGCAGAGCTTTCGTTCCTCCGAACATTCACTGTTGTGAATTTCTTCGCTGTCAAACAAATAACATGTGCAAACAACGATATTCAAATAATGCAAAGTTTATGCTTGTCTCGAAGTTTTTTTGAAAAATGCGTTTTTTAGCAGAAAACTTTTGATAAGACAAATTCAACACAAGATTTAGAGCAAAGCCTTACAGGAGTCAGGATACCTTTTGTAACAGTATGCTTTCGAACGAACCCATGCTTCAATTAGGACTTTTGAAGGGTTGTAACGTGGCTTTGTTCACGGTTTAAGAAACAAAGGATAAAGGCCCAAAATATATTTATACCCATCCGTTCTTCGTGATGTTCTTCAATCATAAACTCAGTTAATTGTGCGTCGAACTCTATTCGTTTTGGGTGATGGTTCACACCAGTTGAATTTCATGGGAAGGCAGTCTTTTTTTTTGCAACATTTTTCACATTGTTGAGGATTTATAA
This sequence comes from Vicia faba, assembly GCA_948472305.1. Lineage (NCBI taxonomy): Eukaryota > Viridiplantae > Streptophyta > Magnoliopsida > Fabales > Fabaceae > Vicia > Vicia faba. Next base: position 563,286,299 of record OX451738.1, on the reverse strand, counting down.
TGACCTCTTTCTTTTTGATTTGTTATCCCTAACTTTTTCCTGACTGTTCTTGTTTTGGAGATTACAGTCAACGGGATGCCCCAGCTTTCTTAAGCCTCCTTTGTAGGTTTTGGCTCAGTGGGCTTCTCTCTTTTGAGAGATAATGACTGCCTATGAGATAAGGAACCATCACTGTCTCTTGATTCCAAAGGAATGTTTTTGATGTCATTCGTTGTATTACAAACTGAGAGTTTGCGACTTCAATGCGCATCTTTTGAATTAACTGAGAGATTACCCTGCCCCAGGTTTTAATCAAAGGTTTTGAATTTGTGTTTAAAACAGAAAACTCCTGCTTCTTTGGCTCGAAGGGGTTGACTAGGGATTATCTTCCTTATAACTCCAGTGTTTAGTATATGAAATAAACGCCTGTACATCGTCAGCAAAGTTTGTTCAAAAGCATACTTTATGAGATTACGGTATTGTTTCGTCATCCTCCCTCTAAAGGCTTGTAGCTTTTGCAAGAGTTAAATATCATAAAGAAAGTAGGAAGCATAATTCAAGAATAGTGAAAACGAATGGATGAACTCAAGACAAACATATGCAATGCATTAATGAAACAGACTTTGACATCAACAGATAATTGTTTGAATAACAAAAGAAATTACAACTTGAAAATTCAAATGAAACAAAAGTCTCTTAGTTCGAGCTTTTTCATTTCAGGTGGAGAACCCTTAGCGGAAGATTTTCATCTCGCCACCCGGCATGAATTTCAACACTCCATTGTTAATCAAATCTTGAATTTTGTTTTTCAAAGCCCAACAGTCGTCGGTGTCATGTCCAGGACTATAGGAGTGGTATACACAAAATGCATCGGGGTGGTAGTTAGGAGCAGAGGTATTGGGCTTCCGAATAGGATCCTTTAAAGCAGTCAGATTGACCTCCAACAAGCGTTCCAGTATTAGAGATGATGGTATGTCAGTCTCAGTGAACTGTCTTTCAGGCATATTTTGCTTACACTAATTACCCCGTTGACGCTGGCGAGGTTGTTGTGACCCTGAAGCAAGTTGAGGAGCTTTTCCGTTGTCTTCTTGTCTCAAAGGAGGTTGAATGATGACTTGATCTTCAACCCTAGTTGTTTGCCCCACTTGGTTATCTCGAAGCAGTTTGTTGACGAGGACCCTGAGCTCTTCTTGTCTTTGAGCTAGGTCTTGAATGAGAGCCATCTGGACCACCAGTTGTCCCATCATCTGGATCTTCACTGTTGCCAGCTCAATCTGTAGTTCTTCCAACTGATCATTCCTGACACCGCCTGAATTTCCCAGGACCATGCCCCTTGTGAGGAGAGCTTTCACTTCTTCTTGCCCCTGGGACAGGTTCAAGAACATTTCCTGAAGTTGAGTGTTTTGAGCCTGGATATCTTCGACAGTCCTCTCCAGAGCCATCTCTACTGAAATAAACAGTAGGAGAATAAGGAAACATGAAAAGGAAAACCTGTTATGATACAATGCATGATATGTGGATGCATGTTTTCAAGAATCTCTCGGGGTAAACACAAGAAAAATGTTATAGGTTGAACTTTGATCAACATCCTTGATTGGAGAACTTTGCATTGGTGGATGTCTTTCCACGAGAATCAAGCTCACCATGTCGAGTGGGTCATAGCCCCTGATTCAAGTTATTGCACTTGATCTTTGACGGCGTTTGTTTAGAGGAAAATCCTATTGCCCTTTGGTAGACGTCTGGTTCAACGTGACCCTGCATTAAAAGACCCTCGAGATCCTTGAAATGGTTATTGAAAATGCTATGGTATGATGTTATGATGTTATGTACAGGTATGCAAAAGTAAGCAAGTGTATATACAGATGATCACATTCACACAAAGCAGACAAGTCCTTAGGTTTAGGCTTGCATGGGGTTTGTATGTAAGTACCATCTTGAAGTTAGTTGGCTCAACCTGTCCTAAAATAGAAACCGGGTTCTAAGGATCTCAATATCACTGGATTATTTTCTATGTTCATGGTTTCAGTTTAGCCACTTTACCGGCGACCAAAATATTACAAGAAAACAATCCTCAATGAGTGTAGTATCGAGTATCTACCAACTTCGGACTGCACCAAAGTCGGTCATCTCACTACCCCAAATAAGGCCAAGATGGTCAAGTAAGGTTCTAAGAGTTCATTAGTGCTTCACGAGATCACTCAGCGGCCCTGTATTCTCTTTGATTAACTCAAAGGCTACCGATATCCACAGATATGTCACACTAACGTAGCTACTGCTTCAACCATGTCGGTATACCCCGCACAGTTCCCTCACAGTTTATTGCTACTTACCTAAAAGGTGAACTCAAATCCGGGTGGAGAATTTCAAGCCCAAACAAAAGAACCAAATGTAAAGCAATCAAGGCAAACAAGATAATCATGCAAAGGTGATCTAAAAAACCCTAAGGTAACCCCATGCTTTATTTCAGAGTCCCCAGCAGAGTCGCCAGTTCTGTGATACGGTGGGAGAACTGACTTGGGGTTTTGTGTTCGTGTTCGCAAATGTTTCAGTTTAGCAAGAGTCACCACCGACTTTTTATTTTATCCAAAGGAAAGGTCAAAAAGCACAGAAAATACCTTTGAGATGGTTTCTTGGGTTCGGGGGGTAGATTATGAAAAGGGAAGGTGCTAGCACCCTTTTCATCCATGGTTATCCATGGGCTCTTAGTTACTTGTTTTAGATCACTTGCCTTTGCTTTCCAATTGTTTGAAATGGTGCTTGGTGTGTGTGGTTTTGAAAATGTTTTGAAAAAGATGCCTTGTCTAGGCAACCTTTGTACTGATTCTTGTTTGAATATATACAAAGGTGTGTGTCTTTTTGAAAAGATATTTCAATGTTTTTGAAAGTTGTTTTTGAAGTTGTGTTTGTGAAGTGTGTTTGAAAATGGCAAGGATGTTTTGCAAGTTTTTTGATCAAGTAACTAAGAGTGGTCTACCCTATTTTACTCAAAGATCTTTCTTATATTTTTAACCCTTTTAACAGTGTTGTTTCACCATTGTATTTGGTGAACAACCTTGTGTTAGGATGTTAAATGGGACAGGCGCGGGTCATCGTATACAATCATTGAAAGCAACTTGTGAGACGCTCTAGCAATTTTGTAAGGGTCGAGATCGTTTTATCGAAGGCAACATCGAGGGTCATCGAGGGACTACGATCTTTGTTTATTGAAGGGGCATTTGCTAGAGTGTCTCATACTCGAGGAACATGATTGTATTTTCCGAGGCATCAAGTGAGGTTACCCTAGAGGTGCAAGTGTGAATGGTGTTTGTCATATTCATGCATTTGTCTTATTAGGTCATCTAGCGATTGATTTTAGATTTTCACATACAAACCCTAATCTCTAATCATGGCATATTTAAAAAGCATAAAGTGCGAGAATTAAATTCTAAGCTATTACAAAAGAGTATCCGGGGATGGGGGTACAAATTATTTACAAATGTGGATGAGTCTTATCAGAATAGTAATGTCCAAGTATATATTACAACCAAATTGAACTGTCGCATTTTTAATGTAAAATTATAACAAAGTATAAGATAACGAAAATCAAAGAAATATGAGATGCGTGTATTTATTTACAAATGATCAAATAAAATATTAACCTAGGAAAGATTAAGTATAATTATTATTTATTGTATTTTTTATGAATTATGTAAATAAAGAGTTTTAAAGAAAAGAAAAATTATTTAAGTTGAAGTTCCATTATTTATGTATTTTTTTGTTTTATTAAATGTAATAAATATTAAGGAGAATTATTTAATATATATATATATATATATATATATATATATATATATATATATATATATATATATATATATATATATATATATATATATATATATATATATATATATATATATATATATATATATATATATATATATATATATATATATATATATATATATATATATATTAACACAAGAAAAGAAGAATTATATTATAAAAGATGAAAATAAAATGATAAAAAGTGTTAGTTTTAAAAACATTAAAAAAAGAAAGATAATGGGCCTGAACAAATGTTTTTTTGGATGGCCCAATATAAAGAAACAAGGAAGAAGAAGAACAAATTGAAGAAAAAGGGGGGTGGGCGCTGTTAAACGTTTGGGCTTTATGTTTTGTTTGGGCGAAGGCCCATGAAACATACAACGCGTTAGGGTTAATGTTTTCTTTGCTCAAAATTAGGGTTTTCAGATTAGCACACAGCGGCGCCTCCTCTCATATTCTTCGTCTCTCTTCCTCGTTTCTCAGGCGAAGCTTCGATTATTCCTTCAAACTTCCAGCCGCCAGAGCGCCGCCTTCATCCATCTCCTCTCCATAACGGTACGAGGCAGTGGTTTGAAAGGTATGTTTTGTTCTAAGCGTGTTTTAGGGTTTCCTCACAGTTTTACATGTTTTATTCTCTTGGACATTTATGTTTTGCAATGTTTAATTTTTGATGTTTATGTTGTGAGATGTAGAAAAATTGAGGGAAAAGAAACCAATACCTTTGGTGCTTCATTTCTGGAGAGTGGATGGTGGATTGGAACGGCGGTGCTCTAGGTGGCCGGAGGAGGAGGACCGTGATAACAGTGTTGCTAGCTCGTCTCTGGTATTTCTGTATCTTTAACTTCTTTTTGAATCGTTTAATGATGATGTTTTCTGAAAACTATGCTTTTGAGTTAAACTTTTGTTGATGATGAAGATTTTCTGAGACTTATTGCTTGTTTGTTGTTCTGATTTGAGCTGATGATGCTTGATAATGATGAACTTGTTTGTTCTTTTGCTTTTACACTTTTCCTCTCTTTGGTTTTGTCAATGATGATGATTTTCTGAGATATTGCTTGCTTTTAAACTCTTCCTCTTTGTGGGCCCTGTTTATTTGATGATGAATGCATGTGTTCTGAAAAAAGCTACTTTTTGTTGTTCTTCATGTTGTTTGAAGATTGTTGGTGAACACAACTTAGAACCTATTGCTTGTTCTTTCTTTTGATATTGATGTTTGGATGTTTCTGAGATTTGCTTGTTGTTGACTTGGTGGATGATTTTGTTGATTACTGATTGTTTGATGATGAAAACCTAATCTGAGAGCTTTTTGTTTTGATGGCTGGATAATTTGGTATTTGATGTTAGCTTGTAGACTGTTTGAGTATGGTAAACAGGTTTGTTTGGTTTGCTTGAGAAGCAGTTTTACAGGTTATGCAGGCAGGTCTGTAACTGAGTTGCAGTCTTAGCAGGTTTTGGGAAGGCAGGCTTGTGTGATTTGTTGTTTGTTTGTGTTTACAAGCAGTTTGTTGTTTAAACTGGTTTAGCAGTTTTGTGCAGTTTAAGCAGGTTGGAGGTTTGCTTGTTATGCAGGCTATAGGTTTGCTTGTTGAAGGCAGGCTTGAAGGCTTGTTGTGCTTGTTTGTGTTTACAAGCAGTTTGTTGTTTTAAACTGGTTTAGCAGTTTTGTGCAGTTTAAGCAGGTTGGAGGTTTGCTTGTTGAAGGCAGGCTTGAAGGCTTGTTGTGCTTGTTGAAGGCAGGTTACAGGTTTTGAGCTTAGGAAGATTTTCTTTTTTTTTTGGTAAGGCAGGCTATGTTTTTTTTAAGCTTGCAGTTTTTTGCTCTCTATCTCTCCTTCTTGTGTTGGACTGTTGGACTGTTATATTGTTATATATTTTCTTTTGTTCCTCTTATATGCCTTTCACAGCCTGCTGTGATACGGTGGGAGAACTGACTTGAGGTTTGCGTTTGTTTTCGCAAATGTTTCGGTTTAGCAAGAGTCGCCCACGACTTTTTATTTTATCCTAAGGAAAGGTTAAAAAGCACAGGAAAAACCTTTGAGATGTTTTCTTAGGTTCGAGGAGTAGATTATAGAAAGGGAAGGTATTAACACCCTTTCTATCCATGGTTATCCATGGGCTCTTAGTTACTTGCTTGGATCACTTGTCTTTGCTTTTCAATTGTTTGAAATGGTGCTTTGTGTGTGTGTTTTTGAAAATGTTTTGAAAAAGATGCCTTGTCTAGGCAACCATTGTAACAATTCTTTACTCGAATATTTTACAAAGGTGTTTGTCTTTTTGAAAAGATGTTCAATGTTTTTGAAAGTTGTTTTTTGAAAGTTGTGTTGTGGAGTGTGTTTTGAAAATAGGCAAGTGTGTTTTGCAAGTTTGATCAAGTAACTAAGAGTTGTCTACCCCTAAATTTACTCAAAGATCTTTCTCATGTTTTAACCCTTTTAACAGTGTTGTTTCACCATTGTATTTGGTGAACAACCTTGTGTTAGGATGTTAACGGGACGGGCGCGGGTCATCGTTTAGACCATGAATGCAATGGTGTCAAGTACCTTTGGCAATTTGCTTGAGGGACTATGATCATTTTGTTTAGGCAACTTCGAAAGCGTCATCGAGGGACTATGATCATTTGATTTGTTTTTGTTTTGCCAAAGATACTCAACATGCAACATGGCCCATTTTTGAAGGCAACAAGTGGAGTAACCCTAGGGGTGCAAGTGTGCTTGGTGTTGTCCATTTTCATGCATTTTTGTCTTTGTATTAGTCAAGCTATTTGTTATTTGATTTGCATACAAACCCTAGGTCTATCATGGCATAATTTGAAAGCTTTTAAATGCGGAAATTTAAAGTCCTAAATTATTATAACATAATTATGGGGATGGGGGTACAAATGTTTGAATGGGGGGATATTTAGCAAGAAATTAAATCTAAAACTATTACATCCATATTGAATATACAAATATCAAATTGTACAATATCTAAACAAATATAATAAATATGCAAAATGTATTATGCACAAAAAGGATTTTTTATGTATGAGAAAGTATTTTTCAATGTGAAATATAAACAAAATAGAAAAGTCAAATTTTGAATATTTTTATGGTTTAGGGCAAAAACCCTAGTTTGTTAAAATAAATAGTATTTATTTATTAATATTATACAATATTATATATTAATTTAGAATTTTTTTTATTAATAACCATGTATTAAAATAATATTTCGCAAATAACCGGGTTTCGGAAAAAATTACGCAAATAACCATGTTTCAGATGGCTCTACAAAGGAGGAGCCATCTCAATTGGTGCATGCACCTCCTTTTTTAAGGGAGGCGCCATCTCACTTGGTGCCTAAGTGCTTAGGGCATGCCCTAAGCCAAGTGAGATGGCGCCTAAGTATAATTTTAGGGCAAAAAATTTTTTTTTTATTTTTTTTCCTGTGCGTTGCCTATTGGACAGAGATCAACAAAATGGACTTTTTATTAAAAAAATAATAATTACATTCAACTGTATTACATTAAAAGAACAGTAAAAAAAATGGATACAAAAAATACTGGGAAAAAAAAGATACATCAGTGATCCCCCGGAACCCGGTAATGACCCCCGGTTCCGCATCCTCGTCCTCGCCTTTCTCTTGCTGGGTGCCGTCGCGTTTCCTGCTGCGGCAAGGTCGATGGCCCAGCGAAGTCAATGCGGTCCGAATCCATAAAATCAGTAAGATCTCCATATCTCGAAGATCCTCTCTGGTACAGTCGGTTACCCATACCCTCAAAGTTTGGCCGTGTTGGCGGTGGGTGGGGTTCCATGGTTGGCCGGTAGCATTGGTCGTCTGAGTATGGGGGGTAGAAAGGAAATGGATCTTGGGGTGTTTGGTATTGTGGATGTTGGGTGGTTTGGTGATATGGTGGGTGATGGTAGGTTTGGTCGGCTTGGTCATAATCTTCCGACATTCCCATATCAGGGCTAAGGCCGGATGTTGAGGGCGCCATATTGGGATATGTGGAAGACTGAAATTGTGTCTGGGGTATGTGGGTGTGCTGGTATTGGGGTTGGTATTGTGGTTGGGTTTGAGGCATATCGGGGTATTGGTAGTTTGGTGGTGATTGTGGTTGGTAGTACGGCATTTGATTGTAGTTGTGTTGTGGTGGGGAATGTGGTTGGGTGTTTGTGGGTCTGTTTCTTCTTGGGGGTTGGTTGGAGGTTGATGGGTTTTGGGTTTGTTGATGGGGAATCGAGGGTTGTGCCCATTGTGTGCGTGGGTCAACCAAGTACCTCGGATGAGACACGTACATTTCTGGGTTACTAACCGACTTGTACCACGACATATATTGATCAGTGTGTCGCATGTTACCTTGAGTAAGGAAAACCGGGAATTGCAAGATGTAGCGGTGACGCCTCTGCCACATCTTACACCATTCCAGAGCAAAGTCTTTCCAGTTGGTAAGACCCCACTGGGCGTCGACCCTTTTAAGATGCCATGGGGACAAATCTGTTGGATCACTTGGTATCTCTTGATGCATTCCGAACTGCATCTTCACACGGTCGCTGTGGTGCATCTCCACAATGTTGAACCGAATGAGTGCAGTCTTTGCAGTCCAAGTTGCTGCATCCTCTGGGTTTGGAGCATGGCCCAAACCCAAATATGGTCTCCAGACGAACTGCGATAAAATTTAAATCAGGTTAGCGCAAAAGTAATGTATAAATAATTAAAATGAACAAAAGTTAAAAGCTACGACGTACGTCATCTGGGCCTAAGTGATCCAACAGATTCCGGTAGAGTGCGACATTGAATCTTGGATTCTTGCCGTAATCCATACCCCTCACGCAGTACCTAAAGGAAATGAGAAACATGTTATTTTTAGCATATATTTTGGAAAGAGCAGAATAGTTATAAATGCTATAACTTAATGACTTACTTTGTTGCGTACGGGAAACCAAAAGTGTTGTTGTTGATGGGGTTTAAGGACTCCATCCTCCACCAACCCCAGGCTTGTAGCAAAAATGCGCACCCATAAAATGTAAATTTTTCCGTGACTGCGTTTTTGCACAAGGAACTGTATAGGTGGGCTAATACTGCAGAACCCCAACTATATTTTCTAGTTTTTTCAAAATTTGTTAGTAAATGTAAGTACATAAAGTTTACACTATTTCCCGTACTTTCGGGAAATAAAAATGTACCAAAAAGTATCATAAGATACGTTCTGGCTTTTACTACTCGGTCATTCTCTGAGGAATTTTCATTTAATTCCATACTTGCATAATGACGTTTCAGGTCAGTGAGTAGTATTCCCTGCCCTCTTGCTCCACCACCTTCTACCATATCCCTACCCAACAGTTCTTCACACTGTGAGTTGGGTTGTTGAACCAACCCGTTCACCACCTTACCGTCGATAGGGAGGCCCAGTAGCATGTACACATCCTCGAGCGTGATGGTACATTCACCTATTGGTAGGTGAAATGTATGGGTCTCCGGTCTCCACCTTTCCAACAATGCAAGAATGAACTTTGAGTCAATGGTGCAGTTGGAGATCTTTATCACATGTCCAAAACCTGCATATTCCAGATAAGGGACGATAAATGGGTCGGGAGCCAGGTAGTTATGCGAACGAATTCTGAATCTTTTTGTGTCCTGAGATCATAATTTAACAGGTGTAAGATTAATTAAGATGAACAACGCGTTATTTGAAGTATGAAAAATGTATAACCAAAGAAGAGACTTACAAATGCAGCAATGTTTTCCCTTGTGCCTCTGTGAGTATCGCCCATTGTTAGAAGAGCCATTGTTCAGAATGCTTGAGAATATGAAAGACTTAGGAAGAGATAGAGAGTATGATAGACTTATGAAATATTTCGTAGCAGAGAGTGAGAGTTGTGTGGGTGTGAGAGATGTTTCATAAGGTATGTATTTATAGGCAAATAAGTTTGATGTAGTGGTTGCTTGTGCTTGCATGCCTGCGAAGTGTCACATTTGCATGCTTAGGGGGTTACACATATGCATGTACAAAAAATGTAAGGTGTCACTCTTGCAGGCTAGGTGGCAGACCATGCATGTATCACGATTGGACAGTAAGGGAGGCGCCATCTCACTTGGCGAAAGAGTACAAAAATGAATGGTGTCGCCACCCCATTTGGCGAATAAGAGGTGTCATTTGTTACAGCATAGGCTCAGGCTACGTGACAGCCTTTGGGATACATTAAGGCTATGGAGTGAAAGTTGCATGAAATACATTAAGGCTGAAAGTGCTAAATCCAACACTCACATGGTTACACGGTTTGACCGACACAGCCACAACTTCATTGTGAAAGAGATAATCGACCACAATGAAGGCCTGCCAAGACAAGAATACAGGGTCATTTTACCTTCTCAATGGTGCGATTGTGGCAGGTTTCAAGCATTTCGTATGCCTTGCTCTCATGTCATTGCCGCTTATGCTCATACCCATCAAGACGTGCTTCAACTATTTTCAATTGTTTACAAATCTGAAACGTTGCTCACTGTTTACAACAATAACTTTCCTTTGGTGGCAAAACTGGATTATTGGCCTGAATACAACGGCGATATAGTTTGGCACAATGACCAAATGCGAAGGAACAAGAAGGGTCGTCCCAAAAGTAGGCGCATCACAACAGAAATGGACGATCTTGACAGGTTGGAAAGAAAGTGTGGTTTATGTCGTCAGGTCGGACACAATCGCAAAAACTGTCCGAATCGGGCGTCTGGCTCGACCATATAAATATTGTAATACAATAAATCTTTTCAATATTTGTGTTGTAAACATTAGGGTTTTCCGTTAACAGATTTTGCTACAATTAATAAAACGCGTACAACAATGATTAACGATATTCAATCTAGGAAATTACAATTGTTAACACAATTTCATCTGACCCATGCATCATCAGCATTACATCACTGTCTGTTTTGACTTCCTCCAACCACACATTAGGTCTTCCTATCGCATGCGAGGTTGTTGTTCGTTTTCGCTGGATCCTTCGAATTTTTCCCCCCTCCGCGATGTCTCCATCTAGCCACCGCATCAACTCCCGCTTCAGACGCTCCATGGAGTGAATGTGCCAGAATTTCATTTTCATTGCAGGTTTCGTGGCGGAGAATATAACGTAACCATCTCTGCTAAAAATCATAGGCGACGTCATTACGCAAATAACGGAGTACAAAATAAAAATACAGTGCGAGAAAGTGTGAGAAATTTTGAAGAAACGGACGAATTATTTATAAAACAGCATTTTGCCCAAGTTTTGCCCTAGGCGCCAAGTGAGATGGCGCCTCCTCTCATTTTTAAGGAGCATGCGCCATCTCACTTGGCTAAAAGCCAAGGGAGGCACCAAGTGAGATGGCGCCTAGGGCAAAACCCTAGGTGGAGGCGCCAATTGAGATGGCTCCTCCTTTATGGAGCCATCTGAAACATGGTTATTTGCGTAATTTTTTCTGAAACCCGGTTATTTGCGAAATATTATTTTAATACATGGTTATTAATAAAAAAAATTCTATTAATTTATACAAAAATAAAAAAAGAAGTATATTGTAAAAAAAAGTATTTTTTTTAATGTCATATATTAATAAAAATAAAAGTGTATTATTTTTATATTTTTATCCTAAGTATTCCAATAAATATATACAAGTATTTATATTATATATTAAATATACTAAATATATACAAGAATAAAATATTAATTATTTACAAAAAGTATATCTGTAGAAAATGTTTTCAAAATGTAAACAAAAAAAAATTGAAAAATATATATATTTGTATTATTTTCTAGGGTTTTAAATAAAAAGTATATATATTTATTTACATGTATATGCTAAATAAAACAAATAAATGCCAAATAAATGCAAAAAAGGGTGGAAAAATATTTTTAGTGTTTTTTCATGTTTGAATAAAAATATAAAATCAGAATCAAAAAGAAAAAATAAAAAATGATAAATATATCACACAATGGGCCAGGGGGGTGCAAATGGAAAAAAGGGGTGTAAACAGTAAGGGTGACTCAGGCCCAGCCCAAGTCACCACGTTCTTCAACCTCCAGCCATTCTGTTTGAATTTCGCGCGCCTCCTTGCTCAAACAACAAACTCCTGATTCTTTGACTTTTACATAAAACTCATAACACAAACATTGTAGAGTATCAAATCACGAGTTCAAATATGTAAAAAACTTAACCTAACTCTAAGAAACCAGGGAGAATTTCTTCATCCCCAATTTCTGACCTAATTTTTCTTCAATGTTCATGGCCAAAATTCTCACAGCACACTCAATATAAATGAAAAGTAAATACATGGATGGCTTCAGGGCTATGAGGAGAACATGTTTCATTCACAAACCTAAGCCTAACTCTTCCTATATTGAGAGATAGAAGTTCATGTTTTTACCTATTTCAGCTTGAGTCGTGTACAACAATGGAGGTATCTTCAATGGAGTTTGAGCTTTGGTACAGCTTGCCTGAAGTCCAAGGATGCTTCTCCAACACCTAGCTTGCTTTGAATCACTATGAATCGTGCTATGGAAGTTCACCTGCAAAACTGAAAAATGAAAATGGAAACAGGGGTTAGGGATGTTACAGTTTGTATCTAGGGCTTGGGATAGCTTCAATGGATGGTAGGGAGTATGTTTGAACAAGCTTTGGCCAAACGCACGAGCAAACTGAGTTGTGCAACTCAATCTGCAGGGATGCCCTGTTTCTTGCAGAAAAATGGTGTTTTGATGAATGAGGGGGTATTGAGGATGAATGAATCGTGTTTTAGGTCAGTTAGGGTGTATGCAAGATGAGAACAAAGTTTGCTTAGGTTAATGCTTGCAGGAATGAAAGATTGTATGTGTTTTGCCAAGTTTCTTCTACTTGAAGCAAGAAAATGCAAGTTTCAATACAGGCATGTACAATGCCCTAAAGTATGCTGCCCATCTTGTTCTTGATCAGAGGGATTTGTGTACAAATGCTAGCTTCAAAGATCTGGCCCATGCCTCTTGGATTTTGAATTTGACATAAAGCACTACTTTATCAAAATGGCAAATATGCTTTTTCCAATTAAGGGTTAATCTTGCATGTAATGACCAAATGAACAAAATAAAACCTTAGCATAATGGTTAGGCATTTAATTATGTTGTGTGAGACTGGTTTTGAGGCCTGCAAGCTAGCTTGTACAAGCTGATTTGAAAAATGCCAATGTTATGAACAAGCCTTGGCCAAGAACAAAAGTGAATTTTGCCCAACTTTGCAAATTCGATTCTCTCTAACCACAAGGGTGTTTGAGAAGTTCTTGGACAATTTGGAAATCTTGGAATGTGTAATACAATCCATCTTTGTAATGCAAATTGAAAATCCAAGTGGAAGTATGTGAAAAATAGCCATGAAGTTGGACAAAAATCCTGCCTAGAATAGGTCAAAATTTCTCTAAGTTAAGAATGTTTTGCACCCTTGTTCCAAAAATCTTAACTTGAGCTACAAGCTTCCTTTGAGAAAACTTTGTGAATCAAAGTTGTAGATTTTCCAATGGACTACAACTTTCATGTTTTGAGTTTTGTTTTAATCTATTTTCATCTTGGTTAAAAAATGGGACAAAGTTAGAAAAAAATAAGGAAGTTTCATAACTTAGAAAAATTCTAAGTTATGAAATTTCTCATTTTAAACCCTAATTTGCAAATTTTGGTTTCTTGATGAACAAGTTTCATAATTTGACATGTTTTGATGAAAAATGAATCTTGACACTTGATTTTGACCAAAAAGTCAAAGTTTGACTTTTCAGTATACAGTCAAATTTTGATCAGTTGACTGGAAAATTCATTTGTCAATCCTGTGCATTTGAGATCTTTTGAACTTGTTGAATGGGTCAAGAGAATGCCATTGAATTCTTGAGTCCATATGTGAGCTTGGTTTTCCATTGGTTAGGTCAAACAGTCAAAAATTGCCTTTGTGCAATCAAAACCCTAAAAATGACCATTTTGCCCTTTTGGTGATCTGATCAAATTTCTTGTGGAATTGTGATCCAAACTTGACCAAATGGTTCATATGAGTTCATTATGTTGATGTGGGTCGAATTACATGAGGTTTGACTGTCAATTGGCCACAGTTGACTTTTTCCCCAATACAGCTGATTTCTAGGTCAACTGTCCAATTGACTGGGCAAAGATTGGAATCAAGGCTTGAAACTTGATATGGATAAACTTGTGAGTCCAAAATGAAGCATGAAAGTCACTTTGGGCAGTTTAGGTCAAAACATCCTTGTGCAAACTCAAACCCTAATTTGGGTCAACAGTGCAAGGAGGGGTCTTGAGCAGAGCAAACCCTAACTTGATCTTGAGCTCCAAGGGTCTTGTGGTGAGAAAATGTTGAAGAAATGAGAGGGAAAATTTTGGGGTACAACAGTTGCCCCTGTTCAATCTTCTTGCACCTGAAGAGGTAGATTGGCAAGTTTGCCCTTCGCGTCTCGAAGGTAAAAGGCGATTGGACACTAGAGTGCCCTTAAATTTGCACTCGTCGAAGCATGGGTGCGGGAATGGGCTTAAAGATGCCATTTGGAGATGGGCTTAAAGATACCATCTGGAGATGTGACCAAGATCTTGTCAGGGGATGGGCTTAAAGATGCCATCTGGAATGAGTATCAGAAAGGTGTCTATGTTTTGGAATATCTCTGAACTGGGGGGTCTTGAATAAGCAATGGATTGACATCCGTGTTTGGAGAATCCGTAAACTGTTTTCAAAAGTTGAGTCTGAACAAGCGATAGATTAACATCCGTGTTTGGAGAATCCGTAAACTGTTTTCAGAAGTTGAAGAATCTGAACAAGCGATAGGTTAACATATGTGTCTGGAGAACCCATAAACTGTTTTCAGAAGTCTTAAAGTTGAATAAGCAATAGATCAGCATCCATGTTGTGAAGCGTCCGTAAACTATTTTCAAAAGTTAAGCTTAATAATCTTATCCTGAAAAGGGTAAAGTATTAGCTGAAACACTGACATATGTTGCATGAAATGTATGATGCAATGTATGTTATATCAATGTTTATGATATGAATGTAATGGATGAGCATGTAAGCAGATGAGCTGTCTTGCTGAGGAAAGGCGGATCCTAGATAACAAGATCTTTGACTGCTGTCGGGGGAAAGTAAATCCTTGACTGCTGCAGGGGATTGAGAATCCTTTGATCGTTGAAAATGAGAAGTCCTGGGACCACTATTGGGGAATCAGGAGCTCAAGTTGTATGCCAATCTACTGGGGATTCCAGGGCGAGAGTCTTCATTCTGTTAAAGGTTAATTGTTATCTGGTCGATCTCCAGGCTTCCACAGAAACTTGTATTGTCATCTGGTCGTAATCCAGGCTTCACAATAGCTTGCTAAGCTGTTATCCGGTCAAATCCGGGCTTCACGGCTTGTGCTGAAGATATACCACTATCTGGTCGACTCCAGGCTTCGTAGTATTCTTGATTGTTGTCTGGTCGTAATCCAGGCTTCACAGAAATTTGTATTGTCATCTGGTCGTAATCCAGGTTTCACAATAGCTCGCTAAGCTGTTATCCGGTTAAATCCGGGCTTCACGACTTGTGTTGAAGATATACCACTATCTGGTCGACTCCAGGCTTTGTAGTATTCTTGACTGCTGTCTGGTCGTAATCCAGGCTTCACAGAAACTTGTATTGTCATCTGGTCGAAATCCAGGCTTCACAATGGCTTGTCGAGCTGTTATCCGATCAAATCTGGGCTTCACGGCTTTGAAGATATACCACTATCTGGTCGACTCCAGGCTTCGTAGTATTCTTGACTACTGTCTGGTCGTAATCCAGGCTTCACAGAAACTTGTTGGGGATTAAACTATTATCCGGTCGAGTCCGGGCTTCATAGCTTGCTCTGAGGGGATACCACTATCTGGTCGCAATCTAGGCTTGGCGGTAGTCTGGTATTGTTATCCGGTCATACTCCGGGCTTCACAATATGCTGTAGAGATCAAGATACTATCCGGTCAAATCCGGGCTTCGTAACTTGAATTTTGTGAGAATTTGATCTTTGGCGACTGTAACTTCCAACAGGTGATGAAGGAACTTTTGAACGACCGATCAATTTGAAATGTAACTTGTTTTGGAGAATAAATCCTTGACAAATGTTGGGGAAATAAACCCATAACCGAAGCTGGGGATGGAAAAATCCTTTGGTTACTGAGGGTGAGAAATCCTTGTTGACTGCTGATTGCTTGGGGAGCAAGATCTTCAGTTGTTGAGGGATCCTAGGACCACTGCTGGGGATTGCAAGTCCTTGGTGACTTGGGGAATGAGGATCCTGATGATCTCTACTGGGGAGTCCAGAACCTGGTAGACTTATGCTGGGGACGCAAGACTGAGAATCTTCAGTCTGGTGGGAAGCATCTCTGTGGGGAGAAGGTTCACTAGTCTGGTTCCGATGGGGATTGATAGTTGGAAGTTTTAGCTCCGCTGGGGATTGGTAGTTTTTACTTCAACTGGGGATAGGATTTTCAGATTTTTAAGGCTCCACTGGGGATACTGAAACTTAACTCTGAGGGGAATTGAGTTCTGGAAGGCTCTCTGGCTGGGGAAATCAGTTTTGAGAAAGCTTTTGTTCTGAAGTTTAACTTTGTTTGGGGAATTAAGTCCTGGATTCTTCGTTGAGGAATTTGGAGTTTAATTCTGCTAGGGATTCCTTCTGAAAGGGCATCAAGATATCTATCCGTACCTTCAACCTATCAGTAATCATCTTTCTTGATTTGTAAGGAAATGATTATGTTCAAATGCATATGCCTATTTAACAAAACATTGGACGGTTCTCAAATAAAACATAAGTGTAGAAAAGCAAAAAGAAGACAAAGCAAATTTCTGTATTTGGAAAAGTATTTGTATTAACTTTCTATGAGTATCTTTGTACAAAGGAGACAGACATCCTAGTAAGAGGATGTTGTCGTAAAAATTGAAAATTTTATACAAAAGAAAGATGGCTATGTGAAACAATTCTATGGGATCCCATTCTGTTATAGCCTTCACAACTCTGAATATCTTGTCCATTCAAAGCTTCGTCCGCCGATGATTGGATTGATCAGAAGCTCGGAACTTGTTGATGAAGAGATTATCCTTTAAAGTGATCTGACGAGACATAGTCATGCGCTTTAATTCCCTAACTTTTTCCTGGACCGCCCTTTCGGGTTTTCAATCCACCGGGAAACCCCTTTTTGCCCAAGCCGCCCTTTCGATTTTTCGACTTGCCGGGTGTACAGATTTTTTTGTTTTATCCCTAATTTTTGCCTGAACCACCCTTTCGGGTTTTCGGTTAACCGGGATGCCCATTTTTGCCAAAGTCACCCTTTCGGGTTTTCGACTTGTCGGGTTGTTTTATGCGTAGTATCTTTTGACTATGTCTGCATTCGCAGAGTGTGGCAAATCATCATCGTCCATGGTGGTCAGAATCATTGCACCATCAGAAAATATGCTCTTGATTACAAATGGTCCTTCGTAAGTAGGAGTCCATTTGCCCCTGGGATCACTTTGCGGCAAGATAATCCGCTTGATTACAAGATCTCTGACTTGGTATACTTGACGTCTGACTTTCTTGTTGAAGGCCTTGATCATCCATTTTTGGTACGTTTGACCATGGCAAACAGCAGTGAGTCGTTTCTCGTTGATCAAATTGAGTTGATCAAGTCGGGTCTAAATCCAATCGTCTTCACTCAAACCAGAGTCCTTCATAATCCTTAAAGAAGGAATCTGAACCTCCATGGGTAGGACAGCTTCCATGCCATACACTAAAGAAAATGGGGTTGCCCCTGTTGAAGTACGTGCCGTGGTACGGTATCCATGCAGAGCAAACGGTAACATCTCATGCCAGTCCTTGTAGGTGACTGTCATTTTCTGAATGATCTTCTTGATGTTTTTGTTCGCAGCTTCAACAACACCGTTCATCTTCGGCCGATAGGGAGATGAATTGTGATGATAAATCTTGAACTGTTCGCATAGAGCGGTGATCATAGTATTATTCAGATTTGTACCGTTGTCTGTGATGATCCTGTCGGGGACACCATACCGGCATATGAGGTTCTGCTTGATGAAGCGGGCAACCATATTTTTTGTGACGGAGGTAAAAGAAGCTGCTTCGACCCACTTGGTGAAATAATCAATGGGGACCAGGATGAAGCGATGTCCATTGGACGCTGTGGGCTTGATCTCTCCAATCATGTCAATGCCCCACATTGCGAATGGCCAAGGAGCTGTCAGAACATTGAGAGGAACAAGAGGAATATGAATCTTGTCAGCATAGACTTGACATTTGTGGCAAGTACGGGAATGTTGATGGCAATCAGCTTCCATGGTAGACCAGTAATAGCATGCCCTTAGAATCTTCTTAGCCATCGTATGCCCGCTCAAGTGGGTGCCAAATGTGCCACTGTGCATCTCAGTCATGATTAACTCTGCTTCAGCTTTGTCTACACATCGGAGTAAAACACAATCATGGCTGCGTTTATAGAGGATTTCGTTGCTCAGGAAGAACTTGGCAGCAAATTTCCTTAGGAACTTCTTGTCATTTACGGAAGCTCCTTCGGGATATTCTCTAGTCTGGAGATACCTTTTGATTTCGTGAAACCAGGGTTGTTCCACTACTTCTTCGGTATTAATCTCATGACAATGCGCAGGTTCATCCATTCGCTCGATGGTGATTTGGGGAGCCTCGTTATCCCAGTTGAGTTTAAACATGGAGGACATTGTTGCCAGAGAATCTGCTAGCTGATTCTCTTCTCGCGGGAAATTCTCGAAGGTAATTTGCTCGAAATGAGGTAGTAATGTCAAAACATGTTCTTTGTATGGGATAAGATTAGGATGTTTGGTGTCCCACTCTCCTTTGATTTGACTGATAACCAAAGCCGAGTCCCCAAATATGATCAAAGATTTGATCCCCAGGTCTATAGCAGCCTTGAGACCAAAAATGCAAGCTTCATATTTGGCCATGTTGTTGGTACAGCTGAAGCAAAGTCGGGCTGTGAAAGGTGTATGGCAACCTTCCGGGGAAATGAGTACCGCACCGATACCGTTTCCAAGTGCATTTGAAGCATCATCAAAGTACAGGGTCCATCAGGATCCATTTTCAGGTCCGTCATACGGTCCGTTACCTTCGATGTTGTCCAAAGTCATGATGTCCTCGTCCGGGAAGTCAAATCTCATGGACTGATAATCTTCGATAGCTTGATGAGCTAGATGGTCAGCTAGTACACTCCCCTTTATAGCTTTTTGGGTAGTATACTGGATGTCATACTCAGTCAAGATCATTTGCCATCTAGTGATTCTTCCGGATAAAGCAGGCTTTTCGAAGATATACCTGATAGGATCCATCTTAGAAATCAACAGAGTGGTATGAGTCAACATATACTGCCTTAGTCGGCGAGCAACCCATACCAAAGCGCAGCAAGTTTTCTCGAGCAGTGAGTAGCGAGTCTCATAGTCGGTAAACTTTTTGCTAAGGTAATAAATGGCACGCTCTTTTCGAACAGACTCGTCATGCTGGCCCAGTACGCACCCCATTGAGTTATCCAAAACGGTCAGATACATGATCAGCAGCCTTCCTTCGACGGGTGGCATCAGAATAGGAGGTTCTATCAAATACTCCTTGATCTTATCAAAAGCATCTTGGCAATCGTCGTTCCATTCGACTACCTGATCCTTCTTTAATAGTTTGAAAATTGGCTCACAGGTAGACGTCAGATGAGAGATGAATCTGGAAATATAGTTCAAGCGCCCCAAGAACCCTCTAACCTCCTTTTCAGTACGGGGGGCAGGCATTTGTTGTATAGCCTTTACTTTTGCTGGATCGACCTCAATGCCTTTGTTACTGACAATAAATCCTAGAAGTTTACCAGACCTAACTCCAAAAGTGCACTTACTTGGATTCAGCCTGAGTTTGTACTCCTTCAACCTGGCAAACAACTTTTTCAGATGTTCAAGGTGTTCCTCCTCTGTTTGTGATCGAGCTATCATATCGTCTACGTAAACTTCGATCTCATGATGTATCATATCATGAAACAAAGCTAACATGGCGCGTTGATAAGTTGCCCCTGCGTTCTTCAGTCCGAACGGTATCACCTTGTAGCAGAAGGTACCCCATTGTGTAACAAAGGTTGTTTTCTCCATGTCCTCGGGGGCCATTTTAATCTGGTTGTAGCCCGAGAATCCATCCATGAAGGAAAACACTTTGTGCTAAGCCGTGTTGTCAATCAAAATGTTGATATGCGGTAACAGAAAATCATCTTTAGGGCTGTCCCTAATCAAATCCCGGTAGTCCACACACATTCTGACCTTGCCGTCTTTTTTAGGTACTGGCACAATGTTAGCAACCCATTGTGTATAGGATGTAACAGCCAGAAATCCAGCGTTGAATTACTTCATTACTTCCGCTTTAATCTTTTCAGACATGTCAGGCCTCATTCGGCGGACTTTTTGCTTGATCGGCAGACAATCCTCTCTTGTAGGGAGACGGTGAACCACGATATCTGTGTCTAAACTCGACATGTCTTCATAAGACCAAGCGAAGATTTCAACATATTCATTCAACAGCTGTATTAAGCGCTCCTTAACACTTGGTTCCAGATTGGCACCCACTTGTACTTCTTTCCTGTCTTCCTCTGTTCCTAAATTGAAAGTTTCCAACAACTCTTCATGAGGCAAGATGGCCCTTTCTTCTTGTTGTAGAAGTCTGGCTAGCTCCCCTGGTACTTCACAATCTTCGTTATCTTCGTATTCAGCCTGGTTGACCAAATCTTCAGAGTTATTGAAGGATACAGCAGAATAGTCACCCATAGAATCCAGAGTGGATGGGTACCTGCATTTGTGAGTGTGGGTGTGTGTAAGGGATAGCCATCCTTAAACAAACAAAAATGCAAAAAGAAAGAAAATGAACAAAGCAGTTTATGAAAAACGTCCAATGATTCATTAAACATGGCATATGAATATGAAGAGAATCAAAACCCTTACAAATGGACCTACATGCCCCGGGCAAGGCAGGAGGTGAAAAAGTAGTGTGCAGATTGTTTAAAAGTAATTATTACAGACCAACAGGAAATGTTCGAAAGATAAGTTACTGATTAATGAAAGTAATGGGGACGAAGTCTTTCGCCTCCCAGTCGTGCAGTCCCCCTTCGATGGTTGGGAAGATCCAGTCTTCAATGTTACCCTCTTCGTCTTCGTCTTCCAAAGCATTGATCCCATGAGGAGAAATCTTGATGGGTGTTCTTTCAATTTTTGAGCGACGCATAGCTTTTTGCCCCGCAGCGGTAAATCCCAACCCAAACTTGTCTGTTTTGTGGGGAAAGTCAGGCAACTGACCCCAAGTTGAGCTCTTCCCCTCCTTCATTTCATCCTTTGCATCTTTCAGAGATGCCATCCTGGCCACCTGCTTGGGTAACTCGGCTACTGCCTTCGCTACTGCCACCTCGGGAGCAATTTCCTCGAAGTGTTGGAACGGTGTTTCAATGAATTCGCCCTCCATTTCCACATACCTAAAGGAGTTCAGATGACTGATCATGTACTCCTTTTCACCGTGTACAGTTATGATCTTTCCTTTGACAGGGTATTTCAGCATCTGATGTAGGGAGGAAGTGACTGCGCCAGCATTATGTATCCATGGTCTCCCTAGCAAGCAAGAGTATGACGAACGGATGTCCATCACATAGAAAGTTGAGTGGAAAACTTCAGTACCTACCTTGATGGGAATGTCGACCTCCCCATGCACCATTCTTTTAGACCCGTCAAAGGCCCTGACAGTGATATTACTTGGTTTCAGCTCCAAGCCTTCACAATCCAATCGATCCAGAGCTTTCTTAGGCAGCACGTTTAGAGAAGAACCAGTGTCGACCATGACATGGGCGAGAGTAGTTCCTCGGAATTCAACTGACACATGCAATGCGTCATTGTGCTTTCTTCCTTTCAGAGTCAGGTCAGCATCAGAGAAACCTAGGCCGTTGTCGGTGGTAAGGCTGGCTACACAATCCTGAAATTGATCGGCTGAGGTTTCCTGGGGCACATGGGCTGTCTTCAAAAATCTTATCAATGCTTTGGCATGAGCCTCCGAACAAAGCAGCAAAGCTAACATGGAGATCTTCGAGGAGGTTTGCCCCAGTTGCTCCACCACGTCATAATCACTATTCTTAATTATTTTCAGAATCTCCTCCATTTCTTTCTTAGAGGTTTCGGGGATGACCAATGGCTGAGCCCTCATCCTGACGAGCTCATCTTGGATCCCTTTCCCCTTATTAGCAGAAGTAGGAGGGACAACCACAGGAGTAACAGCTTCTTCAATTAACTGAGTTCTTACATAAAGTTTTATCGGTGCAGGAGTAACCTTGGCAGCAGCTGAGGGTCCAAAGATTACCTTTGGAGGGGCAATCTCTGGAGAGAAAATTCTCCCACTTCGGGTAATCTTACTCGTACCGGCAATGTTTCCAATGTCGACATCTTCTTCGTCAGAGCTCTCTTCAGTTATCTCAATTTGTTTAACACCATGGTAGTAGATTTCTCCACCATAATTCCACGGTATCGATTTGTCAGATTTGTAGGGGACAGGCCCAGGCATGGTTATTTTCAGAGGAACAATCTTTGTAGCGGATGTAATCTTAACAGGCTTTTTAGGGACCTTGGAAAGATTGGTGTAAATGGTGATTATTGAAACATCTTTGATAGGGGTTGGAGTAGCAGGAATCTTTTCGAAAAGAATTTGTTGGCTGTCCATTAGGCCTTGGATGCCTATCTTCAACAATGGGCAGTCGATTGGTAGGGAGGAACAACAGTAGCAATCTTCTTTACATCCTGGGAAAATCCCAGCTTTCAACAGATTCAACTTGATTGTTAGTAGTGGAGTTATCAGATTATCAACAGCAGAAACATACAGATCTTCTTCAATGGAATGAACATGATGGCCATGCTTTGGCATCGGAGCGGATATTACGTTCGGCTTCTCGGGGGCATCGAACTCAACCTCCTTAGCATCTATCAAGTCTTGAATTTCATTCTTAAGCGTCCAGCAATCGTTGGTGTCATGCCCGGCGCTGTCAGAATGATAGGCACATTTAGCATTGGGATGATAGTGTGGGGAAGCGGTGTTCACAATCTTTGGCGCCTCTCTAATAGTGGTGAGATTTAGCTTCAACAAAGGGGAAGAACTTGTGCAGGCGTCATGTTGATGCGGGTGAACTGCCGTTGTGGCTGTTCTACCCGTTGCTGATTTGGTATGGACTGATTGTTATGAGGCTGATCATTTGACGAATTTTGTATCATCACGGCCCCTACAGTCGGCCGGCGCTCCGTTCTTGCCAATTTTTTCTGAGAGTATATAACAGCTGCATCCTTCTTTGCCGGGAATGATTTCTTAACAGTTGCGGAGGCAGAGGCATCCCTTTGAATCTTCCCACTCTTAATACCAGCTTCCACCCGTTTGCCAGTCAGAATCAATTCAGTAAACCCTGCGGAAGAGCTCCCGATCAAATGGTTGAAGAACGGGCCAGATAGGGTCTCCAAGAACATATCAACTAGTTCCCTATCTGAAAGAGGTGGTTGCACTCTTCCGGCCAAGTCGCGCCATTTCTGGGCGTATTCTTTGAATCCCTCATTTGAGGCTATCCCCATACTCTATAGTTGAGTACGGGTTGGCGCCAAGTCAGCGTTATATTGATACTAGTGATCGGTGGATCTGGAACTGACTGTTTAATGCTGGTTCGCGAAATTTCGCCGAAGCAAGAGTCGCCACCGTCTTTTATTTTCTCCAACATGGAAAGGACAAAAGCACAGAAAAATTCCTTATTGAGATTAGTTCTCGGTTCGGGAGGTAGATTTATAGAAAGGGAAGGTGTTAGCACCCTTTCTATCCATGGTTATCCATGGGCTCTTAGATACTTGCTCATTTGTGTTTTCAAAATTTTTGTTTGCTTTTCAAGGTGGGTGGGTTTGAAAAAGTTTCTTTGAAAGTTTCAGATTGACTCTTGTATCAGTCCTCAAGAGTGTTTGAAAAGTTGTTTTTGAAAGCATTTTGCAAAGTGTCGGTGTGAAAAGAAGTTTTTGATTTGTTTTGAATTAGAGCAAGTATCTACGAGTCATCTACCTACCCTAAGGAATTAGTCTGTGTAAATGTCCTTAAGGTAGTGCTATCCCACCATCGAGAGGTAGGTAGCACCACCGTTGGAGGTGTTCGGGTCAATTCGAGGGTTAGGGACAGTGTGGTCACCGAGCAATAGTAAGATACCTTAGAAGCTACCCTTATGCCATTGATCTTTTTATTCCGAGGCAACTATTCCGAGGCAACTTGTTTCGAGGCAACTTGTTCCGAGGAAACCGTTCGAGGCAACTAGATCAATGGAACATAAGGACTCACTAAGACATCCTATACTCGACGACCACGTTTCGAGGGGCAAGGCAACAGTGTGATCACCAGAGCAACAATAGGACACCTTAGAAGCTACCCTTATGCCATGTTCATGGACATAAGGACTTACTAAGACGTCCTGTACTCGACGACCACGTTTCGAGGGGGCAAGGCAACAGTGAGGCGTACCCTAGGAGTGGTGTGTGAATTGTGTGTCATTTTCAGTTATTATTTGTCTTGTCATGCATTAGGTGAGCTAAGCTTTGATTTTATTTGGGCATTCATTCTTTCATGTGATTATTAACAGTTAAAAGATGCGGGAATTAAAATGCGGAAAATAAAGGGTCCTACGCTATTACAAGGCGCGGGTCTACATCGCCAAATTAAACCAAGACCCGATTTGAATAAAAGTACGGAAAGTAAATAAGTCTCTAATTATCTATTACAAGGCTTTGGGGCAAATACATTACATTCATAAAAGAAATAAAAAATAAATGCGCGAAAAGGAATTATAATCGAATGCGAGGGCGTTGGACCCCTTTAAAGAAATTAAATTGAAATTGAAAATTGATTAACGATTAAGTAAAGAAAAGAACTTATTTTTTATGTTTTTTGGATTTATGGAAATGAAGAAAATTAATTGGAATTAAAACCCTAATTCTAAGCATTTTTAATTATTAAAGAAAATAAATTTAAGTTTGACCTAATTTACTAATTATTTAATTATAAGTTATTTACAAAAATAATTAATAATTAATAGTGATAAGAAAAAAATATTATTTATTAAGAAAAAGAATAAAAAATGCTAAAAGACTTGTTTTTATATTTTTTAATTATCTAAGAAAAAGCATTAAAGTTAAAAACTTAAAATTAAAACTAAATTGATTATTAAGTTTATTTACAAAATAAAACATTAGTGAATTAAATAATAAAAATATTTGATTTTTGGCTTTCTGATTTTTTTTGTATTTTTATATTATAAAAATTAATTTGTGGAATTAAATAAACAATTAACATAATTAAAATAAATAAAAGAAAAGAAAAAAAAAAGAAAGAAGAAAGTGCAAACATGGGGGGTTTTCTGACCCAATTAGGAGGTATATGCAAGCAATTTGGCCCATGAAATGCAAGCCCATGTTGACTTTCCTGGCGCGTGTGAGGAACAGCTGACTAATACATATGGTAGACTCCAGATCCTGACCTTTGGATTGACCCCTGGGGACATGTGGCGTGCCAGGATATGGAGTTGTATGGTGGTCCCCTGATGAAGCACTGCATAGGAATATATTGCAAGAAAAATTATGGAATAAAGTGGGGGACCTGAGAATCGAACCCAGGTCCCTGCGTTTGCCAAGTTAGTGCTTTGCCAATTGTGCTGTTGGTGCGCTTTGTATATGGAATGGAAAATGAATAATATAAAACAAAATCAAAATCAATGTTATCAAATAAAAAAAACGCGCTGGAATTCAAACCCTCCAGTCATATCGTGCCACGCAGTCTTCTTCTTCATTCGTTCCTATAACAAAAAAAGGATAGCGGAGGTTTTAAACCCCCCCAAAACACAGGCTTATGGATAATAGCGATTAGGCCATGTTTAATCATAAATTGAGCGCGATGGGTGATTTGGAATCGTTGGAATGTCACGAGTGCATTGGTCTAGGTCTCATGGCCTAATTTTTCCTCATGAAGGAAACCCCAATTCACAGCTCCTGCAACCCTAGAAAATTTCAAAGGCATATTTCGCTACATGCATGGTTAGGACAATTAAATGGTATCAAAAGCTTCAGTATGATCATGTTAGTATAAAACAAGCATTACAATGTATGAAAAATGCGTGCAAATCAAAATACGAATATGAAGAATATCATGAACAGGGCGACTGTGTTCTACCAGTTCTTGAGGTTAGGGGATGTGATTTTGATTGGAAAAGATTCCTGGATGTGTAAGCAAGCTATAGGAATGCTTCTTAGGCCTTGAAACGTGCTCTATGTGTGTTTTCAGTTTTGAAGTTTTTGTGTGAAAAATGCAAAGTTGTTTCTGAGTTTGGGCGCAGCTTAGGTCTTGTGTATGCTTGTGTTCACTTGTACATATGTTATGTAATAAGTTTTGATTGGAATTAAGGGCCTTGAAGCCTTGCATTCATACATAAGATTTTCCATAAACCTCCATTAACAAACTTTCCATCTTTGTACCAATTTTGAATTCTTGCTTGATTAGGCCTTGGTACGAATTTGGGATGTTGTATAATGATGATTCAAAGCTAATCAAAACCAAATATGTCCCTTAATTAACCCTTTTGATTTTTATTTGATTTTAAAGGATTTAAAATGAATTAAATCCAATAAAATCAAATAAAAATGAAAAAATTAATTTTAAATTTTGAAATAAAATTTGGGACACGTGGGAAGCATGGCCAAGCTAATTCAAGTGGAAAAAGTGGGCCCCTTTTGTCAAAAATGAAATTTCAAGGATAAATGATTTTGGCCATTTCACAAAAATTTCCCAACTTCTCCAATGCATATCTTGCTCAATTTTTAAGATTTGATCATGTTCTTGGACATTTTAGAAAGGTCTTGAAGTCCTCTAACCAATGTCTTTTGTCCCATGTCATTTTGATTTACCAATCTCAAGTTATGGTCTTTGACTTAAAGTCCCTTTTTGTTGACTTTTGAAAATGACCTATAATGTTGAAATTGATAACATTTTGTGAGAGAATTTCTTGGACTTGGAGTGTGAAGATGAGTTGTAGGAAATGTCTTCCCCTTCAAGATGAGCATTGGATGGGATTTTTCTGATGAACCATGAAAAAGTTATGCCTTGGTCAAGTTACAGTTAACTTTTCAGCTGTCCAAAAATAGAAACTTTTGCATCTTGAGACTTTTTGAGCCATACTTTTGAGAATCATGATCAAGCATTGATCAAATGATGTTTGTGGCTTCAAAATAAGATGTTGACCAAAAATTCTGACTTTTGACTGCCAAATGACCATTTTGCCCCTACAGTTGACTGTTGAGCAATTAGGGTTTTTGACTGTGCAACTTGACCTTGTGAGCCTTGAAACTTGACATGTAGGTGCTTGACAATGTGTATGAGCATAGGAGAATTGATTGAGCCCTTGAAAACTTCAACTTCCTTGCAAGAACCAAAACCCTAGTTTGACTGGCTTAGGAGGATGGTTGACTGTGTAGCCCTTGAGTAGACTTTGAACCATTTGCTTGTCATAACTTTGAAGATTATGGGAGGGAAAATTTTGGGGTACAACAGTTGCCCCTATTCAATCTTCTTAGACCTGAGGATGTAGATTGGCTTGTGTGCCTTTCGTGATCTGAGGGTGGAAGATGATTGAACACTAGAGTGCCCAGAAATTTGCACTCACATAGTAGAGTATCAGCAGTGTGATAGCGGGAATGGGCTTACAGATGCCATTTGGAGAGGTGGTGGATAGGAGGATGGGCTTATAGATGCCATCTGGAGATGTGACAGAACCTTGTCGGGAATGGGCTTATGGATGCCATTTGGAACTGTGATGGATAATTGTGGAGATGGGCTTATAGATGCCATCGGGAGGTGTCGATCGCGTAAGAGATTCCTTAGCGAGAACATGCGTACCTGAGAAATAAAGAAAATTACCTGGTCTGTTACAGGAGTTGATCTTCAAACTCTTTATGTAGACGTGCCATGGCTGGATACAGGAATCGAGTCCGGAGAATATAGTCGTCAACAGATACACCCTGGAAGGATATAGGAATTGGATCTTAGAACTCTTCAGACGGGCCCTGGCAGGATACAGGAATCGAGTCTGGTAATGCTAGTCGTCAACAGATACACCCTGGCAGGATACAGGAATCGGATCTTCGAACTCTTCAGACGTGCCCTGGCAAGATACAGGAATCGAGTCTGGTAATGTAGTCGTCAACAGATACACCCTGGCAAGATACAGGAATCGGATCTTCGAACTCTTTAGACGTGCCCTGGCAGGATTCAGGAATCGAGTCTGGTACTATAGTCTTCAACAGATACACCCTGGCAGGATACAGGAATCGGATCTTCGAACTCTTCAGACGTGCCCTGGCAAGATACAGGAATCGAGTCTGGTAATGTAGTCGTCAACAGATACACCCTGGCAAGATACAGGAATCGGATCTTCGAACTCTTCAGATGTGCCCTGGCAGGATTCAGGAATCGAGTCTGGTACTGTAGTCGTCAACAGATACACCCTGGCAAGATACAGGAATCGGATCTTCGAACTCTTCAGACGTGCCCTGGAAGGATATAGGAATCGAGTCTGGTAATGTAGTCGTCAACAGATACACCCTGGCAAGATACAGGAATCGGATCTTCGAACTCTTCAGACGTGCCCTGGCAGGATACAGGAATCGAGTCTGGTACTGTAGTCGTCAACAGATGCACCCTGGCAAGATACAGGAATCGGATCTTCGAACTCTTTAGACGTGCCCTGGCAGGATACAGGAATCGAGTCTGGAAATGTAGTCGCCAACAGATACACCCTGGCAAGATACAGGAATCGGATCTTCGAACTCTTCAGACGTGCCCTGGCAGGATACAGGAATCGAGTCTGGAAATGTAGTCGTCAATAGATACACCCTGGCAAGATACAGGAATCGGATCTTCGAACTCTTCAGACGTGCCCTGGCAAGATACAGGAATCGAGTCTGGTACTGTAGTTGTCAACAGATACACCCTGGCAAGATACAGGAATCGGATCTTCGAACTCTTCAGACGTGCCCTGGCAGGATACAGGAATCGAGTCTGGTACTGTAGTCGTCAACAGATACACCCTGGCAAGATACAGGAATCGGATCTTCGAACTCTTCAGACGTGCCTTGGCAAGATACAGGAATCGAGTCTGGTACTGTAGTCGTCAACAGATACACCCTGGCAGGATACAGGAATCGGATCTTTAGTTGCGACTGTTGATAGTAATTATCTTTGTATTAACCTTTGTCCTGAAAAGACAAAACGTTAGTTGTATGTGATGTCATGATGTATGACATGCGTGATGTTCTCAGCATGAATGAGATTGTATGTTCATGATGTGTATATGCATGCTGTGATGTATGAAGATGTGATGTTTATGAATGTATGTTTCGTCTAGGAAAGTAAATCCTTGACGGGTGCCGAGAAGTTAACTCCTGGGCTGATGTAGAGCTTTTGTTTCCACTGGGGAGTGATGGCTGCAAGGATACCGGTAGGAGAAGATGACTCCGTTGGGGAATAAACTTGGAGATTACTCTGTGGGGGAAAATTATTCTAGCGATCTCGCTGGGGAACAATACTCTGTGGGGAGAGAGGTACTTTGCTGAGATGTTTGATGATAACTCCGCTGGGGGATACCATTGATATGTTATGTTGAAGGAATTGATAGACTCCACTGGGGATGGGAAGACTTCGCCGAGGACGGTCTTTCCGTGGCTTTTGGCTGAGGATAACCCAGTTATATCCTGGTAGGGAAATAACCTTTGAATAAAGCCGGAGGACGCGTTCGTGCTCTGCAAGGGATAAGCTTCCAGAATCTACTGGGGATAAGCTTCGTGCTGGGGAGATGATTCAAACTTTCCTGGGGAAATCTTGAACTATACTGGACTCTCCTGGGGAGATTTTGAGATGTACTGGGAAAGTGGCTCCGCTGAATATTTGGTAGACCGCCGGGGAACAATCTTAGACCAAGACTGCCGGGGATGCTTGTTAG
Organism: Vicia faba; assembly: GCA_948472305.1. Lineage (NCBI taxonomy): Eukaryota > Viridiplantae > Streptophyta > Magnoliopsida > Fabales > Fabaceae > Vicia > Vicia faba. The sequence goes on along the minus strand of OX451738.1, from coordinate 563,256,474 downwards.
GAATGCTCGTATATTGTTGGGGAATGTTGAGATCTGCTGGGGATACCCAACTTCCTTAAGGTTTGATAGAGTAGGCTAACTCTGCTTGGGGAGAGTGTATTGACTTGCTGGCTTACTCTCTGGGGAATTAAGATATCTTGGTTCTGTTCTTCAGCTGAACTTACCTTGGTACCTTGGTGGATATAGCAATTAGATCGCTTTAGACAACTCATTATTGCCCCTGTTTCGAATGTCACCTGTAATTAATCCTTTGTTTTGCATGCAAATATTTATGAGTTAGCAATTATTGTCAAATGCATATATCACAAATTGAACCTTGGACGTTCTTCGCAAAACAAAATAGAAAAAAGGAAAAAACAATTGGTAATTTTAGCTGAAGAATGAATTTATATTGATTTTTGAATTTGCCTGTAAATAGGCGTTTTATGTACAAGAGGCTGACGTCCTAGTAAGAGAATGCCGCCGAACAAAAGAGTTTATACAATTTGTACAAAGAAAACAAAATAGCTATGTGAAAAGAACAATCCCACTGGGTTCCAATTCTGCTATCGTCTTTATATCTTCGAGCGTCTCATCACTTGATGACCTAGCTGAAGATGAAGCTGATTGATCGATGCCGTCTGAACTTGGTGTTGATACCGGATTCTGGATGCAAAGTGATCCAATGAGACATAGTATTACGCTTTATCCCTAACTTTTTCCTGGACCTCCCTTTCGGGTTTTCAGTCCACCGGGATACCCATTTTTGCCCAAGCCGCCTTTTCAGGTTTTCGACTTGCCGGGTGTACAGATTTTTTCATTTCATCCCTCATTTTGCCCGAACCCTTTTGGTTCGCCGGGAAGCCCTAATTTTTTCCTAGGTATGTCAACCTAGCGGGTCTTTTATCATGCGTAGTATCTTTTTACTATGTCTGCATTGGCGGGGTGAGGAAGGTCGTCACCATCCATGGTGGTGAGAATCATGGCTCCTCCTGAGAACACATGTTTAACCACAAATGGCCCTTCATACGTAGGGGTCCATTTTCCCCTTGGATCACTCTGAGGAAGGATGATACGCTTGATTACCAGATCCCCAACTTGATATTCTTGTGGTCTGACTTTCTTGTTAAATGCCCTGATCATCCGTTTTTGATACGTCTGACCATGACAAATAGCAGTAAGTCTCTTTTCGTCAATTAGATTTAGCTGATCAAGTCGTGTCTGGATCCAATCATCTTCACTCAGGTCTGCATCCTTCATTATCCGGAGAGAGGGTATCTGCACTTCAATCGGTAAGACTGCCTCCATACCGTAGACCAAGGAGAAAGGAGTTGCCCCGATTGACGTCCTTGCTGAGGTTCGGTACCCATGAAGAGCAAACGGTAGCATCTCGTGCCAATCTTTATAGGTCACTGTCATCTTCTGCACAATTTTCTTGATATTCTTATTCGCTGCTTCTACAGCCCCATTCATCTTCGGCCGGTAAGGAGAAGAGTTGTGGTGCTGTATCTTGAACTGCTCGCAGAGCTCAGTGATCATTTTGTTATTGAGATTGGTACCGTTATCTGTAATGATCCTCTCAGGGATGCCGTATCGACAGATCAAGTTATGTCGAATGAACCGTGCTACGACATTCTTGGTTACTGTAGCGTAGGAAGCTGCTTCAACCCACTTTGTGAATTAATCAATTGCTACCAGGATGAAGCGATGCCCATTGGATGCCATAGGCCTGATCTCACCGATCATATCAATGCCCCACATTGCAAAAGGCCAAGGTGCAGTCAGGACATTCAGAGGAACTGGAGGAACATGCACCTTATCAGCATAAATCTGGCACTTGTGACACGTCCGAGAATGTTGGTAACAATCAACTTCCATTGTGGACCAGAAATATCCTGCCCGAAGGATTTTCTTTGCCATGGTATGTCCACTGGAATGTGTTCCGAAGGTGCCTTCATGTAGCTCTACCATGATCCTTTCTGCTTCTGTTTTATCCACACAATGCAGTAAAGTCGAATCATGGTTTCGCTTGTACAGAATGCCGTTGCTGAGGAAGAACTTTGCTGCGAACCTTCTCAGAAATTTCTTGTCATTGATGGATGCACCTTCGGGGTACTATTGAGCTTCCAAGTATCTCTTCACCTTGTGGTACCAGGGTTTTTCAGTCACTACCTCAGCTTCAAGGTCACAACAGTATGCCGGTTCGTCCAGTTTCCAGATAATGACCCGGGGAGCCTCATTATCCCATTTGACTTTGAACATGGAAGACATCGTAGCTAACGCGTCCGCCAACTGATTCTCCTCTCTTGGGAAATGTTCAAAAGTTATCTCTGTGAAATGGGGGATCAATGTCAACACACACTCTTTGTAAGGAATAAGGTTTGGGTGTTTCGTATCCCACTCGCCTTTGATCTGATTGATCACGAGAGCGGAATCTCCGAAGACACTCAGAAACTTGATCCTTAAGTCAATCACAGCTTGAAGACCCATGATGCATGCCTCATACTCCGCCATGTTGTTGGTGCAGTTGAAACATAGCCGGGCAGTGAGTGGAGTATGAGTGCCTTGAGGGGATATGATCACAGCGCCGATGCCGTTACCCAAAGCGTTAGAGGCTCCATCAAAGTGCATAGACCATCGGGATCCTTCCTCAGGTCCTTCATCCGGTCCAGGTACTTCACAATCAGTCACTATCATGATGCTCTCGTCTGGAAACTCGAAGTTTATTGACTGGTAGTCGTCTACTGCCTGATGTGCCAAGTGGTCTGCCAATACACTTCCTTTGATAGCTTTCTGAGTTGTGTAATGGATGTCGTATTCTGTCAAGATCATTTTCCATCTTGCTATTATCCCCGACAGAGCAGGCTTTTCAAATATGTACTTTATAGAATCCATCTTTGAAATCAACAAGGTAGTGTGAGTCAGCATATACTGTCTCAACCGGCGAGCAGCCCATACCAAAGCGCAGCAAGTTTTCTCAAGCAGTGAGTATCGGGTCTCACAGTCGGTAAACTTTTTGCTAAGGTAATAAATGGCATGCTCTTTTCGGCCAGACTCGTCATGCTGCCCCAGCACACACCCCATTGAGTTGTCAAGTACTGTCAGGTATAATATTAGAGGTCTCCCTTCAACCGGTGGCATAAGGATGGGTGGTTCTTGGAGATACTCTTTGATCTTGTCAAAAGCAGCCTGACATTCATCATTCCAACGTACTACCTGATCTTTCTTCAGCAGCTTGAAGATTGGTTCACAGGTGGCAGTTAGGTGCGAGATGAATCGAGCAATATAATTCAGGCGTCCTAGAAAGCCTCTGACCTCTTTCTCTGTCTTGGGAACTGGCATCTCTTGAATAGCTTTAACCTTGGCAGGGTCCACTTGAATGCCCTTATCATTTACAACGAAGCCTAGCAACTTTCCAGATCTAACCCCGAAGGTGCACTTGTTCGGGTTCAACCTCAGCTTGTACAACTTCAGACGGTCAAACAACTTCTGCAGATGGTCAAGGTGCTCCTCCTCCGTTTGAGACCTTGCAATCATGTCGTCAACATACACTTCTATCTCATGATGGATCATGTCATGAAATAAAGCAACCATGGCACGTTGGTAGGTTGCCCCATCATTTTTCAACTCGAATGGCATGACCTTGTAGCAGAAGGTGCCCCACTGAGTAACAAAGGTAGTCTTCTCCATGTCTTCCGGAGCCATCTTGATCTGATTATACCCTGAAAAACCATCCATGAAAGAGAACACCCTGTGTTGAGCAGTATTGTCAACCAGAACGTCAATGTGAGGTAGGGGGAAGTCATCCTTGGGGCTGGCCCTGTTCAGATCCCTGTAGTCAACACACATTCTGACTTTACCGTCCTTCTTTGGTACCGGCACCACATTAGCAACCCACTGAGGGTAAGAAGTCACTGCAAGAAACCCGGCATTGAATTGCTTCATAACCTCAGCTTTGATCTTCTCAGACATCTCTGGACGCATACGGCGGACCTTTTGCTTAACCGGAGGGCAGTCTTCCTTGGTAGGCAGATGATGGACCACGATATCAGTATCTAACCCAGGCATGTCTTCATAGGACCAGGCGAAGATTCCCACATAATCATGTAACATCTGAGTCAACCGTTGCTTCACGCTGAGCTCTAGGTTGGCACCAATCTTAACCTCCTTCCTGTCCGTCTCAGTACCCAGATTTATTGTTTCCACTGGCTCTTCATGTGGTTGAATTGCCCTCTCTTCCTGGAGTAACAGTCTTGCAAGCTCACCAGGCACTTCGCAATCATCTTCACCTTCGTCTTCGGCTAAGTTGATCGAATTTTCGAAGTCATAACTGGCAGTAGCAGAGTCGTTACCAGTGAGATCCAGAGTGGATTGAAACCTGTATGAGTGAGTGTGTGTAAATACAGCTGCTTTGCAATATATATATAAAGAAAGAAAGGGAGCGCAAGATTTGAAATGTGAAAAACGTCCAATGCTTTTATTCATGATATATGAAGGTGACAAACAAAATCCCTCACAAACAAAACCACGGTGCCCCGGGTAAGACACCGGGCCATAAAGTTTCAAATTACTGTTTATTACAAATCCAAAACAAAGAAGTTCATTACTGGGTGACAAAAGTAATGGGTGTAAAGTCTTTTGCGGTCCAGTTGCTAGGTCCACCGTTGGCCGTTGGGTAGATCCAGCTGTCAAACTCTGATTCTTCCACTTCGTCTTCATCCCCAATAGCATTTACTCCATGGTTAGGCATGGGAGCAGTCACCACATTAGGCTTCTCAGGTGCCTCAAACTGTACCTCCTTTGCATCAATAAGGTCCTGCACCTTATTTCTTAAGGCCCAGCAGTCATCAGTAGAATGCCCCGGGCTATCGGAGTGATAAGCACAGCGGGCATTTGGATTATACTTGGGAGAGGTAGTATTCACAACCTTCGGGGACTCTCTAACAGTCACCAAGTTGGTTGATAACAGTTGTGGCAAGATTTGAGAGAGAGTCATGCTGAGTCGGGTATACTGCCGTTTGGGCCTCTCAGCTCTGGGTTGGTTGTACTGTTGTGGAGCAGCAGCAGGCTTAGAAATAACCACCGCGTTGACAGCTTGGCGGCGTTCAGGTTTGTCTTGCCTTCTTGGACCATACACATCACTTGCCTCTTTCTTGAAGGGCTTCTTTTCAGTGCTTGAGGAGGCAACCTTCTGTATCTTCCCTGATTTTATACCAGCCTCGATCCTCTCACCAGTCAGGATCAGATCAGTAAACCCAGCAGAGGAATTACCAATGAGATGATTGAAAAATGGACCAGATAGGGTCCCCAAGAACATATCCACCAGCTCCCGGTCCGTCAATGGTGGCTGCACCCTGCCAGCCAGATCTCTCCATTTTTGTGCATACTCCTTAAAACCTTCACCCGATCCTAACGACATACCCTGGAGTTGGGTACGCGTAGGAGCGAGGTCGGAATTATATTGATACTGCTTGTAGAAAGCAGTGGCTAGATCCTCCCAGTTACGAATGTTGGTTCCATCCAGCTGATAGAACCATTCGAGGTGAGTCCTGAAAGACTCTCCTGGAAGAAGTGGATCCATAAGCTCTTGTCTGCTGTGTAAGGCTGGATCTTCCTTACATAAGAACGGAGGTGCATCTTGGGACAGGAAGCCCCGTCATACTTCACAAAGGCAGGCGCCTTGAACTTGTGTGGAATTACCACCCCAGAAGATAACCCCAAGTCTCCGAAATCCAACCCAGGCACACGTTGAATCTCCATAGCATTTAATCTGTCTTCCAACTGCTTGTACCGGTCCTCAGCAGGAGGGTACTGTTCGTCGTTGAAGTCTGTCTCAGTGTCAGAAACCACAGGACTAGGGACCTCTCTCCCTTGGTGACTGCCTTCTCCCACAGATGGAGTAGTCCTCTCAGCTTCATTTTGCAGCGTATTCCTGAGTATGCGCCGAGTGTTGAATAGAACAGTCCTCTTCTTATTCTTACTCTTCTTCAGGAGCATAGCCTTCAGGTCTTGTTGACCTTGAGCCAAACCCATGATCAGCTCCTGAAATTGTGCGTTCTGCGCCTGAAGGGCCTTGATAGACAGCTCGGTAGATGATTCAGGGTTCATGATGCTGAAATAAACAGCGAAGAACAGTAAGCAACCTGAAAAGAAGAGTACCTGTTATGCACATGATGAATGATATGTGTTTATGCAATGCATTCAAGGGTTCGAAAGTTCAAATTTGTTGTGGACAAAAAGGAACACACGTTATCATTAAGGAAATAATTGTTTGGTACATCACAGCCTCACGGGCAAAATATTACAAAAGCAAATCAGTCCCAGAAGACACTATGCATCCTCTTCGGAGCAATGTAGGTGTTGAGATTCCTTTCCTCGTGCAGTAGGCGGGTGAGCTCCAAGACCTTCTTTTCACTAGCATGTAGACTGGTCTCAAGAGAATTCCGCTCTTCCTTAAGCTGGATCCAGCTCTTCTGCATCTCTTCCCAGGTCGTGGGCATGTCAGGATGTTGAATGGTGCAGGACACCTCTCCTTCCAATACTGGCTCTTTGATCACAGGGAGAACATGAGGATAAGGCATCTCTAACTTCTGGGAGCGGGCGCGTACCCACTTGAGATAAGGTTCCAACGGGATGGAGTTCTTGTGCCCCAGTGTCTTGCTGTCTATCTTACTGGGCATCCTCCAAGCTCTGATAAATCTCTGGCGAAGTCCTTGTGCATCGTTGTCGAAGTCAAAAACTATGTCAGGAATTAACATGTCATGAGGGTCGTCCCTCCGAGCATAACCAAACTGTCTCCAAGCCAGGCACGGGTTGTAAGTAATACCTCCTCTGATTCCAAGTAAAGGAACATTAGGGTACTCCCCGCAACGATCAATGATAGTGACATCCTCTCTGGACCAAGAACACCAATGTATGTCAGCATGTGTAAGGGTCATCAATCGCTGTGACCACCTCAAACCCCGCTCGTTCTTCAAAACTGATTGCGGAAGGTGCGAAATAAACCACCTTCCTAGAAGAGGAGTGCAGCATATAAGGACACCTCTTTTTCTCATGGTTCGAGTGTAACATGAGTGAAGGATGTCCCCAAGCAACGTAGGTATAGGATTTCTATACATGAAGATCTGGACAACACTGATATCTATAAGCTGATCTGGATTAGGGAACAACACCAGACCATAGACAAGGAGGGCCATAACTTCTTCAAAAGCTTGTAGGTCAAGGGAGTTCCAACATTCTTGGGCCTTTTCAAACAGAAACCTGGCTAAGAACCCTTTGATACCACTTCTAGCTTCCCCATGTCCCTTGAGGTCAGATGGTTGTAGGTGTAAGGCCTTAGCAATCTCTTCAAGTTTGGGTTCCTTTTCCGTACCGTTGTAGGGTAGTTGATCAAGGATAGGGATCTTCAGAAGCCGGGGGAACTCTTCCAATGTAGGCACTAGTTGATAATCCAGGAAAGTGAAACAGTGATGCAGAGGGTCAAAGAACTGGAACAGGACCTTTATCATGTCTTCCTCAATGTTGGTGTTGACCAAGCTGATGAGTCTTCCATGTCTCTCACTGAATGAAGAGCTCTCGGGAATCCTGGATATAAGCTCCTTAAGCTGAGGAGGGATCCTTACAAGGCTGATCTGAATTGTCTTTCTGCGAACAGTTTCCATGTCCTACAAAATAAGAACAAAGATGAAGATTCGAACCCCTGAAATGGTTAGTCAATGCATATGATGCTGGATGATGTCATGATGCTATGATTAAACACACCACAAATATTTACAAAGGCAAACATGATAAGGCACACAAGTCACACCACAGCCCTTAGAGTTTAGGCCATCATGGGGTCTGGGTATTACCCTCTTGAAGTTGGTGGGCTCAACCTGTCCTATTAGAAGTAACCGGGTTCTAAGGGTCCCAATATCACTGGATTGCTTTCATTGTTCATCGTTTCAATTTAGCCACTGAACTGGCGACCGAAATATCCCAGGAAAGCAACCCTCAATTGAGTGTAGTATCGAGTATCAACCAACCTCGGACTGCACCAAAGTCAGTTATCTCACTACCCTAAAGAGGCCAAGATAGTTCAATTAAGGTTCCTAAGGTCAGTTGATGCTTCACGACACCACATGGAGGCCCCGTACTCTCCTTGACTGAACTCAAGGGTTACCGGTACACACCAAAGTGCCACATCAACGTAGCAGACTGTTTCAACCATGTCGGTATACCCCGCACAGTTCCCTCACAGCCTTGTTGCTACTTTCTAAGAAGGTATCCCCAGATCCGGGTTAGGATCTATAGAACTCCCAAGACAGTCCCACAATTTAAAGCAAACAAGTCAAAGCAATTGAAAACACAGTGATCTTAGTCCTAAGGTACACCTCACTTTAAAAGTATCCCCATCAGAGTCGCCAGTTCAGTGATCGGTGGATCTGGAACTGATTGTTTAACGCTGGTTCGCGAAATGTCGCGGAAGCAAGAGTCGCCACCGTCTTTTATTTTCTCCAACATGGAAAGGACAAAAGCACAGAAAAATTCCTTATTGAGATTAGTTCTCGGTTCGGGAGGTAGATTTATAGAAAGGGAAGGTGTTAGCACCCTTTCTATCCATGGTTATCCATGGGCTCTTAGATACTTGCTCATTTGTGTTTTCAAAATGTTTGTTTGCTTTTCAAGGTGGGTGGGTTTGAAAAAGTTTCTTTGAAAGTTTCAGATTGACTCTTGTATCAGTCCTCAAGAGTGTTTGAAAAGTTGTTTTTGAAAGCCTTTTGCAAAGTGTCGGTGTGAAAAGAAGTTTTTGATTTGTTTTGAATTAGAGCAAGTATCTACGAGTCATCTACCTACCCTAAGGAATTAGTCTGTGTAAATGTCCTTAAGGTAGTGCTATCCCACCATCGAGAGGTAGGTAGCACCACCGTTGGAGGTGTTCGGGTCAATTCGAGGGTTAGGGACAGTGTGGTCACCGAGCAATAGTAAGATACCTTAGAAGCTACCCTTATGCCATTGATCTTTTTATTCCGAGGCAACTTGTTTCGAGGCAACTTGTTCCGAGGCAACCGTTCGAGGCAACTAGATCAATGGAACATAAGGACTCACTAAGACATCCTATACTCGACGACCACGTTTCGAGGGGCAAGGCAACAGTGAGATCACCAGAGCAACAGTAGGACACCTTAGAAGCTACCCTTATGCCATGTTCATGGACATAAGGACTTACTAAGACGTCCTGTACTCGACGACCACGTTTCGAGGGGGCAAGGCAACAGTGAGGCGTACCCTAGGAGTGGTGTGTGAATTATGTGTCATTTTCAGTTATTATTTGTCTTGTCATACATTAGGTGAGCTACGCTTTGATTTTATTTGGGCATTCATTCTTTCATGTGATTATTAACAGTTAAAAGATGCGGGAATTAAAATGCGGAAAATAAAGGGTCATACGCTATTACAAGGCGCGGGTCTACATCGCCAAATTAAACCAAGACCCGATTTGAATAAAAATACGGAAAGTAAATAAGTCTATAATTATCTATTACAAGGATTTGGGGCAAATACATTACATTCATAAAAGAAATAAAAAATAAATGCGCGAAAAGGAATTATAATCGAATGCGAGGGCGTTGGACCCCTTTAAAGAAATTAAATTGAAATTGAAAATTGATTAATGATTAAGTAAAGAAAAGAACTTATTTTTTATGTTTTTTGGATTTATGGAAATGAAGAAAATTAATTGGAATTAAAACCCTAATTCTAAGCATTTTTAATTATTAAAGAAAATAAATTTAAGTTTGACCTAATTTACTAATTATTTAATTATAAGTTATTTACAAAAATAATTAATAATTAATAGTGATAAGAAAAAAAGATTATTTATTAAGAAAAAGAATAAAAAATGCTAAAAGACTTGTTTTTATATTTTTTAATTATCTAAGAAAAAGCATTAAAGTTAAAAACTTCAAATTAAAACTAAATTGATTATTAAGTTTATTTACAAAATAAAACATTAGTGAATTAAATAATAAAAATATTTGATTTTTGGCTTTCTGATTTTTTTTGTATTTTTATATTATAAAAATTAATTTGTGGAATTAAATAAACAATTAACATAATTAAAATAAATAAAAGAAAAGAAAAAAAAGAAAGAAGAAAGTGCAAACATGGGGGGTTTTCTGATCCAATTAGGAGGTATATGCAAGCAATTTGGCCCATGAAATGCAAGCCCATGTTGACTTTCCTGGCGCGTGTGAGGAACAGCTGACTAATGCATATGGTAGACTCCAGATCCTGACCTTTGGGTTGAGCCCTGGGGACATGTGGCGTGCCAGGATATGGAGTTGTATGGTGGTCCCCTGATGAAGCACTGCATAGGAATATATTGCAAGAAAAATTATGGAATAAAGTGGGGGACCTGGGAATCGAACCCAGGTCCCTGCGTTTGCCAAGTTAGTGCTTTGCCAATTGTGCTGTTGGTGCGCTTTGTATATGGAATGGAAAATGAATAATATAAAACAAAATCAAAATCAATGTTATCAAATAAAAAAAACGCGCTGGAATTCAAACCCTCCAGTCATATCGTGCCACTCAGTCTTCTTCTTCATTCGTTCCTATAACAAAAAAAGGATAGCGGGGGTTTTAAACCCCCCCCCCCAAAACACAGGCTTATGGATAATAGCGATTAGGCCATGTTTAATCATAAATTGAGCGCGATGGGTGATTTGGAATCGTTGGAATGTCACGAGTGCATTGGTCTAGGTCTCATGGCCTAATTTTTCCTCATGAAGGAAACCCCAATTCACAGCTCCTGCAACCCTAGAAAATTTCAATGGCATATTTCGCTACAGGCATGGTTAGGACAATTAAATGGTATCAAAAGCTTCAGTATGATCATGTTAGTATAAAACAAGCATTACAATGTATGAAAAATGTGTGCAAATCAAAATACGAATATGAAGAATATCATGAACAGGGCGACTGTGTTCTACCAGTTCTTGAGGTTAGGGGATGTGATTTTGATTGGAAAAGATCCCTGGATGTGTAAGCAAACTATAGGAATGCTTCTTAGGCCTTGAAACGTGCGTTATGTGTGTTTTCAGTTTTGAAATTTTTGTGTGAAAAATGCAAAGTTGTTTCTGAGTTTGGGCGCAGCTTAGGTCTTGTGTATGCTTGTGTTCACTTGTACATATGTTATGTAATAAGTTTTGATTGGAATTAAGGGCCTTGAAGCCTTGCATTCATACATAAGATTTTCCATAAACCTCCATTAACAAACTTTCCATCTTTGTACCAATTTTGAATTCTTGCTTGATTAGGCCTTGGTACGAATTTGGGATGTTGTATAATGATGATTCAAAGCTAATCAAAACCAAATATGTCCCTTAATTAACCCTTTTGATTTTTATTTGATTTTAAAGGATTTAAAATGAATTAAATCCAATAAAATCAAATAAAAATGAAAAAATTAATTTTAAATTTTGAAATAAAATGTGTGACACGTGGGAAGCATGGCCAAGCTAATTCAAGTGGAAAAAGTGGGCCCCTTTGTCAAAAATGAAATTTCAAGGATAAATGATTTTGGCCATTTCACAAAAATTTCCCAACTTCTCCAATGCATATCTTGCTCAATTTTTAAGTTTGATCATGTTCTTGGACATTTTAGAAAGGTCTTGAAGTCCACTAACCAATGTCTTGTCCCATGTAATTTTGATTTACCAATCTCAAGTTATGGTCTTTGACTTAAAGTCCCTTTTTGTTGACTTTTGAAAATGACCTATAATGTTGAAATTGATAACTTTTCGTGAGAGCATTTCTTGGACTTGGAGTGTGAAGATGAGTTGTAGGAAATATCTTCCCCTTCAAGATGAGCATTGGATGGGATTTTTCTGATGAACCATGAAAAAGTTATGCCTTGGTCAAGTTACAGTTGACTTTTCAGCTGTCCAAAAATAGAAACTTTTGCATCTTGAGACTTTTTGAGCCATACTTTTGAGAATCATGATCAAGCATTGATCAAATGATGTTTGTGGCTTCAAAATAAGATGTTGACCAAAAATTCTGACTTTTGACTGCCAAATGACCATTTTGCCCCTACAGTTGACTGTTGAGCAATTAGGATTTTTGACTGTGCAACTTGACCTTGTGAGCCTTGAAACTTGACATGTAGGTGCTTGACAATGTGTATGAGCATAGGAGACTTGATTGAGCCCTTGAAAACTTCAACTTCCTTGCAAGAACCAAAACCCTAGTTTGACTGGCTTAGGAGGATGGTTAACTGTGTAGCCCTTGAGTAGACTTTGAACCATTTGCTTGTCATAACTTTGAAGATTATGGGAGGGAAAATTTTGGGGTACAACAACACTGGCGATAAAAGGCAGCTGCCAAGTCTTCCCAGTTATGCACTTCTGACCTCTCAAGCTGGTAAAACCAGTCTAGCTGTGTACCGGATAAACTGTCCTGAAAGAAGTGTACCCAAAGATTTCTGTCGGATGTATGAGGTTGAATTCTTCTGACATATGACCTTAGGTGCATCTTCGGGCAAGTCAGTCCGTCATATTTTGCAAAAATTGGCACCTTAAACTTTGGAGGGATCACAATCCCAGCAATCAATCCCAATTCTTCAAAATCTAGCCCGAGAACCCTTTGCAGATCCATAGCTGCCAGTCTATCCTCCAGGTTTTTGTATTTATCGTTTGCTGGTGGGTATTGCTGCTCTGAGTAATCTTCATCTTCCTCAACCTCTTCCTCTTCAGCCTCGGATTCAGAAGGTAATGCAGCTCCTTTTCCTTTACCGGTTCCCTCATCAGATGTGGAAGGGAATTCAAGAACTCTCCTAGCTTCATTCTCAAATCTTCTTCCTAGTGTAGCTACCCCAACTCTTTTCTTCTTCTTTTTTCCTTTTTCTTGCTTTTTGTTCCCTAACAGTGTTTTAAGATTCTCCTGACCCTTGGCCAAGGTCATAAGGAGCTGCTGAAACTGCGAGTTTTGTGATTGCAGATCTTTGACCGTCTGTTCGAGATCCATCTTACTGAAATAAACAACAGAAAGATAAGGAAACCTGGTGTGAAGACCTGCTTATGCATATGATGAATGATATGTTTATTCATGCAATGCATTCAAGGATTTGGAAATTCAAAATTGTTGCAGACAAAAAGAACACACGTCATATTAATAAGAAGAAATTTTGTCAGGACATAAATTCCCCATGGGCCAAATATTAAAAAAACTTCTTAAGGTAAAAAGACGTTGCGCATCCTCTTTGGTGCAATGTAAGTGTTGAGGGTCTCCTTCTCATGAAGTCGGAGGGTAAGCTCCAAAACCTTCTTCTCACTGGTGTAGAAGCTGGCTTCAAAAGTATTTCGTTCCTCCTTGAGTTGGATCCAACTCTTCTGCATTTCCTCCCATGATGTTGGCATGTCAGGATGTAGGATGGTGTAGGGAACCTCTCCTTCCTTAATAGGCTCTTTAATCAAAGGGAGAATATGAGGGTAAGGCATCATAAGATTCTGGGCTCGGGTTCGTACCCACTTGAGATAAGGCTCAAGAGGGATAGAGTTCTTGTGCCCCAGTGTCTTGCTATCTACCTTGTTAGGTATCCTCCATGCTCTGATGAATCTTTGGCGAAGTCCTTGCGCATCGTTGTCGAAGTCGAAAACTAGGTCAGGAATCAGCATGTCATGAGGGTCATCCCTCCGTGCATATCCAAATTGTCTCAAAGATAGACAAGGGTTGTAGTTAATGCCTCCTCTAATGCCAAGTAATGGAACATTAGGGAACTCACCACAATGATCGACGATGATGACATTTTCTCTGGACCGAGAACACGAATGTACATCAGAGTGTGTGAGGGTCATCAACCGTTGTGACCACCTTAAGCCTTAGTCATTCTTCAAAACAGATTGTGGAAGGTGCGAAATAAACCACCTTGCAAGGAGAGGAGTACAACACATGAGAATACCTCTCTTCCTCATTGTTCGTGTGTAAAATGAGTGGAGGATGTCCCCAAGCAATGTAGGTATGGGATTCCTGGATAGGAAAATCTTGACAGCATTGACATCTATAAGTTGGTCAGGATTTGGGAACAAGACCAACCCATAAATGAGGAGTGCCACAATCTCTTCAAAGGCTTGTAGATCCAAGGAGTTCCAACAATCTTGTGCCTTCTCAAACAAGAATTTTGCTAAGAAGCCTTTGACACCACTTCTAGTTTCCCAATGCCCCTTGATGTCAGATGGTTGCAAGTGTAGTGCTTGAGCAACATCTTCAGGCTTTGGTTCCTTTTACGTACCATTGAAAGGTAGTTGATTAAGAATAGGAATTCTCAGGAGTTGAGAAAATTCCTCCAAAGTAGGCACCAATTGGTAGTCGGGGAATGTGAAACAGTGGTGAAGGGGGTCAAAGAACTGGAACAACACTTTCACCATGTCTTCTTCAATACTGGTGTTGACTAGGCTGAGCAGTCTACCATGTCTTTCACTGAAGAGAGAGCTTTCTGGAATTCTAGATGTAAGTTCCTTGAGTTGAGGAGGGATTCTCACAAGGTTGACTTGGATAGTTTTCCTGCGAAGAATTTCCATGACCTACAAAACAAGAACAAAGATGAAGATCCAAACCCTTGAAATGGTTAGTATATGCATATGATGCTTTATGATGTTCATGATGTATGCACAAACATATGTACAAGCAAGTCAAACAAAACCCTAGTTTCAGGCTTGCATGAGGTTTCATAGGTAAGTACCCTCTTGAGTGAAGTTGTCTTAAAAACCTGTCCTATAAATAGTAACCGGGTTCTAAGGAGCTCAATATCATTGAATTGTTTTCTATGTTCATTGTTTTGGTTTAGCCACTTAACTAGCGACCAAAATATTCCAAGAAAACAACCCTCAATGAGTGTAGTATCGAGTATCTACCAACTTCGGACTGCACCAAAGCCGATCATCTCACTACCCCTAATAAAAGGCCAAGATGGTCAAGTAAGGTTCTAGGTCATTAGTGCTTAGTGACATCACTCAGCGGCCCCGTACTCTCCTTGATTGAAATCAAGGGTTACCGGTACTCACAAATATGTCGTACTAATATAGCTATTGCTTCAACCGTGTCGGTATACCCCACACAGTTTCCACAACGTATTTCTATCTATGAATGTTTCCCAAATCCGGGTGTAGGATTTCAAGCCCAAACAAGAGAACCAAAATGTAAAGCAATCAAAGCAAACAATTAGTCATGCAAAAAGGGTGATCTAAGCCCTAAGGTTACTCCACTTTTAATTTTCTCCCCAGCAGAGTCGCCAGTTCTGTGATACGGTAGGAGAACTGACTTGAGGTTTGCGTTTGTTTTCGCAAATGTTTCGGATTAGCAAGAGTCGCCACCGACTTTTTATTTTATCCTAAGGAAAGGTTAAAAAGCACAGGAAAAACCTTTGAGATGTTTTCTTGGGTTCGGGGAGTAGATTATAGAAAGGGAAGGTATTAGCACCCTTTCTATCCATGGTTATCCATGGGCTCTTAGTTACTTGCTTGGATCACTTGCCTTTGCTTTTCAATTGTTTGAAATGGTGCTTTGTGTGTGTGTTTTTGAAAATGTTTTGAAAAAGATGCCTTGTCTAGGCAACCATTGTAACAATTCTTTACTCGAATGTTTTACAAAGGTGTTTGTCTTTTTGAAAAGATGTTCAATGTTTTTGAAAGTTGTTTTTTGAAAGTTGTGTTGTGGAGTGTGTTTTGAAAATAGGCAAGTGTGTTTTGCAAGTTTGATAAAGTAACTAAGAGTTGTCTACCCCTAAATTTACTCAAAGATCTTTCTCATGTTTTAACCCTTTTAACAGTGTTGTTTCACCATTGTATTTGGTGAACAACCTTGTGTTAGGATGTTAACGGGACGGGCGCGGGTCATCGTTTAGACCATGAATGCAATGGTGTCAAGTACCTTTGGCAATTTGCTTGAGGGACTATAATCATTTTGTTTAGGCAACTTCGAAAGCGTCATCGAGGGACTATGATCATTTGATTTGTTTTTGTTTTGCCAAAGATACTCAACATGCAACATGGCCCATTTTTGAAGGCAACAAGTGGAGTAACCCTAGGGGTGCAAGTGTGCTTGGTGTTTTTCATTTTCATGCATTTTTGTCTTTGTATTAGTCAAGCTATTTGTTATTTGATTTGCATACAAACCCTAGGTCTATCATGGCATAATTTGAACGCTTTTAAATGCGGAAATTTAAAGTCCTAAATTATTACAACATAATTATGGGGATTGGGGTACAAATGTTTGAATGGGGGGGATATTTAGCAAGAAATTAAATCTAAAACTATTACATCCATATTGAATATACAAATATCAAATTGTACAATATCTAAACAAATATAATAAATATGCAAAATGTATTATGCACAAAAAGGATTTTTTATGTATGAGAAAGTATTTTTCAATGTGAAATATAAACAAAATAAAAAAGTCAAATTTTGAATATTTTTATGGTTTAGGGCAAAAACCCTAGTTTGTTAAATAAATAGTATTTATTTATTAATATTATACAATATTATATATTAATTTATACAAAAATAAAAAAAGAAGTATATTGTAAAAAAAAGTATTTTTTTTAATGTCATATATTAATAAAAATAAAAGTGTATTATTTTTATATTTTTATCCTAAGTATTCCAATAAATATATACAAGTATTTATATTATATATTAAATATACTAAATATATACAAGAATAAAATATTAATTATTTACAAAAAGTATATCTGTAGAAAATGTTTTCAAAATGTAAACAAAAAATAATAATAATTGAAAAATATATATATTTGTATTATTTTCTAGGGTTTTAAATAAAAAGTATATATATTTATTTACATGTATATGCTAAATAAAACAAATAAATGCCAAATAAATGCAAAAAAGGGTGGAAAAATATTTTTAGTGTTTTTTCATGTTTGAATAAAAATATAAAATCAAAATCAAAAAGAAAAAATAAAAAATAATAAATATATCACACAATGGGCCAGGGGGTGCAAATGGAAAAAAGGGGTGTAAACAGTAAGGGTGACTCAGGCTCAGCCCAAGTCACCACCTTCTTCAACCTCCAGCCATTCTGTTTGAATTTCGCGCGCCTCCTTGCTCAAACAACAAACTCCTGATTCTTTGACTTTTACACAAAACTCATAACACAAACATTGTAGAGCATCAAATCACGAGTTCAAATATGTAAAAAACTTAACCTAACTCTAAGAAACCAGGGAGAATTTCTTCATCCCCAATTTCTGACCTAATTTTTCTTCAATGTTCATGGCCAAAATTCTCACAGCACACTCAATATAAATGAAAAGTAAATACATGGATGGCTTCAGGGCTATGAGGAGAACATGTGTCATTCATAAACCTAAGCCTAACTCTTCCTATATTGAGAGATAAAAGTTCATGTTTTTACCTGTTTCAGCTTGAGTCGTGTACAACAATGGAGGTATCTTCAATGGAGTTTGAGCTTTGGTACAGCTTGCCTGAAGTCCAAGGATGCTTCTCCAACACCTAGCTTGCTTTGAATCACTATGAATCGTGCTATGGAAGTTCACCTGCAAAACTGAAAAATGAAAATGGCAACAGGGGTTAGGGATGCTACAGTTTGTATCTAGGGCTTGGGATAGCTTCAATGGATGGTAGGGAGTGTGTTTGAACAAGCTTTGGCCAAAACGCACGAGCAAACTGAGTTGTGCAACTCAATCTGCAGGGATGCCCTGTTTCTTGCAGAAAAATGGTGTTTTAATGAATGAGGGGGTATTGAGGATGAAGGAATCGTGTTTTAGGTCAGTTATGGTGTATTCAAGATGAGAACAAAGTTTGCTTAGGTTTATGCTTGCAGGAATGAAAGATTGTATGTGTTTTGCCAAGTTTCTTCTACTTGAAGCAAGAAAATGCAAGTTTCAATACAGGCCTGTACAATGCCCTAAAGTATGTTGCCCATCTTGTTCTTGATCAGATGGATTTGTGTACAAATTCTAGCTTCAAAGATCTTGCCCATACCTCTTGGATTTTGAATTTGACATAAAGCACTACTTTATCAAAATGGCAAATATGCTTTTTCCAATTAAGGGTTAATCTTGCATGTAATGACCAAATGAACAAAATAACACCTTAGCACAATGGTTAGGCATTTAATTATGGTGTGTGAGACTGGTTTTGAGGCCTGCAAGCTAGCTTGTACAAGCTGATTTGAAAAATGCCAATGTTATGAACAAGCCTTAGCCAAGAATAAAAGTGAATTTTTCCCAACTTTGCAAATTTGATTCTCCCTAACCACAAGGGTATTTGAGAATTTCTTGGACAATTTGGAAAGCTTGGAATGTGTACTACAGTCCATCTTTGTAATGCAAATTGAAACTCCAAGTGGAAGTATGTGAAAAATGGCCATGAAGTTGGACAAAAATCCTGCCTAGAATAGGTCAAAATTTCTCTAAGTTAAGAATATTTTGCACCCTTGTTCCAAAAATCATAACTTGAGCTAAAAGCTTCCTTTGAGAAAACTTTGTGAATAAAAGTTGTATATTTTGCAATGGAATACAACTTTCATGTTTTGAGTTTTGTTTGAATCTATTTGCATCTTGGTGAAAAAATGGGACAAAGTTAGAAAAAAATAAGGAAGTTTCATAACTTAGAAAAATTCTAAGTTATGAAATTTTCTCATTTTAAACCCTAATTTGCAAATTTGGGTTTCTTGATGAACAAGTTTCATAATTTGACATGTTTTGATGAAAAATGAATCTTGACACTTGATTTTGACCAAAAAGTCAAAGTTTGACTTTTCAGTATACAGTCAAATTTTGATCAATTGACTAGAAAATTCATCTGTCAATCCTGTGCATTTGAGATCTTTTGAACTTGTTGAATGGGTCAAGACAATGCCATTGAGTTCTTGAGTCCATATGTGAGCTTGGTTTGCCATTGGTTAGGTCAAACAGTCAAAAATTGCCTTTGTGTAGTCAAAATCCTAAAAATGACCATTTTGCCCTTTTGGTGATCTGATCAAATTTCTTGTGGAATTGTGATCCAAACTTGACCAAATGGTTCATATGAGTTCATTATGTTGATGTGGGTCAAATTACATGAGGTTTGACTGTCAATTGGCCACAGTTGACTTTTTCACCAATACAGCTGATTTCTAGGTCAACTGTTCAATTGACTGGGCAAAGATTGGAATCAAGGCTTGAAACTTGATATGGATAAACTTGTGAGTCCAACATGAAGCATGAAAGTCACTTTGGGAATTTTAGGTCAAAACATCCTTGTGCAAACTCAAACCCTAATTTGGGTCAACAGTGCAAGGAGGGGTCTTGAGCAGAGCAAACCCTAACTTGATCTTGAGCTCCAAGGGTCTTGTGGTGAGAAAATGTTGAAGAAATGAGAGGGAAAATTTTGGGGTACAACACCTGCCAAAACTGCAAACTGCAAAACCTATTCACTAGGTTCCCTCTTTCCTCTCTCTCCATAAGCATTTTTAATTGCTTATTATCTTTTTATTTCTGAAAAATTGGGCTGTCTAGAAAATGATGAAAAAGCATCTTTGACAAGTTTTGACTTGTCAAACAAAATACTTCCTGCTGTCTTGCTTTTTTTCTGCTGTATTGTTGTTTTCATGTTGCATTACCATTTTTATCAAATCTGTCTTGTAACTTGGTTTTGGGCAATTTTGTACTGTAGCTGAATATGGGACTTTACTTGCTGCTGAGTTTATTCTTTTGCTTGACTTACCCTGACAGTTTTGGCGCTTGTTTGTCTTTTTGAATTTGTAATACAATTTGCTTGGTTAATGTAGCTTGGCACTTAGTTTGTAATTCAGTTTGCTTGGTTAATGCAGCTTGGAACTTTTTGTACTTGACCCATGTTTTTGCATTTAGTTTGACATGCTTGCGTTTATATTTTATTTTTCTTTCTGTGAACCGAGAAGAGCGATCTTCTTGTGATTTGCAGGGAGAAAAATAAAGCGTGACGAAAAATAGGCAATCTGATTCTAGACGGCCAATTTTAATGATGATTTTTTTCTTCTTTTCATTTAAAAAATCTTGTGCTGATTTTCTTTTCTTCTCTTTTCAGGTAGGTACCAGTTGAATAATGGAAGAAGCAGTAGAAGTAGAAGTCAAAGATCTCAAGAGATTTAGGCTTAGATTTATTATATCTTTTTTCATTTATTGTAAACAAATATTATTGTAAACACTGTAAATTATAAATTTACAACATTCGAATAAAATTTGTAACAATATTTGAAATAAATAAATAAAAAGTCTTTGTCAAATAAAAATTTTCTACTGTCAAATATTCCATTCTTTCCCTTGTACTGTCTATTTAATTATTTAAGTCTCTTAAATTAAAATAACTGGAAATGTATCCCAATGACTTTAATCCATATGAAATAAATAATCAACAAACTTTGCAGTCTCGTAATCTCGCATTAATCACAATATACCTGGCATTCCAATTAATCATATGCTTTGTACAGTTAAACAAACAAGCATTCCACACACCTCTCACTCCACTGATCAAATCAATGCCTCAAAGTTTCAATCAAAAGCCTCAGCTCCTATCCCAGATATTTAGGTTTTGAGAAACAACCAGTAATCTTGAACAAGCGTAAAAATAATGTAATCAGTCAATTGAAATACTGTGGATTCAATTTCTTCTGAGAAATGCGAGCGCAAACCCTAATCCTGGATTACTGTCAAAGAAAAGTCTGCTTGATCAATTCCTAAGCCAATCTCAACAAAATCAGTGGAAACCCTAATTCTGGATTTACTGATAAAGAAAAGCCTATTTGACCGATTCTTGAGCCAATCTTGAAAAGTCAGGGAAGACCCTGAAGTTGTCATTTCTTAAAAAACGGGAGGGCAAATTTTGGGGTACAACACTAGGCAAAATACCAAAAAGCCCTTCTTAAAATATACTACTAATTAACACTAAATAATATCAAATAATATTATTAACCCAAATAATTAAGATAACTCCAAAAAAATTTAAATATCGGTCCGAATAATATTTTACCGACCAGAACGGAATAAAAATCGGACCGAACAAAATAATTACCGGTCCCCCAAAATAAATACCGGACCGAATAAAATAATTATCGGTCCCTCAAAACAAATACCGGACCGAATAAAATAATTACCGGTCCCTCAAAACAAATTACGGACCGAATAAAATAATTACCGGTCCGAATAAAACGTCGCCGAATATATTAACAGATATAACGGTTAAATTAAATATTCTTGTCGCAAAAATAAACGTCAAACGGTAACTCGAAAATATTAATATAATATAATATTAAATAAAACGGGGTATTACAACGTTTTTTTTCAAAATTTCGCATATGTAAATCGATTTGCACAGCAAAAAAATGAAATTTTAGTGCAAAAAAGAAAAATAAATTAGGGAAATCGATTTTCTCTGAGAAAAATCACTAGAAAACTTTGCTTGTTGGATGCTTTGCCTTGATACCTATAAAACACAAATATTCAAAAACAAAGCAAATATTTTTGATATTTTGATTAGAGATTAGTCAAGAACACATATACAAAATACACAATTAAGGTGTTTGGTGATCCATTAAGAGCAAACTTAAAGATAGGGGAACGAACCCAAAGAGATAACCAACCTGAAAGTATGATCTTGATGTATTGATGTTATGAGATGATGAGAGGATCTTAGGGGTAAAAATTGAAGTATAACAACAACAACCCACGATCCCGGAAATACGATATCTGACGTGTGATTCTTGAAAACACGATCAAGAATCTAACAGGAGCTCTAGATACCAATTTATTATTCCGTGAGACACTTTTAGTGAGGGAAGAAAGAAAGAATAAGGAAAATAAAGATTATATTATTGAATTGAATTGTTACAAATAATGATAAAACTATGACTTTTTATATACACCTAATTGATGCACTAAGTAGACTAACAAATCCTAATTGAACTTTGACTTAGGTTATGCAACTTAGATTTCATCTGATATCTCAACAATTTTTTAAGTATGATTACACATTGAAGAATTGAGATTATAAGCACTAGCCGATTATTCAATATGTCAGGTGACAGACGTAGGGGTGTGCATGGTTACCATATTTTAAGAACCAATCCATTTTAATGGTTGTAGTTTTAAAACAAAACCATTTTTTATAATAACCAATTTAAAATTGGAAAATGGTTTCAATTCGGTTCAAAACCGGTTTAAACCGGTTTTCAATCAAAATTGATTTATAAGGAAATTGTATCTTTCTTAATTTGATGAGACAAAAAAAATTCAGGTTAATGAAGGGAACAAGATGCAAAGGCATGTGTCATTTTTATACTATTATATTCAAACACCAGCACAAATCGTTTTTCACAATTTTTTTGAAAAGCAAAAAAATAAAATTCAATTTAAGAGTAAAAACATTACACTTTAATCTATGATAAAGTTGCACCAGAACACTAAAACTAGAACTCAAAAAAACTAAAACAAAGCATCCTAAAACCAAGACAAAATCTGCTTCAAAACAATTGCTACACTATAACAGTTAAGCAAAAAAACACAGATTAACAATCGTTTATCACAATTAACTTAATAAGTTCTTCTTCCCTTAACTAATCACCACTCTAATTAACTAATTAATAATAAATAAAATAAAATATATAAATTAGTTTTCTATTTTAAATTTGAATATTATATAAATTGGTTTACACGAATTTGAATTTCTTGTGACTTAATAATATCTTATTCATTAATAATAATATCATATACATTTGGTTTTATGTATGACAACTGGTTATCAAAAATGGAAACCAGATTTTTGTTTTGATATCAAAATGGATCTGGAGCGGTTCACATCCAACACAAATTGGATTATAAAAATTAGTGCACTAAATTTTTAAAATTAGTTCGTGTAAACCAATTTTTTTACACACTCCTAGACAGACGAATAAGGAATTGAGTCTAGAATTAGGATCTCCAAGTTGTTTTAGTACCTTTACTTATATTGTAAGTCTTCTCCAATCCAATTTAGTTGTGAACTAGTTCTTCAAGTACTTGAAGAGTTAAAGAGTTGCATGTTACGTTATTCTTTTTGAACTTCAACTGTTTCCTAAAGACTATCAATTTTTTTTAAAATGCAAGAATATCCTTAAAATATATCAAGACTCTTTATTCATCTTTTATGAAGAGCTACATTAGATTCAATTTCATGCTTCTGTTGCGTGATATTTAAACGGTTAGTTGTTTTAGTTGTGGTAAATTAAGCACTTGCTCTCTACTTTGGAATTAAAAGATATGTTGTTGGCTGCAGAATACATGAAGAGAAAATAAACAAGTAAATTATTGATATTTAACACTATTTACCATGGTGGACAAATGATAATCAATAACTAAGAACAAACAAATAAAAAAAGGATAAACAGAAAAGCTTAATTCTACTGGTCAGGTTGAACTTGACAGTGATGAATTTCAGACTCAGATATTCGTTTCTTGTATTGTGCAATGAAAGCTGTAGCTCTCATGTCAATGACAGGATCAGCTACACCCCAATTACCTCTGTCTTCATCACTTGGCCACACTTTGTTAGCATATGCAGCATGATCATAGTACCCTCCTCCTCCTCTTTGCTTGTTGGTACTAGATTTGAAAATGTTGAAAACAGACCATGATGACTTTGATTTCCTTTGGTTGTTGTTTCCTCCCATTTCAGTGATGAGTAGAGGGTGGTGAGTGATGATTCCTAGGGACAAGAAAGTAGTGACTGAAGGAAGGAAGTGTGTTAGGTTGTGTTGTGTTGTATTCTGGTACAAAATGGTTATATAGCACTAGGTACTACTAAACAGTCTTTAAGTAAAACTAAGACACGTGAATCTGATTCAAACAACTTGCGTGAATCTAATATTCATGGTTCAAAAACAAATAAAAATCATGCAATATTTAATAACAAAAGGTTCAAACAATTTCACATGGAACAGTAAATTTTGATTTAACTTTTTGAAAAGGTACATTTACTTTGGTCCTATGGTTTCATGTTTGACTAGATAAATGATATGATCGGTGTTCTTTGTGTTTTTATGTTCAATGATGTACATCTGTTGGTGCCTTCCACACACCTCTGTGTTCAATTTAAACTTGACAGGTACCTGGCAGATTTGAATTTTAAATAACTACATCATTAAGGCAATGAAATTCTTCTTCTTTTCTTTGTTCTTTTAAGTAGTACTAATCAAGAGTAGGGAAGCTGTTAATTTTAATACTATATTAATAATCTAATAAATTTGAACTATGGTCTTTCTAACTTTAACTAACGTACAAATTCTAAAACTAAATATCTGATAAATATCAAGAACAATATTTTTAAAGTTGATAAGACTAACTAGACACCAGGTTTTATTATAATCACGAGATCATCATCTAACAACTAGATATGATATGAGAGCATATAATTAATTATATAAAATTGTTATAGGCAAAACCAATAGCTTTAGAACATTATTATGTTAATTAAACAGCATGGTATACATGTTCGCATTGGAAACACATATATTTAAGTAGTTATATGCTTACTTTCTTATATTAAATAAGTGAAGGGAGGATAAAGGCCCTACACCAACAATGTATTATATATATATGAAAAAGATTTACAAAAAAAAGGATGGGACATGTAGACCCATCGAGAAAAAAAAATTAATGAAAATATAAAGAAATGAATCCCAGTTTATCTTAGGCTAATTCTTCCTTGATTTGTTCATTGTTTAATCGATTAGTATTTTGGAACAGTTTATTTTGGTTTTTTTTTTAAAATAATTTTTATGGTGTTATAGTATGATTTTGTGTAAAAAACTTTTAAATTTTTTTTATAAAAGATTTAAATGAAATTTTGATTTAAATAATTATTCTAAAATTTTATTTTAATATTTACTATTTTATTAAAAAAAATTGGATATTAAAATTTTAAAAAATCACTTAATTTTGAAACTATTTCAAATAGATTTTTATAAAAATTATTTTTAAAATATAATTTTTAAAAGAATTATTATTTTGATTATATTTTGAACTTCAATAATATATATTTATGTTCTAAAATATTAAAATTAATATTTCGATTTAGAAAAAATTAATATAAAAAAATTAATAATATTTTGAAAAACCGATTTATAAAATTTATTTTAAAAAATACAAAAAAAAAAATCTAATTTTTTAAAACTCAAACAAACCCTTTTATTGACCGGTCTCTTAAAAAAAATCCACTTGCCACTTGTTTTTTATGATTATTTTTGCTACCCTTCGATGAAAATTTTATTTTGTTAGCAAGCTTTCCGTCTTCAATTTATGTAACATGTTCCTTAATCATTCACTAATGCCCTAGGTACCTCAAATATTGAGAATATATTTTTCTTGAGCAAGTTAATGATGACCTTAACATCATATGTTCGGTGTGCTAATATTGATAAGAAATTAAGATAAAATAATATTATAATATATAGTAGAGATAGTATTTCTCAAATTTGTAGAAATTTTGAGGATCAATAATAAATATAAGACGATAACCGAATAATAAAGACACAAAAAGAATGCAAATATTTTTAACGTGGAAATTCCCTTAATATGAGAGTAAAAACTATGAGTCGTCTGGACCAAATAAAATAGCTCCACTATAATCAATTGAGGTTACAAGAGAGTCTTAAAGTGATTATCAAAATAACGATAACGATAACAATCACAAATCACAAAGCAAAACTAACTTACAAATAAGAAACAAATAGCTGGAAATTTTCTCAAATCTACAGCTTCAATGCGAAGACCATATCTCTTAACTCGGACCTTGTTTTGAAGATCCCAATGGTCAAAAGTTAGATATATGTGTTGCAAATGAGTCCATCAAATTTCAGCTTGATCTGGCGGTGAACGAATAAGGGATCGTCATTTTAGTGAGACTGCTGCAGAAAAACGGGAATGAGTTTCTCTTCTCTTTTTTCTCTTTTTGAATACTTATTTTTCTCTATCTCTCTTAACCCTAAATTGACACTCTCCAGTTATATAAGTGAGATAAATATGCTATTCATATTTGGGTATTTCTCCATATAGGAAAGGAACCTAAGTCCAATAAACCTCCCCCTCACAACTATATGAAGGAAATCGCCAAACCGACGATATCACAACATGCTTCAAATTTTCCTCTTGGTAATGTTTTAGTCATCATATCAGAACCATTCTAATATGTATGAACCTTAGCTAACTCCAACAACTTAGCATCCAAAACATCACGTATCCAATGATATTTCACATCAATGTGTTTGGACCTATTATAAAAAGTCGGATTCTTACTAAGATGAATAGCGCTTTGACTATTAACAAACAACACATATTTGTCTTGAACAAAACCAAGCTCCTACAAAAATTTCTTTAACCATAATAACTCTTTTCATGCTTCAGTAATAGCAATAAACTCAACTTCTATAGTAGACAATGCTACACACTTTTACAATCTGGACTCCCAAGCCCTAACTCCCCCTACAAGTTTAATCATGTAGCCTGAAGTGGACTTTTTGGAATCAATGCCTCCAACCATATCAGAGTATCCTACTAGAGTAGGTTTATATCCTTCAAAGCAAAGCCTCAAAGAAGTATTACAACAAAGATATCTTAATAAATGCTCTCTACCTAGATTTGACAAAAATCTACTGATTGTACCAACAACATGTGCCATCTTTGATCTTGTACATACCATTACTTACATCAAATTACCCATAACAGAAGCATAAGAAACACATTTTATATCAAACGCTTCACCTTACTTGAAGGGCTTTGACTAGAGCTCAATTTGAAATGAGTAGCAAAAGGAGTTCTTATCGCCTTATTTTGAATCTTTGCGACACTTTTTTTGATATAATGTTCTTGTGACATCCAAAGTTTCTTCTCTTTTATGTCACGCATGATTCAAATGCAAAGAATCTGTTTAGTTGCGGCCATGTCTTTCATGGAAAATGACTCTCCCAATTCCTTCTTTAACCTGTTAATGTTAGAAATATTTTTCCTACAATAAGCATATCATTAACATATAATAACAGGATAATAAAGTCATCCTTACAAAATTTTCTAACAAAGACGCAATGATCTGAAGTAGTCTTCTTGTATCCTTGATCACACATAACAGAGTCAAACTTCTTATACCATTGCCTTGGAGCTTGCTTCAACCCATATATACTTTTTCTCAATATACAAACATGATCTTCTTTTCCTTTAACTTGAAAACCATCAGGTTATTTCATTTAGATCTCTTCCTCCAAATCACCATGAAGGAAAGTTATTTTCACATCCATTTGCTCAACCTATAAATCAAGAGTAGCAGCTAAACTTAACACATTCATGATTGATGGTATCTTAACAACGGATAAGAAAATCTAATTAAAATCAACACCATTTCTTTGAAGAAAACCTTTTACCACTAATCTAGCTTTATATCTTGAAGACTTAGAGTTGCTCTCATGTTTAACTCTATAAATCCACCTGTTTTCCAAAGCCCATTTTGCCTTTAGGAAACTTCACTAAATCATAAGTGTGATTATCATGCAATGATTCCATTTCGTCATCATTGCATCCAACCACTTTTTATTTTCATCACTTTCCATGGCCTATTGAAAACACTCAGGTTCACCCTCATCAGTCAAGGTCACATACTCATCAGAATTATACCCTGTAGAAGTTTGTCTCTGCCTGAAAGACCTTCTAAGTTGAACTTGAGATGATTCTGAAGCTTCAACAAGCTTCTCATCTCGAGTCATATCATTTCCCCTTCATCATCATCAGTTGGAATATTTACCTGATCTTCTAGTTATTGATCATCAACATAATCACATGGATCACCATTATGATCATCACCACCAATAGCGTCTAGATTATGATTAGGTAACCAAACTGGATCAACATTAGACACACTGATATCTTTCTTGGGTGTAGTCTTCTCTACCTTATCAATGATTTCTATATTTTGGTCTTCCATGAATACTACATATCGACTTCGGATAAGCTTCTTCCCTATAAAATCATACAACTTGTAACCAAACTAATCTTGCCCATTTCCGATGATTATACATTGTTTTGACTTTGCATCCAACTTGGATCTTTCATCCTTTAAAATATGCATAAAATTTTTACAAATGTTCATATTTGACATTCTTTCCAAACTAAATCTTGTCTGGAACTTCTTTGTTCAAAGCACAGTAAGAGTGAGATTAAAAACACGCACCACTGTGTAAAGTGCCACACTGATAAGTTCAAAAGTGTAGTTATTTTGTATATACCTTTTGTTGCACTTATCGACTCTTTGTTGTTAATATCTGTTGAATAACCCCACTTTTTGTTGTAAATACATTTAGTTGCGTTTTGAGTATATATTGTATCAGTTGATTAATTTTGTATATGTTTTGTAGGTATTTGAACATGGTTGGAGCAATGAGGAATAAAAGCTCGAAGATGTATTTTTGGATCAATAAAGGAATAAGGCCAAGATTGGAGGCCAGGTGAAGTTATACAGTGGAAGCAACAGAAGTTGCTGAACTGTCATATGTTGCTGGGAGAAATTTCTGTCGCCAAGAGACGGTGGGCGAGAAGACCAATTTTGTTGTTGCCTATGCCTTGCTTCACGTCTAGGTCGCGAGGAGAAAATAAAGAAAGTCATTGGGCTAAGTAGTGTGTCGTCGGGCGATGTTAGATATTTGTTTCAGTTGAGGACGTGGCGCATTATGGGTCAAGTATATAGAAGCCATTGTCGGGCGATGTGTTTGTGTCGCTGGGTGATGTGTGGAGAACATAATTTCCTTATATTTTACCTTTCATTTCATTTGGAGAGTGATGGTTTTAGGGGGGATTTGTGTTCTCCCAACTCCATCAACCTCATTTTTATAGTGGATTAGCTTAGATAACAACACTAGGGCTTTGCTTATGGATGATTGGAGGTGAATTTCTCATTGACCGATGCTGATAAACCGGAAGATTTGTGGTTTATCTCTTCTCCTCTCTATGTATTCTCTTTTGTTAGGTATTGTATGTATATTTACTTTGAACTTATGTATATTTGTCGCCCATGGCATTATATAAAGCTTGCTTTACAAATCATTGTTGATTGTTGTCCTGGATTTTTGGTCTGTACTAGGAATTCGAGTTGACATAGACATATACTGCTTAGATTCTTATCTAGGATGATAATCTATTAGTTTCTGAACTATACATCTACTTGGGTATCAAAGTTAAATTCCTCTATGTGGGTGTGTTGTGCTGAGAGATCGTCAGTGCAATTACAAAGTTATCTTATGTGTTGTTGAGGAGGAGAGAGATCATTTCCTTGGTGATACAATCGGTCTCTCGATTAGGGTTAGAAATCACTTAGGCTGTGAGTTATACATAGTGACATTATTGAGTATTTTTAGGTTGAATGTAACTGGTCGATAGATTTAAGTCTGTGATGAGTAGATCATATGCAGGCTTTATAAGTTCTTCCTTAATTTTTTTATTTTGTTTACATTTATTTTCTGTTTATACTTTTCTTTTCAACCCATTTATCCCTAACTCATTAACGAATTATTTGTCGAACTGCAATTAAACAACCAATCTTTGTGGACACGATACAATATAACCTATATAACCCGGTAAAAATAATATTTTACTTTTTGCTTGCCGCTATACCGCAACAACAAAATGGTGTATTTCCCAGGGATTGGTGTTTATTGTTTTGCATTGTGATAGTTTCTTTATTTGTGAATTTTGTAATTAATGTATATGTTGTATAGAATGTGTACATAAACTTGTCTATTTTTACTTGTACATACTTTATGTTTACTTTCCATATTTGTGCATATATGTGTTTTTCTTTGTTTTCACGTATTGTTATGAATTGTCTCATTTTCGTAACGTTTGTTATGTGGATATTAGAACACTTTCTTTAGGTTTGAGCGGTTCAAAAATATCATGGCATGACGAGAGAAGGTTACTAGCTTGCACAATAAAGATGTCGAGCTTACGACGTAAAACAAGCATGTTTGTTTGTATTTGCTTATGTGTGTGGTGATTTGTGTTTTAACAAGTTGAAACAAGGAAATGTTCTGAATTTCAAATCTTCACTTTTCAACTTGTTAATTCATTTTCACCCGATTTTCATATCGTTATTTGTATTTTTTTTGTTATGTCAATTTGTGTTTTCCGAAAGCTTGTCGTGTTTAGTTTGAGGAGTTTTGTTTGTAGGAAATATTATAAATTTCGTACGTTCAAATTTTGTAGGAGTATTATTTTTCTAATCATTTTGTTGTTGTTTGGACTCAATTTTTGGTACGGTAATTTGTAGAATATTGAGGTGATTTATCAAGTTTGATCATTTCGACTTGCGAACTTGTGGTAATAATTTTGTTAAAGTTTTGTACACAATCGAGGTATGTGTTTATCGCTTTCTATACTTTAGCATATTCATGATACTTAGAATTTTTACAATTTTCATGCCATTCATTCTTTTGTATACCTGTTCATTTAGGAATCACTTTGGTTCCCAACCTTTTTGTGTGGTAGCTTTCCATTGTTCACATATGTTGGAGGCCATAATTCTTGTTTTAACTGGATTTTATTATGCTTAATATTTTATTTTGTATTGACTGTATGAATGCAAGAAAAGGATCAAGTCATTTTTGTTTCATTTTGAGCACAACTACCTAGCCAAATAGTCAATTCACCTTGAGAGTGTGTAATCATTAGTAACCCCTTCGAACTTTTTATTGATATCCATGTTGTATTTGCTAAATGTTTGTCTATGAGTGTTTAGTTCCCCTTTTTGCATGGATGTTGATTCGTTGTTTTCTTGAATCCTCAACCATTGTTTTGGTTTGAATTTTTACCTCGCCTTAGAAAGTAGGGAGTATTCACTAAAATGTTGGTTTAATTCAAGTTGGAGATAAAAATTATTGTATATTTATTGGTTGATTGCTATGAGGTTGAAAAGAAAAAGAAAAGAAATAAAAAAAATGTGAAAAAGAAGTCATAGAAAAAAAAAAGAAAAAAAAAGAAAAGCTTTGAAAAAGGAAAAACAAAAAGAGTATGGAATATTATTGTATTAGTAAGTGATGTGTGTTTGGTGTAACACTTGTGATGAAGAAGAATTATGATTGGAATTATTTTGTTTGAAACTTTGTGGAAGTAATTACTCCATTAGGTTTAGACAAGTTTTTGTTTCGATTAGATTTATGACTTATCCCTTGTTTGTTTACCCGACCACATTACTACCTTGAAAAGCCCTTGAGATTCTTGCTTTTATATTTTCAATGTAAATTTTTGGATGAATGCATAATTTAGTCTATTGTTTACGAGATTGTTGGGTGAGTGAAAATACCTCATTTTTGTGTGTTTTTCATCTACCCTTGATTGTGTTTGCTAGGTGTGATTCATTTGTAAACTAGTATTGTTTTACAATGTTTGGCATAATTTTTGTATTAAGCATTTGTTTTGTGTTTATGTTATAATCGTAGTTTAGTGGTAAGTGTTTACTTTGTGTGTACTAGTTTTTCTTTTGAACCATTGCATTTATTTTCTGTTTTCAAAACTAGTTGATTATTATTCTTTTTTCTTTGGGTTATTTGACTTTGTTTGAGGATATAAATGATTCAAGTTGTATATACTTTTTGTTGTACTTATCGATTCTTTGTTGTTAATATCTGATGAATAACCCTGCTTTTTGTCGTAAATACGTTTAGTTGCAAATTGAGTACATATTGTATCGGTTGATTAGTTTTGTATATATTTTATAGGTATTTGAGAATGGTTAGAGAAATAAGGAATAAAAGCTCCAAAATTCATTTTTGGATCAATAAAGGAATAAGGCCAAGATTGGAGGCCAGGTGAAGTTATGCAGTGGAAGCAACATAAATTGTTGAACTGTCATTCATTGTTAGACAAAATTCCTATCGCCACTCGGCGGTGGACGAGAAGACCAATTTTGATGTTGCCTCTGCCTTGCTTCACGTCTAGGTTGCCAGAAGAAAATAAAGAGAGTCGTAGGGTGAAGTAGTGTGTCGTTGGGCGATGTTAGATATTTGTTTTAGTTGAGGACGTGGCGCAGTCTGGGCCAAGTATATAGAATTCATCGTTGGGTGATGCGTTTGTGTCGTCGGGTGATGCAAGCTGAACAAAATTTCCTTATATTTTCCTTTTCTTATCATTTGGAGAGTGATGGTTTTTTGGTTCATTTTTGTTCTCCTAACTCCATCAACCTCATTTTTGTAGTGGGTTAACTTAGGTAACAACACTAGGGCTTTGCTTATGGATGATTGGAGATGGATTTCTCATTGTGCGACGTTGATAAACCGGAAGATTTGTGGTTTATCTCTTCTCTTCTCTATGTATTTCTCTTTTGTTGGGTATTGTATGTATATTTACTTTGAACTTATGTATATTTGTCATCCATGGTGTTATATAAAGTTTGCTTTATAAATCTTTGTTGATTGTTGTCTTGGATTTTCGCTCTGTGCTAGGGATTTGAGTTGTTATAGACATATACTGCTTAGATTCTTATCTAGGATGATTATTTGTTAGTTTCTGAACTATACATCCACTTGGGTATCAAAGCTTAATGCCCATGTCTGGTTGTGTTGTGCTGAGAGATCGTCAGTGTGATTACATAGTTGTCTTCTGTGTTGTTGAGGAGGTAGAGAGATCATTTCCTTGGTAATACATTCGGTCTCCCGATTGATGTTAGAAATGTCTTAGGTTGTGAGTGATACGTAGTGACATTATTGAGTATTGTTAGATTGAATGTAATTGGTCAATAGATTTAAGTCTGTGATGAGTAGATTATATGCAGGCTTGATAAGTTCTTTCTTAGTTTTTATCTTTTGTTTACATTTATTTTCTGTTGATACTTTTCTTTTCAACCCATTTATCCCCAAACTCATTAACGAATGATTTGTCGAACGGAAATTCAAAAACCAATATTTATGGACACGATACGATATAACCTATATCACCCAGTAAAATAATACTTTATTTTTGCTTGTCGCTATACCGTAGCAACAAAGTGGTGATGTTGTCGAGGATTGGTGTTTATTGTTTTGCATTGCGATAGTTTCTTTGTTTTTGAGTTTTGTAATTAATGTATATGTTGTATAGAATGTGTACATAAACTTGTCTATTTTTACTTGTACATGTTTTGTGTTTACTTTTTATACTTGTGCATGTATGTGTTTTTCTTTTTTTTCACGTATTGTTGTGAATTGTCTCGTTTTCGTAACGCTTGTTGTGTGGATGTTAGAATAATTTCTTTAGGTTTGCGCGGTTCAACAATATTATGGAAAGACGAGAGGAGGTTACTAGCTTGCACAATAAAGGCGTCGAGTTTACGACGTAAAACAAGTATGTTTGCTTGTATTTGTTTATGTGTGTGGTGATTTGTGTTTTAACGAGTTGAAACAAGGCTGAATTTCAAATCTTCACTTTTCAACTTGTTAATTCATTTTCATCTGGTTTTCATATCGTTATTTATATTTTTTTTCACTATGCCAGAAATAACCTACGAAAGCGCTTTTTTTGGGCTTTAAAAGCGCTCTCGTAGGTGGCGCTGCTAAAGGTTTTAGCAGCGCTTTTTGTTCAGAAAAAGCGCTCTCGTAGGCCTACCTATGAAAGCGCTTTTTGGTAAAAAGCGCTTTCATAGGTAGGCCTACAAGAGCGCTTTTTTCTGAAAAAGCGCTTTCATAGGTGTATTCAGAATGCGTGTCAGGCAATCTAAAGTAGGCCTATAAGAGCGCTTTTTGTTCAGAAAAAAGCGCTCTCGTAGGCCTACCTATGAAAGCGCTTTTAATCAAAAAGCGCTTTCATAGGTAGGCCTACGAGAGCGCTTTTTTCTTAAAAGCGCTTTCATAGGTTTTCTACTGAAAAATCTAAAATTTAAAAAATTTCTAAACCTGCATTTTTTTGTAGCAAACCTGTAATTCTTAAACCGGTATTTTACAATCTAATCTAGAAATACCAATATATATTAGTTTTAATCCAAATACCAAATATTATATATATATATATATATATATATATACAAATACCATTATAATCAATTCATATCTAAAATATATATACACCATGGTAATTCAATATTAACATGTTTTTAAACGTAACAAAATACACCCTAAGAAATCAGCTATATAACACTAAGTAAATCAATCCTAATCTACATATATATCCAAGGTCCTGATCCTGCAATATGAACATAATAACACGGTCAGTGTTGTATACACAAAACAATATATTCATAATTAACCAATTTTCACACAACAATGTATTTGTTGGCTCCTAAATTCGACACCTTTGTTTCAATTGATGACAGCCATTAAAAGATGAAAGATGCTTTCGACTGGCTAAGCCTGTCGAAGTGCCCGTCGAAAGATGGCCGAATCCTTAGAAGATTTCTTCCAAGGAAGAAGGCTGATTGCCTTCGACGTCGAAGGAGTTTTCGTCGAAGACGTCTCTTGACGAACGTGTTCGATGGTCCAGAGTGGAGCAGTTTGAAATTCAAAGCTTTGGAGGGAAAACGGTTTCCAGCAGTTACTACGTGCGAACGTGCAAGGATCTGGAGCGTCGAGCATGGAGAACGTGACAAGTGGCTTGATCTCGAAGCAGTGTAACTGCCCGACGGTTACTTGGAATGTTTTTGTATAAATAGGAGTAGACGTGTAGTTTCTCGCGTGTGTTCACAATAGATACATAGTCACTCATTTAGATTCAAGTACCCAGTGTGAGCGAACGAATTGTTGAGAAATGTATGTGTGAAACACCAATTTACTAATTCAAGTCATTTACTTTTCCAGTATTTTACATGCTTTTTCCCTTTAAGATTCCTGTCGAACCTTTACATTCAAGCCTCGTTTATTTTACCAAGCCTTTTCCTTTATGCAATTTACTTTAAACAATTTACTTAAAGCCTTATCCACATTAATTAAACTTCAAAATCAACCTATGTCCATAGGATCAATCTGATCGATCCTGCGAGTAACCAAATAAGTAACCATTTGGAGGATCAGCGGTTGTTTACCAAATCCCCAGGTAAACAAATTGGCACACCTGGTGGGACTGTGTGTTGATTGTTGAAAAATCTCATCTTTTCGAGTTGTATGTTATTGAGGAGTGGTAGAATATACACCAACGATAATAATACTGCCAGAAGAAGGGAAGAAATGGCGAATCCGCCAAACAACAATGAAATCCCACAAACGAGTGTGGGAGCAACGGTTAATATGACCGTTAGTGAAGCGACGAATGTTGGTTCGATGCCAGCAGTGTCAGTCACAACCACAGGGCCAATAACTTCGTTAACAGGCCCCAGAATGACTTTGGGAACTCCCCCTCCAAGGGGAAATACTGGCCCAAGGCCAGTGGTTCCCCCAGGATTTATTCCATTCTATGGTATGCCAACTTCTGAATTGGCAAGCCTGACGAATGCTGCGTCCACTTATTCAGACCCTTTCGTGAGTGCCACTTCGCCACTCCAAGGCTCTGGAGTAGGCATGGCGAATAGAAATAGGACCCAACTCTTAGGAGGAACGTCCCAAGTAGCCCATGGCCTTACAAATGCCTCGACAGCAGTCTTGAGGCAACAGATGGACGAAAGCAACCATGATATGGTGCAAATGTTGGCACAAACTTTGAGTACAGTGCTAAATCCTCTAATACAAAATACTACTCAGTCGAATCAGCAAGTTACAGCGCAAATGACGCGTTTGGCTGACTTCTTTGGAGTACCCCCACCTATTCGACAGCCCCAAAGGGCGCAAATAAGAGGAACTCAGGGGATATTTGTAGAGGAAGAAACCACCATTAATCAGGCCCAACAGCCTGTAGAACAACCTGTCGAAGAACCTAGGGTAATAGCCCCAGAGGTTAGGTTAGTTAACAGAAACCAAAATGCTGACGAAGTGGTTCAGCATGTCCAATACCAAAACATGGGGTTGGAAAACAATCTGGCAACCATGATCGAAAGGATCATGACTCAGAATGGAATGAACATGGGCTTTCGAAGGCCCAACTTTACATCTCCATTGTCAGAATATGTGTTACAAACTGACTTACCCCCTAGAACCAAAGTCCCCAAATTTACTAAGTTCTCTGGGGACACGACAGAGTCTACTGTCGAGCATGTGGCTAGGTATTTGATCGAAGCAGGAGACATTTCAAATAATGAAAACCTAAGAATCAAATACTTCCCAAGTTCCTTAACCAAGAACGCTTTTACTTGGTTTACAACTCTCCCCCCCAATTCGATCCACCATTGGACCCAATTGGAAAGATTGTTCCATGAACAATTCTATATGGGGCAAACCAAGATAAGCCTGAAAGAACTGGCGAGTGTGAAGAGACGTTTCACTGAACCTATAGACGAATATCTGAATAGGTTTAGGTTGCTTAAGGCGAGATGTTTTACACAAGTGCCAGAACATGAGCTGGTCGAAATGGCCGCAGGCGGTTTAGACTATTCCATTAGGAAGAAGCTAGATACCCAGTACCTAAGAGACATGGCCCAACTGGCCGATAGAGTTCGACAAGTCGAACGCCTTAAAGCTGAAAAAGCTAAGGCAACAAAAACTCACAAGAGAGAGAGAATAGCTTACGTTGAGATGGATGACGAAGAGCTAGAATCCTTCGACGATACTTTAGCTGTCGAGGAAGGAGAAGTCGATTTAGCAGAACTGAAACAAGGGCCTCCATACTCTTGTAAACAGTTAGTCCCCTCAAATGGGAAAAATCCCATTGGTCCAGACAAGACCAATGATAGGTTCCCAAAAAAGACTTATAGTTTTGACATCACAAAATGTGATGAAATATTCGACTTGCTAGTTAAAGATGGCCAAATGATAGTACCCCCTGGGGTAAAAGTGCCTCCTCTTGATCAAAGAAAGAAGAGAGGTTTTTGCAAATATCATAATTTTCTGGGCCATAAAACTTCTCAATGTTTTCTTTTCAGGAATCTTGTACAAGACGCTATTGAGGAAGGGAGATTAAAGTTTGCTGACAAATCCCCCATGGCTGTCGACTCCAATCCAATGAAGGCTGAAGCCCACTATGCAGAACCCTCTGAGGTGAACATGATAGAGGCTACCAAGATCCAGTCGAAGAAGCCAGGCATTAACATGGTCGAAGTCTCTAAGGACCACATCAACATGCCAATTTTTGGCAGTTTTTCTGGAAACTTATCCAGGAAGACAATTGAGGCTGTCCAGAAAGCGGTCGAAGATCCAAAGTCGAAGACTGCTGAAGTACAAACAACTGGACCAAGGCCCAGTTCCCACTTGGCCACTGTTCAAGGCCAGACGGAGAAACTGGAGACACAAATGAAACAACTAACTCTTGCTACTAAGGATACCATGAACATCAACATGGTTGAACTTTCTGACCCTAAAGCTTCAGAAGAAGCCATAAGGCAAGAGCAGGCAAATAAAACGGCTTTCCCTAAGGAAAACGAAAACTTGGCAGATTTTTTACAAAGATGCCAGAAGAAGAAATCAGAGGTCATGCTATGTCCAAGATGTAGTTCCATCTTTGATAAAAAAGCTGCTGAGCACATCCAAGGAGTGAGAGCAGCGAACAAGAGAAGGGAGAATTCCGACCTTCGACATGATCCCAGAAGGGGTTCTAATCAAGACAAGAGGCCCTCGACTTTTAGGCCTCCAACAAATGTACCAGTAGACACTTGGTACAAAACATCTGGCCGGAAAAGGCCAAGTGAAGACAAATGGCATTCTTTCGAAGTGCCAAGAGGTTCCTCTTTAATCCAGAAGAAAGACCCTCAAGTTGCTGCACCCAAGGTTGCTCAAGTGTCCAGCAACTACAAGGGAAAAAATCCTATGTCGAGATCCCAATGGAGGAGGTATCAAAGAAGGCGAAAAGCTGAAAGAGAGGCCGCCAACGAACCTAAGGCTGAAACTAGTTCGAATGTGCCTCAAAGGAAACAAAGAAAGCCTCTTGAGAGAGAACCAGTTACCAACAGGCTAGTTTGGCCTAACCAGAGCGAAGTCGAAGACGAAGATGATGCTGAGTCCGACGATACCCTCGACATAATGGTGAACGTTGTTTCAATGCTGCCTAGGGAATTCAATCGACAAGTAGAAGTCGAAACCAGTGACTGGGAGATGGAACAAGAAATGGCCAGACACAGGCCAGTGTGCTATTTTGTCATGGACAATGGCACTACAGAAGAACAAAATGGCTTCTTCGAGCCACCCACAAAGGCGATGAAGAATCACCTCAAACCTTTGTTCATAAGGGCTAAGCTCGAAGAGACCACTGTGAACAAGATATTGGTCGACTGTGGGGCCACTATCAATATTATCCCTCATTCTGTGCTAATAAAGATTGGCAAAAGGGATGAAGAAATAAAACCTCACAATATGGTCCTGTCCAACTACGAGGGAGGCATTGGGACCACCATGGGAGTGATCCAGCTCGACATAAAAGTTGGGTCGATCCTTCGACCAACAATGTTCATGGTCATTTCAGCCAAACCTAACTACAACCTTTTGTTAGGTCGTGAGTGGATACATGGTGTAGGTGCTGTGCCTTCATCGATGCATCAAAGACTGCTTCTATGGCGCCCAGATGGGTTGGTCGAAAACATAGAGGCTGATCAGAGTTACTACCTTGGCGAAGTAAACCACTTGGGTGTAACAGATTTCGACAAAAACTTGGCTCACATAGGGCCATGTCCAGCTCCTGATTTCGATATGGCGCCAGCGCCAAACACCTTTTGTTCCCTATACCTGCATCCTGAGCATGGTTTCCAATGGGACAGAGAGGACGTGTCACACATAGAATTCAGCGGGCTAACTGGTATCCAACCAACTGGTTGGGGAAGTGAATTCAGTGATAATGACTGAGTCACAATCTCTGAAGCGAATTTCGGCCTATGTGGCTGAAACCAAGATGATAACGGCTCTCGAAGCCGAAGTAAAATACATGGCCACCAAGGCCGCCAATGACCAAGCACTACCTTCTGCAGGTCCTGGAAAAGATTTCGACCCAGAGCCACCAGATATAGGTCCTGGAAAAGATTTCGACCCAGAGCCACCAGATATAGGTCCTGGAAAAGATTTTGACCCAGAACCTCCTGATATCTCGACAGAAGGAATGCAGGAACAGAGGCTCGACGCGATCTATGACGATGAGCCTCTGGGCTTCGAAAAGGATCCCTTGGCGAACAACATTAAGATGTTAGCACAAGACCCTTTAGAAGAAATCAACTTAGGCGAAGGATCAGAGAATAGGCCAACCTACATCAGCGCCAAAATTGATCCAGAACTTAGGTTAGAAGTAATCCAATTGCTGAAAGAGTTTAAAGACTGTTTTGCATGGGATTATGACGAAATGCCTGGTCTCGACAGAGGATTGGTAGAACTTCAGTTGCCAATCAAACCTGGAAAGAAGCCAATCAAGCAAAATCCAAGACGCTTCGCTCCAGAAATCTTGTCGAAGATCAAAACGGAGGTCGAAAGACTTCTGAAATGCAAATTCATCCGTGTTACAAGGTATGTCGAATGGATTGCAAATATTGTGCCAGTAATTAAGAAAAATGGCACATTAAGGGTATGCATAGATTTCAGAGATCTGAATGCTGCCACCCCCAAAGATGAATATCCAATGCCTGTGGCGGAAATGCTAGTCGATTCTGCCGCTGGCTACGAATACCTGAGTATGCTCGATGGTTATTCAGGATATAATCAAATTTTCATTGCTGAAGAGGATGTGTCGAAAACAACTTTTCGATGTCCTGGGGCCTTAGGCACTTACGAATGGGTAGTGATGCCTTTTGGCCTAAAGAACGCTGGGGCAACGTACCAGCGAGCAATGAATACTATCTTCCATGATTTTATTAACACGTTTATGCAAGTTTATATTGATGATATTGTTATAAAATCTGTTTCCAGGAAGAGTCACATTGACCACCTTCGACAATCATTCGAAAGAATGAGAGAACATGGTCTGAAGATGAACCCTTTGAAGTGTGCGTTCTGTGTAAAAGCTGGAGATTTCTTGGGCTTCGTTGTCCACAAGAAAGGGATCGAAATCAATCAGAACAAGACGAAGGCAATTTTGGAAGCGAAAGTGCCATCGAATAAGAAGGAATTGCAATCTCTCTTAGGCAAGATAAATTTCTTGAGAAGGTTTATATCTAACCTAAGTGGGAAAGCTCAGGCCTTTTCACCCTTGCTTCGACTGAATAAGGAGGGGTTCGAATGGGGGCAAGAGCAACAAGAAGCCTTCGACAAAATCAAAGGGTACCTCACTAAGCCACCTATTTTGGTGCCTCCTTGTAGCAATAGGAGTATGAGATTGTACATAGCTGCATCTGACAAAACTCTGGGAAGTATGTTAGCCCAAGAGGATGAGAATGGAGTCGAAAGACCCATTTATTATCTCAGTCGAGTTTTGAATGATGCAGAAACTAGATATAGCGAAGTTGAAAAATTGTGTCTATGTCTGTATTTTTCTTGTACAAAGCTCAAACAATATATAAAACCAGTTGATGTTTACGTTTCGTCTCATTTTGATGTTTTCAAATATATGTTGTCGAAACCTATCTTGCATAGTCGAATTGGCAAGTGGGCATTAGCATTGACTGAATACTCCTTGACCTTTATGCCTCTTAAGGCAGTAAAAGGACAAGTGGTTGCAGACTTCATAGTCGACCACTCTATTCAAGTCGAGAATATTAATTATGTGGAGATAGAACCTTGGAAATTCTACTTCGATGGTTCCAGCCATAAAAATGGAACAGGAGTAGGAGTCTTACTTATTTCTCCAGATAAAATTCCAACAACATTCAAGTACCAAATCGAAGGTTCTTGTTCGAACAATGAGGCTGAGTATGAAGCTCTAATTACTGGCCTTGAAATATTGTTGGAATTGGGGGCAACTCGAGTCGAAATAATGGGAGACTCAGAGTTAGTCATCAAGCAAGTCACAAAGGAGTATAAATGCATAAGAGAAAATCTCATTATGTACTTTGTGATTGCAAATCGTTTATTGAAACAATTTGAAAGTGTCAATATTCGACACATACCCAGAGTCGAAAATCAAATAGCCAATGACTTGGCACAGATTGCATCTGGGTATAAAATTTCAAAAATGAGATTACAAAGAGCAATCGAAGTTCGAGAGAAGATAAGAGCGACTTGTCTATCACCAACAGACTTGGAATCAACAAGGTTAGGATACGCTGATCACTCAAACTTCGAGATTTCGTTCATTGACAATTTGTCAGACCAGGATTGGAGGAAACCCATTGTGGACTATCTTCAAAATCCAGGAGCTCCGACAGAACGAAAAACAAAATACAGGGCGTTGAGTTTTGTACTCATGGGTAATGAGTTATTCAAGAAGACGCCTGAAGGGGTGTTGCTGAAATGTTTAAGTGAAACTGAAGCATACATAGCCCTTTCGACTACGCATGCTGGGGCATGTGGGGCTCACCAGGCAGGCCATAAGATGAAATGGTTGTTGTTTCGACAAGGACTATATTGGCCCACTATGCTGAAAGATTGTGTTGAGTTCGCCAAAGGTTGCCAAGAGTGTCAAGTTCATACAGGCATCCAGCACGTACCAGCAAGCGAACTTCACTCGATAGTGAAGCCTTGGCCCTTTCGAGGATGGGCGTTGGATCTTATTGGAGAGATTCGACCAGCATCATCAAAGAGTCAGAAATACATATTGGTAGGCATTGATTATTTTACTAAGTGGATCGAAGCTGTCCCTTTAGTCAATGTAGACCAAGAAAATGTCATTGAATTTATTCAAAAGAACATTATATTTAGGTATGGAATCCCTGAGACAATAACAACTGATCAAGGTTCAGTTTTCACTGGTCGAAAGATGCAGGAATTTGCTCAGGAAACAGGTTTCAAACTCTTAACATCCACGCCTTACTATGCACAGGCGAATGGTCAAGTCGAAGCAGCTAACAAAGTGGTAATTGGCTTGATAAAGAAGCATGTTGGGAAGAAACCAAAGAATTGGCATAAGACGTTAGACCAGATTTTATGGGCTTGTCGAACGTCCCCAAAAGAAGCCACTGGTACAACACCATATAGGCTAACTTTTGGCCATGATGCAGTATTGCCAGCAGAAATTTGTCTTCAATCTGCAAGAGTTCAGAGGCATTATGATATTCCTTCTGAGGTTTATTGGAACATGATGTTAGATGAATTGGTGGATTTAGACGAAGAGAGATTACACGCTCTCGACTTGCTCAAGCTTCAGAAGAAAAGAGTCGAAGACTCTTATAATAGAAAGGTAAAACCTAAGGCATTTTTGCCCGAAGATTTAGTTTGGAAGGTAATTCTTCCCATGGATCGACGGGATCGAAGCATGGGGAAATGGTCACCCAAATGGGAAGGACCCTTCAGAGTTATCCAAATTTTTTCTGGTGGAGCCTATGAAGTCGAAGAGATAAGTGGTGATAAAAGACTCTTGAGAGTAAATGGTAAATATTTGAAAAAATACAAGCCTATACTTCAAGAGATAAAAATAAAATAATAAACTGAATTAACCATAGAAATGCCAAAATGGAAATGTTTATTAATTTCTGCCAAAATGGCAATTGTTGTCGAAAGTGATTACAGAAGATGATTACAAAAGAGAATCAAAAAGAAAGAGAATTCTTAAGTCGAAGATACTTGGCATGCTGCAAATCCAACCTCTTCTTGCACCAAGATTTTTCTTGCTCCAGTTTGGCAATTTGAGCGTCGAGGCTTTGGGCCCTCTCAGCGAACTCCAGGCCTTGCTTGACCTCAGTCTGGCTCTCAGCGTCTGGGATGGTCGAAAGAATTTCCTCCTGGAGCACAGTGTTGGCGTTTATCTTCGCCTCTATCTCTGCAATTTGTGCTCGGAAGGAGACATTCTCTCGCTCAATAGCATCGAACCTTTCCTGTGCAGACGCTTTTTGTTTCGACAACTCGGCAATTCGAGAAGTCGAACTTGAGACAGCAGTCCACGCAGATAGGCTCTTGCCATGCAACGTTTCGAGCTGACTGTTGAAAGTTCGTTGGCGCCGGTAATCCGCTGAGACTTGGTCAATCATAGAATGTAATTCCATGATTAAGTCTGAGATTTCTGGAGCTACAGCATCGAAATCAACAGCATTCAAAACCTCTTTTAAGCAAGATGGAGCAGTGGGGTCTCCCTCTAAAGCCTTCATTAAATCTCTCTTGAAGAACTGGGCCTTGACCTTCGCCAACGCATCATCAAGAGGAGAAGTCTCAGTAGATTTCCCTGACAGAGTAGGAATTTCTTGACTAGTGTCAGAAGAACTCTTACTCTCGACGATTGCATTGAGGTAGCTGATAGGGTCAGTTTGTTTCAAGATTTCCAAGTCTTCTTTCGACCTATGCTTTGAGGAGGTGAC
The DNA here is from genome assembly GCA_948472305.1 of Vicia faba. Classification (NCBI taxonomy): domain Eukaryota; kingdom Viridiplantae; phylum Streptophyta; class Magnoliopsida; order Fabales; family Fabaceae; genus Vicia; species Vicia faba. The sequence continues at coordinate 563,213,101 of OX451738.1, read as the reverse complement.
CCTTGCCATAGCATTATCTTGGACTGGAGGCTGTTGAATGCTGAGTGCCTCGTTTGGTTGTTCTTCGACTTGAAACTGAGGCGGTACTAGCGTCGACTCGTGGTTCTTCGTTAACTTCACCTTGGGGTCTTTCGCCAGCGTCATTCTGTGGTTCTTCGCTGGCGTCATCCTGGTGTTCTTCGCCAGTACCACCTTCATGTTCTTCGACAACAGCATCTTGATTCTCTTCGCCATTGCCTTGGTCTCTTCCTTCAGGATTCTCTTCTGACGACAAGACCACCACAGGAACCTTTTCTGGCTGTGTTTCCTCCGCCATAGGTTCTTCAGTTGTCTTCTCCACTGTTTCAGCATTGGCCTCATGCTCAGTGTGGGCTTCGTCATTGCCCAAATCTTGCACCTGAGGCCTGCTGAGGTCAGCAGATTCCAGAGTCTCTGAAGTCCTTGGTGGGGAACTTCCAGTAGTTTCCTGAAAAAGAGGAAGAGGACAAATCTTCAGATGTCGAAAGAGATATAATCAAATACTGGTATTTATGCCTAAGTTATAAGAAGGGTCCAATAGATTACCTGTGGATTGGCTTCAGCCCCAGGGCTGGAATTATCACTTTCGACAGGCTGGGTGACTAGAGCGTTCAGTTCCTCCTCAGTTGGTTCTTCGATGACCACTGCAGGTGGCCTAGGCTTCCTCACACCAACTTTTATTCTGACGGTTCGACCTTCAGGAGCTGGAGTAGGAACAGAAGCGTCCTTTGTTAACTTTCGCCTCTTTAAGGGGGAAGGAGGAGAATCACTTTCTTCATCACTCCCCGATTCGATCACAAATGCTGCCCTTTTCTTGGGCGAAGGGGCCTATAAAACCAATAGGAATTCGATTGAATAATTACGTCGAAAATAAAAAACCGAAAGCCAGAATGAAAATAAAGAAAATCTGGTTACCGATGCAGGAGGCCTCCTCGAAGAGCCTTCCCCCTGTTGGTTGCCTGTTGTCTTCGCCGGCGCTATAGTCTTCGCCGGCGGTGGAGGTTTTGTCGAAGGGACCCCTCCTTGTGGGCCTCCTGTAGCCTTCTTGACCAAGGGTTTTCGAACAACTGGAAGCGAAAAGGAAAGTTAACAAGCTAACAGTCGAAGAGAAAGATAAAAAGTAATGTGAGAGTATGAACTTACATTTCTTTACTTTGTCAAATACGAGGACAAAAGACTTCTGCAACTCTGCTGTGAAGTCCTTCTCGTCGAAGAAGTACTCAGCGTAATAGCTTCTCCACCATTCTTCAAAAGATGGCGAACAAAGGAAGTTAAGCTGGTAGTTGAACAGCGAGAGGATGGTTCGACCAGCATATCTCCCAATATGCCTGGTAGCAGCTTCTTCTGTATAATCGTTGCAGAAGTACAACATTGACTTCTCTCTTGGAAAAATGGGAGAAGGCAAGGTTTGGATGATACCAAACTGGCGAGATACCAGGTTTGGTTGATAGGCCAGCAGACTCAGATGAGTCTTAGAACTTTTAAATCGAAGAGGCATAATCCTTGGAGTAAGGAATGCCTCCCACAGTATGGTGTGCTCATCAACATTGGGACCACTCGACTCCTTGGGATGTGGCCTTGTGAACCAAGCTGGCCCCACCTTTCGCTGAGCGAATGGAGCCATAGTCGAAACAAATTCCTTCCTTCGAGCGAACATCAGCACGAAGTTAGTGAAGGTTTGTTGGAACTCTAGCCCATCTTCCACAGGTGTCAGTAGAGCCAGCCTAATCCCTTCGATACGTCTATTAGCTATCGCTGAGGCTTGTTCATTTATCTGAGTCTTCTTGGGTAAGAAAGACTCGAAAGTGGCGTTAAGCCACAGTTGAAGTAACCAGAAAGGCCCAGCGAGTAGCAGACTGTTCCTATCTTCGATATGCTTCAAAAGAGTAACCCCATTGCTGATGGAGTCATAAAGACTGGCCAGAATTAGTTCTGCCAGACAGATGTTCTGACGGTGATGCAGTTGGGTGGCCAGGGTGACCATCTTTTTGGTCACTTGCAGGGACTTCGAACAGAACACGAAGCGAGTTAGCCATAAGGCTAGAAACGCTATGTGTTCAACGTCGGACACTGTGTCTGTCGACTTGTCATGAAAGTGGTTGATAAAGGTGGTGAATGTTGGCTTCGTCTCAGAAAAGCCAATTTGGTCCTCCGACATCTCTTCCGGGTCGAAGTAATCTCCGGTTGGTCGAAGTCCAGTGATGGCTGCTACGTCGAAGAGTGTGGGAGTTAACATCCCACATGGAAGGTGAAAGGTGAAGTGAGAGTTATCCCAGAACAGCATCGAAGCTATAAGCATCTCTGGGGAGTAGTTTAAACCTGTCTTCGACAGCATTATTAGGTCAAAGATGCCCATCTCCTTCCAGACTGGAGTTTGATGTTTTTCCAGCTTTGTTAGCCAAGCAACATAGTCCTGGGTGAGATTAGGGCAAGACCTAAAAACTCTAACACTTCTGTTGAAGAAACGAAGGTCGATCTTCTCGTGTGTGGGGTCTTCGTTGTCTTCCGGATCCTTCTTAGCACAAGCTACTGGCTTGAGTTTCTCGACAATGGGAAAGTAGCTCTTGATCTTCAGAGCTTCAGAGATGCTGGGGTTCATGGGTCCAGCCATTGCGAAGATTTGGTTGGAGTATCCAACCGGAATCATCAAGTGACGCGAGTAAGCGTCGCGAACGGAGATATCAGATGGTTCAGGGACCCTTCGTTTCCCTGTAGCGTTCACTACCGGAGCGGTTACAAAAACCTTGGGCTTAGCAAGTTGTTCAGTTGGTGCGTTAGTCTTGGGGGCAGTTGAAGCAGAAGCCATTGTTGAGGATGAAGATGAAGTTGGAAAAGGAAGAGTTTTTCTGCAAAGAGAAACAAGTTTGCAAGAAAGCAAGGGAGTTTGAGAGATTGTTTGCGTGAAAAGTCCCACAATGGGATGTTCACTACTATTTATAGTAGTGGGAGAAATTCCCAATAACGAGGGCATTAAATGTCATTTAATGCTGCAGGGAGTAGTGGGACGCGTGGCAGCATCCTGTTGTTTTGGCCGTTTCTGCAGAAACAGAGAGACGCAGCGTGCGTCCTCGTTTTTTGAATTTGTCATAATGACAAATTATGAAGTGATGTTTTGGTTCTGCACGCCGTACTGACAGTGACGTCCTAGGATCAAATCAATGATGGTTTCTTGGGATTGCCAATAGTTGGTAAAAAGCAACAAAAAGTGCACAAGTTAACTTGTGACTCAGCGTGGACAAACAGGTGTCGAATGGCGTTTTCAAAGAATGCCTTTTTCTTTCAAGAGTCGAAATAAGGCATTCTTGGGGGGCAATTTGTTGGCTCCTAAATTCGACACCTTTGTTTCAATTGATGACAGCCATTAAAAGATGAAAGATGCTTTCGACTGGCTAAGCCTGTCGAAGTGCCCGTCGAAAGATGGCCGAATCCTTAGAAGATTTCTTCCAAGGAAGAAGGCTGATTGCCTTCGACGTCGAAGGAGTTTTCGTCGAAGACGTCTCTTGACGAACGTGTTCGATGGTCCAGAGTGGAGCAGTTTGAAATTCAAAGCTTTGGAGGGAAAACGGTTTCCAGCAGTTACTACGTGCGAACGTGCAAGGATCTGGAGCGTCGAGCATGGAGAACGTGACAAGTGGCTTGATCTCGAAGCAGTGTAACTGCCCGACGGTTACTTGGAATGTTTTTGTATAAATAGGAGTAGACGTGTAGTTTCTCGCGTGTGTTCACAATAGATACATAGTCACTCATTTAGATTCAAGTACCCAGTGTGAGCGAACGAATTGTTGAGAAATGTATGTGTGAAACACCAATTTACTAATTCAAGTCATTTACTTTTCCAGTATTTTACATGCTTTTTCCCTTTAAGATTCCTGTCGAACCTTTACATTCAAGCCTCGTTTATTTTACCAAGCCTTTTCCTTTATGCAATTTACTTTAAACAATTTACTTAAAGCCTTATCCACATTAATTAAACTTCAAAATCAACCTATGTCCATAGGATCAATCTGATCGATCCTGCGAGTAACCAAATAAGTAACCATTTGGAGGATCAGCGGTTGTTTACCAAATCCCCAGGTAAACAGTATTCGTACCTTATTGTAAGATTCTTAGCTCAATAAAATATTGGCACAACTCCTCTTTGAGTTCTTCCAATTGACGTGGCAAGTAATATGGACAATTGTATTGATCAAAATACTACATTACAAAACAAAATATATGCATGATTTAGTTTAATGTAATAAATTATATGCAAAATCCGATAAGTAATAAAACAAAGTATAAATCCATACCGTGATTGGAATCTCGATTTCATTCATTTGAATGATTTCTTTGATAAACTTCAAAACGAAGTGTCCGCAATCTATGCCGTTTTGTTGTTGAGGGCACTACATAGAAAAACAAATAAGATTATACACATCTATTGATTTATCAAGTAGCATAAATATTATAAGCAAAATTGTTGAAATTTATATACCTGTACTTTGATCCAATTAATGTTGTTTGATTTAGACCGTGGTACTCGTGCTCCCCTTTGACATCGGAATACTTGTATCGAACTGATGACAAAATTAAAATATTTATTTAGAACAATGACATTGAAATAATTAAATATATAAACACAAACGAATATTTAGAATAATGTCACTTACGTATCAATCACTAGCTTCATTTCCGGATAATTTGTCCAATCACCGTCAACCGAATTCAGGTAATAGACCACTTCTTTTATGGGATTGATTGCAAGCAACAACCAGTGACATCTATAAATTAAAGCAACAATTTAGAAGCGAGTTTTAATGTAAAAAATACAAATATTAAAAGGAGCTTAGAATGAAAATCTAACCCTGTATTATAAGGCAAAAGATACAAGCTCTCTGTACTGGCAGTTGTCATGAATCTTTCGACCAAGTGTTCTCTTACTGAATCAGGTTCCCTAGAAATTGTTGCTCCGCTGACACGGGAGGAAGACACGAAACGGAATCTATTTGACAATTGATTCCCGCGCATCAATTTGTCAAATAACATCCTTAAATAAAAACATAATTAATATTAGACTATTTCAATTAAATGTTTAAAAAAAATGTTCAACCAATTAAATAATATATTGATCGGGTTACCGGATGTACGAGTGCATCACACTGATGCCTAACTCTCGATGATGAAAGATTTGTTCCATGTCCTCTAATCCAATTGTTTCGGTACATGGAAAACCAAAGACAATTTCATCCACATCAATTTGACGAATTCCATCATTCATCAAATCTGATGTGCCAACTAGTGTCTCCAGACACTGTCGATACCTAGGCACAAATTTACGGACAGGAACCTTCTTCTTAGGTGGAACCCTACTAACTTTTTGGCTCACCTGCTGTGACTGATCTTGAGAAGGTACCTTAAAAATCATATAGAATTATGTAAGATACAAAGTTATGCAGCTTTTTGTTCCGATCATAAATGAAACACTTTATAAGTACCTGTCTTTGCGATGGAATAGACTCGCCGCGCTGCAAAATCCCTTTATCCTTAGATGCGGGTTTTGTAGGAGTCTAAAATTACCATGTATAAAATTCAGGTCAGAACTGTCAGTTTAATACTTAAAGATTCATAATGGCTTTCAACATACCTGATCATCTATGCAGATGAGGTCTGATGGCCATGCCACAAAAGATCCTACTGCATCTCGCAGCAATGTGGTCTCCGCAACAATGTCAGGTACCGGTAGCAATGCATTCATATCTAAAACAACATCAACCGATACCTTCATGTGGCCATCCGGGAGCGGTCTATGGTGAATTAAATCTCCCGAGGTGTTGTGCACTTTTCCCTTGCCAACTACCCGATAAGTCGGAGACGCTAGATACAGCTGACAACATGAAATGCCCTAAACCAATAATAACCGTTAGACTTCCTTTAATGTTGACAATAATAACCGTTATAATTATACTTTCTCTAAATATAATGGATTATCATCTTAATTACCTCGGGAAAATTTTGTTGACAGTTGATACTAGCCTTGTCACTAGTTTCTTTCAACTGTGAACTGCTCCTTTCTGCCATATATCTCTCTTTGTCCCTCTCCAGTTCACGGACTTGTGCTTGTAAATCCTGCAATGTTTGCATCACTTCTGCATTGCTAGGATTTCTTTTTCTTGGATTGTTATACAGAGAGGTAGGAGTCACACCATGGCCTTTACCCCTCACTCGTCCCGGATACTCAACAACACATAGTGCTCGACTGAGTACGCTCCTGATATTCGGGTCATCACCCGTGGATACCGATTGCGATATAGTCTCCTGTAATTCATTTAAATATCGATAATTAAAGACACAATGTTAATTATATATTAATTAAAGACATAATGGTATACTTACACACTCATCATAAATATGTTGCAGATCGGGGTTAACAACTTGATCTCTGCCAACACGAGCTTCCTTCCACAGCACATGTGCAGGTAGTGATCTTTCGTCACTCTGCGTCTCCTCCAACTACGCATTGTTACAAATAATAAAATCATCAATACACATTGTTACAAATTAATAATACACATTGAGATAATTAATAAGATCGTAGAATTGAGATTTACTTACAATTTTTTCCTGTAAGCGTGCATATCCCAAACGACCTTTTTTATATGGATATACGGGTTTTGACGCTCTCTCCCGATTTACAGCACTCACTTTCTTGAAATTATCGTCTCTTCTTTGGCCCACAAAAGCAACCCATTCTTCGGGTGTAATGAAGCTCTCATATTTATTTGGTCGTTCAGGATCCTCTTCAACAAAATTTCCTTCATCGTCTTTAAGAAACTTATTTGTCAAAAAATTTCTCCACCCTCTATGTCTTTTTCCGGCCAAGCCCATTATATACTTTTTGCGGGCATCTTCAATGTTAAAAGACCTCTACAAAAAAACATACGCATAGAGGGTGTTAGTATATGTAATTTAAAAACAATATTTTCGTCAAAATAAAGCAAATAACAACAACCATATATGATACCTTTATCTCGGTCCAAATTCTTTCTTTAGCATCCAACTCTCCTTTTTTCCAGCTAGGAGTGGTGATCGGAATGTGCATACGAACAAGCGTACCGATGTAGCTTGTCAGCTTTGCAGAATTAGGCCCAATTAGTTGGTCATCATTATTCCAATCTACATTATACATAATACCTCTATCTCTATCACGAATGATTCCCCGCATGATAGTTATGTCTCGTGTGATGTCCTTATCTGAAGTGTCTTGTGGAACATTATCTTGTGGAACATCTCCTTGTGGAACATTTTCTGAATTATCTTGGTTACTAGCCATTTGACCTGTAATAAAGAAAAATTAGATTAAATTAAATGAGATGTATAAAATTCCATAAAGCAAAAAAATGAAATGACGTATATTTAAATTTTACTGGATGATATAGGCTATATATATTATACTATAATGAAAAAAATGAAATGATATAGGCTATATATATTATACTATAATGAAAAAAATGAAATGATATAGGCTATATATATTATACTATAATGAAAAAAATGAAATGGCATATATATACATTTTATTGAATAACATTGTCTATAATTATATATACTATTACCTTTTTCACTAACATCTCTTTCTTTTCTTGGTAGGAATATGTTCTACTCGTCTCTTAACAACACGGACGGTTGGATTGATCCAAATACCCTTATTATGATCATTTCTAATGCATGATTCATTCTCATTTTGATCATTTCTGGTAAAAGATTCAATGTCAACACCAATATCGCCTTGGTCTCCAATCTTTTCATCAATTACTTTGTTAGAGAAAAGCACTATAGACCATTTCGTACTTGTCGGATCAGTGACATAGAACACTTGTTTAGCTTGAGAGGCTAGAATGAAAGGCTCATCTTTGTACCCCGCCCTGTTAAGATCCACTTGCAAAAATCCTGACTTATCCATCCGTATACCATTATTATTTTCAACCCACTTGCAACCGAATATAGGAATCTGAAATTTCTCGTAATCAAAGACCCAAATGCGCTCGATAACCCCAAAATACGACAAATTTGCAAATTTCGGGTTTAAGTCCTTCACACTAGATATGTGCATTGCTTCAGCTACCAAGGTGACACCACTATTTTGCACAGTACTTTTATCATCTTGTTCTTTGGTATAAAATGTGTATCCATTAATTGCGTATGCGCTATAAGAAAACGCAACCAAACTTGGACCATATGCTAAACATCTCAACCTTTCTGTCACTGAGGCGGGATCTGAACGATACTTTGAATAAATATGTTCCTTAAACCATGGTATGAAACTTCGATTGTTCTCTCGTACAATCCAATTCTCATTTCTATTCGAATTTAAACCTCGAAGAACACCCTTGTGTATTTCAACATACGGCTCAACCTCAATCTCATTGTGCAGAACATACAAATGCACTTAATCCCGTTCGACCCTTGATATTGTCACAACTTTATTTCCAATTAGCTTCTTACCTTCTTTTTTTTCAACAACATGAGATTTGGGGAGTCCAATTGATTGAACATTTGACAAATATTCAGTACAAAACTCAACCGCTTCTTCAACAATGTATCTTTCGGCAATACAACCCTCTGGTCGACTCCGATTTTTCACATACCCTTTTAATATTTTCATATAACGTTCAGCAGGGTACATCCATCTCATATAAGCTGGTCCGCACAATTGTGTCTCTTTCACAAGATGAACGACAAGATGAACCATTATGTCAAAAAACGAGGGAGGAAAATACATTTCAAGCTCACACAAAGTAACAACTATTTCTTTTTGCAATGTTGGCAAGATCTCAGGATCGATCACCTTACTGCAAATTGACTTGAAGAAAAAACACAATTTAGTTATTGCGCTTCTTACCTTTTCTGGCAGAATAGAACGTATACCTATCGGTAGAAAATGTTCCATTATAACATGGCAATCATGCGTCTTTAAACTCTTTAACTTAAGGTCTTTCATAGACACAAGTATTCTAATATCTGATGAGTAGCCTTCTGGAACTTTAACTTCACTCAGAAACTTACACAATATTTTTTTCTCCTTTCTAGATAGAGTGTAAACAGCAAGTGATAGGTATGTCCGTCTTCCTTTCTTCACGGGTCCCAGTTCGGTTCTTATTCCCATGTCTACCATGTCCTCCCTTGATTTAAGGCCATCCTTAGACTTCCCTTTTATATTGAGTAACGTACCAATAACACTGTCAAATACATTTTTTTCAATATGCATCACATCAAGAAAATGTCTTACGTACAAAGATTTCCAATATGGCAATTAAAAAAAATCGACCTCTTCTTCCACCCACCTGTGACAACTTTATGTGCAAAAGGCTTGCCAAACTGAATATTCACATCTTTCACCTTTTCAAAAATTTGATCACCTATCAAACCAGGCAGAGCTCTACGTTGTTCGGTATCTCCGTTGAACGCTTTTCTCCATCCACGATACTGATGTTTAGAAGTTAAGAATCTACGATGACCAAGAAAGACATTCTTCTGACAAAGTTTCAATCGCATGGTATCGGTTCCGTCTTCACAAACAGGACACGCTTTTTCACCTTTAATGCTATACCCGGATAGATTGTCGTATGCTGGAAAATCGTTAATTGTTCCAAACAACATCGCCCTCAAGTTGAAACTTTATTTCCTATAACCATCATAAACCTCCACACCGTTCTCCCACAAAATCTTCAAATCTTCGATTAATGGTTCCAAGTATACGTCTATGTCATTTCCTGGTTGTTTAGGCCCATAAATTAACATAGACAGCATCATGTACTTACGCTTCATACATAGCCATGGAGGTAGGTTATAAATCATAAGAATCACAGGCCATGTGCTATGCGAGATACTTTGAATACCGTGTGGGTTCATTCCATCAGTAGACAATGCCAAGCGAAGGTTTCTTGCTTCTTTTCCAAATTCAGGATAATCATTATCAATTTTCATCCACTGTGGAGAATCTGCCGGATGTCGAAATTTTCCATCAATAATTCTTTCATCTGAATGCCAAGTCAAGTGTCTTGAATCGGTTTCACTATGATACATCCGTCTAAATCTCGGGATTATAGGAAAATACCATAAGACTTTTGTCGGAGACAACTTTTTCTTATATCGAGGGGCACCGCATTTAGGACACTCATTTAACGATGCATACTCGTTTCGAAACAAAACGCAATCTTTTGGACACGCATGTATCTTATCATAGCTCATGCCAATGGAGTACAACATCTTTTTGGCCTCATACGTTCGATTGGGAAGAACATTATCCTCTGGTAGCATATCTTTCATAAGGGCTAATAACTCTGTGAAACTTTTATCCGACCATCCATTGCCGGCTTTTAAGTTGTACAACTTTAACACCGCAGACAATCTTGTGAATTTTGTACAACCATTATATAACGGTTTCTCTGCATCGCTTACCAACCTCTCGAACATTTTGGGACAATCGTTAAGATCTTCTTCAAGCGCTTCTGCAATTTCTTCGACTCGATCATAATCGTATGTATCTGTGCAATCATCATTTGAAACATAGGTCCTTGCATACCCCGATTCAACATTCCCGTTACTTTTCTCACCATGCATATTCCAACATGTATAACTCCTATCAATTCCATACCGAATTAAATGCGATGCCAACTGAACTGCGTCAACCCGGTTCCCATAACAGCAATACAAACAGGGACATGTCATACGACTGGGGTCTTTGGCGTGCGCAACAGCAAACTTAACAAACTCGGAAACACCATTCTCGTAGTCTTTCGACAATCGATTGGAATACATCCATGTCTTATCCATATCAACTAATTAGTGCACAAAACAGTAGTATACTGCGTTTCTGTCAAAACGCAAAGTATACACGGAATGAATCCGTATCAAGAAAATGCAACATACGAAAGACAATTTAAGACAAATTCATCACAATATATACCAGTAATTTGAGGAAGAAAGTTACCTCTCAGATGTTTCGAACTCTAAGAAACGCGGAGAATGAGCGTCGTACGTCGAACTAGGCCGGGAAACGCTGCAAATTCATAGAATGTTATTCAATATTTCGGATCGATTATCGAAAGATATATACTATTTTAACATAAAGGTTCACAATAAATGTCACATATATATTTTCAATGTTTGGGAAAGCTATGACAATAATACAACACAAATATTAGAAATAGTGAATTCACAAAGTCAACATAAACCCACAAATATAATCCAAAACACAAACCATTTCAATGTTACCACCAAAATTATGTAGCATGCACCCGGAGAAATAAAACATACATCAACCCACAAATAAGAAACATATAAACAAAAAATAAGTAGAAAAAGGATAGTGTTAGATTTGTAAATACATAATTAAAAGATATTTGAAAAAAGGGAAATATACATAATTCTATATACATAATTCTATAAATACAAAGCATTACAAAAAAGGGAAATAACAATTATAACTAAAAGATATTTGAAAAGATGCCATGTAAGGGACTTTTATATCCATTTTCATATGTTTTTTTACCTTACAATCTCCGGAGGCATTTGATGACCAAACTAAAAAATGAATGTAATTCAAACTTACGGGAACAACTTTGTAACTTAAGTACATTCAAAGACTACAAGTGTCATTTGATGACCAAACTAAAAAAGTTGAAGGTAAAACTAATATGAACTGTGAAGGGTGTAGGGCCAAAGTCAAGAAAGTACTTAAAATTTAACTCATATTTTTAGTTTCTCTAATTATCATCTTTAAGAAGTTATAGAACCATTGTGTATCATCTTCAAAAGTTAGCCAAATTGGGTAAACATGCAAGAATATATAATGAATGACACGGGTGCGTTTAAAAATCGGTATATGGAATCAAGACAGGCCACATAACATCTTTGGAGTGTCATCAACTACAAACAATCCAGAGTAACCAATATTAAACATACTGTAGCACAACAAGTAAAATGTGCGTAAGTTTCTTCCTGTATCATAACGTTGGTGTTTTCCAACAAGAATCCAAACATATACTAACAGCATTATCTATCCCTAGAAATACTCAGATAATGGAAGAAGAAATCGGAACAGGCCAGAACATGCATAACTAAACGGTTAAATAACGGAACAGATAATGGAAGAAGAAGAAACTTACCAAGATGCACAAGAACGCAGTGAACGGCGGCGACGACTAAAGAAGAGGGAAGAACGACGGCGACGAAGGAAGACGAAGCAGCAGTGAACGAACGCAGCAATGGGATTCTGGAAACGCAACAATGGGATGAACACGAACAGGAACAGGAATGGAATGCAAGGAAGACGAACAATAACGGCGACAAACAAACGAACAGGAACAGGAACGGCGGCAGGAATGAGAGAAACGAACGGTAACAGGAAGAAGAAATGAAGAAGACGAAGAAATGAACAAGTGAGGGCAAATTTCGTATTTAGGGATATTTAATTTAATTATAAAACAACCTACGAAAGCGCTTTTAAAAGCGCTTTCTAAGACCCATATATGAGAGCGTTTCTGAGGTAAAAAGCGCTTTCGTATGTCCCCCATATAAGAGCGCTTTAGAAAGCGCTTTCGTAGGTCCCCCTTTCAGAGCGCTTTTCAAAAGCGCTTTTATAGGGCCACCTATAAGAGCGCTTTTCAAAAGCGCTTTCGTAGGTTAGATATTTCAAATACCTATGAAAGCGCTTTCTGAAAAGCGCTTTCGTAGGAAACCCTATAAAAGTGCTTTTTTTAAGCGAATTTTTTTTAAAGGCTACGAAAGCGCTTTCTCTTAAAAGCGCTTTCGTAGATGCGCTGCCAAAAATTGTTTTTTTCGTAGTGTTTGTTATGTCAATTTGTGTTTTTCGAAATCTTGTCGTGTTTAGCTTGAGGAGTTTTGTTCGTTGTAAATATTATAAATTTTGTACATTCAAATTTTGTAGGAGTATTATTTTTCTAATTATTTTGTTGTTGTTTGGACTCAAGTTTTGGTCCGGTAACTTGTAGAATATTGAGCTGATTTTTCAAGTTTGATCGTTTCGACTTGTGAATGCATGGTAATGATTTTGTTAAAGTTTTGTACACGTTCGAGGTATGTGTTTATCGCTTTCTATACTTTGGAATATTCATGATACTTATACTTTTTACAATTTTTATGCCATTCATTATTTTGTATACTTGTTCATTTATGAATCACTTTAGTTCCCACCCTTTTTTTGAGGTAGCTTTCCATTGTTCACATATACTGGAGGCCACAATTCTTGTTTTAACTGGATTTTATTATGCTTAATCTTTTGTTTTGTGTTTATTGTATGAATGCAATAAAAGGATCAATTCATTTTTGTTTCATTTTAAGCATAACTACCTAACCAAATAGTTGATTAGTTGTTTAGTTGTTTTCTTGAACCCTCGACCATTATTTTGGTTTGAATTTTTACCTTGTCTTAGAAAGTTGGGAGTATTCACTAAGATGTTGGTTGAATTCAAGTTGGGGATAAAAATGATAGTGTATTTATTGGTTGATTGCTATGAGGTTGAAAAGAAAAAGAAAAGAAAGAAAAAAATGGGGAAAATAAATGATAGAAAAGGAAGAAAAAAATAGAAAAGCCTTGAAAAAGGAAAAAAAAGAGTATGAAATAATGTTGTATTAATAAGTGATGTGTGTTTGGTGTAACACTTATGATGAAGAAGAATTGTGATTGGAATTATTTTGTTTGCAACTTTGTGAAAGTAATTACTCCCTTAGGTTTAAGCAAGTTTTTGTTTCGATTAGCTTTAGGACTTATCACTTGTTTGTTTACCCGGCCACATTACAAGAAAATTATGGAAAGACTTACTCGAAATCTCACTTATACGGTTCAGTATTGAAAGACACGATTTTTTCCGAAGAATTCCCCACAGTTTTTTCTGAAGACTTCCCTTGGATCGATGCATAATATTATTCAAAATAGATACAAATTTTTTAAATTTAGAACTCCTCCTTAGTATCGCAAATAGGTCTGAAAGAGTATCTAAAAATATGAAATTTATATATTTGTGTCCTGTCCAGGTAAGGAACAACGGTATTATATACGGGCGTAATCGCTTCAATTTGGAGAGAGTTGAAAAAATACTCTTTCTTTTTCTTTTTCTTTGAAAGTTTCTATACATATTCCCTTTTTCAAGGAATTTTTTTAGAGGGTTTTTCCTCTTTTCATATGGTAAATTTTTTTCAGAATATAGAGTGTCAAGCAAACCCAAACTCATGTTTGAATCAAAATCAAGATACTGATACAACCTTGAAAATACCATGAGATTCTTGCTTTTATATTTTCAATATAAATTTTTGGATGAATGCATAATTTAGTCTATTGTTTACAAGATTGTTGGATGACTGAAAATACCCCATTTTTGTGTATTTTTCATCTACCGATGATTGTGTTTGCTAGGTGTGATTTATTTGTGAACTAGTATTGTTTTACAATGTTTGGCATAATTTTTGTATTTATCATTTGTTTCGTGTTTATGTTATAATCGTAGTTTAGTGGTAAGTGTTTACTTTATGTGTATTGGTTTTTCTTTTGAACCATTGCATTTGTTTTCTGTTTTCAAAACCAGTTGATTTGCGATTCTTTGATTATCATTCTTTGTTTCTTTGGGTTATTTGACTTTGTTTGAGAACAAACAATGATTCAAGTTGGGGATAGTTTTATAAGTGCAAAAGTGTAGTTATTTTGTATATACTTTTTGTTGCACTTATCGATTCTTTATTGTTATTATCTGTTGAATAAACCCGCTTTTTATTGTAAATATGTTTAGTTGCATTTTGAGTACATATTGTATCAATTGATTAGTTTTGTATATGTTTTGTAGGTATTTGAGCATGGTTGGAGCAATAAGGAATAAAACCTCCAAAATTCATTTTTGGATCAATAAAGAAATAAGGCCAAGATTGGAGGCCAGGTGAAGTTATGTAGTGGAAGGAACAGAAGTTGCTGAACTGTCATGCATCGCCAGACGAAATTCCTGTCATCGGGCGACGGTGGGCGAGAAGACCAATTTTGATGTTTCCTCTGCCTTGCTTCGCGTCTAGGTTGCCAGACAAAAATAAAGAGATTCGCCGGGAGAAGCAATATGTCTCCAAGCGGCGTTAGATATTTTTTTAGTTAAGGACGTGGCGCAGTCTGGGCCAAGTATATATAAGTCATCGCTGGACGATGTGTTTGTGTTGTTGGGCGATGCGAGCAGAAAAAAATTTCCTTATATTTTCCTTTTCATTTCATTTGGAGAGTGATGGTTTTGGGGGATATTCTTATTCTCCCAACTCCACCATCCTCATTTTTGTAGTGGATTATCTTAGATAACAACACGAGGGCTTTGCTTATGGATAATTGGAGATGGATTTCTCATTGACCGACGCTGAAAAACCGAAAGATTTGTGGTTTATCTCTTCTCCTCTCTATGTATTTCTCTTTTGTTGGGTATTGTATGTATATTTACTTTGAACTTATGTATATTTTTCACCCATGGCGTTATATAAAGCTTTCTTTACAAATATTTGTTGATTGTTGTCCTGAAATTTTGCTCTGTGCTAGAGACTTGAGTTGTTATAGACATATACTGCTTAGATTCTTATCTAGGATATAGATATAGATTTAAAGCTGACATCTACTTGGGAATCAAAGCTTAATGCCTCTGTGTGGTTGTGTTATGCTGAGAGATCTTCAGTGCGATTACATAGTTGTCTTTTGTGTTGTTGAGGAGGTAGAAAGATCATTTCCTTGGTGATACAATCAGTGTCTCGATTTGAGTTAGAAATGACTTAGGTTGTGAGTGATACGTAGTGATATTGATGAGTATTATTAGGTTGAATGTAACTGGTCGATAGATTTAAGTCTATGATGAGTAGATTATATGCAGACTTGATAAGTTCTTCCTTACTTTTTTTATTTTATTTACATTTATTTTTTGTTGATACTTTTCTTTTCAACCCATTTATCCCAAAAATCATTAATGAATGATTTGTCGAACAACAATTTAATAACTGATCTCTGTGGATACGATATGATATAACCTATATCACCCAATAAAATAATACTTTACTTTTTTCTTGCCGCTATACCGTAATAACACTCACTCTAATAATTATTTGGCAATTTAGCTTCAGAGGGCATACACATTACTCTCTCAATTAGTGTTCGATTTATCCTCTCTTCTAAACCATTCAATTGAGGAGTTTTAGGATGAGTCTTTTCATGTTCAATACCATGTTGCTTGCAATAGGAATCAAATGGTCCACAATACTCACCATCATTATCAGAACAAACATATTTCAGCTTCTCGCCTATTTGCCTCTCTACTGAAGCATGGAATTAATCGAACTTCTCCAACACTTGGTCTTTTGTCTTCAAGGCATATACCCATAGTTTCCTTGAACAATCATCAATATAGATAACAAAATAAAGTGCACCACTAAAAGATTTTACCTTTAATAGGCCACAAACATCATAATGTACTAATTGAAGCAACTTTGACATCCTTGAGGGAGGATGTTTCTTGAAAGATACTCTAGTCTGTTTACCAGCCATGCAATGAGAAAACTTCTCCAGATATGCATTATTTAAACCAGAAAGAACATCCTTTTTGGCTAAAACATTTAGCTCTTTTTCACTAATATGACTAAGGCTTCGGTGCCATAAAATGTTTCCATGTCGATAACATTCACACTATCCCTAGCAACCAAAGATTTTGTCTAATACAATTTAGAAATGTTTTCCCCTCTAGACACAACCAAGTTACCTTTATTGTGTTTCCACTTTCCATAATCAAAGTGATTGTCATAACCACAATCATCAAGCATATGCACAAAGATCAAATTAAAGCGAATATTCAGAGCATATTTGACACCTCTAAGCAACAATTGCATTCCCATGTTGGTTTGCAAGAAAACATCACCAACACCAATTACCTTAGAATCACCATCATTACTCATCTTTAACACTCCAAAGTCACCAGAAGTATAAGATGTAAATAAATTCTTCCTTGGTGTAACATGCAATGTAGCACCACTGTCAACTATCCACATGCTATCGTCTGATACGAGATTAATAGACTCATGATCATGTAGAATAACCAAATTATTACAAGTAGCAGTAGTAACACCATCATTATCATGATCTTCATGATCTCTTTGTTTAGACTTACCTTTCTTGCCTTTGTTATCCCTTTTCCACTGATAATAATACTTTTATACGTGTCCTGCTTTGTGACAATAATTACACTTCAGATTCTTGTATCGTGGCTTGGACTTGTTTCTACTATTCTATCTACCACCCTTCGGTTCCTTTTTATCACTTCTCCCATATTTTCAGTGATA
This sequence comes from Vicia faba, assembly GCA_948472305.1. Taxonomy (NCBI): domain Eukaryota; kingdom Viridiplantae; phylum Streptophyta; class Magnoliopsida; order Fabales; family Fabaceae; genus Vicia; species Vicia faba. The sequence goes on along the minus strand of OX451738.1, from coordinate 563,195,743 downwards.
AGTACCATGGATTGAGATTAAGAATCTTGTGTCTTCCTTCTCATCTCGTCATTAAGAATATCATATTTAGCCGTTTCTAAAGAAACAACACCTCTAGGAGAATAACTTGTAATAGAAACCCGAAACATCTCCCAAGACTCTGGTAAACATAGCAATAGGAGTAATTATTTCACCCTAAATCTCTCCTCTAAATTTTTTAGTCGCATTATTATATCATATTTTGTTATTTAGTCACAATCTTCAATAAACATCTTCATTCATCGCATTTTGCATGTCGTATTTAAGTTGACCAAAAGTATGTTTAAGTCGACATTTGCATCATTTTATAGTTTAAAAATACCTATTATTTCACTTCATGTATTTGTATCTTATTACCCGCTTCCCGTATTGCTCCAAGTTGTTTTTATGTCAATAATATTGATATTTTGGTTCTGCAAACATACTGTTAAAAGAAATTCGACATTCTGCAGAAAATTAACAAGAAAATATTTCAAGTTTTCACCTTTAATTGACTATTTTTATGAATCTAAGTTTTGCGCAGATCGTGACAATATGCTCACTTTATTTTTTCGGTACATTTTGAAGTCTCGTTTATAGTCGTAAGCGTTTTGCAGTCGGGTATTTTTATTCTCATTTTATTTTGATTTTGACCTATTGAGTATTTTTTTATTAATCTTTGTGATCTGTAGTTTATTTTAATGTATTCATTTTATTTTTTCAGTTAATTAAGTGTCCATATTTTTTATCATTTTTTATTATTTTAGATCCTTTTATTTTTATTCTGAAAAATTAAAAGAAAAATATTTTAAATTGTACTTATTTTTATAGTTTTAGATTTTCATGTCATTTTTATCAATAGGGACTTTTTGGCCATTTAGAAAATTAGCTAAAACCTAAGTGTGTTGTTATAAAAGGATGATGTTGAGATGAGAATAGGGGCGGATTGGAAAATTGAGGCATCATATTGAAATAGAAGAACCCACAAAGCCATTTTTTCCAATTGAACTTGTTATCTTCTTTGTGAACATATTGTTTTCCCCCTTCAATTCTTCTTCAATCCAACTCCTCACAAACCCAGTTAACATACTATCCTGCTCACATTACCACCCATCTGTTGGAAATCCACCAAAATCTATGACGAATTTCTACCAATCTTGATGAACAAGATTGATATCAACATACAATGACAATGAAAAATAAGAAAGAAAAGAAGAAAGAAAGAAGGCAATTATTTTCTACAGAGTTTCTCTTTGCCCAACTTTGGAAAACTTTTTTCACTTGCAAGTGCAAATTCTGTGAATATAACTTAATTGACTTGATTACAAAAAATAGGGTTACTCCCTATTTATAGATTTAGATTAACTTGCTCCCTAAGATAAAACCCAAAACTATAAAAGCCCAAAATCAAATCTATTTATTTTAGATCTAAACTAAATCTATCTAAATTAAAAACCAAATTTAATCTGTGTGCAACCTACTTCAATACACAAACTCTTCGACTAGGCAATGGTTCACTTCGAGCAACCTGCTTCGACAACCTCTCCCTTCGGCACACATATTTTCAAAACTATGAATTACAATTTAACACACAACTTAATTCATTGTGTCTAAATTATATATATTCATCACAACTCTGACTCTTCTGAATATTTCGACCTGCACTCCCTTCGTCATGATATCTTTAATCTGATTCTCAGTTCTGCAATGTTCCAAGTTTATCTTCCGGTCTTCTACATGCTCTCGAAGATAATGGAACCTCATTTCGATGTGCTTTCTTTGACCATGAGCTATCGGGTTCTTCGCCAGATTGATAGCTGACATGCTGTCGATCTTCATGGTAATTACCCCATGATCTTTTCTTGTGATTTCTTTGACCAAGTTCACCATCCATGTAGCTTTACATGCACAAAGAGAAGCAGTTATGCAATCTGCTTGATGATAATTCCACTACTGGTTCCTTTCTCAAACTCCAAGCAACGGGTGTACCACCTAGCATAAACACATATCCTGATGTGGATTTCCGATCCTCGGCATCACTCACTATGCCAAACAAGCACATAGACAACTGTTTTTTTGGCCATAGACAGCGCTTATAAGCACTGCCTATTCCCGCGTTGCTGTAACCATAGGCAGCACTTTTAGTCTATGTGAAAGTGCTTCTTAATCCCCCCTTTTAGACAATGCTTTATTGAATAAGCGCTTTCTAAAGGCCCCTATAGGCAGCGCTTTTAACAATGTAAGCGCTTTCTATAGTGTGCCTATATCAGCGCTTTTACTTTAAACAGCGCTTCCTCAAGCGCTGTCTAAAGTGAAAGCATTGCTACAGGAACACTATAGAAAAAGCGTTGTCTAATGTATTTTATTTTATTTTTTATATTTTAGGCAGCGCTTTATTTGGAAGCGCTATCTAAAGTCCCATTTTAGGCAGCGCTTTTGACAAGCGCTTTCTATTCCCCATAATAGGAAGCGCTTTTTGATTTAAAGCGTTGTCTAATGTTCACAAATTTTTAATATGTCCAGCTTATATTTTAAGCGCCCTGTACACATAATCACTTAAAATTTAAGCATTGTCTTTCAAATTTGCATCAAAATTTATAAATTTGAAGCTTCAATCCAATAAATATGCACCAAATTTACATATTTATATATACAACTTTAATATAACAATTTATATATACATAAATACAACTTAAAGAATTCAATAATTTATATAAACATAAATTTAAATATTTACATATATAGCTTTATAAACAAATAAATATGCACCAAATGTACATATTCTTATCTTCTAGAGCTGCTATATTCTCTATTATCTTCTCTACAAACAACAACAATGAAGATACCTTTGAGATATGTGCCAACTCGAAGTATATGTACTACACCAAATCGAATCTGTGTATCCCACTAACTTGCATTCTTTTCCTTTATCAAATGGTCAAGAGTTCCTTTGAGATATCTCAATATCCTCTTTATCGCTGCTAGATGTGATACCTTTAGCTTCTTCATGAATCTACTTACCATACCTACACTATATGCTAAGTCAAGCCTTGTATGACAAAGTTATCTTAATGACCCAATAAGTCTTCTATATTGGGTTGGGTCGACATCATCTTCATTTTCATTTTTCGACAGTTGCAACCTTGGTTCAGCAGGTGTCGAAGTCGAGTTACATTCTTCCATCTCAAATCTCTTGAGAATTTCCCGTGCATATCTTCTTTGATGCATCATCAAACATCTACTACTCTTGTAGAATTCTATGCCAAAGAAATATAAAATGTCACCCAGATCCGACATTTCAAATTCCTTGTTGAGATCACCTTTGAAGTCTTCAATCTCCTTCTTTCAGCTACCTGTTATTAATAAGTCATCAACATAGAGACATAGTATAAGCAATTTACTATTGATTCTTCTTACATGTACTCCTTGTTTATTTTTGCAATTCATAAAATCCTTCTCCCTTAGGAAACTATGAATCTTCTTATTCCAAGCTCTTGGAGCTTGTTTCAATCCATACATGGCTTTATGCAGCCTGTACACCTTTCTCTATTCGCCATGTTTCACAAACCCAACTGGTTGTTTAACATAAACTTCTTTGTCTAAGGGTCCATTCAGAAATGCACACTTCACGTCCATCTGACATATGTGCCAACTATTTATTTCTGCTAGACCAACAACCAACCTAATTGTTTCGATCCTAGCAACAGGTGCAAAAACTTCCTCGAAGTATATTCCTTCTTTCGAGAGAAATCCTTTCACCACGATACTCGCTTTGTGCTGAGTTACTTCCCCTTTGGGATTCGTCTTCACTTTGTATACCCACTTGACATTAATTTCCTTCTTTCCTTGAGGCGATTCGACAAGCGACTAAGTGTTGTTGTCTTCGATGGGTTTCACTTTTTCATTCATTTCTTTCACCCACTTCGAATCCTTCAATGCTTCAGCTGCATTGACTGGTTCGACATCTGCATAGAAAGAATAATGTACGAGCTCACCTTCATTATCAACCACATCATCTGGTGTAATCACACATTCTTGTAACCTTGAAGGCATGCGTCTTATTCTTTGAGGTCTGCTTGTACTTGGTTGATCTTTAAATGCTGGTTCCTCTTGTCGAACTTCTCTTTTGACTTGATTTTCTGGTTCTTCAAGTAGGATTCCCACTGAATCTTTCTTGACATTTTTAGTCTAATCCCATTATTTAAGCTCATCTATGATCTCGTTTCTGCTGATCACAATCGGCTTGTTCCCTGGGTGGAATAACTTGTAACCTCCTATCAAATGCTATCCAACTAGAATCATTTGACTCAACTTGTCGTCAAGTTTTCTTCTCAACTGATCTGGCACATGTCTATGTGCAATAGATCCAAATACCTTCATATGAATCATTCTAGGCTTCACACAAGACCAACATTCTTCTGGAGTTATTCCTTCTAGCTTCTTCGTAGGACATCTGTTCAAAATATATGTTACAGTCGACACAACTTTACCCCAAAACACTTTGAAGGTCTGAAAAACACAAGAAATGAGGGGTTTGAGCTGAGTTTTAAATAAAAAAATTCCTTTTAAAATCCCCTTTAAATCGTAACAAGTTGCTTCACTTAGTGATAATAGTGATAAGATGCAAGAAGGAAAGAACAAATTATGTTTATACTAGTTCACTTGAAAACTATCAAGCTAGTCTAATCCACCCGCCAAGGTGATTTCTCCTTTCTCAACAAGGACTTAATCCAATAATCAAAGACATTATTAAAATTCACAAGTTAACTACAAGTTACCAATGTTACAACCTATAAGACACACTAATCTTAGACTTCTCAAGGATTCTGACCAACTGGTCCCTTAAGGAAAAATCAAACAATTGTTTAAACAAAGTTTGTTTACAAAAGATATGCTTCTACACAAGAAAATAAGTAAAAAGATTTTCAATAATATAGACTGAAGAAATAAGGAAGCGTATGATCAGTCTTTTTAGAATGTGAATTAGCAGCCTTCACTCATACTCTTCAATCCCTTTTATAGCCAACAAAATAATATAACCGTTGAAGGGTATTTCTGGAACTTCCAAAAAGTTGGCAGCTTGAATAATTATGTGGGAGACAAGATCATACACAACTTTCGTCCTTCATGGTAGTGGAATAGAATGATTTATTTGTACCATGTACTTTTTGCACCATGCAATATTATCCTCTTTTTCTTCTAACGTCATAGGCTTCGAAGCATACGTTGAAAGAATGAAAATAACACTTGAGTCTTCAGAACTTCAAGTCTTCAGAACCGCGTCTTCAGAATCTTCAGTATTTGGTCTTTAGAATCCTTTGTAGAACCTTGGGTCACCAGAACTTCATCTATCAAAATCTTCAGCACTTGGTCTTGAGAATCCTTTGTCTTCATAAACATAAGTCTTCAACATATGGACTTCAGTTAGAACTTATGTCTTTAGATCTTCAGAAATTGGTTTCTTGGACATGTATCAGAGTCACTACTTTATAGCCTTCTAAAGCTTTTCCTACTGTTCATCAGAACTTGTGTAGCCTAGAAGCGGAACTTATTCTCTTCTAATATCTTGGCAGGGCCTTTCATCAGAAGCAGAACCTGTTTGTTGAATACTCAAAATGACAAACATTTGAGTACCAAAATTTTCCAGACAAACATACTCTTTGTTATCATCAAAACTCAGAGATAGAATTACAGAATCAAATCTTGTTCTAACAATCTCCCCCTTTTTGATGATGACAAAACTATGTATTTTGAAGACACGGTTTTGTAGATAATCAAAATAAGTAAAAATAAGAAGGTTAAGAAACACTTATCCTTTTTATGAAAACCCCCTTGAGTCAAAGACCTGATGAAGATCAAATATCCTGGTTCTAAACCATTTTAGTAAAACTCTCCCTGGTTCCAATAGATTAGATATTAAGATCTTGAGAGTCTTGATACCAATAATGTCAATTGAGATCTTAAAGCTTTATCGTCATAAAGACATATTCCAGATTCTCAATTTAGAGCCTGATTGTTAACATCATGATTACGATCTTGACTTTAATCAGAGTTCATGATTCTTGAAAAAGAAAGCAGTTCTAACAGAAACAGAAGTTTAACTGGGTTAGAATGTAAGGATCTCTTTTCAGAGATATTTTCCAGAATTTTATTATCATAATTAAAATTACTTTCAGTTATTTACTCACCTTTTTTGTCATAATCAAAAAGGTAAAATAACAAGTAAAATAAGAAGTGATAAACCAAAGTAAACTTCATTAAGTTTAAAAGATAAGTCAGAAAAGATAAGAGCCAAAACATAAGAAGCAAGTAATTCTAAGGTTCATAAACAAAAGGGAAAATAAAATTCTAAGAGCCTAGGGTCCATATGCAGAAGGTGTTAGAGCAGATATCTTGTCAAGAAACAGCTTAAGCATACTCTGAACATTCTCGTTGACGACCTTTTGTTGAGTGATACTCTATGAAAATCTGTTATTCTTCTCTGATTTCACCAATTGTAGTTTCCAGACGTGCAATGGTAGAATCAGAAGAAGATACCTCTACAACATCTTGTCTTGCTTTAACAACTATTTCTGCTTCTTTAGTCAATCTGGCTTCTTCAGCTTTTCTGGCTTCTTCTGCCTCTTGAGCTTTAAGCCTAGTTTCCTCTACCTTATTTAACGCTCTAGCTTCTACTTCTCTTTGTTTTGCAGCAAGCAGTTTAAAGAATCTGACTCTTTTTATTACTTCTGCCCTTTCTGTAACCATCTGAACATCCCAAACTCTAGATGCTTTAGAAAAGGTATTCATACGATCAAACTCAGAAGACATCCACTTCTGAAATAGATTCTAGGAAATATTCAGATCCTGAGGCTTAGTAGAAGTACTTGCATCTACACTAAGCTTCACAACCTTTTTCTTAGCCTTGATTCTAAACATGTTAATGCATTCATCCAAGGTTTTTGGAGCAAGTTTTTCATAGACAACTAAGGTTAGGTCAGGTTCAGGATGGTTTGGTTCAGAAGTTTGTTGAGGAAGATTTTGTGGTGTGGGTTGTGGTTGAGAATATTGTTGATCAACAATATCAATAATTTCGGAAAATCTAAATTGTTCGGTGTGAATTTCAATGGCTTCAAGGGTATCAAAAACTGTCCTTTCAAACATTTTTTTATCAGAAGGAGAGTATGGATCAGGATGGATAATAGGTAAGTCATTGAGAGTAGATTCTTTTTTGAAAAACACAAAATGAAGGTTGTTATCAAAACTTGAAAAATGAGTAGTTTCTGTGAGTGATTGAGATGAGGTTATTGGAGTTGTGAAAATTTGGATGGGTTCTGAAGGGATAGTTGTAATGAGAGATGGAATAGGATTGTGAGCATAAATAATTGGAATTTGATCAATTATGGTGATGGTAGGGTCAGATGTAGATATCATGGTAGTTGGTGGTGAAACAGTCACAGTTAAAAGAATTACAGTTGAAACGATATTAAAAACATGTGAGATATTGATTGTAGGAACATAAATAGTGATTTTGATATTCTAATATGAGATAAAACAAAACTCGTTCTAATGGTTGGGGAAAATCTATATTTAACCTAATTTAATATTAACAAACAAACTTCAAGGTTGAAACAAGATCACATGGAACAGTAAATTTTGGTTTAACTTATTGAAAAAGGTACATTTTCTATGGTCCTATGGTTTCTTATTTGACTAGATCACTGATGTGATTGGTGTTCGTTGTGTTTTTTTATTCAATGATGCATATTTGTTGGGGCCTTCCACACACCTCTGAGTTCTATTTGTTTTTCATTTTTAAAGGAACACTTTGCTGTTACGGAATAACTTTGTGCGCTTTTTAAACTAGACAAATATATACCTAGCAGAATTTGATTTTAGCTAATTAAGTATTGGAAGTTGTTAGTTCTTTTACTATATTAATAATCTAATAAGCTAGATTTGAACTATGGTCTTTCTAACTTTTACTAACTTACAAATTCTAGAACAAAAATATATGATAAATATATAAATAAATCTTTCCAAATTTGGAGCATATAAAACTAAACTAAAGATGAGGTTTTATTATGATATGATATGAAAATTTGACAGCTAAATATGATATGAGAGCATATAACTAATCACCTAATAGAAGATACTAGCAAATGCCCTAAATTATCCTTTAAGTGTTAAAAATATTTACACTATAATATGGATTATTCAAGAATTAGTTAATGGATCAATTATTTTCATTTAAATCAACTAGAATGTACGAACAAAATAGCCATCAACCTAACATTCAAGTGTTTGTTTTCGAGAGAAGACAAATTTTCTCTCTCTCTCTCTCTCACTATAAAAAGTCGTTCTAACATAGGACGTAAAATGCGATTTACCTCGGCAACTCAGACAAGATTAATAAATTTGTCATGAAAAGTCTTCACTTAACACCTAAATATTTTAAAAACCTTTGTTAAACTTGAAAATGTTATGAGTTCGATTCTTAAGAATTACATATATTTTATTTTCTACATTTTGCTGCACGCTTCATATAGCTATCAAATTTGTTTATATTCTAAGGTAATAAGGAATTTATCTCAGTTTTAGATTAAAATCGAGGAGTTTAATATGAAATTTTTTGGTTATATTTATCAATTTTATTGGCCTCCTATATCATTTTTTTACCTGTATCATTTTCACTAGCCTATATCATATCATTATAATAAATCTATTAGTCTGCCAGTATTATTTTTTACACAAAAACTACAAAATATGTAACAGAATATCATATATCATTTCAAACCAAATGTGTAAATTAACATTGTTATCATCAAGACAAAATAAGAAAACTTGTGTTCATATACAAAATAATAAGCAACCAACATAAACTATTGTTCTTTGAACTTGATAATGAGATAAAAAGACACTGACCCAACGTGATCGGATGTCATCAATTTCCTCTATTGAGTATGATTTTTGGTGGCTAAGCTCCTACAATTAGAACAAAATTTAAACTATGATTAACTAAAAAGAACAAAATTAATTGAAGAAGTATACATAACATGGATTAAACTAATACCTTATTCTTCATCCATCCTTGTGTGATATCATCGGAGACAATATGGAGCATATGTCTCATAACATAATATCCACAAGAATGGTTGTCAGTTTGTTTTCGCCACTACAAATATAACACAATTATTAATATCACAGTAATACACACAATTAATATAATGTCAAATAGCACAATTACTATAATTACTCTTGAGTAATAAAAGTTTGGCTTTTTATCCATAAGATTTCTTCTTCGCGCATTATATTCGTCCATCGCTCTACACACGTAGGTTAAAATTAAACATGAATAAAAACTATTCAATTCTAAATTTAAATTTGAGTATAAGAAATAACACAACTTACTCACTCAAAGCGTTGATCACAACTTCGTGTCGAGTGCACCGAACAAAACACAAATATATTATTTTTCTGGGGACATATGACAAGTAGTTGCCAATGTCAGCTTCATAAACATTCAGAATAATTAATAATATGGATAAAATTGATTTATAAATGAAAACTCAAATTAATATATACTTACTCGCCGTAAATCTGGGCCACATAACAATTTTTTATGCTCCCTCTCCCCGTCAACTTATCTTGTAAGTAAATTTTGACTTCGTTACCTGGAGAATCGCAAGTAAGAGCAACCTTCGTGGCATCTAAGATACAATACTTATTTAAAAGATTCGTTTTTAAACAGAATTCATAGATATACCTGCAAGATCAAATCTTTATATTAAAGTACAATAATGTATGTATATAAATAGAAATTAACATAAAATTATATATACGATGACCAAATTTGCAATATAGACTCGTCTAGTTCCTCATCTCCGTTCAAAAATTCATGTAACAAAGTCTTGTTAAGAAACACTGACTGTTGTGGATCATTACTTAATTTAATACGCATAGTAATGAATTCAATACTCGGCATCATCATCTTCTGTCTCCGAAGGCTATCTTAATTGGTGGTGAGAGTTCAACACCGTCCTAATTGGCAGAAAAACCATGTGTCGCATTGGTACCATCCATAATTTTCTCAACTACATTCTCTCAAATTTTCATCTGATTTAAATTTGCGTGGCTGAGTATATCCAACTAACTCAATTTATCTAGAACAAAAATGTAAAAGTTGGAGCCTAAGAGATGAACGTCTCACAACTAGTTAGAATACGAAAGCATATAATTAATTATATAAAATTGTTATAGGGAAACTCAATAGCTTAAGCTTAATTAAAAACCTGATTATGTTAATTAAACAACATAGTATACATGTTGTTCACATTAAAAAAGTGTCTGGATATGATGAACAGAGAAACACATATTCAAGTCGGTTATATGTTTGCTTTTAAAATAAATAAAAAGTGAAGGGAGGGTTAGGTCTTACTCCAACATTGTATTAGATATATGAAAAGCAAAAAAGAAAATAAAAAGGATGGAGACATGCACCTTATTCATGGAAACAAATATATTTATGAAAATAGAAAAATGCAAGTGTTAGTTTATCTTAGAGAAAGTTTAATTTAACACTAACAGTAGTGATGAGAATAGTGTCCTACCACACCTCTTTTTGAATATAGAAATCTGCATTCGCAATTTGAATGTACAATTGTTATCTTCGCAATAGATATGAGTGATCTTGAAACTTAAACATCTAATGAGGTGCAACTCGTTCTTATAAAGTTCATCTCCGTTGGAATTGTATCCATTCTACTACACAATTACTATTTTTCTCCAAAGGTAAACTTAGAATACATGCAAAACAATAATTTAGGAAAGGATCACTTGGAAAGTACTAAGATTAAAAATTATCTGATTAAAATTAACAAGGTCTTTTTCGAATCTTTTATTTTTTCTCGGTAATTCCGTTTAATTTCTGCAATTAACTTGGCGTGCAAGCCTCTTCTTCAATTACAACCCTTAATGTTTTAGCCAAATTCGTAATAGATTACAATTTAATCGACCGTTAATATCTGATATCACCAATCAATTAATACTCTATGTCTAGATCTATTAGGTGTCAAACAATATAATTAGGCCAATAAAGTTATGGTTAATAGTCATTCTCAACTTATGATTAAATAAAATAATCGTCAATGTAAGAAAGTATTAAGAACAAATTATATTGAATAATATTAGTCATACAATTGTTAGATCCGTACAAATAAAACTGCATGGCTCGAGATACTCGTAATAAATTCATTTCTAGATGTTTAATCTAACAAAATTTATTTATTTTTTTAATAAGCAAGAAATATATTAAAATGAGAACTATGTGTTTTCAAATTGGTTATAGAAGGAATTCGCCAAAATCAAGAGAAGCGAAATTACACATCAATTGAAGTTACAAAAGGAAGAAAACCTGATTCTTATAAAAATCGTAAAAATAATAATTGGAGTGAGTAATATAATCAATAAAAGATCACTGTCAAATCAATGCCTTAATCTTCCAAACCGTATCATAGACGTTCCACTCGTCTTCCCTAAAAATAACTTCATTCTGAAGCAATCAAATGTTCCAGCATATAGCCAACCACATTGATCCTTCCTTACCTTTCTTCATCTTGTTTTCTTTACATTAAAAGAACCAAGCCATAAAACTACCTTTCATTCCTTCTCCTCGACCATTCGCAAAACCAATCCACTCCGTCATATGCCTCCAAATTATCCTAGCCACACAACAATTGAGAAGAAGATGATCCAAGGTTTCACGAAACATCTCGCACAAGGCACACAAATGAGAAGTAGTTGAAGAATTGATTCCTCTAAGCTCAAGTAAGTCCCCGATTGGAAGCTTTTTAATTAGGCATCTCCACCTGAAAGTCTTAATTTTGTTAAGAACCTCGGAGACCCGATTCAAAACCAACGCATTATCGAATTCATCGAGAGGGGCAAAAGGAATAAAATATGTCGTGTAACTGTTATACGAAGAACAAACCAAAAAATATTTGTTGTTATTCAATAACCAACCAACCCGGCCTGGTTACTGTCTAGACAAAACAACACCTGTCAAAAACAAGCACAACAATCGGACTTCCTCCGTCACTTCCCACTGAGCTGAAACCGGGACAGGGATACCGAAGTTAGACCACTCCCAAACCCCCATCATCCCTCTAATTTCCAAGATCAGCCTCGGCCATAATTTTCAATTCAGAAAGCGCATACAACCTAGGAAATTCCTCTTTCAAACAATTATCAGAATGTCAATTCAAGTGCAAAAAAGCAGTAGTATATCCCTTACCAATATCAAAACTGTAACCTTTGACAAACCTACCATTTCCTCCTTTCCCATCAATATCTAACAAATCCTCCCACCAAGATGATGAAGAAGAGCATATAGGTGTTTACAGTGATTTCTGGTAAACAACCGCTAGTCCTCCAAACTATCAAATAATCTTAATGACTGTTATTTAATCTCTCTGGTAACTTGCAGGATCGACTAGATTGATCCTAGGATGTATTGGTCATTTGGATAACTCTCATTATAGAACTGATATTCATGGTTGGTATTTAGAATGTTGTGTAGGTGTTTAACTTACTTCGATTACTCTATTAAAGATCTAATAACATGATCAAGTAAATGCGCGCGAAACTAAATTGCATGAATAAAGTTCAATTGTAAAGACATATAAAACTGCAGAAAAGACAAGTAAATGACTTCGAAATATAAGAGCATGTAATGTAAAAGCGTTTCTGGAATGTAAAAGATTCGAAATATGAAGAAAGCGTTTTAATGCAAGAAATCAGTAAAATGACTTTAAATGAAAAGGTATTCGAATGATAAAAGCATGAAGATAAAGGCATGAAATATATAAAAGTTTCTGAAATGTAAAGGATTTGAAATGGAAAGAAAACATTTGAATGTAAGACATCAGTAAAAAGACTTCGAATGAAAATATTTTAATGCAAAGGCTTTTGAATGATATTGACATGAAGATAGAGGAAAATACTGGAAATGATAAAGAGTTTTATTAAATCATAAACACTTGGTGTTATCGTACGTACATTGCTCGTGCATTCGTTTCCCTAGCCATGTGGTATTTTGAATGTTTACTGAGTTTTTTGTACAATAGATATGACACACGAAATCCTAATGCTAAGACTTCTATTTATACTACTTCGACCATAACGGTCTTGCTATAAGATTCTGCCACGTTCAGAACATGCAAAGCAATGCCTCTCTCTAGCTTCCACGCGTCTTCGAATGCTCCAGCGCATATATTTTAAATTTCGAACATCCCGCTTGCATTTGAATTTCAAATGTTTTGGCACTTCTTCGCTTCGAACGCATTTCTTGGACACAACCTTGTTACCACTTCGAGACTTCTTTTGAAGATATCCTCATAACTGTCACTCGAAGCTCCAAGCTTTGATATGCCCATTCGAAGTACTGCTTCTACCATTTCGAAACATGACATCTTGCTTTATTCCAATCGAAACATCCAACTTGCTTTGCTTCGAACAATATCATCAAAATCTTCAGCCAACAAAATGCCCCTTTAAAATATGTATTTCGATTCCTTTGAGAAATACTTATTTTAAACATATACACAAGATTTTGATGCGACCTTCAAATCATCGTAACATTTATTGCATATGACTCCAGTCACGCCAATCATGACGCTTTTCAGATTCCTTAACCGCCTTGAACCATTTCACAGCATGGTGCAGTTACAAAACAATGATTATTATTTAATCACGCCTATTACCAATATTAACTTTACGCCACCTCCTTCTCAAACCAACCCACGACTACCACGTATCACAATCTTACTCAGTGGATGTTTAAACTTCCACACTATAAAAACCCATCAACTTAGTCTTTTTCTTTTCTTCCCACATTCTGAATCTTTTCTTCCTCTCTTCTTACCGAAACCCTAAACTTCCAACATTCTTCCAACAATGTCTTCTTCAACTTCATCTCAACTGAAAAAAGCTTCCAAAAAGAAAGGAAAGAACACAGGAACCATAATGGAAAGCAAGGTTGGCACCTACCAAGGTCAGTCTGTGCTTATTCCCCAGATGATCTCAAAAGAGAAGGAAATGCTTTATGCATCTCAGGTACTAATTCCTACTAACTCCGCTGGCAAGAGGTTAGCTTTAATGGGCCCTCTTACAGTCTTTGAAATCTTAAAAGACACCAGAAAAATTTTCCCTGTTTGTTATAATTTTAAACCTTTGTTTAATAAAATGGATACCCCTAAGACGGGGGAGTCTTCTGATTCGACCACCGTGGAAAATCCAATCATTCCCCCTAAGGACCCTTTTGTGTTTGATTATGTAAAGAGTAACTTCAAACCATTTCTATCTTGCCCCACCTCCGACACAGCTTATCACAACTGGTTTACTAAAGTAGAAGCTAAGAAATCCCAGCAATGGGAAGAATTAGGCATTTACAACTTGATTAAACTATCGAAACCAGGCTTTACCTATAGCCACCCATTATTATTCGCGTCCTTATATTTCTGGGACAGTACCTACAACACTTTCCATCTCCCTGGTGGAATGGTTACACCCACCTTTTTTGACATAGCAGCCATTACTGGGTTATCACCAATAGGAGAAACCTATATTCCTGACAATGAAGAGCATTCGAGTATTATTGACTTCGAAGTCAAGCTAGCTAGCTTTTCAAAGTTCATCAGCCACTATCACACTGAAGGTGACAGTGTGTCGGATGTGGAACACATTGCTTTCCTTACCTTATGGTTGTCAAGGTATGTCTTTTGCAGCAGATCCCTACAGGTAGCCAGTAGGTTTATTCCTCTAGCTAGAGATTTACATGAGAATCGGAGGGTGTGTTTAAGAAAACTGCTACTAGTTGATCTTTACAAGAGTCTAAGGTCAGTTGTTTCGAGTTTGAAATCTCACACCTCCAAAAACATCCTGCTAGCTGGCCCTTTCTGGTTACTCCAGTTATGGCTTAATGCCATGTTTGAACCTTCACTATCAACTGCCAACGCTATTGTTGAACAGGATCCAGAAATAGCGGACAAAATCATCGAAGGCATTAGGCTGCGAAGACTTACCCCAAACGATGATAAGGATGACTTCAAAGTTATCTTCTCCAAATACATAATGATCTTCTCCAAGAGACACAAATTTGAAGAGACCATGGCGCCCTTTGCCTCAAGGACTCATGGACCATCATGGTTCACCATGGCTCTCTCAGAGGCAATCAAAAGCAAAGAAATCCAAGATGTATGGAAAGCCTTTTTGCTTTCCAGACTAATCTCCTCACGAATTACTCCTGCTAAGAATCAAATCTTCCTTTTTGCTTATCAACCCAACTTCGTTTCGAGACAATTTGGCTTGTGCCAACTAATCCCTGAACCCCTATTCCAAACAGAAAGTGCCATCACCTCTGGGCGAACCTTCAAGGCAAGAGAAGCCAAACTACAACAGGAACAATACCAAGGCTTCGCCCACTTTGAACTAATATCTTTCGAACCTACACACCTCACAACAAAGGGTTTTCTGGAATGGTGGACAAAGTTCTATCAGTCTTATATGTTCGATACCCTCACTATTCAACAGAAACTAACGGATGCATTCGATGTGCAGGTACAATCCAAGAAAGGTATGTTCACTCATGCCAAAGAGATTAGGGCTTTTCAAAATTATTTCGAAACTACTTATGATCCCACACACTTGGAATCCATTGTGCATCAAGCGGCTGAGACCTTGAAGGAAAAATTTAAAGAAAAAGTTTCTAAGTTAAAACTTCCTTCAGGGTTGTCACCTGAGGATAGGTATAGGTTGGCATTCGAAATGCATGCACCTAAATTTCCTAGATTGCCTACCTTAGAACTGGCTATGGCTTGGTTTCCTCCATACCCTTGGTGGTTCACTTGCAAAGAAATGTTCAAATATCTTCAAAAGAAACCAAAGCCATCTGAGACTGTGACATGGGCTCGACATTGGCTCCACGATTTCCCAGGACATCTTCGCTATGACCTCTCTGCCATGTCGATTAAATCTGATCAAGGCGCAGGTGCGAATGCTTGGGAAAATCCCAAATGTTTCTCACTTTCTACATTTTTAACTTTTGCCTTAATTGTTTCGATTTTCAGCCATCAGGATAAAGACTGCTGCTTCAAAGTCGAAAGAGGGAAGCGCCTCTCAGGCATCTATCGAAACCATTGATAATGTACTCTATCCAAACCAACAACAACTGCTGCAACAACAACAACAACACCAGTAATAACTACTGCTCCAACTCCATAGGTAATCACTTAGCCTTGATGTTTCGAATACACTAATGTTTCATGATTTGTATCTAACTTATTGTTTAAATCTTTTCAGACTAACAAACTCCTGCCAACCACTCCAAAGAAAAGAAAAACAAACACTACTGAGAAGGATCCCAACGCTGGAGGGAATTCACCAGCTACTTCAAAGAAGAAGAAGAAGAAGGAAATTTCCAAAAGTGTTGTACCAACTAGTGTCTCTGGACTCGATTCCAGAGATGCTGCTCCCTCAACTAAATCCAAAAATCCACCTTCGACCTCCAACGTAATGTTGGAACGCATAGATAGCAACCTCTCTTCTGAGAACCCACAGGTAAATCGAACTCTAATTTTTTAACAAGATAATTATTCATTACCTTGGTGCATGCTCTCAACATTCTTTTGCCTCTGCAGGACATTTTGAACCCAGCTCTTACCACTTCGACTTCACCATCAAAAACTGCTGCTCCGATCAACTCTTCTCCTCAAGGGGATTCCAGCAACCTGGTGCAGAACAAAGGGTCCTCCAATATGGCGGTTCTGGCTGGGGCTTCAGAGCAGCAAGATGACCAGAGCAATTCTCCCCCTCTAAAAGAAACAAATGAAGCAACGCTTCATGAATCTGCAGACACTTTACAAAGAACTTCTCTTCAAAAGTCCCCTCTTGAAACCCTTCAAGAGGATCCAAAGGACATTCACGCTGAAGGAGAGAAAGTTGATTCTGATCAAGGAAACAAAGAATCTGCAGAGGAAGGTCTGAGGAAGAATATGCCAACGATGGTTCGACTGCTGGGACAGATTCAGATGCAAATAGAAGTGAAAACAAAGATATCGAAGTGGTGGATTTGGATGATAATGAAGAAGACAATGAGCATGAAACGAATGAAGGTGACGGTGACGCGACCAATAAACCCATGGAAGTCGAAATGGATGTGACTCCCTTGCGCGTGGAACTCCCTCAACCGTCTCTATCCCGAATGACTGAAGAGGAGCTTGCTCTCCTGAGACGAAATGACCCTATTGGGTACATGAAGGCGAAGCTAGCTCAAAGGGATATTCCACCTGCTAGGGCTGGAACAAGTTCGACTAGCCATCCGTTGCCCACAGATGATAGAATTGTACTTCTTAACAGGATTAGGAGAACAATTCTTGATGTGGATTTGTTCGAAGTGCTCAAACAGGATAGCACAGCTTGCTACACTATGAAGGAGATACTTACAAAAGTCAACCTTGCTACCTGCTCTTTGCCAGTTAGCACTATCTTGTTCGATCTTCAATCTCTGCTAGACAACGTGACTGGGTGCCTTCTCCAAGATGAATTTGCTGCCAGAAAGGTTCAAGAAAAACGAACTGCAATGGATGCTGCTTATGAGCATGCTTCGAAACTCTCTCAAGAAGCTGAGGATCAAGCCATGTATCTAAAGCAAGCAAAAATTGACTATGAAGCTCGAGCTGAGTCCATCCTTCTCTGGGAAAGGCAAATTCAGGAACTTCAACAGAAGGTTAAGGAGGCTCAAGAACAACAATTAGCCTACGAAACCAATACTGCTGGCAACCAATTCGAAGAGCTCCTCAACAAAGGGCTTGCAGAAATGGAAACCGCAGAACAACTCAAGGGAGAAGTGGCTACCTTAGAGGGAGCAAGACGTTTTACTCAACAAAGGCTTGAGTCTTTTCGAAGTACCTTTAACAGATTGAAGAATAATGTGTATTTTTAAATCTTAGTGTTGATTTGGTTGAAATTTGGTTTTTGTATGTAATATCTGAACAACGCCATTTTGGCAATCCCATATTACCATTTTGGCATTTTTATGATATTTTGATTACGTTGTTATTATTCGAATCTCCTGCAGGCATGGCTTATATTTCTTTAAATATTTCCCATTAACCTTTAGGATACGTTTATCATCCATCAACTCTTCGATTTCATATGCATTGTTTGAAAATACCTTTATTATTCGAAAAGATCCTTCCCAATGAGGTGACCATTTACCTAACGTTTTATTTTTCTTGTCCATGGGTGTTGTACCCCAAAATTTTCCCTCCCATATTCTTCAAGATTTGACAAGCATCACCTCCAATGGTTCCAAGTCTACTCAAGGGCTACACAGTCAATCATCCTCCTAAGGCAGGCAAAATTAGGGTTTTGGTTCTGGCAAAGAAGTTGAAGTTTCCAAGGGTCCAATCAAGTCCCACATGCCTACATACATTGTCAAGCACCTATATGTCAAGTTTCAAGGCTCACAAGGTCAAGTGGCACAGTCAAAAACCCTAATTGCTTCATAGTCAACTGCAGGGGCAAAATGGTCATTTGACAGTCAAAAGTCAAAAATTTTGGTCAACATCTTATTTTGAAGACACAAACCTCATTTGATCAATTCTTGATCATGATTCTCAAGGCATGGCTCAAAAAGTCTTAAGATGCAAAAGTTTCTATTTTTGACAGTTGAAAAAGTCAACTGCAAATTGACCAAGGCATAACTTCCACATGGTTTATCAGAAAAATTCCATCCAATGCTCATCTTGAAGGGGAAGACATTTCCTACAACTCATCTTCACACTCCAAGTCCAAGAAATGCTCTCACAAAAAGTTATCAATTTCAACATTATAGGTCATTTTCAAAAGTCAACAAAAAGGCACTTTAAGTCAAAGACCATAACTTGAGATTGGTAAATCAAAATGACATGGGATCAAAGGCATTGGTTAGAGGACTTCAAGACCTTTCCAAAATGTCCAAGAACATGATCAAAGCTTAAAAATTGAGCAAGATATGCATTGGAGAATTTGGGAAATTTTTGTGAAATGGCCAAAATCATTTATCCTTGAAATTTCATTTTTGACAAAAGGGGCCCACTTTTTCCACTTGAATCAGCTTGGCCATGCTTCCCACGTGTCCCACATTTTATTTCAAAATTTAAAATTAATTTTTTCATTTTTATTTGATTTTATTGGATTTAATTCATTTTAAATCTTTCAAAATCAAATGAAAATCAAAAAGATTAATTAAGGGACATATCTTGCTTTGATTAGCTTTGAACCACCATTATACACATCCCAAATTCGTGCAAAGGGCTAAAGCTAGCAAGAATTCAAATTTGGCTAAAAAATGGAAGGTGTTTTAATGGAGTTTATAGCAAAATCTTAAGCATGAATGCAAGGCATTATTGACCATAATTCTTATCAAAACTCATTACATAACACCTAGGCAAGACATCACAAACAAGAACACGACCTAAGAGCTCCAAAAACGGCCATACAAAATTGCAAAATTGTCACACAAACTTGAAATCTGAAAACCTAGTTGCAGTGCCTCTCAAGCCTCCATTCCAATCCAAATACATTCCTGATATCCCAAGGAAGCTCTAGCAATCAAAATCAAGCCCAAACGTGCAAAGAACCATTCACACGAAGCCATACGGTTTGTCATTTTTTCCAGAAATACATAACATGGTTCATGCATTTTTAATGATTTTTCTTGTTTGATTTGCACTAATGAGGACTCTCGGAAGCTATTGGTACCACCCAATTGAAATATAGGCGCCTGAACAAGAATTCACCATGGATTTTTCTTAGGGTTTCAGAGCTCCAATTTTGGGGTTTTACGCGTCTGGGAAAATTGGCCAACCAAAATAGTACCATTGGATTCAGGACATCCAGACGAAACTAACCCACCATTCGCGCCCTATTTATGTTTGCATATGAGCTATTCGTTATTTTTTGGCAGGTGTTGTTTTGGGGGGGTTTAAAACCCCCGCTATCTCATTTTGTTACAAGGACAAACGGAGACGAAAGCTAGCGTGGCTTGTTGTCATTGGATGGTTCATAATTCTGGCGCGTTTTTTTGGTTGTGTACCACTAATTCTTGTTTTGTTTTATATTATTTATTTTCCATTTTATATCCAAAACGCACAAATAACTCAACTGGTAGGCAGATGGCTTGGTAAACACTGGGACCTGGGTTCGAATCCCAGGTCCCCTCAAATTATTTCTATTATTTTGTTTCACATGTTTCCATGCAGTGCACATTCCAGGGCTCACCATACACCCAACGCCTTGGCTTGCCACGAGCCCTGAAGCCCCAATCCAAAGGCCAGAACCTGGAGTCCACCATGCACGTTAGTCAACTGAGGCACACGTGACCATAAAAAGTCAAACAAGGCCTGGATTGCAATGGGCCAAATTGCTTCAAAAACCCCCCTTTGTTTGTATTTTCTTTCTCTCATTTTTTTTCTCTTTTATTTATTTTAATTTAATTATTTTCTTTTAACTCACAAAATAATTTTTATAACACAAAAATACAAAAAAATCAGAAAAGTCAAAAATAAAATATATTTATTTATTATGTAATGCATTAATATTTTTGTAAATAAATTCCAATAATCAATTTAGTTTAATTTTAGGTTTAACTTTAATGTTTTCTTAAATAACTAAAACACATAAAAATTAGGTTTTTAGCATTTTACTCTTTTTCTCAATAATTAAATTTTTCTTCTTATTATTATTAACTATTAATTTATTTTGTAAATAAACTTGTCATTAAATAATTAGGTTAAATTAAGTCAAAATTTAAACATTTCTTAAATAATTAAAAACAATTTAGAGCTAGGGTTTTAGTTAATTTCTAATTTCAATTAATTCTCTTTATTTCCGTTAAATACAAAAAAAACATAAAAAATAATTTCCTTTCTTCGTTAAATAATTTAATTAATTTGTAATTTCAATTTAATTTCTTTAAAGGGTCCAACGCCCTCGCCTTCGATTATAATTTCTTTTCGCACGTTTATTTTTATTTCCTTTTTAAATATTATGTATTTGCCCCAAAGCTTTGTAATAGATAATTAGGACATTTACTTTCCGCACTTTTATTCAAAATCGGGTCTTTGTTTAATTTGGCGATGTATAGACCCACGCCTTGTAATAGCGTAGGATTTTTATTTTCCGCATTTTAATTTCCGCACCTTTAAACTGCTAACTATTGCATGAAAGAATGAATGGCCCAAATAAAATCAAAGCGTAGCTCACCCAATGCATGACAAGATAAAATATAACTGAAAATGACACACAATTCACACACCACTCCTAGGGTACGCCTCACTGTTGCCTTGCCCCTCGAAACGTGATCGTCGAGTATAGGACATTTTAGTAAGTCCTTATGTCCATGAACATGGCATAAGGGTAGCTTCTAAGGTGTCCTACTGTTGCTCTGGTGATCACACTGTTGCCTTGCCCCCTCGAAACGTGGTCGTCGAGTATAGGACGTCTTAGTGAGTCCTTATGTTCCATTGATCTAGTTGCCTCGAAACGGTTGCCTCGAAACAAGTTGCCTCGGAATAGTTGCCTCGAAACGGTTTCCTCGGAATAAAAAGATCAAAGGCATAAGGGTAACTTCTAAGGTATCTTACTATTGCTCGGTGACCACACTGTCCCTAACCCTCGAATTGACCTGAACACCTCCAACAGTGGTGCTACCTACCTCTCAATGGTGGGATGGCACTACCTTAAGGACATTTACACAGCCAAATTCCTTAGGGTAGGTAGATGACTCGTAGATACTTGCTCTAATTCAAAACAAATCAAAAACTTCTTTTCACACCGACACTTTTCAAAAAGCTTTCAAAAACAACTTTTCAAACACTCTTGAGGACTGATACAAGAGTCGAACTGAAATTTTAAACGAAACTTTTTTCAAACCCACTCACACTTGAAACGCAAACAAACATTTTGAAAACACAAATGAGCAAGTATCTAAGAGCCCATGGATAACCATGGATAGAAAGGGTGCTAACACCTTCCTTTCTATAAATCTACCTCCCGAACCGAGAGCTAATCTTAATAAGGAATTTTTCTGTGCTTTTGTCCTTTCCATATTGGAGAAAATAAAAGACGGTGGCGACTCTTGCTTCCGCGACATTTCGCGAACCAGCGTTAAACAGTCAGTTTCGGATCCACCGATCACAGAACTGGCGACTCTGCTGGGGACACTTTTAAAGTGAGGTGTACCTTAGGACTAAGATCACTGTGTTTTCAATTGCTTTGACTTGTTTGCTTTAAATTGTGGGACTGTCTTGGGAGTTCTATAGATCCTAACCCGGATTTGGGGATACCTTCTTAGAAAGTAGCAACAAGGCTGTGAGGGAACTGTGTGGGGTATACCGACATGGTTGAAGCAGTCTGCTACGTTGATGTGGCACCTTGGTGTGTACCGGTAACCCTTGAGTTCAGTCAAGGAGAGTACGGGGCCTCCGCGTGGTGTCGTGAAGCATCAACTGACCTTAGGAACCTTAATTGAACTATCTTGGCCTCTTTAGGGTAGTGAGATAACTGACTTTGGTGCAGTCCGAGGTTGGTTGATACTCGATACTACACTCAATTGAGGGTTGCTTTCCTGGAATATTTCGGTCGCCAGTTCAGTGGCTAAATCGAAACGATGAACAATGAAAGCAATCCAGTGATATTGGGACCCTTAGAACCCAGTTACTTCTGATAGGACAGGTTGATCCCACCAACTTCAAGAGGGTAATACCCAGACCCCATGCAGGCCTAAACTCTAAGGGCTTGTCTTGTGTGACTTGTGTGCCTTATCATGTTTGCCTTTGTAAATATTTTGTGATATGTTTAATCATAGCATCATGACATCATCCAGCATCATATGCATTGACTAACCATTTCAGGGATTCGAATCTTCATCTTTGTTCTTGTTTTGTAGGACATGGAAACTGTTCGCAGAAAGACAATTCAGATCAGCCTTGTAAGGATCCCTCCTCAGCTTAAGGAGCTTATATCCAGGATTCTCGAGAGCTCTTCCTTCAGTGAGAGACATGGAAGACTCGTCAGCTTGGTCAACACCAACATTGAGGAAGATATGATAAAGGTCCTGTTCCAGTTCTTTGACCCTCTGCATCACTGTTTCACTTTCCTGGATTATCAACTGGTGCCTACATTAGAAGAGTTCTCCCGGCTTCTGAAGATCCCTATCCTTGATCAGCTACCCTACAACGGTACGGAAAAGGAACCCAAACTTGAAGAGATTGCTAAGGCCTTACACCTACAACCATCTGACCTCAAGGGACATTGGGAAGCTAGAAGTGGTATCAAAGGGTTCTTAGCCAGGTTTCTGTTTGAAAAGGCCCAAGAACGTTGGAACTTCCTTGACCTACAAGCTTTTGAAGGAGTTGTGGCCCTCCTTGTCTATGGTTTGGTGTTGTTCCCTAACCCAGATCAGCTTATAGATATCAGTGCTGTCCAGATCTTCATGTCCAGGAATCCTATACCTACGTTGCTTGGGGACATCCTTCACTCATGTTACACTCGAACCATGAGAAAAAGAGGTGTTCTTATGTGCTGCACTCCTCTCCTGGGAAGGTGGTTTATTTCGCACCTTCCACAATCAGTTTTGAAGAACGAGCGGGGTTTGAGGTGGTCACAGCGATTGATGACCCTTACACATGCTGATATACATTGGTGTTCTCGGTCCAGAGAGGATGTCACTATCATTGATCGTTGTGGGGAGTACCCTAATGTTCCTTTACTTGGAATCAGAGGAGGTATTACTTACAACCCGTGCCTGGCTTGGAGACAGTTTGGTTATGCTCGGAGGGACGGCCCTCATGACATGTTAATTCCTGACATAGTTTTTGACTTCGACAATGATGCACAAGGACTTCGCCAGAGATTTATCAGAGCTTGGAGGATGCCCAGTAAAATAGACAGCAAGACACTGGGGCACATGAATTCTATCCCGTTGGAGCCTTATCTCAAGTGGGTACGTGTTGGCTCCTACATTCGACACCCTTGTTTTTATTAATATAAGCCATTAAAGCTGAAGGATGGTTTCGACCAGCTGGGTCTGTCGAAATGCCCATCAGAAGATGGCAATGTACTTAGAGAATTTCTTCTAAGTAGGAATCTTTTTGCCTTCGACGTCGAAGGTGCTTCTCGACGAAGGTGTTCGATTGTTCAGAGTGGAACGGTTTGAGATTCAAACGTTTGGAGGGAAAACGGTTCCCAGCGGTTACCAAGTGCAACGTGCCAAGATCTGGAGCGTCGAACGCTGTGAACGTGCCAAGTGGAGTCATCTCGAAGCAGCGTAACTGCCCGACGGTTACTTGGGATGTGTTAGTATAAATATTAGTAGTTCACGCAGTTTTTTGCATGTGTTCACAATTATATACAAGTCACTCATATAGATTCGAGTACCCAGCGTGAGAGAAAGAATTGTTGAGAATGTATGTGTGAAACACCACTTTATTAGTCAAAGTCATTTATTTTCCAGAAACTTTACTTGTTTTCTCCTTTACTTTTCCAGTCGAAGCCTTCATTTTAAGCCTTCCTTTTATTCTTCATGCAATTTACATAAAGCTTCTTTATTTTCTTGTCATTTAACCATTATCAAACTTAGTCAAAATCCCAAAATCAACCATGTCTTAGGATCAATCTGATCGATCCTGCGAGTCACCAAATAAGTAACCTTTTGGAAGATCAGCGGTTGTTTACCAATAACCACGGTAAACAAATTGGCACACCTGGTGGGACCTTGTGTTGATTTTGAAGTTTAACCTTTCTATACAGAATATCATCTTTTTCGAGAAGTATTGCATGTTATTGAGAAGTGGTAGAATATACACTAACAATACCAATACTGCCAGAAGAAGAGAAGCGATGGCGAATCCGCCAACCAATAACGAAATCCCACAAACAAATGTGGGAACAACGATTATCCCAACCGTAAGTGAAGCGATAACTGCTGGTTCAACACCAGCAGTAACGGTCACAACAACGGGGCCATTACCTCCGTTCACAGGCCCCAGAGTGCCTTTAGGAACTCCCCCACCAAGGGGAAATCCAGGAACAAGGCCTTATGTTCCCCCAGGATTTATGACAGGCGGTCAAAATCGAGAACCACTCTATGGCATGCCAACGTCTGAATTGGCTAGCCTAACGAACGCTGCGTCCACTTTTTCAGACCCTTTAGTGAGTGCCTCTTCGCCACTCCAAGGTTCTGGAGTAGGTATGGCGAACAGAAATAGGACCCAACTCTTAGGAGGAACGTCCCAAGTAGCACATGGCCTTACAAATGCCTCGACAGCAGTCTTGAGGCAACAAATGGACGAAAGCAACCATGATATGGTTCAAATGTTGGCACAAACTTTAAGTACAGTGTTGAATCCTCTAATACAAAACACCACCCAGTCGAATCAGCAGATGACAGCGCAAATGACGCGTCTGGCTGATTTCTTTGGGGTACCCCAACCTATTCGACAGCCCCAAAGGACGCAAATAAGGGGAAACCAAGGTATACTCTTAGAGGAAGAAACCACTATCAACCAAGTCCAGCAGCCTGTCGAAGAAAACCTTAGGGCACGATTGGAGCAGCCTGTCGAAGAACCTAGGGTTATAGCCCCAGAGGTAAGGTTAGTTAACAGAAACCAAAATGCTGAAGTGGTTCAGCATATCCAATACCAAAATATGGGTTTGGAAAATAATCTGGCAGCCATGATCGAAAGAATCATGACTCAAAATGGGATGAACATGGGCTTTCGTAGGCCCAACTTCACATCCCCACTGTCAGAATATGTGTTACAAACAGACTTACCTCCTAGATGTAAAGTCCCTAAGTTCACTAAATTCTCTGGGGACACGACAGAATCTACTGTCGAACATGTGGCGAGATACTTGATCGAAGCAGGAGATATTTCAAACAACGAAAACCTAAGGATTAAGTACTTCCCAAGTTCTTTAACAAAGAACGCATTTACGTGGTTTACAACTCTCCCCCCCAATTCGATCCATCATTGGACCCAATTGGAGAGATTGTTCCATGAGCAATTCTACATGGGACAAACCAAGATAAGCCTGAAAGAATTGGCCAGTGTAAAGAGACGTTTCACTGAACCTATAGACGAATATCTAAATAGGTTTAGGTTGCTCAAAGCAAGATGTTTTACACAAGTGCCAGAACATGAGTTAGTCGAAATAGCCGCAGGCGGTTTAGATTATTCCATTAGGAAGAAGTTAGACACTCAATACCTGAGAGACATGGCCCAATTGGCCGATAGAGTTCGACAGGTAGAACACCTCAAAGCTGAGAAAGCCAAGGCAACGAAAACTCATAAAAGAGAGAGGATAGCGTATGTCGAGATGGATGACAAAGACCCATAAACCTTCGACGAAACTATAACCATCGAAGAAGGCCAGGTCGATTTAGCGGAACTAAAACAAGGGCCACCATACTCTTGCAAACTGTTAGTCCCCTCAAGTGGGAAAAATCCCACGGGTCCAGAAAGGACCAACGATAGGTTCCCCAAAAAGACTTATAGTTTTGATATTACAAAATGTGATGAAATCTTTGACTTACTTGTAAAAGATGGCCAAATGATAGTACCCCCAGGGGTAAAAGTGCCTCCTCTTGATCAAAGAAAGAAGAGAGGCTTTTGTAAATATCATAATTTTCTGGGCCATAAAACGTCTCAATGTTTTCTTTTCAGGAATCTTGTGCAAGACGCTATGGAAGAAGGGAGGTTGAAGTTTGCTGACAAGACCCCCATGACTGTGGACTCTAACCCGTTGCAGGCTGAAGCCCATTATGCTGAACCTTCAGAGGTGAACGTGATCGAGGCATCCAAAAGACAGTCGAAGAGGCCAGGAATCACAATGGTCGAAGTCTCAAAGGACCATGTCAACATGCCAATCTTTGGCAGTTTTTCTGGGAATCTATCCAGAAAGACAATTGAAGCGGTCCAAAAGGCGGTCGAAAGCCCAAAGCTGGAGACAGTTGGAGCCCAAAAATCTGGAACAAAACCCAGTTCTCACTTGGCTGCAGTTCAAGGCCAGACAGAGGACTTGGAGATTCAGATGAAGCAGTTGACTCTTGCCACCAAGGATACCATGAATGTCAACATGGTCGAAGTCTCTGAACCAAAAGCATCAGAGGAGGCCATGAGGCAAGAACAAGCCAACAAAACTGCTTTCCCTCGGGAAAATGAAAATCTGGCAGATTTCCTGCAAAGATGCTAGAAAAAGAAGTCAGAAGTGATGTTGTGCCCTAGATGCAGTTCGATCTTCGACAAAAAGGCTGCTGAGCATATTCAAGGTGTGAGAGAAGCAAATAGAAAAAGGGAAAGTGTTGATACTCGACATGACCCCAGAAGAACCCCCAAAGGAGTTCAAATCAAGAAAAGAGGCCACTGACTTTCAGGCCTCCGAATAATGTGCCAGTAGATACATGGTACAAAACATCTGGTCGAAAGAGACCAAGCGAGGAAAGATGGCACTCCTTCGAAGTGCCAAGAGGTTCGTCTTTAACACATAAGAAAGAGCCTCAGGTTGCTACCCCTAAAGTGACACAGGTATCAAGCAACTACAAAGGGAAAAATCCCATGTCTCGATCTCAATGGAGGAGATACCAGAGGCGACGAAAAGCTGAGAGGGAAGCTTCTAATGAACCAAAGGCAGAATCCAGTTTAAATGTTCCTCAGAGAAAGCAAAGGAAACCTCTGGAAAGACAACCAGTAACCAATAGGCTAGTTTGGCCTAACCAGGGTGAAGTTGATAACGATGATGGTTCTGAGTCGGATGACACCTTAGATATCATGGTGAACATAGTCTCAGTTCTGCCCAGGGAGTTCAACCGCCAGGTGGAGGTCGAAACAAGCGATTGGGAAGTGGAGCAAGAAATGGCCAAGCATAGGCCAGTGTGCTATTTCGTCATGGATAATGGCGCTACTGAAGAGCAGAATGGGTTCTTCGAACCACCTATAGAGGCGATGAAAAATCACCTCAAGCCTTTATTTATAAGGGCTAAACTCGAAGAAACCACAGTAAATAAGATCTTGGTGGACTGTGGGGCAACCATCAACATCATCCCTCACTTTATGCTGAGAAAAATAGGCAAAAGTGATGAGAACATCAAGCCTCACAACATGGTCCTGTCGAATTATGAAGGCGGCATAGGGACCACTATGGGTGTGATCCAACTGGACATCAAGGTGGGATCTATCCTTCGACCAACTATGTTTATGGTCATATCGGCCAAACCTAACTATAATCTTTTGTTGGGCCGTGAATGGATTCATGGTGTTAGAGCTGTACCATCATCAATGCACCAGAGGTTGCTACTATGGCGTCCTGATGGAATGGTCGAAAACATAGAAGCGGACCAAAGCTATTACCTGGGCGAAGTAAATCACCTAGGGCTAGCAGACTTCGACAAGAACCTGGCTCACATTGGCCCATGCCCAACACCTGACTTCGACTTGGCGCCAGCGCCAAATACTTTTTGTTCCCTATACCTGCACCCTGAGCATGGTTTTCAATGGGACAGAGAAGACTTGTCCCACATTGACTTTAGTGGGTTAACTGATATCCAACCAACTGGTTGGGGAAGTGAATTCAGTGACAATGACTGAGTCACAATCATTACAGTGAATTTCGGCTTACGTAGCCAAAACAAAGATGATAACGGCTCTCGAAGCCGAAGTAAAATATATGGCCACACAGGCCAATGATCAACAGTTATCTTCTGCAGGTCCTGAAAAGGACTTCGATCCAGAACCTCCTGATATCATTCCAGAAGGGATGCAGGAACAAAGGCTCGACGCCATCTACGACGATGAGCCTTTGGGATTCGAAAAGGACCCCTTAGCAAATAACATCAAGATGCTAGCGCAGGATCCTTTAGAAGAAATCAACTTGGGTGAAGGGTTAGAGAAAAAGCCAACTTACATTAGCGCAAAAATTGACCCAGAACTCAGGTTGGAAGTAATCCAATTGTTAAAAGAGTTCAAGGACTGTTTTGCATGGGATTACGACGAGATGCCTGGTCTCGACAGAGGATTGGTGGAACTTCAGTTGCCAATCAAACCTGGGAAGAAGCCAATCAAGCAAAGTCCAAGACGCTTCACTCCAGAAATACTGTCGAAGATCAAAACGGAAGTCGAAAGACTGCTGAAGTGCAAATTCATACGCGTTACGAGGTATGTCGAATGGATTGCAAACATTGTGCCAGTGATTAAGAAAAATGGTACATTGAGGGTGTGCATAGATTTCAGAGATTTGAATGCTGCTACACCCAAAGATGAATATCCTATGCCTGTGGCGGAAATGCTAGTCGATTCTGCCGCTGGCTACGAGTACCTGAGTATGCTCGATGGTTATTTAGGATATAATCAAATATTCATTGCTGAAGAAGATGTGTCAAAAACAGCTTTTCGATGCCCTGGGGCTTTAGGCACTTACGAATGGGTAGTGATGCCTTTTGGCCTAAAGAACGCTGGGGCAACATATCAGCGAGCAATGAATTCTATCTTCCATGATTTTATTAACACTTTTATGCAAGTATATATTGATGACATTGTTATAAAATCTGTTTCCAGGAAGAACCATATAGACCACCTTCGACAATCATTCGAAAGAATGAGAGAACATGATCTGAAGATGAACCCTTTGAAGTGTGCATTCTGTGTGAAAGCTGGAGATTTCTTGGGCTTCGTCGTCCACAAGAAAGGAATCGAAATCAATCAGAACAAGACGAAGGCAATTCTGGAAGCGAAAGCGCCAGCGAACAAAAAGGAATTGCAATCTCTGTTAGGCAAGATAAATTTCTTAAGGAGATTCATATCTAACCTAAGTGGGAAAGCTCAAGCCTTTTCACCCTTACTTCGATTGAACAAAGAGGGATTCGAATGGGGGCAAGAGCAACAAGAAGCCTTCGACAAAATCAAATGGTACCTCACAAAGCCACCTATTTTGGTGCCTCCTTGTAGCAACAGGAGTATGAGATTGTACATAGCTGCATCCGACAAAACTTTGGGAAGCATGTTAGCCCAAGAAGATGAAAATGGAGTCGAAAGACCCATTTACTATCTTAGTAGAGTTTTGAACGATGCAAAAACTAGATATAGCGAAGTTGAAAAATTGTGTCTATGTCTGTATTTCTCTTGTACAAAGCTCAAACAATATATAAAACCAGTTGATGTGTATGTTTCATCTCATTTTGATGTTTTCAAGTACATGTTGTCGAAACCCATCTTGCACAGTCGAATTGGCAAGTGGGCACTAGCATTAACTGAATACTCCTTGACCTTTATGCCTCTTAAGGCAGTGAAAGGACAAGTGGTGGCAGACTTTATAGTCGACCACTCAATTCAAGTTGAGAGTATTAATTATGTGGAGATAGAGCCTTGGAAATTCTACTTCGATGGTTCCATCCATAAAGATGGAACAGGAGTAGGAGTCTTGATTATTTCTCCAGAAAAAATTCCAACAACATTCAAGTACAAGATATCAGGTTCTTGTTCGAACAATGAGGCTGATTATGAAGCTCTAATTACTGGCCTTGAGATATTGTTGGAATTGGGGGCAACTCGAGTCGAAATAATGGGAGACTCGGAGTTAGTCATTAAGCAAGTCATAAAAGAATATAAATGCATAAGAGAAAATCTCATTATGTACTTTGTGATAGCAAATCGTTTATTGAAAAAATTTGAAATGGTCAACATTCGACACATACCCAGATTGGAAAATCAAATAGCCAACGATTTGGCACAAATTGCATCTGGGTACAAAATTTCAAAAACGAGATTACAAAGAGCAATCGAAGTTCGAGAAAAGATAAAAGCAACTTGTCTGTCACCAACAGACTTGGAATCGACAAGACTAGGGTATGCTGATCAAAGTAACTTCGAAATTTCATTCATAGACAATTTGTCAGAGCAAGATTGGAGGAAACCCATTGTGGATTATCTTCAAAATCTAGTAGCTTCGACAGAACGAAAAACAAAATATAGGGCGTTGAGTTACATACTCATGGGTAATGAGTTATTTAAAAAGACGCCTGAAGGGGTATTGCTAAAGTGCTTAAGTGAAACTGAAGCATACATAGCCCTTTCGACTACGCACGCTGGAGCATGTGGGGCTCACCAAGTAGGCCATAAGATGAAATGGTTGTTGTTTCGACAAGGACTATACTGGCCCACCATGTTGAAAGATTGTATCGAGTTCGCCAAGGGTTGTCAAGAATGTCAAGTCCATACAGGCATCCAGCATGTACCAGCAAGCGAACTTCACTCGATAGTGAAACCTTAGCCCTTTAGAAGATGGGCGTTGGATCTTATTGGAGAGATTCGACCAGCATCATCAAAGAGCCAGAAGTATATATTGGTAGGCATTGATTATTTTACTAAGTGGATCGAAGCTATTCCTTTAGTCAATGTAGACCAAGAAAATGTCATTGAATTTATTCAAAAGAACATTATCTTTAGATATGGAATCCCTGAAACTATAACTACTGATCAAGGATCAGTTTTCACCGGTCGAAAGATGCAGGAATTCGCTCAGGAAATAGGCTTTAAACTCCTAACATCGACGCCTTATTATGCACAGGCAAACGGTCAAGTCGAAGCAGCGAACAAAATAGTGATTGGCTTGATAAAAAAGCATGTTGGGAAGAAGCCAAAAAATTGGCATAAGACGTTAGACCAGATCTTGTGGGCCTGTCGAACGTCCCCAAAAGAAGCCATAGGTACAACACCATATAGGCTAACTTTTGGTCATGACGCAGTGTTGCCAGCGGAAATTTGTCTTCAATCTGCAAGGGTTCAGAGACACCATGATATCCCCTCTGAAGTTTATTGGGATATGATGTTAGACGAACTAATAGATTTAGACGAAGAAAGACTGCGCGCTCTCGACCTACTAAGGCTTCAGAAGAAAAGAGTAGAAGACTCTTACAATAAAAAAGTGAAACCTAAGGCATTCTCGCCTGGAGAATTAGTTTGGAAGGTGATTCTTCCCATGGATCGAAGGGATCGAAGCATGGGAAAATGGTCACCCAAATGGGAAGGACCATTCAGAATTATCCAAACCTTTTCTGGTGGAGCTTATGAAGTCGAAGAGTTAGGTGAAGATAAAAGACTCTTGAGAGTAAATGGAAAATATTTGAAAAAGTATAAACCTATACTCCAAGAGATCAAAATAAATAGCAAGTAATGACTAAATTAACCATAAATAAGCCAAAATGGAAAATTTTATAAATTAGCCAAAATGGCAATATTGTCAAATACATATTACAATATATGGTTAAAGGGCTGAGTCAATCAGAAGGGGATAGAATCTTTGAGTCGAAGGTACTTCGCCTGCTGCAACTCCAGTCTTTTGTTGCACAAGGCATTCTCCTGGGCAAGCTTGGCAATTTGGTCATCGAAGGCTTGGGCTTTCTCAGCAAACTCTAGGCCTTGTGTGATTTCAGCTTGACTCTCGGTGTCTGAAACAGTCGAGAGAAGCTCCTCCTTGCGCTTAGTATTGGCATTCATCTTGGCCTCTAGCTCTTCGATTTGCGCCTTTATGGAAGCATTGTCTCGATCTATGGCATCAATTTCTTCTTGCTTAGATGCCTTTTGCTTCGACAACTCTGCAATTCGAGAAGTCGTCTCTGCTACAGCAGTCCAGGCAGAAGAACTTTTGCCATATAACGCTTCGAGCTAGCTGTTGAAGCCCCTCTGTCGCTGATAGTCTGCTGAGACTTGATCAATAATGGAGTATAACTCCATGATAAAGCTCGAAACCTCCGGAGTCACAGCGAGCAAGTCAACTGCATTCAAAACAGCTCCCAAACACGACAGAGCAGTAGGGTCCCCCTCCAAAGCTTTCATCAAATCTTTCTTGAAGAACTGAGCTTTGACCTTCATCAAAGCCTCATCGAGAGGAGAAGTCTCAGTGGACTTCCCCGATTGAGTAGAAGCCTCCTGACTAATATCAGATGAACTTCCCTTGCTCTCGATAATGGCATTCAGATAGCCAACGGGATCAGTTTGCTTCAAGAGTGCTAAGTCTTCTTTGGACCTATGCTTTGTTGAGGTGGTAACCTTTGCAGCAGCGTTGTTTTGGGGTTGAAGCTGTTGAGCAGCGTTTGCATCGACATGACTATCTTCGACTTGAACTTCAGCAGTGCCAGCGTCAGCGTGATCCCCTTCATCATGTTGTTCCTCCGACAGATCGACCACTTGAATCTCCTTTGGCCGTTGTTCTTCTGTTTCAGCATTGGCTTCATCTGTTTTAGCATTGGCTTCATCGTTCGCCAATTCCTTCTCTTGTGGCCTACTGAGTTCAGCAGAATCTAGTGTTTCAGAAGTCTTTGGCGCTGAGCTTTCAGTGGTTTCCTGGAAAAAGAAGAAGAAGAATCTTCTAGGTTAGAAAGAGACACAATCGAACGTGAGCATCGACATCTGAGTTAAAAAAGGTCAAAGAAATTACCTGCAGAGGAACTTCAGCCCCTGGGCTGGAATTGTCGCTTTCGACGGGTTTATTGAGCAAAACATTTAGTTCCTCCTCCGTTGGCTCTTCAATAATTACTGGAGGTGGCCTGGGTTTTCTCCCAGCAACCTTTATTCTGATTGTGGGTCGAGTCTCAGGAGAAGGAACATCTTTCTTCAGTTTTCGCCTCTTTAGAGGAGCGGGGGGAGAGTCGTCTTCTTCGTCACTCCCAGATTCAACCGTCAGTGCAGGTCGTTTCTTGGGTGAAGGTGCCTGAAAACCAATTGGAGTTCGATTTAGAAGCTACATCGAAAGTCAGAGTGTTAAAACCAGAAGAAAATAATAAAAGTCTGGTTACCAGTGCTGAAGGTTTTTTCGAAGGACCTTCCCCCTGATGGCTTGTTGTAGTTTTCGCCGATGCTATAGTTTTCGCCGGTGGTGGAGGTTTTGTCAAGGGACCTCCTCCCTGATGGCCTTCTGCAGCTTTCTTGGCTGCAGGCTTTCGAACAACTGAAAGAAGACAAGTTATAATTAACAGGCTACCAGTCGAAATGGAAAGACAAAATAATTTGGAGAGTGAACTTACATTTCTTTATTTTGTCCAGGACTAGAACGAAAGACTTCTGAAGTTCGTCCACAAAGTCTTTCTCGTCGAAGAACTCTTCAGCGTAGTAACTCTTCCACCAGTCTTCGAAGGATGGTGAACAGAGAAAGTTAAGTTGATAGTCGAACAGTGAAAGGACTGTTCGACCAGCATACCTGCCGATATGCTTAGTGGCAGCATCTTCAGTATAGTCGTTGCAAAAATATAACATGGATTTCTCCCTGGGAAAAATAGGAGAAGGAAGTGTTTGAATGATACCAAACTGTCGAGAGACTAAGTTTGGTTGATACGCGATCAAGCTCAAGTGAGTCTTGGAGCTTTTAAAGCGCAGGGGCATTATTCTAGGTGTGAGAAATGCTTCCCACATTATTGTGTGTTCTTCGACCTGAGGGTCACCTGACGACTTAGGATGGGGCCTCGTGAACCATTCTGGACCAACCTTTCGTCGAGCGAAGGGAGCCATGGTTGAAGCAAATTCTTTTCTTCTTGCAAACATCAAGACGAAGTTTGCAAAAGTCTGTTGAAGCTCCAGCCCATCTTCAGTCGGGGTCAGTAGAGCTAATCTGGTGCCTTCGATGCGCCTATTTGCTATCTCCGGAGCTTGCTCATTTATTTGAGTCTTCTGAGGTAAGAAAGACTCGAAAGTGGCATTGAGCCACAGCTGAAGTAGCCAAAAAGGTCCTGCAAGCAGCAGACTGGCTCTATTCTCGATGATCTCCAACAGAGTCGCTCCGCTGCTAATCGACTCGTACAGATTCGCCAAGATTAATTCTGCCAAACAAATATTTTGGCCATGGTGGAGTTGGGTGGCGAGGGTGACCATCTTCTTTGTCACCTGTAAAGACTTTGTGCAGAAAACAAAGCGTGACAACCATAGGGCTAGAAACGCGATATGCTCTACATCCGACACAGTGGTTGTCGACCTATCATGGTAATGGTTGATATAGGTGGTGTAGGTGGGTTTCGTAGCTGAGAATCCAATCTGATCCTCCGACATTTCCTCTGGGTCGAAATAATCCCCAGTGGGTCGAAGGCCAGTGATGGCAGCCACGTCGAAAAGCGTGGGTGTTAGCATTCCACAAGGAAGGTGGAAAGTGAAATGAGTGTAATCCCAGAAAAGCAAGGAGGCTATCAGCATCTCAGGGGAGTAGTTGAGACCCGTCTTCGACAGCATAACTAGGTCGTATATCCCCAGATCCTTCCAGATCGAAGCCTGGCTTTTTTTCCATTTTTTCTAGCCAAGCACTATAGTCAGGAGTGAGGCTAGGGCTAGACCTGAAAGCCCTAACACCCCTATTGAAGAAGCGAAGATCTATCTTCTCCTTAGCGGGATCTTCGTTGTCCTCTGCATCTTTTTTAGAGCACCCAACAGGTTTGAGCTTTTCAAGCACTGGAAAGAAGCTTTTGATCTTCATGGCTTCATCGATGCATGGGGTTAGCGGGCCAGACATGGCGAAGATTTGGTTGGAGTATCCAACCGGAATCATTAGTTGGTGTGAATAAGCTTCACGTTCAGCAGTTTCTAGGGGTTCAGGAACCCTTCGTTGGCCTGTAGGGGTAACAATGGGGACAGTTGAGAAGATCTTGGGTTTAGCATTTCTGGAAGGGATGTTAGAACTAGGAGTGGTAGAGGAACCTGAGGCCATTGTTTATGTTAAGGTTGAAGATGAAGTGAAGAACAAGGTGTTTGCAAGTTTGCAGAGATTTTGTGTTCAACAAGGAAGTTTGAAGGCAGGATAGCGTGAAAAAGTCCCACAATGGGTACTTGGCGCTATTTATAGTGGTTGGGAAATCCCCAAATTCGAGGCCATTTAATGTTGCAGAAGGTAGTGGGACACGTGGCGTCCCCCTGTTGACATAGCCGTTCTGCAGAAATGAAAGGGTGCAGCGTGCGCCCTCGTTTTTGGGAAATTGTCATGATGACAATTTGTGAAAAGACATTGGGCACGCTGCACACCGTACTGAGGTGACGTATTAGGTACAGATGAAATGATGGATTTTTCTTGGGATTGTCAGTGGTTGGTAGAAGACAAAAAGTGCACAGTTTAATTTGTGGCTAAGAATGAAAAGACAGGTGTCGAATGGAATCTCAAAGAATGCCTTTCTCTTTTCAGAGTCGAAATAAGGCATTCTTGGGGGGCAATTTGTTGGCTCCTAAATTCGACACCCTTGTTTTTATTAATATCAGCCATTAAAGCTGAAGGATGGTTTCGACCAGCTGGGTCTGTCGAAATGCCCATCAGAAGATGGCAATGTACTTAGAGAATTTCTTCTAAGTAGGAATCTTGTTGCCTTCGACGTCGAAGGTGCTTCTCGACGAAGGTGTTCGATTGTTCAGAGTGGAACGGTTTGAGATTCAAACGTTTGGAGGGAAAACGGTTCCCAGCGGTTACCAAGTGCAACGTGCCAAGATCTGGAGCGTCGAACGCTGTGAACGTGCCAAGTGGAGTCATCTCGAAGCAGCGTAACTGCCCGACGGTTACTTGGGATGTGTTAGTATAAATATTAGTAGTTCACGCAGTTTTTCGCGTGTGTTCACAATTATATACAAGTCACTCATATAGATTCGAGTACCCAGCGTGAGAGAAAGAATTGTTGAGAATGTATGTGTGAAACACCACTTTATTAATCAAAGTCATTTATTTTCCAGAAACTTTACTTGTTTTCTCCTTTACTTTTCCAGTCGAAGCCTTCATTTTAAGCCTTCCTTTTATTCTTCATGCAATTTACATAAAGCTTCTTTATTTTCTTGTCATTTAACCATTATCAAACTTAGTCAAAATCCCAAAATCAACCATGTCTTAGGATCAATCTGATCGATCCTGCGAGTCACCAAATAAGTAACCTTTTGGAAGATCAGCGATTGTTTACCAATAACCACGGTAAACAGTACGAGCCCGCTCCCAGAAGTTAGAGATGCCTTATCCTCATGTTCTCCCTATGATCAAAGAGCCAGTATTAGAAGGAGAGGTGTCCTACACCATTCAACATCCTGACATGCCCACATCCTGGGAGGAAATGCAGAAGAGCTGGGTCCAGCTTAAGGAAGAACGGAATTCTCTTGAGACCAGTCTACATGCTAGTGAAAAGAAGGTCCTGGAGCTCACCCGCCTACTGCACGAGGAAAGGAATCTCAACACCTACATTGCTCCGAAGAGGATGCGTAGTGTCTTCTGGGACTGATTTGCTTTTGTAATATTTTGCCCATGAGGCTTTGATGTACCAAACAATTATTTCCTTAATGATAACGTGTGTTCCTTTTTGTCTATAACAAATTTGAATTTTCGAACCCTTGAATACATTGCATAAACACATATCATTCATCATGTGCATAGCATGTACTCTTCTTTTCAGGTTGCTTACCGTTCTTCGCTGTTTATTTCAGCATCATGAACCCTGAATCATCTACCGAGCTGTCTATCAAGGCCCTTCAGGCGCAGAACGCACAATTTCAGGAGCTGATCATGGGTTTGGCTCAAGGTCAAGAAGAGCTGAAGGCTTTGCTCCTGAAGAAGAATAAGAAGAAGAAGAGGACTGTGCTATTCAACACTGGGCGCAGACTCGGGAACACATTGCAGAATGAAGCTGAGAGGACTACTCCATCTGTGGGGGAAGGTAGTCACCAAGAGAGGGAGGTCCCTAGTCCTGTGGTATCTGACACTGAGACAGACTTCAACGACGAACAGTACCCTCTTGCTGAGGACTGGTACAAGCAGCTGGAGGACAGGTTGAATGCCATGGAGATCCAGCGTGTGCCTGGACTGGATTTCGGAGACTTGGGGTTATCTTCTGGGGTGGTAATTCCACACAAGTTCAAGGCGCCTGCCTTTGTGAAGTATGACGGGGCTTCCTGTCCCAAGATGCACCTCCATTCTTATGTAAGGAAGATCCAGCCTTACACAGCAGACAAGAACTTATGGATCCACTTCTTCCAGGAGAGTCTTTCAGGGACTCACCTCGAATGGTTCTATCAGCTGGATGGAACCAACATTCGTAACAGGGAGGATCTGGCCGCTGCTTTTTACAAGCAGTATCAATATAATTCCGACCTCGCTCCTACGCGTACCCAACTCCAGGGTATGTCGCTAGGATCGGGAGAAGGTTTTAAGGAGTACGCACAGAAATGGAGAGATCTGGCTGGCAGGGTGCAGCCACCATTGACGGACCGGGAGCTGGTGGATATGTTCCTGGGGACCCTATCTGGTCCATTTTTCAATCATCTCATTGGTAATTCCTCTGCTGGGTTTACTGATCTGATCCTGACTGGTGAGAGGATCGAGGCTGGTATAAAATCGAGGAAGATACAGAAGGTTTCCTCCTCAAGTACTGAAAAGAAGCCCTTCAAGAAAGAGGCAAGTGCTGTGTATGGTCCAAGAAGGCAGGACAAACCGGAACGCCGCCAAGCTGTCAACGCGGTGGTTATTTCTCATCCTGTTGCTTCTCCTCAGCAATATAACCAACCCAGAGCTGAGAGGCCCAAACGGCAGTATACTCGGCTCAGCATGACTCTCTCTCAGATCCTGCCGCAACTGCTGTCAACTAGCCTGGTAACTGTCAAAGAGGCTCCGAAGATGGTAAACACAACATCTCCGAAATATAACCCCAACGCCTGTTGCGCGTATCACTCTGATAGCCCGGGACATTCTACTGATGATTGCTGGGCCCTGAGGAATAAGGTGCAGGACCTTATTGATGCCAAGGAGATACAGTTCGAGGCACCCGAGAGGCCAAATGTTGTGACCGCTCCCATGCCCCAGCATGGAGTGAATGCTGTTGAGGAAGATTTGTATGTAGCTTCTGTGGATGATGTTGCTACTCCGCTGCTGACCGTCAAGAGGAACCTGTTGCTAGCCGATTTATTTTCAAGATGTAGCAAAGGTTGCCCTTTATGTGTTGATTCCCCTGCTGGTTGTTCTTTGCTGAAATCAGGCGTCCAAAACCTGATGGATAGTAAAGAGATCTTGTTCAAGAAGACTGTCGTTCCTGCTGCCCCTGTTGAAGAAGTTTCAATTGTTACCATTTTCAATAACCCTTCCAAGGCTCCTTCAAAGAAGCTTGTCCAAATTTTGCCTATTCACAAGATTGCTCCCATCACCATTACTGTTCCGGGGCCCATCCCCTACAAGTCTGATAAAGCTGTCCCGTGGCACTATGGGGCAGATGTTTATGTTCTGGGAGTGAAGCAAGAGTTCAATACTGACACCGGTGTCGCCAACATCACCGGGCCTGCTAAGGTCACTCGTAGTGGAAGACTGTTTTCACCAGACATTGCTCCTCCAGCAATTCAAAGGCCTTTGATCATCACGCCTGCCAGTGTGCCTGTTTCCCCCCCTAATCAAGTTTCCACCCCTGCTGCCGAGTCATCTGACGCTCGGGGCAAGGGGATTGCTGCTGATATGCCTGCCCGGACGGAGGCACCAAAGACCATTGTTGAGGCTTCCAAGCAAGAGATGGAAGAGATCCTCAAGATTATAAGGAAAAGTGATTTCAACGTCGTCGAACAGCTGGGGCACACCCCCTCCAAAATCTCCATGCTATCACTGTTGCTGTGTTCAGAGGCCCATGCCAAGGCCCTGATTGCTTTCCTGAAGACGGCCCACGTGCCTCAAGAGACGTCTGCTGATCAATTCACCGACTGTGTGGCCAACTTAACCGCTGATAATGGCCTGGGTTTCTCTGATGCTGATCTGACGGCCAAGGGGAAGAACCATAATGATGCCCTGCATGTCTCCATTGAATGCAGGGGCACTACTCTTGCTCATGTGCTGGTTGACACTGGTTCTTCACTAAACGTGCTACCCAATAAGGCTCTAGACAGGATGGACTGTGAGGGTTTAGAGCTCAAACCAAGTAACATTGTTGTCCGGGCCTTTGACGGGTCCAAAAGAATGGTACATGGTGAAGTTGACATCCCAATCAGGGTTGGGTCACAAGTCTTTGATTCAAAATTCTATGTGATGGACATCCGTCCATCCTATTCTTGTTTGCTGGGTCGCCCGTGGATCCACAAGGCTGGAGCGGTGACCTCCACGTTGCATCAGAAGCTCAAGTACCCGATCAGGGGGAAGATTGTAACAGTGCAAGGAGAAGAGGAATACATGGTCAGCCACCTCAACTCCTTCAGGTACGTGGAAATGGATGGGGAGTTCATTGAGACCCCCTTCCAACATTTTGAAGAGGTGCCACAAACATTGGCAGCAGCAGAAGCA
The DNA here is from genome assembly GCA_948472305.1 of Vicia faba. Taxonomy (NCBI): domain Eukaryota; kingdom Viridiplantae; phylum Streptophyta; class Magnoliopsida; order Fabales; family Fabaceae; genus Vicia; species Vicia faba. The sequence continues at coordinate 563,155,426 of OX451738.1, read as the reverse complement.
ATGGCTGAGGAGGGTTCTCCTTTGAAGATGGCCTCCTTAAAGGACGCCCGGGCTGTGATTGAAAGAGGTGAATGTGCAAACTGGGGCAGGCTCCCTGATTTTACTCCTAAGACTAACAAGTTTGGGCTGGGTTTCACTACAGAGGCTCAGAAGGCTATGCGCAAGGCAAGGATTGGAAGACCTCCTGTGCTCATCACCAATCCAGGAGTGAATGCTATTGGGGATGAAGACGAAGTGGAAGAATCCGAGTTCGACAGCTGGATCTACCCAACGACCAATGGTGGACCTAGCAACTGGACCGCAAAAGACTTTACACCCATTACTTTTGTCACCCAGTAATGAACTTCTTTGTTTTGGATTTGTAATAAACAATAATTTGAAACTGTTATGGCCCGGTGCCTTACCCGGGGCACCGTGGTTTTACTTGTGAGGGCTTTTGTTTGTCACCTTCATATATCATGAATAAAAGCATTGGACGTTTTTCACATTTCAAATCTTGCGCTCTCTTTCTTTCTTTATATACTGCAAAACAGCTGTATTTACACACACTCACTCATACAGGTTTCAATCCACTCTGGATCTCACTGGTAACGACTCTGCTACTGCCAGTTATGACTTCGAAAATCCGATCAACTTAGCCGAAGACGAAGGTGAAGATGATTGCGAAGTGCCTGGCAAACTTGCAAGACTGTTACTCCAGGAAGAGAGGGCAATTCAACCACATGAAGAGCCAGTGGAAACAATAAATCTGGGTACTGAGGCAGACAGAAAGGAGGTTAAGATTGGTGCCAACCTGGAGCTCAGCGTGAAGCAACGGTTGACTCAGATGCTACATGATTATGTGGAGATCTTCGCCTGGTCCTACGAAGACATGCCTGGGTTGGATACCGACATTGTGGTCCATCATTTTCCTACCAAGGAAGACTGCCCTCCAGTTAAGCAAAAGGTCTGCCGTATGCGTCCAGAGATGTCCGAGAAGATCAAAGCTGAGGTTATGAAGCAATTCGATGCCGAGTTTCTTGCAGTGACTTCTTACCCTCAATGGGTTGCTAATGTGGTGCCGGTACCAAAGAAGGATGGTAAGGTCAGAATGTGTGTCGATTACAGGGATCTGAACAGGGCCAGCCCCAAGGATGACTTCCCCCTACCTCACATTGACGTTCTGGTTGACAATACTGCTCAGCACAAGGTGTTCTCCTTCATGGATGGCTTTTCAGGTTATAATCAGATCAAGATGGCTCCTGAAGACATGGAAAAGACTACCTTTGTTACTCAGTGGGGCACCTTCTGCTACAAGGTCATGCCATTCGGGTTGAAAAATGCTGGGGTAACCTACCAACGTGCCATGGTTGCTTTATTTCATGATATGATCCATCATGAGATTGAAGTGTATGTTGACAATATGATTGCAAGGTCCCAAACTGAGGAGGAACACCTGGATCATCTGCAGAAATTGTTTGACCGTCTGAAACTGTACAAGCTGAGATTGAACCCGAACAAGTGCACCTTCGGGGTAAGATCTGGAAAGTTGCTGGGCTTCGTCGTAAGTGACAAGGGTATTCAAGTGGACCCTGCCAAGGTTAAAGCCATTCAAGAGATGCCAGTTCCTAAGACAGAGAAAGAGGTCAGAGGCTTTTTAGGACGCCTGAATTAAATTGCCCGGTTCATCTCGCATCTAACTGCTACCTGTGAGCCAATCTTCAAGCTACTGAAGAAAGATCAGGTAGTACGTTGGAATGATGAATGTCAGGCCGCTTTTGACAGAATCAAAGAGTATCTCCAAGAACCACCCATTCTCATGCCATCGGTTGAAGGGAGACCTCTGATACTATACCTGACAGTACTTGACAACTCAATGGGATGTGTGCTGGGGCAGCATGACGAGTCTGGCCGAAAAGAGCATGCCATTTATTACCTTAGCAAAAAGTTTACCGACTGTGAGACCCGATACTCACTGCTCGAGAAAACTTGTTGCGCTTTGGTATGGGCTGCTCGCCGGCTGAGACAGTATATGCTGACTCACACTACTTTGTTGATCTCAAAGATGGATCCTATAAAGTACATATTTGAAAAGCCTGCTCTGTCTGGGAGAATAGCAAGATGGAAAATGATCTTGACAGAATACGACATCCAGTACACGACTCAGAAAGCTATCAAGGGAAGTGTATTGGCAGACCACTTGGCACACCAGGCAATAGACGACTATCAGTCAATGAACTTTGAGTTTCCGGATGAGAGCATCATGATAGTGACTGATTGTGAAGTACCTGGACCGGATGAAGGACCTGAGGAAGGATCCCGATGGTCTATGCACTTCGATGGAGCCTCCAACGCTTTGGGTAACAGCATCGGCGCTGTGATCATATCCCCTCAAGGCATTCATACTCCACTCACTGCCCGGCTATGTTTCAACTGCACCAACAACATGGTGGAGTATGAGGCATGCATCATGGGTCTTCAAGCTGCGATCGACTTAAGGATCAAGTTTCTGAGTGTCTTCGGAGATTCCGCTCTCGTGATCAATCAGATCAAAGGCGAGCGGGATACGAAACATCCGAACCTTATTCCTTACAAAGAATGTGTGTTGACATTGATTCCCCATTTCACAGAGATAACTTTTGAACACTTTCCGAGAGAGGAGAATCAGCTGGCGGACGCGTTAGCTATGATGTCTTCCATGTTCAAAGTCAAATGGGATAATGAGGCTCCCCGGGTCATCATCTGGAAACTGGACGAACCGACATACTGTTATGATCTTGAGGCTGAGTTAGTGACTGAAAAACCTTGGTACCATGAGGTGAAGAGGTATCTGGAAGCTCAAGAATACCCTGAGGGTGCATCTGTCAATGATAAAAAGTTTTTGAGAAGGTTCGCAGTGAAGTTCTTCCTCAGCAACGACATCCTGTACAAGCGAAACCATGATTCGACCTTACTGCGTTATGTGGATAAGACGGAGGCAGAAAGGATCATGGCGGAGCTACACGAAGGTACTTTCGGAACACATTCCAGTGGACACACCATGGCAAAGAAGATCCTTCGGGCAGGGTATTTCTGGTCCACAATGGAAGCCGATTGTTACCAACATTCCCGGACATGTCATAAATGCCAGATTTATGCATATAAGGTGCATGTTCCTCCAGTCCCTCTGAATGTCCTGACACCACCTTGGCCTTTTGCAATGTGGGGTATAGATATGATCGGCAAGATTAAACCTACGGCATCCAATGGGCATCACTTCATCCTGGTAGCGATCGATTACTTTACAAAGTGGGTTGAGGCAGCTTCTTACGCCATTGTAACCAAGAACGTCGTGGCATGGTTCATTCGGCACAACCTGGTCTGTCGATACGGCGTCCCTGAAAGAATCATTACAGACAACGGTACCAATCTTAACAACAAGATGATCACTGAGCTCTGTGAGCAATTCAAAATACAGCATCACAACTCTTCTCCCTACCGGCCGAAGATGAATGGGGCTGTAGAAGCAGCTAATAAGAATATCAAGAAAATTGTGCAGAAGATGACAGTGACCTATAAAGACTGGCACGAGATGTTACCGTTTGCTCTACATGGGTACCGTACCTCAGTAAGGACGTCAACCGGGGCAACTCCTTTCTCCTTGGTCTACGACATGGAGGCAGTCTTACCGATTGAAGTGCAAATACCCTCTCTCCGGATAATGAAGGATGCAGATATGAGCGAAGATGACTGGATCTAGACTCGACTTGATCAGTTAAATCTAATCGACGAAAAGAGACTCACTGCTATTTGTCATGGTCAGACGTACCAAAAACGAATGATCATGGCATTTAACAAGAAGGTCAGACCACAAGAGTATCAAGTTGGGGATCTGGTAATCAAGCGTATCATCCTTCCTCAGAGTGATCCCAGGGGCAAATGGACCCCTACATACGAAGGGCCATTTGTGGTTAAACATGTGTTCTCAAGAGGAGCCATGATTCTAACCACCATGGATGGTGACGACCTTCCTCACCCCGCCAATGCAGACATAGTAAAAAGATACTACGCATGATAAAAGACCCGCTAGGTTGACATACCTAGGCAAAAATTAGGGCGTCCCGACGAACCAAAAGGGTTCGGGCAAAATGAGGGATGAAATGAAAAAATCTGTACACCCGGCAAGTCGAAAACCTGAAAAGGCGGCTTGGGCAAAAATGCGTATCCCGGTGGACTGAAAACCCGAAAGGGCGGTCCAGGCAAAAGTTAGGGATTAAAGTGTAATACTATGTCTCATTGGATCACCTTGCATCCGGAATCCGGTATCAACCATCAAGTTCAGACGGCATCGATCAATCAGCTTCATCTTCAGCTAGGTCATCAAGTGATGAGACGCTCGAAGATATAAAGGCGATAGCAGAGTTGGAACCCAGTGGGATTTTTCTTTTCACATAGCTGTTTTGTTTTCCCTTTGTACAAATTTGTATAAACTCTTTTGTTCGGTGGCGTTCTCTTACTAGGACGTCAGCCTCTTGTACATAAAAACGCCTATTTACATGCAAATTCAATACAATTCACTTTTCAGCTAAAACTGCCAATTGTTTTTCCTTTTCTGTTTTGTTTTGCGAAGAACGTCCAAGGTTCAATTTGTGATATATGCATTTGACAATAATTGCTAACTCATAAATATTTGCATACGAAACAAAGGATTAATTACAGGTAACATTAGAAACAGGGGCAATAATGAGTTATCTAAGCGATCTAATTGCTCTGTCCACCAAGGTACCAAGGTAAATTCAGCTGAAGAACATAACTAATATATCTTAACTCCCCAGAGAGTGAGCCAGCAAGTCAACGGTATTCTCCCCAAGCAGAATTATACTGTCAACCTCAAGGAAGTTGGGTATCCCCAGTAGATCTCAACATTCCTCAGCGCAATATATAGACATTCTTAACAAGCATCCCCGGCAGTCTTGATCTAAGATTGTTCCCTGGCGGTATACCAGACATTCAGTGGAGCCACTTCCCTAATACAGTTCAAAATTTCCCCAGAGGAGTCCAGTCTGAAAATTTTCCCAGGAGAGTTCAATCAATCTCCCCAGCAGTAAGCTTATCCCCAGTAGATTCTGGAAGCTTATCCCCTGCAGAGCACGAACGCATCTCCCGACTTTATTCAAAGGTTATTTCCCTACCAAGATATAACTGGGTTATCCTCAGCCAATTACCACAGAAGGATCGTCCCCGGCGAAGTCTTCCCATCCCCAGCGGAGTTCATCCAATCTTCCAACAGAACTTAACAATGGTATCCCCAGTGGAGTTCTCATCAATATCTCAGCAAAGTATCTCTCTTCCCACAGAGTATTGTTCCCCAGCAAGATCGCTAGAGTAATTTTCTCCCCACAGAGTAATCCATTCGCCAAATTTATTCCCCAACAGAGTTATCTTCTACTACCGGTATTCTTGCAACCATCATCCCCAGCGGAAACAACGAAACTCTTCTCTTCATCATCAGCCCAGGATTCAACTTCCCGGAACCCGTCAAGGATTTACTTTCCTAGACAAAAACATACATTCATAAACATCGCATCTTCATACATACATAGCATGCACATACGCATCATGGATATACAATCTCATTCGTTCTGAGAACATCTCGCATGTCATACATCATGACATCGCATACAACTAACATTTTGTCTTTTCAGGACAAAGGTTAAATACAAAGATATTTGCTATCAACGGTCGCAACTAAAGATCCGATTCCTGTATCTCGCCAGGGTGTATCTGTTGACGACTATTACCAGACCCGATTCCTGTATCCTGCCAGGGCACGTCTGAAGAGTTCGAAGATCCGATTCCTGTATCTTGCCAGGGTGTATCTGTTGACGACTACATTACCAGACTCGATTCCTGTATCCTGCCAGGGCACGTCTGAAGAGTTCGAAGATCTGATTCCTGTATCTTTCCAGGGTGTATCTGTTGACAACTAACATTACCAGACCCGATTCCTGTATCTTACCAGGGTGCGTCCGAAGAGTTCGAAGATCCGATTCCTGTATCTTGCCAGGGTGTATCTGTTGACGACCAATTCCAGACTCGATTCCTGTATCCTTCCAGGGCACGTCTGAAGAGTTTGAAGATCCGATTCCTGTATCTTGCCAGGGTGTATCTGTTGACAACTAACATTACCAGACCCGATTCCTGTATCTTACCAGGGTGCGTCTGAAGAGTTTGAGGATCCGATTCCTGTATCTTGCTAGGGTGTATCTGTTGATGACTAACATTTCCAGACCCGATTCCTGTATCTTGCCAGCGTGCGTCTGAAGAGTTTGAGGATCCGATTCATGTATCTCGCCAGGGTGTATCTGTTGACGACTAGCATTACCAGACCCGATTCCTGTATCTTGCCAGGGTGCGTCTGAAGAGTTTGAGGATCCGATTCCTGTATCTTGCCAGGGTGTATCTGTTGACGACTAGCATTACCAGACCCAATTCCTGTATCTTGCCAGGGTGCGTCTGAAGAGTTTGAGGATCCGATTCATGTATCTTGCCAGGGTGTATCTGTTGACGACTAACATTTCCAGACCCGATTCCTGTATCTTGCCAGGGTGCGTCTGAAGAGTTTGAGGATCCGATTCCTGTATCTCGCCAGGGTGTATCTGTTGACGACTAGCATTACCAGACCCGATTCCTGTATCTTGCCAGGGTGCGTCTGAAGAGTTTGAGGATTCGATTCTTGTATCTTGCCAGGGTGTATCTGTTGACGACTAGCATTACCAGACCCGATTCCTGTATCTTGCCAGGGTGCGTCTGAAGAGTTCGAGGATCCGATGCCTGTATCTTGCCAGGGTGTATCTGTTGAAGACTAACATTACCAGATCCGATTCTTGTATCTTGCCAGGGCACGTCTGAAGAGTTCGAAGATCCGATTCCTGTATCTTGCCAGGGTGTATCTGTTGACGACTACATTGCCAGACTCGATTCCTATATCTTGCCAGGGCACGTCTGAAGAGTTCGAAGATCCGATTCCTATATCTTGCCAGGGTGTATCTGTTGACGACTACATTACCAGACTCGATTCCTGTATCCTGCCAGGGCACGTCTGAAGAGTTTAAAGATTTGATTCCTGTATCCAGCCAGGGCACATCTACATAAGGAGTTCGAAGATCAACACCTGTAACAGGCCAGGTAATTATCTATCTTTCTCAAGTACGCGAGTTCTCGCTAAGGAATCTCTTACGCGATCGACACCTAGATGGCATCTATAAGCCCATCCACTTACCAACAGTTCCAAATGGAATCTATAAGCCCATTCCCGACAAGGTTCTGTCACACCTCCAGATGGCATCTATAAGCCCATCCTCCTATCCACTATCTCTCCAAATGGCATCTGTAAGCCCATTCCCGCTATCACACTGCTGATACTCAACTATGTGAGTGCAAATTTCTGGGCACTTTAGTGTTCAATCATCTTCCACCTTCGGATCACGAAAGGCACACAAGCCAATCTACATCCTCAGGTCTAAGAAGATTGAACAGGGGCAATTGTTGTACCCCAAAATCTGCCCTCCCATATTCTTCAATATTTGACAAGCATCACCTCCAATGGTTCCAAGTCTTCTCAAGGGCTACACAGTCAATCATCCTCCTAAGGCAGGCAAAATTAGGGTTTTGGTTCTAGAAAAGAAGTTGAAGTTTCCAAGGGTCCAATCAAGTCCCACATGCCTACATACATTGTCAAGCACCTACATGTCAAGTTTCAAGGCTCACAAGGTCAAGTGGCACAGTTAAAAACCCTAATTGCTTCACAGTCAACTGCAGGGGCAAAATGCTCATTTGACAGTCAAAAGTCAAAATTTTTGGTCAACATCTTATTTTGAAGCCACAAACCTCATTTGATCAATTCTTGATCATGATTCTCAAGGCATGGCTCAAAAAGTCTTAAAATGCAAAAGTTTCTATTTTTGACAATTGAAAAAGTCAACTGCAAATTGACCAAGGCATAACTTCCACATGGTTTATCAGAAAAATTCCATCCAATGCTCATCTTGAAGGGGAAGACATTTCCTACAACTCATCTTCACACTCCAAGTTCAAGAAATGCTCTCACAAAAAGTTATCAATTTCAACATTATAGGTCATTTTCAAAAATCAACAAAAAGGCACTTTAAGTCAAAGACCATAACTTGAGATTGGTAAATCAAAATGACATGGGACCAAAGGCATTGGTTAGAGGACTTCAAGGCCTTTCCAAAATGTCCAAGAACATGATCAAAGCTTAAAAATTGAGCAAGATATGCATTGGAGAAGTTGGGAAATGTTTGTGAAATGGCCAAAATCATTTATCCTTGAAATTTCATTTTTGACAAAAGGGGCCCACTTTTTCCACTTGAATCAGCTTGGCCATGCTTCCCACGTGTCCCACATTTTATTTCAAAATTTAAAATTAATTTTTTCATTTTTATTTGATTTTATTGGATTTAATTCATTTTAAATCTTTCAAAATCAAATGAAAATCAAAAAGATTAATTAAGGGACATATCTTGCTTTGATTAGCTTTGAACCACCATTATACACATCCCAAATTCGTGCAAAGGGCTAAAGCTAGCAAGAATTCAAATTTGGCTCAAAAATGGAAGGTGTTTTAATGAAGTTTATAGCAAAATCTTAAGCATGAATGCAAGGCATTATTGACCATAATTCTTATCAAAACTCATTACATAACACCTAGGCAAGACATCACAAACAAGAACACGACCTAAGAGCTCCAAAAACGGCCATACAAAATTGCAAAATTGTCACACAAACTTGAAATATGAAAACCTAGTTGCAGTGCCTCTCAAGCCTCCATTCCAATCCAAATACATTCCTGATATCCCAAGGAAGCTCTAGCAATCAAAATCAAGCCCAAACGCGCAAAGAACCATTCACACGAAGCCTTACGGTTTGTCATTTTTTCCAGAAATACATAACATGGTTCATGCATTTTTAATGATTTTTCTTGTTTGATTTGCACTAATGAGGACTCTCTGAAGCTATTGGTACCACCCAATTGAAATATAGGCGCCTGAACAAGAATTCACCATGGATTTTCCTTAGGGTTTCAGAGCTCCAATTTTGGGGTTTTACGCGTCTGGGAAAATTGGCCAACCAAAATAGTACCATTGGATTCAGGACATCCAGACGAAACTAACCCACCATTCGCGCCCTATTTATGTTTGCATATGAGCTATTCGCTATTTTTTGGCAGGTGTTGTTTTGGGGGGGGGGGGGGGGGGGGTTTAAAACCCCCGCTATCTCATTTTGTTACAGGGACAAACGGAGACGAAAGCTAGCGTGGCTTGTTGTCATTGGATGGTTCATAATTCTGGCGCGTTTTTTTGGTTGTGTACCACTAATTCTTGTTTTGTTTTATATTATTTATTTTCCATTTTATATCCAAAACGCGCAAATAGCTCAACTGGTAGGCAGATGGCTTGGTAAACACTGGGACCTGGGTTTGAATCCCAGGTCCCCTCAAATTATTTCTATTATTTTGTTTCACATGTTTCCATGCAGTGCACATTCCAGGGCTCACCATACACCCAACGCCTTGGCTTGCCACGCGCCCTGAAGCCCCAATCCAAAGGCCAGAACCTGGAGTCCACCATGCACGTTAGTCAACTGAGGCACACGTAACCATAAAAAGTCAAACAAGGCCTGGATTGCAATGGGCCAAATTGCTTCAAAAACCCCCCTTTGTTTGTATTTTCTTTCTCTCATTTTTTTTCTCTTTTATTTATTTTAATTTAATTATTTTCTTTTAACTCACAAAATAATTTTTATAACACAAAAATACAAAAAAATTAGAAAAGTCAAAAATAAAATATATTTATTTATTATGTAATGCATTAATATTTTTGTAAATAAATTCCAATAATCAATTTAGTTTAATTTTAGGTTTAACTTTAATGTTATCTTAAATAACTAAAACACATAAAAATTAGGTTTTTAGCATTTTACTCTCTTTCTCAATAATTAAAATTTTCTTCTTATTATTATTAACTATTAATTTATTTTGTAAATAAACTTGTCATTAAATAATTAGGTTAAATTAGGTCAAAATTTAAACATTTCTTAAATAATTAAAAACAATTTAGAGCTAGGGTTTTAGTTAATTTCTAATTTCAATTAATTCTCTTTATTTCCGTTAAATACAAAAAAAAACATAAAAAATAATTTCCTTTCTTCGTTAAATAATTTAATTAATTTGTAATTTCAATTTAATTTCTTTAAAGGGTCCAACGCCCTCGCCTTCGATTATAATTTCTTTTCGCACGTTTATTTTTATTTCCTTTTTAAATATTATGAATTTGTCCCAAAGCTTTGTAATAGATAATTAGGACATTTACTTTCCGCACTTTTATTCAAAATTGGGTCTTTGTTTAATTTGGCGATGCATAGACCCGCGCCTTGTAATAGCGTAGGACTTTTATTTTCCGCATTTTAATTTCCGCACCTTTAAACTGCTAAATATTGCATGAAAGAATGAATGGCCCAAATAAAATCAAAGCGTAGCTCACCCAATGCATGACAAGATAAAATATAACTGAAAATGACACACAATTCACACACCACTCCTAGGGTACGCCTCATTGTTGCCTTGCCCCTCGAAACGTGATCGTCGAGTATAGGACATTTTAGTAAGTCCTTATGTCCATGAACATGGCATAAGGGTAGCTTCTAAGGTGTCCTACTGTTGCTCTGGTGATCACACTGTTGCCTTGCCCCCTCGAAACGTGGTCGTCGAGTATAGGACGTCTTAGTGAGTCCTTATGTTCCATTGATCTAGTTGCCTCGAAACGGTTGCCTCGAAACAAGTTGCCTCGGAATAGTTGCCTCGAAACGGTTTCCTCGGAATAAAAAGATCAAAGGCATAAGGGTAGCTTCTAAGGTATCTTACTATTGCTCGGTGACCACACTGTCCCTAACCCTCGAATTGACCTGAACACCTCCAACGGTGGTGCTACCTACCTCTCAATGGTGGGATGGCACTACCTTAAGGACATTTACACAGCCAAATTCCTTAGGGTAGGTAGATGACTCGTAGATACTTGCTCTAATTCAAAACAAATCAAAAACTTCTTTTCACACCAACACTTTTCAAAAAGCTTTCAAAAACAACTTTTCAAACACTCTTGAGGACTGATACAAGAGTCGAACTGAAATTTTAAACGAAACTTTTTTCAAACCCACTCACACTTGAAACGCAAACAAACATTTTGAAAACACAAATGAGCAAGTATCTAAGATCCCATGGATAACCATGGATAGAAAGGGTGCTAACACCTTCCCTTTCTATAAATCTACCTCCCGAACCGAGAGCTAATCTCAATAAGGAATTTTTCTGTGCTTTTGTCCTTTCCATATTGGAGAAAATAAAAGACGGTGGCGACTCTTGCTTCCGCGACATTTCGCGAACCAGCGTTAAACAGTCAGTTCCAGATCCACCGATCACAATGGGCAATATGACTTTCCAGACTAAGTCATTAATAGTGAATGCTTTTCCCTGCAACCTTTTGTTATATGTCCTGGCCACTCTTTCCTTTTGTCTCATCAGGATTTACAATGCATGCAATCTAACTTCATCCAACTCAACTAACTCATTCATCATCATTTCCCAATATAATGCAGTTGGAATTTCATTTTGTCTTTGAATTCGAACTGATTGTAGATGAATTTCTACTGGCAGAACTGCATCATGACCAAATGTGAGTTGGAAAGGTGTGGTGTTAGTAGCTTCTTTAGGAGATGTTCTACAGGCCCATAGTATTTGGTCCAGAGTTTTGTGCTAGTTCCTTGGCTTTTTTCCAATATGTTTCTTGATTAACCCTATTATCACTTTATTAGCTGCTTCGACCTGACCATTTGCTTGAGCATCATATGGCGTTGATGTCAGTAATTTAAACCCCATCTCTTGAGTAAATTCTTGCATCTTTCTACCAGTAAACACAGAACCTTGGTCTGTGGTTATGCTCTCTGGCAATCCGAACCTATAGATAATTTGTTTCTGTATGAACTCAATAATAGCCTCTTGATCAGCAACTATTAATGGTATTGCTTCGACCCACTTGGTAAAATAATCTATTCCTACCAAGATATATTTATGTCCTTTAGACGAAGCAGGATTTATTTCTCCTATTAAATCCAATGCCCATCCTCTAAATGGCCATGGTTTAATGATTGAATGCAACTCACTTGCAGGGGCATGTTGAATCCCTGCATGTTTCTGACATTCTTCACAACCTTTAGCAAAGTCTATACAATCTTTGAGCATGCTGGGCCAATACATGCCATATCGAAATAACAGCCATTTCATTTTATGACCTGCTTGATGTGCCCCACATGCCCCATTGTGGACTTCTGACAATGCTAAGTATGCCTCACTTTCTCCTAGGCATTTCAGTAATACGCCTTCTTGGGTCTTTTTGAACAATTCGTTTCCCATGAGGACATATGACAATGCTCTATATTTTATCTTCCTATCAACATTCAGAGTTGGGTTTGTTAAATAACTCACAAGTGGACTTCGCCAATCTGCATCTGATAAAGTGTTTATGGCTAATATTTCGAATCCCTGTTTCTCAGCATAACCCAATTTCATACTCTCTAGATCTGATGGTGTGAATCTAGTAGCCATAACTCTACCTCTTAATTCGACCAGATCCTCAAAGTTTTTGTCAGAAACTTTATAACCTGAAGCCAACTGTGCTAAATCATTTGCTTCTTGGTTTTCTATTCATGGTATATGTTGAATATCCATGTATTCAAATTTTCTAAGTAGCCTGTTAACTATGACGAAGTATATCATCAGATTTTCCTTTATGCATTTGTACACCTTTGTTATTTGCTTGACCACTAACTCTGAGTCTCCTTTAATTTCGACTCTAGTTGCCCCCAATTCCAACAAAGCTTCAAGTCCAACAATAAGCTCTTCGTACTCAGCTTCGTTGTTCGAGCAACGAGGACCATCTAATTTATACTTGAATTTTGTTGGAATTCCTTCAGGAGAAATTATAAGGACCCCAACACCACTACCATTCCTGTGGGTCGAAACATCAAAGTATAATTTCCATGGTTGCGTTTCAACATAACTCATGACAATCTGTTCAAGCAATGAATGGTCCACAATGAAATCAGAAATCACTTGACCTTTCACAGCTTTTAAAGGCATGAAAGTCAAAGAATATTATGTTAAGGCTAAAGCCCATTTACCAACTCTGCTATGCATTATTGGTTTCAAAAGCATGTGTTTAATAACATCAAAATGAGATGAAACATAAACATCAACAAGCTTTATATAATACTTGAGTTTCATACAAGAAAAGTACAAACAGAGACATAGCTTTTCTATATTGCTATATCTATTCTCTGCATCATTCAATACTCTACTTAAATAGTATATGGCTCTTTCGATGCCATTGCTATCTTCTTGTGCTAACATACTACCTATACTAACTTCAGAGGCAGATATATACAATCTCATGGGCTTTCCCCATGAAGGTGGAGACAAGATGGGAGGCTGAGAGAGATAGCTTTTTATCTTGTCAAATGCCTCCTGATGGGCTTCGTTCCACTCGAAGGCTTGGCCTTGCTTCAAACGAAGTAACAGAGAGAAAGCTTGGGTTCTTCCACTCAGATTCGAAATGAACCTTCTGAGAAAATTAATCTTCCCTAGCAAAGATTGCAGCTCCCTTTTTGACGTAGGTGCTTTCGTCTCCATTATGGCTTTAGTTTTATTTTGGTTGATCTCAATTCCTTTTTTATGAACCACAAAGCCAAGGAAATCTCCAGCCTGCACAAAAAATGCACATTTAAGGGGGTTCATCTTTAAGCCATGCTTTCTCTTTCGTTCGAATGATTGGCTCAAATGATGCAAATGGGTTTCTGCAGATATAGATTTGATGACTATATCATCAATACACACCTGCATAAAAGTTTCAATGAAATCATGGAAAATCGAATTCATTTCCCTTTGATAAGTTGCCCCAGCGTTTTTTAAACCAAAAGGCATCACCACCCATTCATAGATGCCTAAGGCTCCTGGGTAACGAAATGCTGTCTTGGCAACATCTTCTTCAGCAATGAAAATCTGATTATACCCAGAGTATCCATCTAACATACTTAAATATTCGAATCCTGCAGCAGAGTCTACTAACATTTCTGCCACAGGCATGAAGTACTCATCTTTAGGGGTTGCAGTATTTAAATCCCTAAAATCTATGCAGATTCTCAGAGAACCATTTTTCTTAATAACGAGCACTATATTTGCTAACCATTCGACATACCTTGTGGTTCTGATGAATCTGCAACGCAGCAACCTTTCGATCTCAGCTTTGATCTTTGTGAGAACCGCTGGTGCGAATCTTCTAGGAGTTTGCTTGATGGGCTTCTTGCCATCCTTGATTGGAAGTCTATGTTCCACTAACTCCCTTTTTAAACCAGGCATTTCGTCATAATCCCACACGAAGCAATCTTTGTTTTTCTTGAGGACTTCGATCACTTCCTGCTTGAGGCCTGGGTTAAGTTTTGAACTTATATAGGTTATTCTTTTCGTGTTCTCATCCCCTAAGTTCACTTCTTCGAGTGGATCCTGCGCCAACATTTTGGCACCTGAGTCTATGGGGTCCCTCTCGAAGCCTAAGGGTTCTTTATCATAGATGGCGTCCAGCCTTTGATCTATTTCAAGTTCTTCAAAGGGTGAGCCTTTCGAGCTATCCCCATTTATTTCGTTCATCTTTACAACCAGTTTATTTATTTCAGCCTCTAAAGCCGCCTTTGATTCGTTCTCAGCCATATAGGCCGAAATCCTTTCGAAAAAGGAGGACTCAGTCATGAGTAAGGTTGTCGAATTCCCAGCCTGCTGGCCGTCTTTGTGTAGTACCTTTGACTCCTTCATCTTCACTGATTATTCTTCTATCCCAATATATGCCATCACGGCGAAGGGTCATATAGTAGTGTGCATTTCTGGTTTCGTTGATTTCATCATTTGGGACACAAGGAGAAATCTTTGCCAGATGTTTGTCATAATTCCTCTTGTCAACTAAGTTGACTGTTGACATGAAGTAACTCTGGTACGCTTCAATGTTTTCCACGATCCCATCTTCTCTCCATAAAACTAATCGCTGGTGCATTGACGAAGGAACTGCCCCTATGCCATGGATCCACTCCCTTCCCAGCAACAAGTTGTAGTTGGCCTTGGCTTCGATCACCATGAACATGGTGGGCCTACTGTTTGAGCCTATTGTCAAGTCCAATTGAACCACCCCCAGTGTTTTGCCTACTTTCCCTTCATAATTGGATAGAACCATGTTGTGTGGTTTGATGTCTCCTTCGCGTATTTCTAACCTTTTCAGCATGAAATGAGGTATTAAGTTGACTGCAGCGCCCCCATCCACTAGAACCTTATTTACGCCATGGGCACCAACCTTTGCCCGAATAAATAATGGCTTCAGATGGTTCTTCATAGCGGGTTCTGGACGCTCGAAGAACGTATTCTGCTCCTCGACAGCTCCGTTATCCATCACGTAGTAGCACACAGGCCTATGCTTCATCAGATCTATGGTATCTTCTTCCTCATACTCTTCGATTTCAGTTTCCTGTCCAAACTCACAAGGAAGCACAGATACCACGTTGCAATTGATATTTAACGAAGACTCCCCCTCTGATTCGAAGTTGTCCGTTAGCATATCTTCGTCTTCTTCTGGACCTGGAGTGTATTCCTTTGGTCCAGTTGGTTGTACTTCAGAGAAGAGCCTCCTATTAACTGGGGGTTTGTCTTCAGTTTGATTTTTTGGTGTGGGTTTGTTGGTGCTAGATTCACCTTGGTTTTTTATTGAAGTTGCTCCTTTGTTTGCCACAACTTCCCTTTCAGCCTTTCGAATTCTCTGTTGCCTTCGCCATTGAGATCTTGACATGGGGTTTCTGCCTTTGTAGTTCTCCAATCTCACTTCTTCCCTTTTCGCTATGTTGAACTGCCTTCTATATGTCATAGCATGGCGTGCGTTTCGTTCATTGTTTCTCCTTTTGTATTTGCCTTTGTCATTTCTGACTTGCAGCCATTTGTCTGTTGGCACTTCAGCAGGGATTTTGAACGTCACTCTTCGAGCGCCCTTGGGATGAGGACTATCAGGCCTTCATTGATTGTATTTGCTATCGAAACGTGGGCCCATCTTAACAGTCTCTTGGTGGTTCCAGCAAGGGGCGAAAGGGATTGTTTCGAAGGCTCTAGCCATGCTTTAATCATACACAGCAGAACACCTTGGGCATATCAAGCATTTGGTTGCCCCTTTGTAGCAGCGAAGCACAAATTCCAACATACTTTCTCCAGCCTTAGGATAACACCTGAATAACTGGTTATCCTGGCGCCAGTTGTTGCCAGTTCGCGCCCTTTGTACCCTCTCGAAGTTTGCAGCAATTCTCCGATTGCAAAGGATGCTGCACCTAGGGCATAGTATCATTCCTGTATCTCCTTTGTGGCACATCATGAGGTAATCCTTAAGACTAGCATCTCCAGCATGATTATCCTCCATTTTATACTTTTCCTTTTCTAAGTATCTCTCCACCTCCTCCATTTCAGAACGAGGTCTCTCCATATCCACCATGTTTACCTCAACATCCTCCCCCTTAGCGTCATCATCTCCCCATCCTGTAGGTTTTATATCTTCAATTTGGACCTTTGAACTCTCTAGGGCAGAATATTTGACCAAGTAGTCAAACTTTCCACTGGGTTCCCCTAAAGTATCCCATATTTCTTTCTGAGGGGAGGTTGGCTTCGTGATTTGGACTTTCTCCAATTCTAGCCTCAGGCCTTCAGTAACCTGTGTCAACTCTTGGTTTTGGTTTTCTTGGCCTTCAGTAGCCTGGATTTCTTTTGCAACAGCTAAAGGTGCTGCTTCAATCGAAGTCTCTGGTTGCTTGTGGACGTCTTCAGTGACCTCCTTATTGACTTCGACTATCACCCAACTTTCATTTTCAGTACCTTTCTCTCCTACTGGAGCGTCACTTTGGTCAGCTTCCACCATGTTAATTTCCCCAATGCATGCAGGCTCGGAGTAATTGGTGTCTGCGACGTCCAAAGGATCTTCATCTACTTTCATTTTTGCTTTATCAGCGAACTTCAGTCTGCCATCTTTAATTGCATTCTGAATTAGGTCCCTGAAAAGAAAACACTGAGGTTTTGTGGCCTAGAAAACTATGATACTTGCAAAATCCTCTTTTCTTTCTTTGATCTAAAGGAGGTATTTTGACATTTGATGGCACAATGAGTTGGCCATCTTTGACAAGTAAATCAAAAATCTCGTCACACTTAGTGACATCGAAGGTATAAACCTTCTTTGGGAATTTGTCACTTTTCTCAGTTTCAACAATTTCTTTCCCTTTTGTGGGAACTAATAATTTGCAGGAGTAAGGTGGTGCCTGTTTTAATTCAGCGAGGTCGATTTCGACCTCTTCGAATTCGAATTCAGGATAATCTTCTGCTTCCTCAGTTCCAACATAGGAGATCCTTTCCTTCTTGTTATTTTTAAAGACTCTGGCCTTTTCGGCCTTTAGCCTTTCGACCTGTCGAACCCTATCGGCTAATTGAGCCATATCCCTCAAGTATTTAGTGTCTAATTTCTTTCGAATAGAGTAATCCAGGCCGCCAGCAGCCATTTCGACTAACTCATGTTCAGGAACTACTGTAAAACATCTAGATTTCAAGAGCCTGAATTTATTCAGATAATCATCTATGGGTTCAGTAAACTTCCTCTTGACACTGGCTAGTTCCTTCAGACTTATTTTTGATTGTCCCATGTAGAACTGTTCATGGAATAATCTCTCCAAAAGAGCCCACGTATCAATGGACCCAGGAGGCAAAGTGGTGAACCATGTGAAAGCGTTCTTAGTCCGGGAACTTGGGAAATATTTGATCCTAAGGTCTTCATTATTGGCTATATCTCCTGCTTCGGTTAGATACCTGGCTATATGTTCGACTGTTGACTCATTGGTATCCCCAGCAAACTTTGTAAACTTAGGGACTTTATATCCCCTTGGTAAATCAGTGTGCATTATGTAATCTAATATAGGGGAGGCATAATTTGGCCTTCTAATTCCTGTGTTGAGGCCATTCTGGGCCATGATTCTCTCTATCATGGTGGTTAAATTATTTTCTGCCAAGATGTTATCGTTTCGAATTCTATGAACGACTGCATCAACATCTTGATTTCGACCCACCATGACAACCCCTCTAGGTTGTTCTTCTCGAAACTCTGGGACTTCTAGCCTTTCGACCCTTGCCCCTGGTTCCATAATTTCCCTTTGTGGGCCTTGGATCATTGGGGCTTCTAGCCTTTGTGCCCTTGCCCCCAAATTAACCTCCTCTCTGGCTGGTCTATAGGGTGGGTCGTTAGCAACTTGTTCTATGATAGGTACGTTTGCTCGAACTCCCGCCTGATTCTGCCTACGCCTTTCTGGGGGAGCGAAGAAGTCTTCTATTCGACTCATGTTATCTGCGTTTTCTCTGTTTGTCACAGTCACATTTTGTACTATTGGGGCAAAGATCTCCTGCATAGTTTGTGCTAATACTCCTATCATATTATGGTTACTATCATCCATTAATTGCCTAAAGGCCAACTGATTTTCTGTGGTTAAGATAGGCATTGCACTATAACCCACTGATCCTTGGTTATTTGTCATAAACTGATTTGCCCCAGACCCAGACCCTAATTGTGGTGATGAATTCGATGTGGAATTGTGTAAGCCTGCCATAAAAGATGTTGGCATTCCATAAGAGGAATTTCTGGTTCTATTACCATCGAAACCGGGTGGTCTAATTAATGGGGTGACGAAATAGGTTTGTGTCCCTGATGGTGGGACAAATCCCCCAGGGTAACCAATGGTTCCAGTATTTCCTAGGATCGAACTATTAGTTGATATGCCACTTATTCCATTAGTGGCTACGCCACTGGTAGAGGATGCAACCGACTGTGCATTCGAAGGGATTGCATTAGATGTTCCCATCGAAGCGGACATATTAGTGCCTATTGTATGTGGGATATTTTATTCCCCTTGTTGATAGTCAGAATTAGACATCTTGTTTAAACGTTTTCTTCTGGATAAGGGTTGGTTGCTATTGGTTATTCTACCACTTCTAAGGTTCATAAAACAACAAACTTATCACTCAGAGAGTAATTTTACAATGGTTATGTCTCAACAATTTTTTACTTTGTTCTAAATTTCGTAATGACCAATGACGCGTCCCACCGGGTGTGCCAATTTGTTTACAATGATTTCTGGTAAACAACCGCTAGTCCTCCAAACTATCAAATAATCTTAATGACTGTTATTTAATCTCTCTGGTAACTTGCAGGATCGACTAGATTGATCCTAGGATGTATTGGTCATTTGGATAACTCTCATTATAAAACTGATATTCATGGTTGGTGTGATCGGTGGATCTGGAACTGACTGTTTAACGCTGGTTCGCGAAATGTCGCGGAAGCAAGAGTCGCCACCGTCTTTTATTTTCTCCAAATGGAAAGGACAAAAGCACAGAAAAATTCCTTAAAGAGATTGCTCTCGGTTCGGGAGGTAGATTATAGAAAGGGAAGGTGTTAGCACCCTTTCTATCCATGGTTATCCATGGGCTCTTAGATACTTGCTCATTGTGTTTTCAAAAATGGTTTGTTTGCTTTTCAATTGTGGGTTTTAAAAAAGGTTTCTTTGAAAATTCCAGTTCGACTCTTGTATCAGTCCTCAAGAGTGTTTGAAAAATTGCTTTCGAAAGCTTTTTGAAAAGGTGTCGGTGTGAAAAGTGTTTTTGATTTGTTTTGAAATTAGAGCAAGTATCTAGAGTCGTCTACCTACCCTAAGGAATTCGTCTGTGTAAATGTCCTTTAAAGTAATGCCATCCCACCATTGAGAGGTAGGTAGCACCACCGTTGGAGGTGTTCGGGTCAATTCGAGTTTAGGGACATGGTGATCACCAGAGCAATGGGAAGACACCTTAGAAGCTACCCTCATGCCAGGTTCCCGGATCATGAGGACTTACTAAGACATCTTCTACTCGACGATCACCTTTCGAGGCAAGGCAACAGTGAGGCGTACCCTAGGGGTGGTGTGTGATTTGTGTGTCAGATTCAGTTATTTTATCTTGTCATGTTATGAGTGATCTATGCGCTTGTTTTTATTTTTGTCCATTCATTCTTGCATGCATTTATTTAACCATTAAAAAATTGCGAGAAATGTAAAGTTCTAAAGCTATTACAAAAGGCGCGGGTCCACATCGCCAAAATTTCCAGAACCCGATTTGACAGAAAGATAAATAAAGAAATAAAATAAAGTGCGAGAAATTAAAATGTTACATGGCCTTGGGAGAGGTACATAAAAATTATACGGAAAAGAAATAAACATGCGAATTAAATAAGAATTAAAAACGAGGGCGTTGGACCCTTTTTAATTAAATTAAATTAAACGATTATTAAATTAATAAAATTAAAATGAAAAGAAATTGTCTTTTTGGTATTTTTGTATTTTAGGATTTTAATGAAAAAGAATTAATTAAAATAAAATGCTAACCCTAATTCTAGTTGTTTTTAGTTTATTAAGAAAAGATTAAATTTTAACCTAATATTAACCTAATTATTCACATGCCATTTAATTATAAAAATAAATATTTAATATTTAATTATTATGGAAGAAAAGAAAAAAAGGATAAAAAATTAATTAAACCCTAGTTCTACCAATTTTAAATTAATTAAGAAAATATTACAATTAAACCTAATTTAATAACTAAAATTAAATAATGCAATTTATTTACAAAAAAAATATGACATTAAATAAAAATATTAATTTTTGTCTTTTTATGATTTTTTTGTTTGTGTTTTTTTATATATTATGAAAATATTAAATTAATAAAAAAAACAATAATTAAAATA
This sequence comes from Vicia faba, assembly GCA_948472305.1. Classification (NCBI taxonomy): domain Eukaryota; kingdom Viridiplantae; phylum Streptophyta; class Magnoliopsida; order Fabales; family Fabaceae; genus Vicia; species Vicia faba. The sequence continues at coordinate 563,134,511 of OX451738.1, read as the reverse complement.
AAATAAAAATAATGAAAACAAAGAAATAAAAAATTTGCAAACCTAGGGGGTTCTGCCCCTAATTTGGAGGTTTTCTTTAGCAGTTTGGCCCATTTAAATTCATGGCCTGATTGACTTTCGTGGCTAGCATGTAGCTCCTTTGACTAGTGCCTATGGTGTCCATCAGGTCTGGTCCCTTGGATTGGCATTATTGGCCAAGTGGCACGCCAGAAATTGTGGACGCATGGTGGTCCTTGAAGCTGAAATTGCATAGGAATATTAATTGCAAAATAATATGGAAAGGGTGAGGACCTGGGGCTCGAACCCAGGTCCTGAAGATTACCAGTCTTGCACTTTACCAAACGCGCTGCTTTGTTCATCTGTACATAATATAACAAATAAACAATATAAAATAAACAAGCATTAGTGGAGCGTTTTTCGCGCGAAATTTGAACCAGCCATTCATAGCCTGCCACCGAGTCATCTTCTTCATGGCTTTATTTTTTTTCTGAAATACAACACAATCAGCAACGGTTTGTTAAACGTTCCCATAGGCACCCTATTGAAAAATAGCGATTAGCCCAGGGATGCTCATAAATTGAGCGCGAGGGTGGCTTTATGATCGTCCAATCATGCTTGTTTCAGTGGTCTAAGTCTTGAATGCTAATTTTTCTTTAACTAAAAAAACCCAATTTAAGGTTCTGAAAACCCTAAGCATCGCCCATGGTGATTCCTTGTATAGTGCATAAAAACTCAATTCATCTACATGGTTAGCTTCAGAATCAGTTAATTAATAAGAATTCATGAACAAAATGCAATGAATATGCTTAAATTGTAAAATACGATTATGAAAAAAGTGAGAAAAGTTTGACTTCTGTACAATGATTCAAAGGGTTAGGGACGGTGTTCTTGATCCAGGTACGTTGCTTGATGTCCCAGGGATGCAATGGAATCAGTGTTGTGGCTTGAAACAACCTGCAAGTGTATTTTCAGTTTTGAGTTTTCAAGCAAAAATTTCAAGTTCTTTCTTCAGGTTCTCGCGCAGCTTTTAGGTAATGAGCATCAGGTCTTGATTGTGTATGTATAGGAGAGTGATTTAGGTTAAGAAACTTGATCAAAATCCATGCATTGATGTGAAAAAGATTTGATTTGCAAACCATAATTTTTTTCAATCTTTTTTCATGCTTTTTAGCTCTCAATCATATCCAATCATCCTAATTCTTCCCTAATCTGATTTGCACGAAATATTAGAGATATTATATGCATAAAAAGATTTGAAACATTAGGTTTTATATTTTTCATGTATTTTAATTAATTTAAATGAATTATTAATAATAAAAATCCAAATAAATAAATAAAAATGAAGAAAAACTTCCCTTTGGGCCAAGTGGTCGTGCACATGTCTTGGATGATGAATTGTGGAAGAAAAAGAGGCCCATTAGCAATTTTAGGTCATTTGAATCAATGTTGACTTTTCAAAATATCCAAAAATATCCCAACTTCCACAAGGCATAACTTGCTCAATTTTTAAGCTTTGCTCATGTTCTTGGACATTTTGGAAAGGTCTTTGAGTCTTCTAACCAATGCCAATGGTCCCATGTCATTTTGATTTACCAATCTGAAGTTATGGCCTTTGTCCTAAAGTCCCTTTTTGTTGACTTTTGAAAATGACCTATAATGTTGAAATTGATAACTTTTTGTGAGAGCATTTCTTGGACTTGAAGTGTGAAGAGGAGTTGTAGGAAATGTCTTTCTCTCCAAAATGAGCTTTGGATGGAATTTTTCTGATAATCCATGTGAAAGTTATGCCCTGGTCAATTTACAGTTGACTTTTTCAGCTGTCCAAATAAGGAAACTTTTGCATCTTGATGATTTTTAAGCCAAGCTTTGAGAATCATGATCAAGCATTGATCAAATGATGTTTGTGGCTTCAAAATGAGATGTTGACCAAAAATTTGAACTTTTGACTGTCAAATGACCATTTTGCCCCTACAGTTGACTGTAGTGCAATTAGGGTTTTTGACTGTGCAATTTTGTGCTGAAAGTCTTGAAACTTTGTATGAGGATTCTTGACCATGTTTATAGGCATGTGGGACTTGATTGGACCCTTGGAAACTTCATTTTCTTGATCAGAACCAAAACCCTAATTTTGACTGTTAGGAGGCCCTTGAACTGTGCAACCCTTGGGGAATTTTGAAGCATGACTTGGCAATTTCTTGAAGAATATGGGAGGGCAAATTTTGGGGTACAACAGTTGCCCCTGTTCAATCTTCTTAGACCTGAGGATGCAGATTGGATGACGTGCCTTTCGTAATCCGAAGGTGGAAGATGATTGAACACTAGAGTGCCCAGAAATTTGCGCTCACATAGTAGCAGTGATGGTGGAAATGGGCTTATAGATGCCATTTAGAGATTGATGAATAGGATGATGGGCTTATAGATGCCATCTGGATGTTGATCGCGTAAGAGATTCTTTAGCGAGAACTTGCGTACCTGCAAAAGAAAAATGAGTACCTGACATGTTGTAGGATCTGGTTTTCAGATGCTTGGTATAGATGCGTCCTGACTGGTTACAGGAATCGGATCTTCGAATTCTTCATACGTGCCCTGGCGAGATACAGGAATCGAGTCTGGTAATGTTAGTCTCCAACAGATACACCCTGGCAAGATTCAGGCATCGGATCCTCGAACTCTTCAGACACACCCTGGCAAGATACAGGAATCAGATCTGGTAATGTTAGTCTTCAACGGATACACCCTGGCAAGATTCAGGCATCGGATCCTCGAACTCTTCAGACACACCCTGGCAAGATACAGGAATCGGATCTGGTAATGTTAGTCTTCAGCGGATACACCCTGGCAAGATTCAGGCATCGGATCCTCGAACTCTTCAGACACACCCTGGCAAGATACAAGAATCGGATCTGGTAATGTTAGTCTTCAACGGATACACCCTGGAAAGATTCAGGCATCGGATCCTCGAACTCTTCAGACACACCCTGGCAAGATACAGGAATCAGATCTGGTAATGTTAGTCTTCAACGGATACACCCTGGCAAGATTCAGGCATCGGATCCTCGAACTCTTCAGACACACCCTGGCAAGATACAGGAATCGGATCTGGTAATGTTAGTCTTCAACGGATACATCCTGGCAAGATTCAGGCATCAGATCCTCGAACTCTTCAGACACACCCTGGCAAGATTCAGGAATCGGATCTGGTAATGCTAGTCTTCAACGGATACACCCTGGCAAGATTCAGGTATCGGATCCTCGAACTCTTCAGACACACCCTGGCAGGATACAGGAATCAGATCTTTAGTTGCGACCATTGATGGTAATCATTTTTATATTTTTTGTCCTGAAAAGACAAGCGTTAGTTGTATGCGATGTCATGTGGTATGACATGCGAGATGATCTCTGAATACGTGAGATTGTATGTTCATGATGCGTATATGTATTCTATAATGTATGAAGATGTTTATGAATGTATTTTTTCGTCTAGGAAAGTAAATCCTTGACGGGTGCCGGGAAATCACTCCTAGGCTGATGTTTGAAGAATGGATTTTGCTTCCGCCGGGGATGATAGTTGCAAGAATACCGGTAGGAGAAGATAACTCCGTTGGGGAATAAACCTGGCGAATGGATTAACTCTGCAGGGAGGAAAGTACTCTAACGATCTTGTTGGGAAGCAATACTCTGTGGGGAGAGAGATATCTTGCTAAGTCGTTGAAAATAACTTGCTGGGGATATCTTTGCTGTGCCGGAAGTGCTGATAGACTTCGCTGGGGATAAGAAGACTGTGTCGACGACGATCTTTCCGTGGCTCTTGGCTGAGGATAACCCAGTTATATCCTAGTAAGGAAATAACTCTTTGAATAAAGCCGGACGACGCGTTCGTGCTCTGTGAGGATAAGCTTCCAGAATCTACTGGGGATAAGCTTACTGCTTGGGGAGATAAATTCCAACTTTCCTGGGGAAACCGGGTTGGACTCTCCTGGGGTAAGTTTTGGATTGTACCGGGGAAGTGACTCCATTGAATGTTTGATATACCGCCGGGGAACAATCTTTAGACCAAGACTGCCGGGGATGCTTGTTAAGGATATATATGCTGCTGGGGAATGTTGAGATCTACTGGAGGATACCCAACTTCCTTAAGATTTGATAACTTTGCTCGAGGAGAGTGTACTGACTTGCTGACTTACTCTCTGGGGAATTAAGGTGTCTCGTTATGTTCTTTAGCTGAACCTACCTTGGTACCTTGGAGGACAGAGCAATTAGATTGCATAGACAACTCTTTTGTTGCCCCTGTTTCTAATGTTACCTGTAATTAACCCTTTGTTTCGTATGCAAATATTCATGAGTTAGCAAATTATTGTCAATGCATATATCACAAATTGAACCTTGGACGTTCTTCGCAAAACAAAACAGAAAAGAAAAACAATTGGCACGTTTAACTGAAAAGTATATTTGTATTGATTTTTGAATGGCCTGTAAATAGGCGTTTTATGTACAAGAGGCTGACGTCCTAGTAAGAGAACGCCGCCAAACAAGAGAGTTTATACAAATTTTGTACAAAAGAAAATAAAACAGCTGTGTGAAATGAATGATCCCACTGGGTTTCAACTCTGCTATTGCCTTTATATCCCCGAGCGTCTCATCACTTGATGACCTAAACGAAGAATGAAGCTGACTGATCGATTCCGTCTGAGCTTGATGTAGATACCGGATTCTGGATGCAAAGTGATCCAATGAGACATAGTATTACGCTTTATCCCTGATTTTTGCCTGGACTGCCCTTTCGGGTTTTCAGTCCACCGGGATACCCATTTTTGCCCAAGCCGCCTTTTCAGGTTTTCGACTTGCCGGGTGTACAGATTTTTTTCATTTCATCCCTTCATTTTGCCCGAACCCTTTTGGTTCGCCGGGAAGCCCTAATTTTTGCCTAGGCATGTCAGCCCAACGGGTCTTTTTATGCGTAGTATCTTTTTACTATGTCTGCATTGGCGGGGTGAGGAAGGTCGTCACCATCCATGTTGGTTAGAATCATGGCTCCTCCTGAGAACATATGTTTAACCACAAATGGCCCTTCGTATGTAGGGGTCCATTTGCCCCTTGGATCACTCTGAGGAAGGATGATTCGCTTGATTATCAGATCCCCAACTTGATATTCCTGCGGTCTGACCTTTTTGTTAAATGCCCTGATCATCCGTTTCTGATACGTCTGACCATGGCAGATAGCAGCAAGTCTTTTTTCATCAATAAGGTTGAGCTGATCAAGTCGTGTCTGGATCCAATCATCCTCGTTCAGATTTGCATCCTTCATTATCCGGAGAGAGGGTATTTGCACTTCGATCGGTAAGACTGCCTCCATACCATAAACCAAGGAGAAAGGAGTTGCCCCGGCTGACGTCCTAGCTGAGGTACGGTACCCATGTAGAGCGAATGGTAACATCTCGTGCCAATCTTTATAGGTCACTGTCATCTTCTGCACGATTTTCTTGATATTTTTATTTACTGCTTCTACAGCCCCATTCATCTTCGGTCTGTAAGGAGAAGAATTGTGGTGCTGTATTTTGAACTGCTCGCAGAGCTCAGTGATCATCTTGTTATTCAGATTGGTACCGTTGTCTATAATGATCCTCTCTGGGACGACGTACCGACAGATCAGATTATGCCGAATGAACCGTGCCACAACAGTCTTGGTTACCATGGCGTAGGAAGTTGCCTCGACCCACTTCGTGAAATAATCAATCGCCACTAGGATGAAGCGATGCCCATTAGATGCCGTAGGTTTAATCTCACCAATCATGTCTATGCCCCACATTGCAAACGGCCAAGGCGCAGTCAGAACATTCAGGGGAACTGGAGGAACATGCACCTTGTCTGCATAAATCTGGCACTTATGGCATGTCCTAGAATGTTGGTAGCAGTCAACTTCCATTGTGGACCAGTAATACCCTGCCCGAAGGATCTTCTTTGCCATTGTATGTCCACTGGAGTGCGTACCAAAGGTCCTTTCATGTAGCTCTTCCATGATCCTTTCTGCTTCAGTCTTATCCACACAACGCAGTAGGGTTGAATCATGGTTTCGCTTGTACAAGATGCCGTTGCTAAGGAAGAACTTTGCCGCGAACCTTCTCAGGAACTTCTTATCGTTGACAGATGCACCTTCAGGGTATTCCTGAGCTTCCAAATATCTCTTCACCTCATGGTACCAAGGCTTCTCCGTTACCAATTCAGTCTCGAGATCGCAACAGTATGCCGGTTCGTCCAGTTTCCAGATGATGATTCGGGGAGCCTCATTATCCCACTTAACTTTGAACATAGAAGACATTGTAGCTAACGCGTCCGCCAGCTGATTCTCTTCTCTCGGAAAGTGTTCAAAGGTTATCTTCGTGAAGTGGGGGATCAAGGTCAACACACATTCTCTGTAAGGAATAAGATTCGGATGTTTCGTATCCCACTCTCCTTTGATCTGATTGATCACAAGAGAGGAATCTCCGAAGACACACAGAAACTTGATCCTTAGGTCGATCGCAGCTTGAAGACCCATGATGCACGCCTCATACTCTGCCATGTTGTTAGTACAGTTGAAACATAGCCGGGCAGTGAGTGGAGTATGAGTGCCTTGAGGTGATATGATTATGGCGCCGATACCGTTTCCCAAAGCGTTGGAGGCTCCGTCAAAGTGCATAGACCATCGGGATCCTTCCTCAGGTCCTTCATCCGGTCCAGGTACTTCACAATCAGTCACTATCATGATGCTTTCATCCGGAAACTCGAAGTTCATTGACTGATAATCATCTACGGCCTGATGTGCCAAGTGGTCTGCCAATACACTTCCCTTGATGGCTTTCTGGGTTGTGTACTGAATGTCGTATTCCGTCAAGATCATTTGCCATCTTGCAATTCTCCCAGACAGAGCAGGCTTTTCGAATATGTATTTTATAGGATCCATCTTTGAGATCAACAAGGTAGTGTGAGTCAGCATATACTGTCTCAGCCGGCGAGCAGCCCATACCAAAGCGCAGCAAGTTTTCTCGAGCAGTGAGTATCGGGTCTCACAGTCGGTAAACTTTTTGCTAAGGTAATAAATGGCATGCTCTTTTCGGCCAGACTCGTCATGCTGCCCCAGCACGCACCCCATTGAGTTGTCAAGTACTGTTAGGTATAATATCAGAGGTCTCCCTTCAACCGGTGGCATAAGGATGGGTGGCTCTTGGAGATACTCTTTGATTCTGTCAAAAGCAGCCTGACATTCATCATTCCAACGTACTACATGCTCTTTCTTCAGCAGCTTGAAGATTGGCTCACAGGTAGCAGTCAGGTGTGAGATGAAGCGAGCAATGTAATTCAGGCGTCCTAAAAAGCCTCTGACTTCTTTCTCTGTCCTAGGAACTGGCATCTCTTGAATAGCCTTAACCTTAGCAGGGTCCACTTGAATACCCTTATCACTTACAACGAAGCCTAGCAACTTCCCAGATCTTACCCCGAAGGTGCACTTGTTCGGGTTCAACCTCAGCTTGTATAGTTTCAACCGGTCAAACAATTTCTGCAGATGATCTAGGTGCTCCTCCTCAGTTTGGGACCTTGCGATCATGTTGTCAACATACACTTCTATCTCATGATGGATCATGTCATGAAATAAAGCAACCATGGCACGCTGGTAGGTTGCCCCAGCGTTCTTCAGTCCAAAAGGCATGACCTTGTAGCAGAAGGTGCCCCACTGAGTAACAAAGGTAGTCTTCTCCATGTCTTCAGGTGCCATCTTGATCTGATTGTAACCTGAAAAGCCATCCATGAAAGAGAACACCTTATGTTGAGCAGTATTATCAACAAGGACGTCAATGTGAGGTAGAGGGAAGTTATCTTTGGGGCTGGCCCTGTTCAGATCCCTGTAGTCGACACACATTCTGACCTTACCGTCCTTCTTAGGTACCGGCACCACATTAGCAACCCACTGAGGGTAAGAAGTCACTGCAAGAAACCCGGCATCAAACTGCTTCATAACCTCGGCTTTGATCTTCTCAGACATCTCTGGACGCATACGACGTACCTTTTGCTTAACCGGAGGGCAGTCTTCCTTAGTTGGCAAGTGATGGACCACAATATCGGTATCCAACCCGGGCATGTCTTCGTAGGACCAGGAAAAGATCTCCATATAATCATGTAGCATTTGAGTCAACCGTTGCTTCACGCTGAGCTCTAGGTTGGCACCAATCTTTACCTCTTTCCTGTCTGCCTCAGTACCCAAGTTTATTGTTTCCACTGGCTCTTCATGGGGTTGAATTGCCCTCTCTTCCTGAAGCAACAGTCTTGCAAGCTCGCCAGGCACTTCGCAATCATCTTCACCTTCGTCTTCGGCTAAGTTGATCGGATTTTCGAAGTCATAACTGGCAGTAGCAGAGTCGTTACCAGTGAGATCCAGAGTGGATTGAAACCTGTATGAGTGAGTGTGTGTGTAAATACAGCTGTTTTGAAATATATGTAAAGGACAGAAAAGGAGCATAAGATTTGAAATGCGAGAAAACGTCTAAGATTTTCATTTATGATATATGAAATGACAATTTATATGCCCTCACAAATGAAACCACGGTGCCTCGGGTAAGACAACGGCCCATAAAGTTTGATTTATTGTTTATTACAAATAACAAAAACAAGGAAGTTTATTACTGCGTAACAAAAGTAACAGGAGTATGATCTTTGACAATCCAATTGGTCAGTCCGCCTTCGGTCGTCGGGTAGATCCAACTATTGAACTCAGCTTCGTCCACTTCATTGTCCTCCCCAACAGCATTCACTCCTGGATTTGTAATGAGCACAGGAGGTCTTCTAGTCTTCGCCTTCCGCATAGCTTTCTGGCCCTCTGCAGTAAAACCCAGCCCAAATTTGTCAGTTTTTTGTGTAAAGTCGGGAAGCCTGCCCCAGTTAGCACATTCACCTTTTTGAACCACAGCCCGAGCATCCTTCAGGGAAGCCATCTTCAAAGGAACATTCTCTTCTACCGCTGTTTCTGCTGCCGTTGAAATTGGAAGCACCTCCTCGAAATGCTGAAAGGGGGTTTCAATAAACTCCCCGTCCATCTCAATGTATCTGAAGGAATTCAGATGGCTTACCATATACTCCTCCTCTCCCTGCACAGTGACGATCTTCCCTCTGACAGGGTACTTCAGCTTCTGGTGCAAGGTAGAGGTCACTGCCCCAGCCTTATGTATCCAAGGTCGACCCAGTAGACAAGAGTACGATGGACGGATATCCATCACATAAAAAGTAGAGTCAAACACCTGAGAGCCCACGCGAATAGGAATGCCAACCTCTCCATGAACCATCCTTTTTGAACCGTCAAAGGCCCTGACGATGATATTGCTGGGTTTTAGTTCCAGGCCTTCACAATTTAAACGGTCTAAAGCCTTCTTTGGTAGAACATTCAAGGGAGAACCAATATCCACCAATACATGTGCTAGAGTAGTGCCCCTGCATTCGATAGAGACATGCAGGGCATCATTGTGGTCTCTTCCTTTTGCAGTCAGGTCAGCATCTGAGAAACCCAAGCCATTGTCCGCTGTTAGATTTGCTACGCAATCAGTGAACTGGACTGCAGACGTTTCCTGTGGCACATGGGCCGTCTTGAGAAATGAGATTAAGGCCTTAGCATGGGCCTCTGAACACAGCAATAAGGAGAGCATGGAGATTTTAGAGGGCGTATGCCCCAGCTGTTCGACGACGTTGAAATCGCTCTTCTTTATTATTTTTAAAATCTCCTCCATTTCTTGTTGGGAGGCCTCAGCATTTATCGGTATCGGTGCCTCCATCCGGGCAGGCTCGTCTTCAACTCCCTTGCCCCGAGCATTGGATGACTCGGCAGCAGGGGAAACCACTTGATCTGAAACAGGAACAGGTACACTTGTAGGTGTTATAAGGAGGGGTCTTCGGGTAGCAGGCGGTGCAATGTCAGGCAAGAAGAGCCTGCCACTGCGGGTAACCTTGGCTGGGCCAGTGATATCACAGATACTGGCGCCAGTGTTGAACTCTTGTTTGATCCCATTCACATACACATCTTCCCCATAGTGCCAGGGGACAGCCTTATCAGATACGTAGGGAAGAGGTCCCAGAACAGTGATAACCACAGGTGCAACAGTCATGATTGGGACAGGCTTCTTCGGGAGAGCCTTGATTGGATTATTGAAGATGGTAACCACAGAAACTTCTTCTACCGGAACCAGCTGAACAGCAGACTTCTTAAACAGAATCTCCTTACTATCCATTAGGCTTTGGATGCCTAACTTCAGCAAGGGACAACCAGATAGGGAAACAGCACAGAACAGGCAACCCTCACTGCAACCCGGAAATAAACCGGCCAGCAGTAGGTTCTTCTTGACGGTCATTAAAGGAGTAGCCAGATCATCCACAGAAACAGCGTACACTTCTTCATCGACAGCATTTACCCCATGCTGAGGCATAGGAGCAGTCACCACATTCGGCCTCTCAGGCGCTTCGAATTGTATCTCCTTCGCGTCGATAAGGTCTTGCACCTTATTCTTTAATGCCCAACAGTCATCAGTGGAGTGCCCCGGGCTATCAGAATGATAAGCACAACGAGCATTTGGGTTGTATTTAGGAGATGTAGTATTTGCAAACTTCGGAGCCTCTCTGACGGTTACTAAGTTGGTTGAGAGCAACTGCGGTAAGATATGCGACAAGGTCATACTCAAACGGGTGAATTCCCTTCTGGGTCTCTCGGCCCTTGGTTGGTTAGCTTGCCGAGGAGCGGCTGCAGGCTTCGCAATCACCAATGCGTTGACAGATTGGCGGCGCTCTGGTTTGTCTTGCCTTCTAGGCCCATACACCACACTGGCCTCTTTTTTGAAGGGTTTCTTCTCTGAACTAGACGATGCACCCTTCGGAATCTTACCAGACTTCAACCCAGCCTCAATTCTCTCTCCAGTCAGGATCAGATCAGTGAACCCTGCAGACGAATTCCCGATAAGATGGTTGAAAAATGGCCCAGATAGGGTCCCCAAGAACATGTCTACCAACTCCCGATCAGTCAACGGAGGCTGCACTCTGCCTGCCAGATCCCTCCACTTCTGAGCGTACTCCTTAAAACCTTCACTTGAACCTAACGACATACCCTGGAGTTGGGTACGTGTAGGGGCAAGGTCGGCATTATATTGATACTGCTTATAGAAAGCAGTAGCCAACTCCTCCCAGTTACGAACCTTGGTCCCATCCAGCTGATAGAACCATTCGAGATGAGTCCCTGAAAGACTCTCCTGGAAGAAGTGGATCCACAAATTCTTATCCGCTGAGTACGGTTGAATCTTCCGAACATAGGACCTGAGATGTAGCTTGGGACAAGACGCCCCGTCGTACTTAGTGAAAGATGGTGCTTTGAATTTACGAGGAATGATCACACCAGTTGACAAACCCAGATCTCCAAAATCCAGCCCAGGTACATGTTGTATCTCCATAGCATTCAGCCTGTCCTCCAGCTGCTTGTAACGGTCTTCTGCCGGAGGATACTGCTCTTCATCAAAATCAGTCTCGTTGTCAGAGACTACCGGACTAGGACCTTTTTCTGCTTGAGGAGTACTCTTGCCAATAGAAGAACCAGCCTCTTCATTCTGCAGAGTATTGCCAAACCTTCGGCCCGAGCTGAACTGAACAGTCCTTCTCTTCTTCTTCTTTTCCTTCTTCAGGAGCAGAGCCTTCAGCTCTTCTTGGCCCTGAGCCAAACCCATGATTAATTCCTGAAATTGCGCATTCTGCGCCTGAAGAGCTTTGATGGATGTCTCAGTTGATGATGAGTCAGGATTCATGATGCTGAAATAAACAGCGAAGAACGATAAGCAACCTGAAAAGAGGAAAACCTGCTATGCACATGATGAATGGAATGCGTATGATTTATGTTTTCAAAGACAATCGGGAATCAACTTTGTAAATAAAAAGGAACACACTTCATTAGATTCAACTTTGAAACTGAAATTATTCGACAGGTTGCCCTTAGGCGTTACATGAAAGGAAATACTGAAAAGGGAAATAAAACTGTAAAAGAACATCCGGAGCTCCTTATTGATCCCATGGTCTCCTCTTCTCAGTACGGATGTAGGCATTCAGAGCTCTCTCATTCTCCAACTACTTTGTCAGCTTCTGGATCTTTAATTCCTGCTCGTTGAACTTTTCCGGTAAGAATCCCGTTCTTCTCGCAGTTGCGACCAAGATCTCTTCAATGTCTCATAATCAGTAGGTATCTGAGGAGGAAGAACAGTTGGAGGAACACCATCTTTGTCAGGAGACTCAAGAATGATGGGTCTGACGGCTTCGTACGGCATACCTAACTTCTGAGCACGGATGCGAACCCATTTGTAGTAGGCTTCCATAGGTAAAGAAGTCTTTGGCCCTAACTCATGTGGGTCAGCTTTATGAACTTTGTCCCAAGCCTTGATGAACCTACGACGCAGCTCGTCACTATCCACCTGAAACTCAAAACTGATGTGAGGCACCAACATCTCATGGGGCCCTGCTCTTCTGGCTCTTCCAAACTGACGGAGTGCTAGACATGGATTGTAAGAGATCCCTCCTTGAGTACCAATCAGTGGGACATTAGGGTATTCCCCACATCGATCAATAATAGCTATCTCATCCAAACCTCTGCAAGTCCAAATAATGTCTTTGTCGGTGAGAGACATTAACCTATGAGCCCAGCCTCTTCCTTCTTGGTTCTTCAGTACGAACTTGGGGAGGTGCGAAATAAACCACCTCACCAACAAAGGGATACAACACCATAGGGTTCCTCGTCTTCGGGTATTACGAGCATGAAGTTATTGCAAGATGTCACCCAAGAGAGTGGGTACAGGATTCTGAGACATAAAGATCCTTATGGCAGTGACATTGATGAAGTTGTCAGGATTAGGAAACAGGACTAACCCATAGATTAAGAGAGCCAAGATGTCTTCATACGCCCTAAAGTCCAGGTCATTCCAGCAACTGTTAGCTTTACCAATCAGAAACTTGGCCAAGAAACCCTTAACTCCGCTTCTAGTCACCCAGTTGTCCATTACCTCTTGATGGGTCAAAGGAAGAGCTGTAGCAACATCCTCAAGCCTGAGGGTCTTTTCCCAACCAGTAAAGGGAGTCTGATCCAAGATAGGGATACCAAGCAAATCAGAGAACTCTTCCAGGGTAGGGACCAGCTGGAAGTCTTGAAAAGTGAAGCACTGGTACAGGGGGTCATAGAACTGGGTCAGAACGCTCATCAACTGTTGATCCCGCTTTGCAGTGACTAAACTGAGAAGAGAACCATGCCTCTGAATGAAGGAAGTGGTATTTGGAATTCTGCTAACCAACTCATCAAGCAAATCAGGTGAACGAACAAAGCTGAACCGGATAATATTCCTTCGCACAGGCATCATGATGTCCTACAAAATAGAGCAAAGGTGAAACCCTCTTGTCTTTGAAATGGTCAGTCCTTATGCAGGGTGCATGCAATGCTCATGATGTTATGATGTTATGATAAAGCACACCACAAATAGATACAAAGGCAAACATGGTAAGGCACACAAGTCACACAAGGCAAGCCCCTAGAGTTTAGGCCAGCATGAGGTCTAGGTACTACCCTCTTTCAGTTTGTTGGTTCATACCTGTCCTATCAAAGTAACCGGGTTCTTAGAGGATCCCAATATCATTGACTACCCTCAATCGGTCATAACTCCAGCATCGCAATCTTTTCTTGCGGCCAGAACCATCACGAGAGTTTAGCCTCAATGGGCGTAGCGTACTGCTACAATTCTAAAGGCCAAGTTGTGTCTTTTAAGGTTCTAAGGTTGTTGGTGCTTAATGACTCCTCAGAAGACCCATATTCTCCTTGTTGCGACACAAGGGATATCGGTACAGACCAAGGTGCCATACCAACGTAGCCACTGCTTCACCCGTGCCGGTCTACGCCGGACAGGTCCCTCACAGCTTATGCTACCTAAACAGGGTATCCCCAGATCCAGGTTAGGATCTATGTAACTCCCATGCAACCCACAAATTTAAAGCAGACAAGTCAATACAATTGAAAACACAGTTATGAACTAGCCCTAAGGTACACCTCACTTATTAAAATTCCCCAGCAGAGTCGCCAGTTCTGTGATCGGTGGATCTGGAACTGACTGTTTAACGCTGGTTCGCGAAATGTCGCGGAAGCAAGAGTCGCCACCGTATTTTATTTTCTCCAAATGGAAAGGACAAAAGCACAGAAAAATTCCTTAAAGAGATTGCTCTCGGTTCGGGAGGTAGATTATAGAAAGGGAAGGTGTTAGCACCCTTTCTATCCATGGTTATCCATGGGCTCTTAGATACTTGCTCATTATGTTTTCAAAAATGGTTTGTTTGCTTTTCAATTGTGGGTTTTAAAAAAGGTTTCTTTGAAAATTCCAGTTCGACTCTTGTATCAGTCCTCAAGAGTGTTTGAAAAATTGCTTTCGAAAGCTTTTTGAAAAGGTGTCGGTGTGAAAAGTGTTTTTGATTTGTTTTGAAATTAGAGCAAGTATCTAGAGTCGTCTACCTACCCTAAGGAATTCGTCTGTGTAAATGTCCTTTAAAGTAATGCCATCCTACCATTGAGAGGTAGGTAGCACCACCGTTGGAGGTGTTCGGGTCAATTCGAGTTTAGGGACATGGTGATCACCAGAGCAATGGGAAGACACCTTAGAAGCTACCCTCATGCCAGGTTCCCGGATCATGAGGACTTACTAAGACATCCTCTACTCGACGATCACCTTTCGAGGCAAGGCAACAGTGAGGCGTACCCTAGGGGTGGTGTGTGATTTGTGTGTCAGATTCAGTTATTTTATCTTGTCATGTTATGAGTGATCTATGCGCTTGTTTTTATTTTTGTCCATTCATTCTTGCATGCATTTATTTAACCGTTAAAAAATTGCGAGAAATGTAAAGTTCTAAAGCTATTACAAAAGGCGCGGGTCCACATCGCCAAAATTTCCAGAACCCGATTTGACAGAAAGATAAATAAAGAAATAAAATAAAGTGCGAGAAATTAAAATGTTACATGGCCTTGGGAGAGGTACATAAAAATTATACGGAAAAGAAATAAACATGCGAATTAAATAAGAATTAAAAACGAGGGCGTTGGACCCTTTTTAATTAAATTAAATTAAACGATTATTAAATTAATAAAATTAAAATGAAAAGAAATTGTCTTTTTGGTATTTTTGTATTTTAGGATTTTAATGAAAAAGAATTAATTAAAATAAAATGCTAACCCTAATTCTAGTTGTTTTTAGTTTATTAAGAAAAGATTAAATTTTAACCTAATATTAACCTAATTATTCACATGCCATTTAATTATAAAAATAAAAATATAATATTTAATTATTATGGAAGAAAAGAAAAAAAGGATAAAAAATTAATTAAACCCTAGTTCTACCAATTTTAAATTAATTAAGAAAATATTACAATTAAACCTAATTTAATAACTAAAATTAAATAATGCAATTTATTTACAAAAAAAATATGACATTAAATAAAAATATTAATTTTTGTCTTTTTATGATTTTTTTGTTTGTGTTTTTTATATATTATGAAAATATTAAATTAATAAAAAAAACAATAATTAAAAGAAAATAAAAATAATGAAAACAAAGAAATAAAAAATTTGCAAACCTAGGGGGTTCTGCCCCTAATTTGGAGGTTTTCTTTAGCAATTTGGCCCATTTAAATTCATGGCCTGATTGACTTTCGTGGCTAGCATGTAGCTCCTTTGACTAGTGCCTATGGTGTCCATCAGGTCTGGTCCCTTGGATTGACATTATTGGCCAAGTGGCACGCCAGAAATTGTGGACGCATGGTGGTCCTTGAAGCTGAAATTGCATAGGAATATTAATTGCAAAATAATATGGAAAGGGTGAGGACCTGGGGCTCGAACCCAGGTCCTGAAGATTACCAGTCTTGCACTTTACCAAACGCGCTGCTTTGTTCATCTGTACATAATATTACAAATAAACAATATAAAATAAACAAGCATTAGTGGAGCGTTTTTCGCGCGAAATTTGAACCAGCCATTCATAGCCTGCCACCGAGTCATCTTCTTCATGGCTTTATTTTTTTTCTGAAATACAACACAATCAGCAACGGTTTGTTAAACGTTCCCATAGGCACCCTATTGAAAAATAGCGATTAGCCCAGGGATGCTCATAAATTGAGCGCGAGGGTGGCTTTATGATCGTCCAATCATGCTTGTTTCAGTGGTCTAAGTCTTGAATGCTAATTTTTCTTTAACTAAAAAAACCCAATTTAAGGTTCTGAAAACCCTAAGCATCGCCCATGGTGATTTCTTGTATAGTGCATAAAAACTCAATTCATCTACATGGTTAGCTTCAGAATCAGTTAATTAATAAGAATTCATGAACAAAATGCAATGAATATGCTTAAATTGTAAAATACGATTATGAAAAAAAGTGAGAAAAGTTTGACTTCTGTACAATGATTCAAAGGGTTAGGGACGGTGTTCTTGATCCAGGTACGTTGCTTGATGTCCCAGGGATGCAATGGAATCAGTGTTGTGGCTTGAAACAACCTGCAAGTGTATTTTCAGTTTTGAGTTTTCAAGCAAAAATTTCAAGTTCTTTCTTCAGGTTCTCGCGCAGCTTTTAGGTAATGAGCATCAGGTCTTGATTGTGTATGTATAGGAGAGTGATTTAGGTTAAGAAACTTGATCAAAATCCATGCATTGATGTGAAAAAGATTTGATTTGCAAACCATAATTTTTTTCAATCTTTTTTCATGCTTTTTAGCTCTCAATCATATCCAATCATCCTAATTCTTCCCTAATCTGATTTGCACGAAATATTAGAGATATTATATGCATAAAAAGATTTGAAACATTAGGTTTTATATTTTTCATGTATTTTAATTAATTTAAATGAATTATTAATAATAAAAATCCAAATAAATAAATAAAAATGAAGAAAAACTTCCCTTTGGGCCAAGTGGTCGTGCACATGTCTTGGATGATGAATTGTGGAAGAAAAAGAGGCCCATTAGCAATTTTAGGTCATTTGAATCAATGTTGACTTTTCAAAATATCCAAACATTTCCCAACTTCCACAAGGCCTAACTTGCTCAATTTTTAAGCTTTGCTCATGTTCTTGGACATTTTGGAAAGGTCTTTGAGTCCACTAACCAATGCCTTTGGTCCCATGTCATTTTGATTTACCAATATCAAGTTATGGCGTTTGTCCTAAAGTCCCTTTTTGTTGACTTTTGAAAATGACCTATAATGTTGAAATTGATAACTTTTTGTGAGAGCATTTCTTGGACTTGAAGTGTGAAGAGGAGTTGTAGGAAGTGTCTTTCTCTCCAAAATGAGCTTTGGATGGAATTTTTCTGATAATCCATGTGAAAGTTATGCCCTGGTCAATTTACAGTTGACTTTTTCAACTGTCCAAATAAGGAAACTTTTGCATCTTGATGATTTTTAAGCCAAGCTTTGAGAATCATGATCAAGCATTGATCAAATGATGTTTGTGGCTTCAAAATGAGATGTTGACCAAAAATTTGAACTTTTGACTGTCAAATGACCATTTTGCCCCTACAGTTGACTGTAGTGCAATTAGGGTTTTTGACTGTGCAATTTTGTGCTGAAAGTCTTGAAACTTTGTATGAGGATGCTTGACCATGTTTATAGGCATGTGGGACTTGATTGGACCCTTGGAAACTTCATTTTCTTGATCAGAACCAAAACCCTAATTTTGACTGTTAGGAGGCCCTTGAACTGTGCAACCCTTGGGGAATTTTGAAGCATGACTTGGCAATTTCTTGAAGAATATGGGAGGGCAAATTTTGGGGTACAACAGTTGGTATTTAGAATATTGTGTAGGTGTTTAACTTACTTCGATTACTCTATTAAAGATCTAATAACATGATCAAGTAAATGCGCGCGAAACTAAATTGCATGAATAAAGTTCAATTGTAAAGACATATAAAACTGCAGAAAAGACAAGTAAGTGACTTCGAAATATAAGAGCATGTAATGTAAAAGCGTTTCTGGAATGTAAAAGATTCGAAATATGAAGAAAGCGTTTTAATGCAAGAAATCAGTAAAATGACTTTAAATGAAAAGGTATTCGAATGATAAAAGCATGAAGATAAAGGCATGAAATATACAAAAGTTTCTGAAATGTAAAGGATTTGAAATGGAAAGAAAACATTTGAGTGTAAGACATCAGTAAAAAGACTTCAAATGAAAATATTTTAATGCAATGGCTTTTGAATGATATTGACATGAAGATAGAGGAAAATACTGGAAATGATAAAGAGTTTTATTAAATCATAAACACTTGGTGTTATCATACGTACATTGCTCGTGCATTCGTTTCCCTAGCCATGTGGTATTTTGAATGTTTACTGAGTTTTTTGTACAATAGATATGACACACGAAATCCTAATGCTAAGACTTCTATTTATACTACTTCGACCATAACGGTCTTGCTATAAGATTCTGCCACGTTCAGAACATGCAAAGCAATGCCTCTCTCTAGCTTCCACGCGTCTTCGAATGCTCCAGCGCATATATTTTAAATTTCGAACATCCCGCTTGCATTTGAATTTCAAATGTTTTGGCACTTCTTCGCTTCGAACGCATTTCTTGGACACAACCTTGTTACCACTTCGAGACTTCTTTTGAAGATATCCTCATAACTGTCACTTGAAGCTCCAAGCTTTGATATGCCCATTCGAAGTACTGCTTCTACCGTTTCGAAACATGACATCTTGCTTTATTCCAATCGAAACATCCAACTTGCTTTGCTTCGAACAATATCATCAAAATCTTCAGCCAACAATAGGATAACTTCCTCCTCCACTAACAATCTTCATACTAATATCGCCATACCGGTCTTTCAACACCTTGTACCATTACGAATCCGACCCCTCAAGAATTCTTCATCTCCACTTGTTGAGGAGCGCCTTGTTGAAAGCATCGATTTTCTTCACGTCGAGCCCGCCTTTCTCCACGGGAAGACAAATATCATCCCACTTAACCCAATGTATCTTTCTTCTTTCCTCCACCCCCCATCCCCACACAAAAATTTTCCTTGAATTTTAGTAATCTCTTTTATAACCTTCTTTGGCATTCTATAAAACGAAAGAGTAAAAGTTGAGAGAGAACTAAGAACCAATCTTAAAAGAGTTAACCTTCCACCAAAACTAAGGAACCGAAACTTCCAACTAGAAAAAACAATTATTCAACTTGAGAGCTAGCGGATTCCAAGAAGAGATTCTTCTAGGATTGCAACCAATCAGGATACCAAGAAAATTAAAGCTACTACCTTCAACTTTACAAGAGAGAGAATAAGCGGCGGTCTCCAAGAAGAGGGGATTCAAATTAATACCAATGAGTTTAATTTTATGAAAATTGATCCCCAATCTCGAAACAAAATGAAAAGCCCTCAACACAGATTTAATGGCCCAAATTTGATTCCAACCTCCTTTACCAACCAATAAGGTGTCGTTCGCAAATGTAAGAATGTCAACTGTACTTTTTCCATTTATCACAAAGCCTTCAAAAGATCTTATTTTCATCGCTTTCTTAACCAAACCCGATAAATCTTCGGCCACCAAAACAAAGAGAAAAAAGAAAGTGGATCTCCTTGTCTCAATCCCCTCTCCACCACAAATTCCTTCGTCGGACTTCCGTTGATGAGAACCAATATCTTACTATTGAAAACCAATAACTCCATCCATTTCATCCGTAAATCTCCAAAACCCATTTTCCTCATCATATATCTAAGGAAATTCCAAAAGGCTTATCATAAGCCTTTTCAAAATCGAATTTGAAAAGAAGACAACCTCTTCCCTCTTTCTTCGCATAATCTACTAGTTCATTAGCCACCAAGACGTTGTCTAACAATTGTCTTCCAGGAAAAAAATTATACTTGTGATATAAAAGTCTACAGCTAACATTTTAGAAAAGGAGTACATGAATTACAATGGAAGAATTTCACTCCAGTGGTGAAAAAGCGTAAATTTTGAACCTTTAGAACTCTTTAGTCATCTCTCAATGATCAATATTTAGAATCCTTGTCAATTGATGAGTTTGGCTTAAATAAAGAATTTTTGGGATCACTAAATCATGTTAAAATTCTAATTCATTGTGAAACAATTTCTCACTTAATTGACATGGTATGTTGATTTTAAAGAAAATCATGCCATGATGCCTTAAAATCGTGGCATGATTTCAATATATTAGTTCTTCCTTGCATTCATGTCATAAGATCGGGCCATGATATGATCTCATTGTGGCAAGATTTTTGCATCACCATTCTTTTTGATGGTATCACATGATCTCACTATAATATGATAACATAATACACAATTTCAGCAAGACCAATCTTTCTTGTTGGTATCAAGGTGTCGCACCACAACCCTTTATAATCATGGCATGATTTTTTTGAATATTAAAACTTCATTTGTTTTGTCTTTGTGTGATGTATTTATTAGTTTCTTATCATGGTAACTGTTTGCTGTGGAAAATGGTAAACAACCGCTGGTCCACCCAAAGTCCTAAAACTAAGGGTAACTCGCAAGATCGACCAGTTGATCTTAAGACATGTGCTAAGAGTTTTATTATTATACTTATTATATTGAAATCCTTATCAAGGGAAACAATTTTCTATGATTAAGGGAACAAGTATAACGGCTTTCCACACTATGAATCGATCGACTGGTGACTCGTGACCGACAGAAGGTATTCATATGAAAATAAGATTCAATAAACTAATTGACTAGTGACTCGTGACCGATAAAGAGTATTGAATTTTTTACGTGAAGTAGACAATAACGTAAAGACTTTGTTCGGCAGTAC
Organism: Vicia faba; assembly: GCA_948472305.1. Taxonomy (NCBI): domain Eukaryota; kingdom Viridiplantae; phylum Streptophyta; class Magnoliopsida; order Fabales; family Fabaceae; genus Vicia; species Vicia faba. The sequence goes on along the minus strand of OX451738.1, from coordinate 563,113,666 downwards.
ATAGAAAGAAAATAAAGTATTCAAAAGAGATGATTGAAAAAATAAAGGATTTGCATTGAAATAAAAGTGGTGATTCACGTACGTCAAGAACTTATTCACTCTTTGTTTCCTAACGCTCAGAATGACAGAGTTTTGTCAAGTGATTTGAGCATACAAGTGAACACACCAAAAAACTACACTAAATCTGCTTATTTGTAATATTTACAATGTAACTGCCTAGATGAAATCTACGGACAATATTAAAATCTTGAGACAAACGCTTCACTGGATGTCACCACCTATTTGGCGTTTAATAAAATTGTAAACCACTGGAAACTGCTGATGACTTTGAAATTTAAATCTTCCCGCTCCTAGCTTCTGAAAGTAAATCGCTTCTGACTCGTTTTGACACTTTCCCTTTGACAAGATTTAAAAATCAACAATAATTCCTCTAAGTCCAGAAACCCTTTTGGTTGACAAAAACCAATTTCGACCATTTTCCTTGTCTTTCACCCTTTGGTCGACTAAACCAATTACGACCATTTCTTAACATATATTCTTTTATTTCCTATTGGTCGACCTGGCTCAGTTTCGACAGTTTGGCGTGACATTCTCTTTGAACATTAAATCTAGTTTAATAAAACCAAAATTTCAAACACTTTGGCTCCAATTTCCCAAAACCCCTACTTTAGGAGGATGACCCTTAGCTTATGAGAATATCCTCATTTAATACACGTGCTTGAATATCTTAAGATTTTTCAAGGTAACAAAATGCCTCCCAGAGATGCCATTTTCGAATTTCGACTCATATGAGATAATGTCATCTTTGAAGCGTCGGTTTTACCATTTGACCAAACTGTTTCCATCCCTCCAAAAGTGAACGTTATTGTTCCGCCTTTTTCGTGACGTCATGTAATCATGGTAACGTATCACGCTTTTCAGCTTCGAGACGTGCGACATTTAAGTTTTGCCATCATTGCACTTTTAGTGGGAGATGTAGCCCATTAACTCACGTTGATTTTGCAGCACATGTCCCTCGAATGACATGATTTAAACATAGGAAATCACAAATATTTTTCCCATTACTTCTTCCTTCCTTTCAGAGTCTATAAATACCCTTATTTCTCATTTTTTTTTCTACTTTTCTTCGCTTCTTCACACCCTTGCTTCAGAAAAACGTAGAACCTGTAAATTTCATCACTGTTCCCCATCTTCATCCTCCTTCAAACTTCTTACAATGGAGAATGTTGATAATCAAACTTCTTCTTCAGCAGCCTCTCTTCAACTACGCCTTGTCGACGGCAAAGCTTCTGTGCCAGAACCTCCATTTGCTGAGGAGAAAGCCAAAATCTGGAAATCTCAAGTACTTATCCCTTTTTATCTTGAAGAAAAACCCCTAGCATTTTTAGGGCCACTTCCTGAAGATGCACCCTCCGAAATCTATGTAGACGATAAGGAAGCATTTTTTCCTACTAGCATTGTTACCAAACCCATAATTTCTTCTCCAAACCCCATTTCACTCAACTACATTGACAAGAACTTTAAAACTGCTCCACCTCTGCATTGCCCTAAGTTTCGTGCTTGGATGGCATGTTTAGAAACCGATAAAGGATATCAATGGAAAAGAATGGGCATTTACACATTGTTAGAACTTTCTCGATGTGGCCAGCCTTACTCTAGTGGCATGCTCCTAACTGCCATACATTTTTTTGGAAGGGTCGACCAACACTTTTCATACTAAGTGTGGTATGATTACTCATACCCTGTTCGACGTTGTTTCCATCACAGGGTTAAAACCATCTGGCACAATTTTTAACCATAGAGATGCTGAACCAGTGCCACTAAAGTTCGACGTTAGTGAAGATGGTAAACCAACATACAACAACTTCATCGACCATCATGCTAAAATTTCTGGCCCCATAACTGACGAAGAGCATGTAGCATTTTTAACCTTATGGTTGTCTCGCTTTATTTTTTTCTCCAGATCGATGTAGGTGGCCAAACGTTTTTCTTATCTGGCTACCCAATTGCACATGGGTGAGAATGTTACTTAGGCCAGCTGATTTTGGCCTCACTTTACGCATCCTTGACTGACGCTGCTAATCAAATCAAGTGTTTTGACCCTACTAATCTAAAGAAAAAGAATGTCTTGGTCCATGGTCCTTTTTGGCTCTTACAATTATGGTTGAATGCCATTTTTTCTGAGGAGATAAAGCCCTTTCGGAATAGAAAAGTAGCATGCGTTCCATCTCAAAACCATATCGTTTTGTGACGCATTCTTCCTTTGACTCATATTGACAAGGGTTCCCCAAATCCTGAAGTTTTCAAACTGATGTTCAACATCATGTTGACAAGAGTCGATTTCACACCCTTTATGGCCCTGTTTCATGATAGACAAGACGACCCATAATGGTTTACTAGGGCTTTCCCACCTGTAAGAGAATAAGATAGGAGAAATTCCCTAATCCTCTAGAGACGTTACTTAACTCCCCAATTTCTGTCTTCTGTGATTGTCATAGTGAATCTAGGCTTGGTCGCTTATCAGCCTAACTTGGTGGCTCGATAATTTGGACTCTGTCAACTTGTCCCCAAGTCCTTGTTCAATTCTCAAGAGCTGCTGATAGACATCATATATGACCAACCTTTCAAATTTATCAAAGAAGATATCAGAAACATACGGGCACGAAATCCTACACTTACTCTCACTCCTTTCCAACCATATTTCTACTACACTAAAGAATTTGAGACTTGGTGGCAGTCAGATTTTGTTACATTCATTGGTGATCCTGATGCAAAGTTGGCTGAAATAACTACAACTTTTCTAATTTGCATGCGAAATCGGCCAAGTGTAAGGTTACTCATGTTAAACAAATTCTAGTTTCTAGAATTACTTCCAAGTGGTACCGACGAAGTATTATCGACCTAACTATTCAGGGAATCTTCATTATGATCTCCGATATGTTAGAGTACTTTCGACCACACAAATCGGTAACGATTTCATGCCCATATGCAAGTTGAAATGGAGTAGTTCCCGTTGCTTCCTTAGGGGAAGTTCTACATGCCCATAAGGCTTAATATAGTGTTTTATGCCAATTCCTTGGCTTCTTTCCTACATGCTTCTTAATTAGGCTAATTATTACTTTATTGGCATCTTCGACTTGCCATTTTCCTGAGCATAGTAAGGAGTAGAAGTTAACAATTTAATTCCAACTTCTTGCGTAAATTCTTTCATTTTTTGTCCAGTAAACACTGATCCTTGGTCGGTTGTAATTGTTTCTAGAATCCCAAACCGACATATGATGTGATTTTGTATAAAATCAATAACAGCTTCTTGGTCGACATTTATTAAGGCTACTGCCTCAACCCATTTTGTAAAATAATAAATACCAACTGAAATATACCTTTGTTGTTTTGATGACGCTGGTTTTATTTCTCCAATCACATCTAAATCCCATCCTCTGAATGGCCAGGGTTTTATAATTGCGTGTAATTCACTTGCAGGAACATGTTGTATGCCCCCATGCACTTGGCATTCTTGACAACCTTAAGCAAATTCGATGCAATCTTTTAGCATTGAAGGCCAATAGACATCTGAATGCACCAAAAGCCATTTCATTTTGTGTCCTGTTTGATGTGTGCCACATGCTCCACTATACACATTTGACACTGCTATATATGCCTCACTTTCTCTAAGGCATTTAAGCAATATTCTTCAGCAGTTTTCTTAAATAATTTATTCTCTATCAAAACATAACTAAGGGCGCGATACTTGATCATACGATTTGTCGACCCTATAGGGATGAGCATATAGTCGGCTAATGGCTTTTGTCAATCATTCTCTGGCCCATTGTCAACAGTTAAAATTTGAAATTTTTTGGCATCTACAACTCCTAACTTTATTATTGACAAATCTGAAGGAGATAACCAAGTTGCTCGAACTTTCTCTCTTACCTGAATAATTTCTTCATTTTGGTATTCTTGTATCCTAAAGCTTCTTGTGCTAGGTCATTAGCCTCTTCATTCTCTCGTAGAGGTATGTGTCAAATACTCACTTATTCAAATTGCTTTAACAATCTAATAATAATCACAAAAAACATGATTAAATTTTCTTTAACTCATCTGTATTCCTTTGATACTTGTTTAATTACTAATTCAAAGTCTCCCATAATTTCAATGTTCCTTGCCCCAAATTCTAGCATTAGTTCGAGTCCTGTTATTAAAGACTCGTATTCTTCTTTATTATTTGTACATATACCATTGATTCTATACTTGAACTCTAATGGAATTCCACTGGGGGAAATTATAATTCCTCCTATTCCAACTCAATTTTTATGGCTAGAACCATCAAAGTATAATTTCCATGCCGCTAGATCTACATAATTCTGAGGCATACCAACCATTGAATGGTCGACCAAGAAATATGCCACCACTTGTCCCTTGATTTCTTTTAAGGGCACATAAGTCAGAGCATACTTTGTTAATGCTAAAGCCCATTTACCAATTCGACTATGTAAAATCGGTTTGGACAATATGTGCTTAATAATATCGATATGAGAAGATACATACACATCAACAGGCTGTATATATTGCTTTAATTTAATTCAATAGAAATACAAGCAAAAGCATAGTTTTTCTATATCATTGTACCTAGTTTCATGATCATTAAGCATTCGACTAAGATAATATATAGGTCTCTCGACACCTTTTTCGTCCTGTTGGACTAACATACTTCCTATAGTCGAATCTGAGGCTGCAATATATAACCTCATAGGCCTATGTCTAATAGGAGGTGCCAATATTGGAGGCTTCACTAAGTAGTCTTTGATTTTGTTAAAATCCTCTTGATGTTCCTCTTTCCAAACGAAATCCTCATTCTTCAGTCGAAGTAGTGGTGAAAATACTTTGGTTTTTTCACTTAAGTTGGATATGAACCTCCTTAGGAAATTTATCTTTCCCAACAGAGACTGAAGTTCCTTTTTGGTCGATGGAGGTTTAACGTCCATGATGGTTTTGGTCTTGCTTTGATTCACTTCTATGCCTTTTTTATGCACCACAAAGCCAAGAAAATCACCTGCCTGCACACAAAAAGAACACTTTAATGGATTAATTTTTAATCCATATTTCCTCATCCTTTCAAAAGACTCTCGAAGGTGTTGCAGATGAATCGATTTACTGTTCGACTTTATCACAATATCATCAATATAAACTTGCATGAAATCTTAAATAAAATCATGGAACATATAATTCATTACCCTTTGATATGTCGCTCCGGAATTTTTTAAACCGAATGGCATGAATGCCCATTCATAGGTTCCCAATGCCCCTGGGCAGCGTGTGATCGGTGGATCTGGAACTGACTGTTTAACGCTGGTTCGCGAAATGTCGCGGAAGCAAGAGTCGCCACCGTCTTTTATTTTCTCCAAATGGAAAGGACAAAAGCACAGAAAAATTCCTTAAAGAGATTGCTCTCGGTTCGGGAGGTAGGTTATAGAAAGGGAAGGTGTTAGCACCCTTTCTATCCATGGTTATCCATGGGCTCTTAGATACTTGCTCATTGTGTTTTCAAAAATGGTTTGTTTGCTTTTCAACTGTGGGTTTAAAAAAGTTTCTTTGAAAATTCCAGTTCGACTCTTGTATCAGTCCTCAAGAGTGTTTGAAAAATTGCTTTCAAAAGCTTTTTGAAAATGTGTTGGTGTGAAAAGTATTTTGTTTTGTTTTGAAATTTAAAGCAAGTATCTAGAGTCGTCTACCTACCCTAAGGAATTCGTCTGTGTAAATGTCCTTTAAAGTAGTGCCATCCCACCATTGAGAGGTAGGTAGCACCACCGTTGGAGGTGTTCGGGTCAATTCGAGGTTCGGGACATGGTGATCACCAGAGCAATGGGAAGACACCTTAGAAGCTACCCTCATGCCAGGTTCCCGGATCATGAGGACTTACTAAGACATCCTCTACTCGACGATCACCTTTCGAGGCAAGGCAACAGTGAGGCGTACCCTAGGGGTGGTGTGTGATTTGTGTGTCATGTTCATTTACATTTATCTTGTTCATGTCAGGTGGTCTACGCGTTTGTTTTTATTTTTATTCATTCATTCTTGCATGCATTTATTAACAGTTAAAAAAAGTGCGGGAAATGTAAAGTTCCTAAGCTATTACAAAGGCGCGGGTCCACATCGCCAAATTATATCCAGGACCCGATTTGACATAAAATAAAGAAATAAAGTAAAGTGCGAAAGATAAATATTTACACGGCTTTGGGAGAATTACATCAATATTTAAAAGAAGGAATAAATAAAATGTGCGAATTGAATTAAAATTGAAAACGAGGGCGTTGGACCCTTTTGAAGTTAAATTGAAATTAAAAATTAATTAATTATTTATTGAAATAAAAGAAGTGTTTTTTAGGTTTTTTTTGTATTTATGAAATAAGAAAATTAAAATTAAAATTAAAAGAAACCCTAATTCTAAGTTATTTTTAATTATTTGAGAAAAATGTTAAAGTTTAACTTAATTTACTAAAGAATTTATGTACATGTTTATTTACAAAATAAATTAGTAATTAATAATAATAATAATGATGAGAAAATTATTTATAAAAAAAATGATGAAAAAGTTAAAAACCCTAATTTCTACATGATCTGACCTGATCAGAAATGGACCGTCACGGCTGGCTCCGAGTAGAAAGCTTTTTTGAACGAGGTGGGGGGGGGGTACCTGCAAGGCACTCCGATGCTGAAGTAAGTAGGAGTACGAGCAGATAATAGCAAGTTTAAGGTTAGAATGATGAATACCTGACCCTCTGGAAGCAGGGGGTATTTATAGCCCCCAGCGCTGGGCCAAGGTTCCTTCATTGGGCCGGGCAGGTTTGGCCCAATGGAGGAACTGCCAGGTTCTACGTGGGTAGTGGGGACCCGCACGTGGTCCCCTTCCTGGATGTTCTGCGTGAAGTGCGGGCGGACGGAGACGCGGTCTTTTCGGAGTATCGTTGGGGGAACAGTGGACTGAGTCTGCCCTAGTTGGGACGCTCGAGGCAATGTCGAGCTGGACAGCAGGATGTCGAGCTGGACATCAGGACGTGGAGCTGGACCGCAGTATGTCGAGCTGGACATCAGGATGTGGAGCTGGACCGCAGTATGTCGGGCTGGACATCAGGATGTGGAGCTGGACCGCAGTATGTCGGGCTGAACATCGGGATGTGGAGCTGGACCGCAGTATGTCGGGCATGGCTGTGACCCTTTGGTCGGCGTGGTCATCAGTAAGCCCATTTGGACTGGGCCTTAGAAATGCTTTTGGGCCTGTCGGGCCCAGTCCAGAACAGGAGCCCCCCAAGTCGTGGTTCCTTTGCGAGGAGCCATGACTTGAACCCAAGTCGTTCCCTCGTCGAGGTCTCGTGCCCGGGACAGAGGTGTGGGCCCTCGAGGGCCTCCTCGTGTCGTGCTCGGAGACATCTTCGGCGGTGGATGCGCGGAGGATCCTTACCGGGCGCGTCTGTCGAGCACACGAGGTATCTTTCGGGAACTGTGCCGCCACCCTATGGGGATAGGGTCATCATTGCGTTGGGAGCAGCGCGTCGAGGAGAGGGAATCCGCGGTTGCCCGAGGTGACGTTTGGTATTCCACGTCATCACTATAAATAGGAACCTTGGGCCCCATAACACGTTTCTGTTCTCTGCGCTCTCTCTGCTGCTGCTCTTCCAGATTTCTTCCAGTTGTGACTTTCTGTCCCAGATTCTTCTATTCCGTTGTCAAATCCTACTCTTTGATTCAAGTAAGTGGTCTATCTTCTTCATTTTCTTGTTAGAATGTATGATTTTCGGCGTTTGTAGATTTTTTAGGGCCGTGCGCGTGGGATTAGCCCGGTAAACTCATACTTAGCTCGACGTATTCATACCTAGGACCGGCAAACGCATGTTTGTGGCCGGCATATTCATAGTTTTAGGCGATAAACTTCATCGCTGCCCGGGGTCTTCATGATCCAGGGCGCCTGATTCATGATCGCGGCCGGTATGTTCATGGTCTTGGCCGTGGGCCTCATGGTGTGGCTCGCCATGTTCATACCTTGGGTCGACATGCTTGAAGAGTGATCGCGTAGTTGGTTTTGAGGAAGGACACCGAGTTTCAGGATGTCGGGGAGGCAACCATTCGTGGAAACGGACTTATGTAGTCGTGCATGGGACGACGTGATATGTCGAGCGTATGGCTTCGTGCTTAATTTACTGGTTTCCCGTGCTCTGCAGGTAACCATGGCGGACGAGCCGAGCTCCTCCGGACGCCGCGATCGTGAAGAACAGAGTGCCGACGAGTCGGTCACCCTGATTGATACCGTGACCGACCCTTTGCTGGAATGGGTGGGCGTCGAGCCCCGGGGGATTGCGTCGGTCTACAACCGGGACGACCGACATCCATACGCTGTCATCGAAGCGGGTCAAGACCAGCCCGACTTCCAAAAGAACTTCGTAGTCATGCGCCCGTCATCCCATGCAAGGATCTGCTCGGTTTATCCGGAATACAGCTTCGCGATGTATGAGATCGCGTTCAAAGATCTGGGGCTGCGGCTGCCCTTTACTGATTTCCAGGCCGGGGTCTTCACTCACCTAGAGCTGGCCCCGTCCCAGCTACATCCAAACTCTCTCGCCTTCATCCGGGCATTTGAGTTGACGTGTCGCTACCTGAGGATCGGGGCGACCATACCGCTTTTCTTCCGGATATTTCACCTGCAGCGTCAGTCCCGAGGAGGGAAACATAGCTGGGTCTCCCTGAAGCAGTCGAGGAGACTCTTCAAGATGTATATGGACTCCGTGAGGGGGTTTAAAGACAAGTGGTACGTGGTGCGGCCAGTTACCACTTCTGCTTTAAATTCCCTTTTCGAGGAGGAGGAGCCGGTGAGCGACGAGGACGGGGAGGCGATGTTGGGCGACAATGGGAACCCTGTGTTGGGCCGTACGGCTAAAGTCCCTGTGCACTGGATGTCCCAGCATTACGAGCATGGGACGGGTTATTACCATACTGCCGCCGGGGACATGTGCACGGAAGATGAGGAGGCGTATGCCGCACTTTGCCGATTTGTTGATAGCTTTCATCCTGCCCGGTGGGTTACGCGGGAAGGGGATGATATCTTGGACAAGGATGGTTACCCAACATTCGAGTCCCGTCCGATTGATACCAAGGCGCTCGTGGAGTGCCCGATATACAGGCAGGTTGCCCGCCTGTTAGGTTGTTGCTTGAATTTCTTTATTCCTCATTTATTTATGAAGTTTGCTCGATACTGACCTAACTTTTATTTTGTGCAGGTTCGATGGCTGGTCGACATGAAAGGCTCTTGAAATTATCCTACGACCAAAGGCGAGGCAGGAGGGTCGTGAAGGCCCCACAAGCGACGAGGATGGGCCCACCGCACAGTCCAAATGCTCCTCAGTCGGTGAGGGTGGACTCGCCGTCAAGCTCGGGGCTTGCGTCGGATGGGACCCCAGAAGTCGAGGAGATCGACCCTAGCGTCATCTTGATACAGAGGAAGAGGACCCGTGTGGAGAGTGGTCCGACTGCTGGCGAGGACGCCGGCGCCGTTAAATCTTTCGCCTTCCCCCCTTGCTTCGAAGAGGCGGGCTTTTTCGAGAGATTCCCTCCGACAGTGGTTGCCCACGAAGCTGCAGCCATAAAAAAGATGAGTAAAGAGGACCGGAAGGCGTATCTGGCCGCCAGCATGGACGGGCTGGTAAAAATGGCCGAGATGGCTTTGGTGCTATCCGAGGACGGAGGGGATCCTGCCCGTGTTGAAGAACTCGAGCAGGAGAAGGCGGCCCTGACCTCGAGCTCGCGGAAGTTGAAGGTCGCTCTGGAACGCTCCGAGGAGATGTTCCGCGAGCAGACGGCGATGCTCGATGCTGAGAGGGAGATGTTGACCCTGGAGAAGGAGAAGTCGGGAAAGTTGGCCGAGGAGGGGGGGCTTCTTCGGGCAGACAGGGACCGTCTGGGGGCCGAAGTCGAACGCTTGGCCCAGCAGATCGAGGAAATGAACGCTGCCATGCAACCTGCCGAGGACGAGCCCGAGGACATAATGGCTTTGAAGAGTCGGTTGGAGCTGGTCGCCCATATCCGGCTCCTTGAGGCAGATTGCGTCGGGGCCCTGGAGGATGGGTTCAACTCTGTGGTCGGTCAACTCTCCTTGCTAAACTCTGGCCTGGTCACTGAGGGTATCGGCCACACACATCAGATCGTGGATGGCATGATCGTTCCTCCGCCCGACTCTCCAAACACCGACAATGATGATTCCGGGGAGATCTAAATAGGATAGCGGGCCTGTGTGCCCTTGACATTTGTATTCTTTGGGCCTGCGTGCCCGTTTATTGTACGTTATGAACATTGTCGGCCTTCTTGGTCAGTTTATTATTGTTTTGTCGCCTTCGGGCATTTATATCAATGCTGTTTTACATTTTGGATGTTTTGCCCTTGTTTGAAATCATATATTTGCATGAATTTTAAGCCTAAGTCATGGGCCCGAGGAGTGCCCATAAGTGGCTTTGACTTGGCGAGCTAGTCTGCCCGCCTCCGTTTGTATGCGTGCCCGGCCCTCTTTCGCTGGCCAGAGGCACCTAAGTGTTGTTCTCGAGGGGAGATATTTTTCTTTGACCCTTTTAGATGGCCCGTTATTCTTGATGGAATGTCGGGCATTTCGGAGCGAAGTTGCTCAGTCGGGCGTGGAGCCCGTTAGGGACTATTCGCCCTTGGCGTGAACTGCCCATCGCGAGCTGGGTGTTCTGCCTTATGGGTACAACGACGGTGGGGCTCGGTATAGCTGTCCACGTCGGGCACTATCGATCGTCATCGTTTACCGCGCGATGCTGTGCCATTTTGGCCGTATGTCGGGCTTGTACCTTAGCCTTATACGAAATTGGACGTTTTTCCTCGTTGACCGAGCGCGGGTGCTGCTGGTCGAGGGTCCCAGGTGTTGGTAGTTTCTAACTGTAGTACTGCTTTAGCTTAGCAGCGTTCCAGGGTCGTGGTAATGGCTCTCCGTCTAATTGCTCGAGGTAGTATGCCCCGGTACCCGTGGTGCCGTGGATGCGGTAAGGTCCTTCCCAATTCGCGGCCAACTTCCCTTCGCGGGAATCTTTCTGGTTCCTGCGTAATACCAGACTGCCTATTTCGAACTCGCGCTTGATGACCTTGTCGTTGTGGCGCAGAGCCACTCGTTGTTTTAGGGTGGCTTCGCGCAGGGCTGCACCCGATCGGATTTCCTCGACAAGGTCGAGTTCATCCCTTAGTGCTTCGTCATTCATTTCTTCGTCGAGGGGTTCCTCCGTTCGTCGGGATGGTTCCATGATTTCGACCGGGATGACAGCCTCGGTGCCGTACGTCAGTCGGAATGGTGTTTCACCCGTCGTTGAGTGGGGTGTGGTGCGGTATGCCCACAAGACGCTGTGGAGCTCCTCGACCCATCCTCTTTTGGCTTCGCCGAGTCGACGTTTGAGCCCTCGGAGAATGACTCTGTTCGCGGCTTCGACCTGCCCGTTGGTCTGAGGGTGCTCGACCGACGTGAAATGTTGTTTTGTCCCAAGTTTGGTGACGAAGTCACGGAACCCGTGGTCGGTGAACTGGGTACCGTTGTCGGTCACCAGGGCTTGCGGGATTCCGAACCTGGCGAGGACGTTTCTTTTGTAGAAACGGAGGATATTGTGCGAGGTGATTTTTGCGAGTGCCTCGGCCTCGATCCACTTCGTGAAGTAATCCACGGCGATGATGAGAAATTTGTTCTGGTAGGTTCCCTGCATGAAGGGCCCGAGGATGTCCATGCCCCACCAGGCGAACGGCCATGGGGATGACAATGTGTTCAGCTCGTGTGGGGGGGCGAAGTGCATATCCCCGTGCTTCTGACACTTGTCACATTTTTTCACGTGTTCCTTGGCGTCCTGTTGCATCGTCGGCCAGTAGTATCCTGCTCGGAGGGCTTTCCTTGCCAAGGATTTACCGCCCATGTGCTGGGCGTTAATCCCTTCGTGTATCTCCCGCAGTAAGTCGGGGATGGCGGACTCGTCGATGCATTTGAGGAGGGGAATGGAGAATCCTCTTCGGTACAGTTTCTGCTCGAGAACTACATAGGAACACGCTCGTCGCTTGATTATGGCAGCTTCGAACTGGTTCGACGGGAGTTCTCCTTTTGTCAGGAAATTATAAACCGGGGTCATCCAGGACGAGGCATCCCCGATGGCGTGGATCTCGACCGTAGTCGAGGGTGGTTCGATACTCGGGCGTGCCAGAGATTCCTGGATGACGGATTTATTCCCGCCCTTCTTTCGTGTGCTCGCGAGTTTAGACAATATGTCCGCCCTCGTGTTTTGCTCGCGGGGAACATGAGAAATTTCTGCATGTACGAACTTTGTCATGTGTTTTTTGACTAAGTTCAAATACTCAATGAGGTTGTCATTTTTGGCCTGGTAGCTTCCCTGTACTTGAGAGGCGACGAGCTGGGAGTCGGTGTAAATTTGAACCTCGCGGGCTCCCAGGTCCTCGGCTAGTCTCAGTCCTGCGAGCAGGGCTTCGTATTCCGCCTGGTTATTTGACGTCAGGAAGGAGAGAACCAAGGAGTGCTCGATCACTACGCCTTCTTCGTTTTCCAGGAGGATCCCTGCGCCGCTACCGGATGAGCTGGAGGCTCCGTCGACGAAGATGGTCCACTTGTGTTCCTTCCCCGGGGGAAGGTCGTGAGTGGTCATCTCCGCGACGAAGTCGGCCAAGGCTTGTGCTTTCAGGGACTTCCTGCTCTCGTACTGAATGTCGAATTCGGAGAGTTCCAAGGACCACTTCAGCATCCTGCCCGCCATATCTGGCCGACCCAGGAGTTGCCTCACCAGCTGATCGGTTCGCACGATGATGGTGTGGGCTAGAAAGTAGTGTCTGAGCTTCCTCGCAGCGTTGACGAGGGCCAGAGCAACCTTTTCTATCTGTTGATATCTGCTTTCGGGGCCTTGTAAGGCCTTGCTCGTGAAGTAGACGGGTTTCTGCCCGTCAGGGGTCTCGCGGACAAGGGCTGCGCTGATGGCTTCGTTCGAAACGGCCAAGTATAAGTATAGTGGTTCCCCGTTGTCTGGTCGAGACAACACGGGCGGTTGAGACAGGCTCTTCTTCAGATGGCGAAGTGCGTGCTCGCATTCCTCGTTCCATTCGAAGGCTGCTTCCTTTCGAAGGAGCTTGAAGAAGGGGAGGGCGTGCTGAGCGGACTTCGCGACGAAGCGGGATAGTGACGTCAACATGCCGTTCATGATTTGTATCGACTTCTTCGACGTCGGTGTCGGGATGTCGGAGAACGCCCGACATTTGTCGGGGTTGGCTTCAATCCCTCGTTCTGTTAGATAGAATCCAAGGAATTTTCCTGCCTTAACCCCGAACGTGCACTTCTCGGGGTTGAACCTCATTTTGCACTGTCTTGCTTGGGCGAAGACTGTCTTGAGATGAGCTGCGTGATCGGTGTCTTCTCGAGATTTGACGATCATGTCGTCCATATATACCTCGAGCATGTCGCCAATCTGTTTGTTGAACACTTTGTTCATCATACGTTGATAAGTTGCACCGGCGTTCTTCAGTCCCAAGGGCATTACGTTGTAGTAATAGTTGCCTGAGCTGGTCATGAACAGCGTGCAGTGTTTGTCGCCCAGAGCCATTGGGATTTGATTATATCCCGAGTAGGCGTCCATGAACGACAAAGTCTTGTAGCCGGCCGAATTGTCGACCAGCATGTCTATGTTAGGTAGAGGAAAAGCATCCTTCGGGAAAGCCCGGTTGAGGTCGGTATAGTCAACACACATTCTCCATTTTCCATTATTCTTTTTAACAAGTACAACATTTGACAGCCAGGTGGAGTACCGGGCTTCAGAAATAAAATTTGCCTCTAGGAGGTCTTTTACAGCTTTTTCAGCAGCCTCCGTTTTTTCTGGAGACTGCCTACGCCTACGTTGTACTACAGCCTTGGCGGCTGGATCAATGGCGAGGTGATGACAGGCGACCTCAGGGTCAAGTCCGGGCATCTCTGCAGCGCTCCAGGCGAAGAGATCAACATTCTCGCGCAGACAAGCCTTGATTTGCTTCCTGGCCAAGTCGGGGAGGTCTTTGCCAATCTTCACTCCCTTGGTCGGGTCTGCTCCGAGGGGAACGAGTTTAAAATCACCGTCCGGAATAGGTCGGAGTGGGATTTGCTCGCTGCTGGATGGCTCGTCCTGGTCGAAGCGAGCGTCGAGGGCTATGGAGTCGACCTTTGGTGGAGCCTTCTGGACTTCTTCCTCGGGGGATGCTTTTCTGTCGGGCTCCTGCTTTGTCCTCTTGGTGGGTCTGGTCCCCACATCGACGGTATCCCGTCCCTTTGAAGCGGCGTTGAAGCACCTGCGGGCAGCGGCGAGGTCTCCTTGGATGGTGGCTACCCGTGCCCTTTTGGTATAGAACTTCATCTTTAGATGGACAGTCGAGGGCACCGCTGTCAGCTCCGCCAATGTCGGTATCCCCAAGATGCAATTGTATAGAGACGGGCAATCAATGACGAGGAAGTGGACCTTAACCTGTCTTGTAGCCGTTCCTTCTCCGAACGTCACCAGGAGCTCGACATAACCCCAAGGTTTGGAAGTCGAGCCGTTGAAACCTTGAAGATCTGAACCCACATACAGAGAGAGGTGTGAGTCGTCCAGTTGCAAGGTTCGGAACAGCTGGCTGTACATCACGTCGACGGAACTCCCTTCGTCGACCAGGATGCGATGCACGTCAAAATTGGCCATTTTTGCCCTTATCAGCAAGGGGATGACCGCGTTCGGGGCTCCGCCGGGGAGTTCTTCCAGGTAGAAGGTGATGGGCTCTGACCTGCCCTTCACCCTTTCGAACATCACAGTTTGTGGAGGAGCTATGTCGACCAGTTCGTCCAACTTCCTCTTGGCTGAATTGATGGTGAGGTCGTTGAACCCGCCCCCGTTGATGACCATGGCGGAGGGGAAGTATTCCCACCTGCTGTGTGTTGTCAGGGGCTCTTGCAGGAGCTCGGGAACGTCGAAATCCTCGGGTCTGGTTACCGAGAAGGCGGTCTGGATTGGTACCGACTCGTCTGATGGTCGGGCATCTTCTTCGGGCTCCTTGGCTTCATGGGCGTCACGACGGGGAGCGTCGTTTCGCCTGTACTATGCGAGCCTCCCTCCCTTGATGAGGGTTTCAATGGCGTCCTTGAGGTGGACGCAGTCCTCTGTCAAATGACCATGACTCCTATGGTATTGACAGTATTTATTTTTGTCTGCCCCTGGCTTGGCGGAAGCAGGTCGGGGACGCTTGACGCCACCGTCTCTGAAATCTGTACTAGCACACTCCGCCAAAATACGCTCGCGGGAAGCCGTGAGCAGAGTGTACTCGGTGAAACGGCCCGAGGGGCCCCTTTGTTCCCGGACCTCCCGGGGTCGATCTTCTTTCCTTTTCTCCCCGGTACGTCGGGGAGGAGGGTCTTGTCGTGAGCTGCTGCTGTTGTTGGGAGCGCGAGCCCTGGAGTCTCGGGCCCTATTGGCAACTTCTCTCTCCTCGTAGTCCATGTATGCTCGGGCCTTGTCGAGGAGGGCATCAAAAGTTGGAGGTGGTTCAATACCCACAGCTTTTCTGAATTCTGTGCCGGGGAGGAGGCCCCTCTCCAGCAAATATCTTTTCATATGGTCCGCGCAGGGGACCTGTATTGCTTCCCGGTTGAAGCGGTTGATGAATTCCCTCAAGATTTCATCCTGTCTTTGGATGATGGCCTCGAGGGCCGCCTCGGTCTTCGGGTGGCGCCGGGAAGCTGTGAAGGAACTGATGAACTGGTTCTTCAGGTTCCGCCACGACGTAATTGAGCCCGGGGCGAGTCCTTTATACCAGTCCATGGCCGCCTTCCTGAGAGTCGTGGGGAAAAGATGGCACTTGATGGGCCCCCCGACATTATGATAGTGGAGCATGGCTTCGAACCCGTAAATGTGGTCGACCGGGTCTGCTACTCCGTCATACTCCTTTAAGTGTGGGGCTTCTCCATGCCCGGGGGGATGGGTGCGTCCATGATGGCCTGTGACAGGGGACCGCGGGGGTCATCCTCGTCGCTCCTCTCCGGAGAAAGAGAAGGGGTCCTGTAGTTATGTCTGGCACGATGATCGTGCTGAGATTCCCTCGAGCGTGATGCTCGGTGGTTGAAGGTTACACGCCCGTCTCCGGCGTGCCTCTTGTCGTGCCTTGATGGGTCGCGACTGGGTTCTTCGGCAGGGATGACGGGCTGTCTCTCATGGTAGGGCCGCCTCTGCTTTGGCCGGGGAGAAGGGCTCCTGGAGTTCTCCCTATAGTGTCTTCGCAGGGGAGAAGGGTGTCGAGCTTCCGTGACCCGAGGAGGAGGAGAATGTGGCCTCCGATGCCTCCTCGGGGGTCGTCGATCATCTTCAAGTGCCCTTAATCTTTCTCCTTGGGCGAAGATGAGGTAATTTGTCTGATTAATGGCCGCGAATAGTGCCTGAGTCATGGCATCTGCCCCGGCAGGAACTGGGACTTCATAGAACCGGGCAGCTCTGCGATGAGCGAGAGCTACCGGGTCGTCTTCGAGTGCTGGAGGGGTCGTAGAGGATGATGCAGTAGCCCCGTCCCTGTAGGAGGAAGGTCCAGGGGCGGTTGTCACAGGGATGGCACTGTGGCCGGGATCATCGGGATTGTCGAGGTGTCCATTCTTGTCCGCGGGACCGTTATTAGTGTCGGCGACACGGACGGGCTGCTCGTCGCGAGCTGGATCAGCCATGACAGGTAATTGAATTGAGCTTTGGTCTTTAGAATTGTTCGTTAGACGGGGAAGCTGATTCCCACAGACAGCGCCACTGATCTGACCTGATTAGAAATGGACCGTCACGGCTGGCTCCGAGCAGAAAGCTTTTTTGAACGAGGTGGGGGGGGGTACCTGCAAGGCACTCCGATGCTGAAGTAACTAGGAGTACGAGCAGATAATAGCAAGTTTAAGGTTAGAATGATGAATACCTGACCCTCTGGAAGCAGAGGGTATTTATAGCCCCCAGCGTTGGGCCAAGGTTCCTTCATTGGGCCGGGCAGGTTTGGCCCAATGGAGGAACTGCCAGGTTCTACGTGGGTAGTGGGGACCCGCACGTGGTCCCCTTCCTGGATGTTCTGCGTGAAGTGCGGGCGGACGGAGACGCGGTCTTTCCGGAGTATCGTTGGGGGAACAGTGGACTGAGTCTGCCCTAGTTGGGACGCTCGAGGCAATGTCGAGCTGGACAGCAGGATGTCGAGCTGGACATCAGGACATGGAGCTGGACCGCAGTATGTCGAGCTGGACATCAGGATGTGGAGCTGGACCGCAGTATGTCGGGCTGGACATCAGGATGTGGAGCTGAACCGCAGTATGTCGGGCTGAACATCGGGATGTGGAGCTGGACCGCAGTATGTCGGGCACGGCTGTGACCCTTTGGTCGGCGTGGTCATCAGTAAGCCCATTTGGACTGGGCCTTAGCAATGCTTTTGGGCCTGTCGGGCCCAGTCCAGAACACTACATATTTAATTTATTAAGAAAAATATTAAAGTTTTGAAACCTAAATTAATCTAATTAATTGTTTAAAGTTTATTTACAAAAATAATAATAGTGAAATTAATATTAATAAAATACATTTTTTTTATTTTTCTGTATTTTATATTTATTATGAAAATTATTTTATGGAATTAAAAGAAAACAATTAAAAAAACAATTAAAAGAATAAAAAGGAAAAACAAATAAAAATTAAAAATTGAGCAAACCATAGGGGGTGTCTGGCCCAAGGGGAGGTTTTTTTGAAGTATTGACTCCTGAGTACCGTGGTCTACATTCTTTGGCCATTGGATTGAGTTTCATGCATAAGTTGTTCTACTTTGGCCATTTGGCTTTTGGCTTTTGGCTTTTGGCCATTTGTGTTCTGGCCTCAACGTTCCTTAATCTTCTCAGGATGTCTGTCTCGCCACGTATTGGGGTCATGTGTAAAATGTTCTGTTTTGGCCATTTGGCTTTTGGCTTTTGGCCATTTGGCTTTTGGCCTTACTGGAAAATTAGGATCATGGAGATCAAGCCAGCCTTACCCTTACTGAAGAAGTAGTGAGGTGTTGGTTTGTAACTGTGATGGCTTATTCGTAGTGAGAGAGGGGTTTGTAATAAGGATTTCAAGGTTTTAGGGTTCTTGAAAGAATTTGATATTTTAACAGTGTTGTGGCAAGGTTTTTTCTCTCTTTTCCTCCTCTTTCTCCTCTCTTTCTCCCCCCTGGTTTGTGTGAAAAGAAGGTGATTATATAATGGAAATTAGGGTAAAGAAAATGGGCTTTGAATGTGCAATTGGGCCTCCCATGTTCACTTGAGTTCGTCACTTTCCAAGCTAAATCGCAGGGACTTAAGTGCATTTTTTGAAGTTGAAATGTGAAAACAAAATGTAGCCGGCATCGAGAACTAACTCCTGTCCGAAAATCGACTCAATCGGATAAACGGTGAATTACTTATGAATTTTTGAAGTTTCAGCTCAGACAAACTTATTTTGGGCTCCAGTGTCGACTCTGACACGTTCTTCAATAAAAAACTGGTATTGATCGGAGCATAATCCGGTCTCGACTTTTGAAGCAAAGTTGTAGATCTATGAGTCAGGGACCTTGTGTAAAAATATTAGCCCAATCCGATAAAAATTGACCGAGTTATGAATTTTCGAAGTTTCGGCCCAGATGAAATAATATTCAGCATTCAGGATTTTCAGCGTGTCACGCACTCTGAGCAAAAAACGAAGGCCTTTTGAATACCGTTTGAACTCAATACCTTCTGTGAAAATGTAGCCAACTCAATTTGTGAAATGTTGGCGCCAGAACCAGATCGATACGATGAAAATCGACCAAGTTATGATTTTTTGAACATGACGTAAATAAACTTCTGTCACAAATTTTCTGCACGAAAATACTTGATAAATCCACATTTTTGAAGACCTTCTGGTCAAAATTGGCTTCCAGCCGTGAGAGATGAAAACGTAGATAATGTCAAGACGGAATTTTGGCCACCGGAACGGGTTCAAAACGACTCACGATCTTCAAGTTATGAATTTTTTAGCGCGTAAAAACTACACTTTCAGCACACTTTTTCACCATATTTCTTCAAGAAAACTCACACATTCGGATACCTTCTTTAAAGAATTGACTCTTGAGCCGAACCTGAATTTGAGAGTATGTTATCAGAGATATCTTGGCGAAAGAATACCTGAATATAACGCGCCGGGTTGGACTTGTGAATTTTCTTGAAATGTTTTGAGAAATATGAGAGGGCAAATTTTGGGGTACAACAGTTGCCCCTGTTCAATCTTCTTAGACCTGAGGATGCAGATTGGCTGACGTGCCTTTCGTAATCCGAAGGTGGAAGATGATTGAACACTAGAGTGCCTAGAAATTTGTGCTCACATAGTAGTGTGACGGGGGAATGGGCTTATAGATGCCATTTAGAGATTGATGGATAGGATGATGGACTTATAGATGCCATGCTAAGATGTGATGGATAGGTGGATGGGCTTACAGATGCCATCTGGATGTTGATCGCATAAGAGATTCCTTAGCGAGAACCTGCGTACCTGCAAAAGAAAAAGATTACCTGACCCGTTACGGGAGCTGGTCTTCAGATGCTTTGTGTAGATGTGTCCTGACTGGTTACAGGAGTTGGATCTGGAGCTTCAAAAGACGATGAATGAACCAGGGATGGTTACTACCTCAACAGGAACGGTGAGAGATCCTTGGATGACTTTAACCTCAACAGCAATCATTGAGAAAATCTTGGGATTACCACTTCCGCAGTATCGGGGAGAGAACCATAGGCGATTACCACCTCAACAGCAAACATTGAGAGAACCTTGGATAACTTCAACTTCAACAGCAATCGTTAAGAGAAATCTGGGATTACCACCTCCGCAGTATCGGGGAGAGAACCATAGGCGATTACCACCTCAACAGCAAACATTGAGAGAACCTTGGATAACTTCAACTTCAACAGCAATCGTTGAGCGAAATCTGGGATTACCACCTCCGCAGTATCGGGGAGAGAACCATAGGCGATTACCACCTCAACAGCAAACATTGAGAGAACCTTGGATAACTTCAACTAAGTCTTTATCAGGAAAATCTGTTTGGGGTCGATTTAGTTGGACTAGAGAAGGCCTTTGACTAGATAAGAAATCTTTGGAGTCGATCTGACTGAACCAGACAAGGTCTTTGGAGTCTTCAACTGAGTCTTCAAAAAAAAAACCTTTAGGAGTCGGTTTAACTAGACCAGAGAACGCCTTTGACTGGATAATAACCAGGAAAATTTTTGGAGTCGATTTAACTGAACCAGACAAGGTCTTTGGAGTCTTCAACTGAGTCTTCAAAAGAAAAACCTTTAGGAGTCGATTTAACTAGACCAGAGAACGCCTTTGACTGGATAATAACCAGGAAAATCTTTGGGAGTCGATTTAACTGAACCAGACAAGGTCTTTGGAGTCTTCAACTGAGTCTTCAAAAGAAAAACCTTTAGGAGTCGGTTTAACTAGACCAGAGAACGCCTTTGACTGGATAATAACCAGGAAAATCTTTGGGAGTCGATTTAACTGAACCAGACAAGGTCTTTGGAGTCTTCAACTGAGTCTTCAAAAGAAAAACCTTTAGGAGTCGGTTTAACTAGACCAGAGAACGCCTTTGACTGGATAATAACCAGGAAAATCTTTGGGAGTCGATTTAACTGAACCAGACAAGGTCTTTGGAGTCTTCAACTGAGTCTTCAAAAGAAAAACCTTTAGGAGTCGGTTTAACTAGACCAGAGAACGCCTTTGACTGGATAATAACCAGGAAAATCTTTGGGAGTCGATTTAACTGAACCAGACAAGGTCTTTGGAGTCTTCAACTGAGTCTTCAAAAGAAAAACCTTTAGGAGTCGGTTTAACTAGACCAGAGAACGCCTTTGACTGGATAATAACCAGGAAAATCTTTGGGAGTCGATTTAACTGAACCAGACAAGGTCTTTGGAGTCTTCAACTGAGTCTTCAAAAGAAAAACCTTTAGGAGTCGGTTTAACTAGACCAGAGAACGCCTTTGAATGGATAATAACCAGGAAAATCTTTGGGAGTCGATTTAACTGAACCAGACAAGGTCTTTGGAGTCTTCAACTGAGTCTTCAAAAGAAAAACCTTTAGGAGTCGGTTTAACTAGACCAGAGAACGCCTTTGACTGGATAATAACCAGGAAAATCTTTGGGAGTCGATTTAACTGAACCAGACAAGGTCTTTGGAGTCTTCAACTGAGTCTTCAAAAGAAAAACCTTTAGGAGTCGGTTTAACTAGACCAGAGAACGCCTTTGACTGGATAATAACCAGGAAAATCTTTGGGAGTCGATTTAACTGAACCAGACAAGGTCTTTGGAGTCTTCAACTGAGTCTTCAAAAGAAAAACCTTTAGGAGTCGGTTTAACTAGACCAGAGAATGCCTTTGACTGGATAATAACCAGGAAAATCTTTGGGAGTCGATTTAACTGAACCAGACAAGGTCTTTGGAGTCTTCAACTGAGTCTTCAAAAGAAAAACCTTTAGGAGTTGGTTTAACTAGACCAGAGAACGCCTTTGACTGGATAATAACCAGGAAAATCTTTGGAGTCGATTTAACTGAACCAGACAAGGTCTTTGGAGTCTTCAACTGAGTCTTCAAAAGAAAAACCTTTAGGAGTCGGTTTAACTAGACCAGAGAATGCCTTTGACTGGATAATAACCAGGAAAATCTTTGGGAGTCGATTTAACTGAACCAGACAAGGTCTTTGGAGTCTTCAACTGAGTCTTCAAAAGAAAAACCTTTAGGAGTCGGTTTAACTAGACCAGAGAACGCCTTTGACTGGATAATAACCAGGAAAATCTTTGGAGTCGATTTAACTGAACCAGACAAGGTCTTTGGAGTCTTCAACTGAGTCTTCAAAAGAAAAACCCTTAGGAGTCGGTTTAACTAGACCAGAGAACGCCTTTGACTGGATAATAACCAGGAAAATCTTTGGAGTCGATTTAACTGAACCAGACAAGGTCTTTGGAGTCTTCAACTGAGACTTCAAAAGAAAAACCTTTAGGAGTCAGTTTAACTAGACCAGAGAACGCCTTTGACTGGATAATAACCAGGAAAATCTTTGGAGTCGATTTAACTGAACCAGACAAGGTCTTTGGAGTCTTCAACTGAGTCTTCAAAAGAAAAACCTTTAGGAGTCAGTTTAACTAGACCAGAGAACGCCTTTGACTGGATAATAACCAGGAAAATCTTTGGAGTCGATTTAACTGAACCAGACAAGGTCTTTGGAGTCTTCAACTGAGTCTTCAAAAGAAAAACCTTTAGGAGTCGGTTTAACTAGACCAGAGAACGCCTTTGACTGGATAATAACCAGGAAAATCTTTGGAGTCGATTTAACTGAACCAGACAAGATCTTTGGAGTCTTCAACTGAGTCTTCAAAATAAAAACCTTTAGGAGTCGGTTTAACTAGACCAGAGAACGCCTTTGACTGGATAATAACCAGGAAAATCTTTGGAGTCGATTTAACTGAATCAGACAAGGTCTTTGGAGTCTTCAACTGAGTCTTCAAAAGAAAAACCTTTAGGAGTCGGTTTAACTAGACCAGAGAACGCCTTTGACTGGATAATAACCAGGAAAATCTTTGGAGTCAATTTAACTGAACCAGACAAGGTCTTTGGAGTCTTCAACTGAGTCTTCAAAAGAAAAACCTTTAGGAGTCGGTTTAACTAGACCAGAGAACGCCTTTGACTGGATAATAACCAGGAAAATCTTTGGAGTCGATTTAACTGAACCAGACAAGGTCTTTGGAGTCTTCAACTGAGTCTTCAAAATAAAAACCTTTAGGAGTCGGTTTAACTAGACCAGAGAACGCCTTTGACTGGATAATAACCAGGAAAATCTTTGGAGTCGATTTAACTGAATCAGACAAGGTCTTTGGAGTCTTCAACTGAGTCTTCAAAAGAAAAACCTTTAGGAGTCGGTTTAACTAGACCAGAGAACGCCTTTGACTGGATAATAACCAGGAAAATCTTTGGAGTCAATTTAACTGAACCAGACAAGGTCTTTGGAGTCTTCAACTGAGTCTTCAAAAGAAAAACCTTTAGGAGTCGGTTTAACTAGACCAGAGAACGCCTTTGACTGGATAATAACCAGGAAAATCTTTGGAGTCGATTTAACTGAACCAGACAAGGTCTTTGGAGTCTTCAACTGAGTCTTCAAAAGAAAAACCTTTAGGAGTCGGTTTAACTAGACCAGAGAACGCCTTTGACTGGATAATAACCAGGAAAATCTTTGAAGTCGATTTAACTGAACCAGACAAGGTCTTTGGAGTCTTCAACTGAGTCTTCAAAAGAAAAACCTTTAGGAGTCGGTTTAACTAGACCAGAGAACGCCTTTGACTGGATAATAACCAGGAAAATCTTTGGAGTCGATTTAACTGAACCAGACAAGGTCTTTGGAGTCTTCAACTGAGTCTTCAAAAGAAAAACCTTTAGGAGTCGGTTTAACTAGACCAGAGAACGCCTTTGACTGGATAATAACCAGGAAAATCTTTGGAGTCGATTTAACTGAACCAGACAAGGTCTTTGGAGTCTTCAACTGAGTCTTCAAAAGAAAAACCTTTAGGAGTCGGTTTAACTAGACCAGAGAACGCCTTTGACTGGATAATAACCAGGAAAATCTTTGGAGTCGACTTAACTGAACCAGACAAGGTCTTTGGAGTCTTCAACTGAGTCTTTTAAAAGAAAAACCTTTAGGAGTCGGTTTAACTAGACCAGAGAACGCCTTTGACTGGATAATAACCAGGAAAATCTTTGGAGTCGATTTAACTGAACCAGACAAGGTCTTTGGAGTGTAGCTTGAGAACTTAACTGAATCTTTCCTGAAAGGTAAAGGTCAGTCATATGCAATGCATGATATGGATCAAGCAATGATGTTCTCCACATAAATGAGATTTAAGATACGATGCGTATATGCATGCTATGATGTATGAGAATGTGATGTTTTGGAATGTATGTTTTCGTCTAGGAAAGTAAATCCTTGACGGGTGCCGGGAAGTCACTCCTGGGCTGATGTTGAAGTATTGATTTATTGCTTCCGCTGGGGATGAGAGTTGCAAGAATACCGGTAGGAGAAGATGACTCCGTTGGGGAATGAACTTGGCGAATGGATTACTCTGCAGGGAGAAAAGGTACTCTAACGGTCTTGCTGGGAAGCAATACTCTGTGGGGAGAGAGGTACTTTGCTGGAATGTTGATAATAATTTGCTGGGGATAACCTTGTTGTATTGGAAGTGTTGATAGACTTCGCTGGGGATAAGAAGGCTTCGTCGAGGAAGATATTTCCGTGGCTTTTAGCTGAGGATAACCCAGTTATATCCTGGTAAGGGCATAACTCTTTGAATAAAGCCGGACGACGCGTTCGTGCTCTGTGAGGATAAGCTTCTAGAATCTACTGGGGATAAGCTTACTGCTTGGGGGAGATGGATTCCACTTTCCTGGGGACACTGGATTGGACTCTATGGGGGGAAGTTTCGAGATGTATCGATTGTGTTCTTCAACAGAACCTACCTTGATACCTCGGAGGACAGAACAATCATATTGCTTAGACAACTCTTTATTGCCCCTATTTCTGATGTGGGAGAGGAAGACCTATGAGGTGCTGATAGTTGTTGATAGATAAACCTTCTTCTGGTAGGCAGGTGATAAGATGACATGACATAGTCGTACGCCTTGATCCCTAACTTTTGCCTGGACCGCCCTTTCGGTTTTTTAGTCCAACGGGATACCCATTTTTGCCCAAGCCTCCCTTTCAGGTTTTCGACTTGCCGGGTGTACAAATTTTTTCCATTTTCATCCCTTATTTTTGCCCGAACCCTTTTGGTTCGTCGGGAGGCCCTTATTTTTGCCTAGGTGTGTCAACCTAGCGGGTCTTTGATTTTGCGTAGTATTTTTTCGACTATATCCACACTCTCAGAATGTAGGGAGTTTCCCCTGTTAGAAGTGTTTTGTCATGCCACCAGAAGGTGTTTGATCATGCAAGATTTGTTGCTGGAATGCCCCCAAGTGACTTAGGCAGAGATTTGCCCCAGGCTGTTTGGCCTTTGAGAGATTCTCCGAATCTTGATTGGACTGCCCCAGGTAATGGACCATGGTCATGTCTGCCCCTTGATTGAAAGTACTTCTGTTCATTAGGCGTTCGTCGTGCGAACTTCTGCTGTTCAAACAAAAAGTCATATGCAAACAAAGTTATGTTAAAAATGCAAAGCTTATGTCTGTCTTGAAGATTTTGAAAATGCATTCTTTTTCATAAAACAAGTGAATGTTTGTAAAACATGATGTCAACTCCGTATTTTACCGTGAGCCTTAAGGAGTCAGGATACCTTTCGTAACAGTATGCTTTCGAACTAACCCATGCTTCAGCTAGGACTTTTGAGGGTTATAACGTGGCCTGGTTCATGGTTTAAGAAACAAAGGATAAAGGCTCAAATTATTTGTACCCACCCGCTCTTCGTGATGTTCTCCAAACCTAAACTCAGTTGGTCATACGTTAGACCTTGTTTGAGTCTTTGCTCTGACGTTCCAATGATGGTTCAGATATTGATGATTTATTCTGAATAGGCAGTCATTTTTGTTATTGTGGAGGGTTTGTACGACCTCTTTCTTTTTGATTTTGCTATCCCTAAATTTTTTTGCCTGAACTGTTTCCCTTTTTGGAATTACAGTCAGCGGGATGCCCCAGTTTTGTAAGTCTCCTTCATGGGTTTTGACTTAATGGGTTTTTTTATTTTTTGAGATAATGACTGCCTTTCTTTATTGATTATTCGGAACCATCACTGTCTTTCTTCGTTTTGTAAGGACTTCTTCGGTGTCATTCGTTATGCACTTGGATCAACTGAGAGACTACCCTGCCCCAGGTTATGATTAAGGGTTTTAATTTCGAAAAAGAAAAAACTCCAACTTCTTTGGCTCAGAGGGGTTGACGAAGGATTATCTTCCTTATAACTCCAGTGTTTAGGAATTGAAACAATGCCTGTACCTCATCAGCGGGGTCTGTTCAAAAGCATACTGTAGATTATGGTATCGTTTTCGTCATCCTCCCTCAAGAGGCTTAGAATTATTGAGAGTTGATCATCAGAAAAAATATGAAAATAATTTGCATAGAGTGAATACGAATATATTGATTCAAAATAGACATAAACGATGCATTAATGGAATAACAATGTTTAATATGAATAAATGTCTAAACAATCAAAGAACAACACAACTTGAACATTCGAATGAACAAAAGTATTTTCATCTCAGGGCTTGTCACTTCAAATGGTGAGCCTTGGAGGGATGGTAGAAAAATTCAGCCTGACCATCTTGTGTGAACTCCAGTGCTCCTTCATCAATCAGGTCCTGGATCTTGTTCTTCAGGGCCCAACACTCATTTGTATCATGTCCTGGACTGGCAGAGTGGTAGGCACACCTTTTATTGGGATCATAAGTAGGATGTGCTGTGTTGGGGTTCTGGGGATGAGCCCTTAATGTGATCAAATTCAATCTCAACAGGCGTTGTAAAGCTTGAAACAACGACATGTTGAGCTGTGTGAATTGCCTCCTGGGCTTGTCTGGCTGAAGCCGGTGAGGTTGATGCTGAATTTGTGACACTGGAGCCATTTGAGGAGCTCTCCCCTTATCTCCTTGTCCCAAAGGTGGTTGAACGATGACTGGCTTTTTACCCTTAGATGTTTGCCCCAGTTGGTTACTCTGAAGCAGTTGGTTGACGAGAAACCCGAGCTCATCTTGTCTTTGAACTAAACCTTGAATGGCAGTCACCTGCCCCAGCATCTGAGCTTTCATTGTATCCATCTCAGCTTGCAGGTGTTTCAGCCGTTTATCCTCAGCACTGTTCCTGACCAAAGTCTCCATGAGAAGTGTCCTTAGCTCCTCCTTCCCCTTGGATAGATTCAGGAGGATTTCCCCGAACCGAGTCTCTTGAGCAAGGAGGTCCTGGTTATCTTGTTGGGAAGTCATTGCTGAAATAAACAGCGGGAAAGGTAAGTGACCTGCAACAAGGATACCTGTTATGCAATGATGTGTATGACATGCATGTAATGTTTTCAAGGATCTCGCAGGATAAACAAGAAAATTTGTTAGAACTTGGGTCTGGTAGCTTGATTAAAGGAACTGCATGTTGTTGAGAGCCCTTCTTCAAGGGTCAAAGGCTCACCATATCCAGTGGGTCATAGCCCCTGACAATCTTGGCTCGGGGAACCTTCTTCAAGTGTCAAAGCTCACCATATCAAGTGGGTCATAGCCCCTGACTACCTTGGCTAGAGGAAAATAAATCCTCTTTGCCCCTTGCTGGGATAGTTGATTCACCATGACCTGCATCACAAGCCCTTGAGATCCTTGAAATGGGTTAGGATGTATGCAATGGTATGATGTTATGGTATGCATGGGGTAATGTGAGTAGCCCTGTTATGAGTCCCAATTAAGGACTATAAACAAACCCTGCAAGAAACTCAGTATAATTTGTTATGAGTCCCAATTAACGACTATAAACAAAACCTGCAAGAAACTTAGCAAACCCTGTTATGAGTCTTAGTTAAGGACTACAAACAAAACCTGCAAGGAACTCAAGTGTCAGATAACAAGCATGCAAGTAGTCAAGTACGAAGGCACACAAGTCACACAAGAGAAGCCCTTAAAGTTTAGGCCAGCATGAGGTCTGGGTAGTACCCTCTTGAAGTTGGTGGGTTCAACCTGTCCTATTAGAAGTAACCGGGTTCTAAGGGTCCCAATATCACGGGATTGCTTTCATTGTTCATCGTTTCGATTTAGCCACTGAACTGGCGACCGAAATATTCCAGGAAAGCAACCCTCAATTGAGTGTAGTATCGAGTATCAACCAACCTCGGACTGCACCAAAGTCAGTTATCTCACTACCCTAAAGAGGCCAAGATAGTTCAATTAAGGTTCCTAAGGTCTGTTGATGCTTTATGACACCACGCGGAGGCCCCGTACTCTCCTTGACTGAACTCAAGGGTTACCGGTACACACCAAAGTGCCACATCAACGTAGCAGACTGTTTCAACCATGTCGGTATACCCCGCACAGTTCCCTCACAGCCTTGTTGCTACTTTCTAAGAAGGTATCCCCAGATCCGAGTT
Source organism: Vicia faba (assembly GCA_948472305.1). NCBI lineage: Eukaryota > Viridiplantae > Streptophyta > Magnoliopsida > Fabales > Fabaceae > Vicia > Vicia faba. Next base: position 563,085,503 of record OX451738.1, on the reverse strand, counting down.
AGGATCTATAGAACTCCCAAGACAGTCCCACAATTTAAAGCAAGCAAAGCAATACAATTGAAAACACAGTTATGAACTAACCCTAAGGTACACCTCACTTTAAGTTTTATTCCCCAGCAGAGTCGCCAGTTCTGTGATCGGTGGATCTGGAACTGACTGTTTAACGCTGGTTCGCGAAATGTCGCGGAAGCAAGAGTCGCCACCGTCTTTTATTTTCTCCAAATGGAAAGGACAAAAGCACAGAAAAATTCCTTAAAGAGATTGCTCTCGGTTCGGGAGGTAGGTTATAGAAAGGGAAGGTGTTAGCACCCTTTCTATCCATGGTTATCCATGGGCTCTTAGATACTTGCTCATTGTGTTTTCAAAAATGGTTTGTTTGCTTTTCAACTGTGGGTTTAAAAAAGTTTCTTTGAAAATTCCAGTTCGACTCTTGTATCAGTCCTCAAGAGTGTTTGAAAAATTGCTTTCAAAAGCTTTTTGAAAATGTGTTGGTGTGAAAAGTATTTTGTTTTGTTTTGAAATTTAAAGCAAGTATCTAGAGTCGTCTACCTACCCTAAGGAATTCGTCTGTGTAAATGTCCTTTAAAGTAGTGCCATCCCACCATTGAGAGGTAGGTAGCACCACCGTTGGAGGTGTTCGGGTCAATTCGAGGTTCGGGACATGGTGATCACCAGAGCAATGGGAAGACACCTTAGAAGCTACCATCATGCCAGGTTCCCGGATCATGAGGACTTACTAAGACATCCTCTACTCGACGATCACCTTTCGAGGCAAGGCAATAGTGAGGCGTACCCTAGGGGTGGTGTGTGATTTGTGTGTCATGTTCATTTACATTTATCTTGTTCATGTCAGGTGGTCTACGCGTTTGTTTTTATTTTTATTCATTCATTCTTGCATGCATTTATTAACAGTTAAAAAAAGTGCGGGAAATGTAAAGTTCCTAAGCTATTACAAAGGCGCAGGTCCACATCGCCAAATTATATCCAAGACCCGATTTGACATAAAATAAAGAAATAAAGTAAAGTGCGAAAGATAAATATTTACACGGCTTTGGGAGAATTACATCAATATTTAAAAGAAGGAATAAATAAAATGTGCGAATTGAATTAAAATTGAAAACGAGGGCGTTGGTCCCTTTTGAAGTTAAATTGAAATTAAAAATTAATTAATTATTTATTGAAATAAAAGAAGTGTTTTTTAGGTTTTTTTTGTATTTATGAAATAAGAAAATTAAAATTAAAATTAAAAGAAACCCTAATTCTAAGTTATTTTTAATTATTTGAGAAAAATGTTAAAGTTTAACTTAATTTACTAAAGAATTTATGTACATGTTTATTTACAAAATAAATTAGTAATTAATAATAATAATAATGATGAGAAAATTATTTATAAAAAAAATGATGAAAAAGTTAAAAACCCTAATTTCTACATATTTAATTTATTAAGAAAAATATTAAAGTTTTGAAACCTAAATTAATCTAATTAATTGTTTAAAGTTTATTTATAAAAATAATAATAGTGAAATTAATATTAATAAAATAAACATTTTTTTTATTTTTCTGTATTTTATATTTATTATGAAAATTATTTTATGGAATTAAAAGAAAACAATTAAAAAAACAATTAAAAGAATAAAAAGGAAAAACAAATAAAAATTAAAAATTGAGCAAACCATAGGGGGTGTCTGGCCCAAGGGGAGGTTTTTTTGAAGTATTGACTCCTGAGTACCGTGGTCTGCATTCTTTGGCCATTGGATTGAGTTTCATGCATAAGTTCTACTTTGGCCATTTGGCTTTTGGCTTTTGGCTTTTGGCCATTTGTGTTCTGGCCTCAACGTTCCTTAATCTTCTCAGGATGTCTGTCTCGCCACGTATTGGGGTCATGTGTAAAATGTTCTGTTTTGGCCTTTTGGCTTTTGGCCATTTGGCTTTTGGCCTTACTGGAAAATTAGGATCATGGAGATCAAGCCAGCCTTACCCTTACTGAAGAAGTAGTGAGGTGTTGGTTTGTAACTGTGATGACTTGTTCGTAGTGAGAGAGGGATTTGTAATAAGGATTTCAAGGTTTTAGGGTTCTTGAAAAGATTTGATATTCTAACAGTGTTGTGGCAAGGTTTTTTCTCTCTTTTCCTCCTCTTTCTCCTCTCTTTCTCCCCCCTGGTTTGTGTGAAAAGAAGGTGATTATATAATGGAAATTAGGATAAAGAAAATGGGCTTTGAATGTGCAATTGGGTCTCCCATGTTCACTTGAGTTCGTTACTTTCCAAGCTAAATCGTAGGAACTTAAGTGCATTTTTTGAAGTTGAAATGTGAAAACAAAATGTAGCCGGCATCGAGAACTAACTCCTGTCCGAAAATCGACTCAATCGGATAAACGGTGAATTAGTTATGAGTTTTTGAAGTTTCAGCTCACACAAACTTATTTTGGGCTCCAGTGTCGACTCTGACACGTTCTTCAATAAAAAACTGGTATTGATCGGAGCATAATCCGGTCTCGACTTTTGAAGCAAAGTTGTAGATCTATGAGTCAGGGACCTTGTGTAAAAATATGAGCCCAATCCGATAAAAATTGACCGAGTTATGAATTTTCGAAGTTTCGGCCCAAATGAAATAATATTCAGCATTCAGGATTTTCAGCGTGTCACGCACTCTGAGCAAAAAACGAAGGCCTTTTGAATACCGTTTGAACTCAATACCTTCTGTGAAAATGTAGCCAACTCAATTTGTGAAATTTTGGCGCCAGAACCAGCTCGATACGATGAAAATCGACCAAGTTATGATTTTTTGAACATGACGTAAATAAACTTCTGTCACAAATTTTCTGCACGAAAATACTTGATAAATCCACATTTTTGAAGACCTTCTGGTCGAAATTGGCTTCCAGCCGTGAGAGATGAAAACGTAGATAATGTCAAGATGGAATTTTGGCCACCGGAACGGGTTCAAAACGAGTCACGATCTTCAAGTTATGAATTTTTTAGCGCGTAAAAACTGCACTTTCAGCACACTTTTTCACCATATTTCTTCAAGAAAACTCACACATTCGGATACCTTCTTTAAAGAATTGACTCTTGAGCCGAACCTGAATTTGAGAGTACGTTATCAGAGATATCTTGGCGAAAGAATACCTGAATATAACGCGCCGGGTTGGACTTGTGAATTTTCTTGAAATGTTTTGAGAAATATGGGAGGGCAAATTTTGGGGTACAACACAGCGAAATGCCATCTTCGGCACATCTTCACCTGCAATCAAAATTTGGTTATAACTAGAATAACCATCAAGCATACTTAAATATTCAAAACCGACAGCAGAGTCGACCAACATTTCTACCACAAGCATAGCATATTCATCTTTAAAAGTGGCAACATTTAAATCTCTAAAATCAACGCACACTCTTAATTCTCCATTTTTCTTAATTAATGGAACTATGTTTGCCAACCAGTCGACATACCTTGCAGTTCTTATGAATCTTCTTTTGAGGAGTCTTTCTATCTCCTCTTTGATTTTCGACATTATTGCTAGAGCGAACCGTTTGGGAGTCTGCTTCACTGGTTTCTTTCCAGCTTTTATTGGTAACTTTAGTTCGACCAAGTCCATGCTTAAACCTGGAATTTCATTATAGTCCCAAGCAAAACAATCTTTAAATTCTTTTAATAAAGATATTACCTCATACTTTAACTTTTGGTCGATGTTTGCGCTGATATAAATTGGTCTTTTACCTCCCTTTTCGCCAAGATCTATTTCTTCTAAAAGGTATTGTGGGTGCATTCTTTCTGGTGCCATCGGATCCTTTTCAAAGCCTAAGGGTTCTTCGTCATATATGCAGTCCAGACGCTGCTTATCAATGTTTTCTTCGACCACTTATTTTTTATCTGGTGGCTTTGGCTCAATAGCTAAAGTAGCTCCTTCATTGAGAATTTGTGTCTTATTGGCTTCGACAACCATGTTTTCTTCAGCCTCTAGTGTCGAATTTATTTTACTTTCGGCAATATATTCTGAAATCCTTTTCAGAGCATCTAGCTCAGACATCATTATTGATGTCTCCCTATCCTGGCAGCCGGTTGTCACAGTATGGATCCTCAAGACGTTCCACATTCCATATAAAACCATGGGTCTCATGTAACTTCAACGAAACATATTCCTCATCAAGGTTGGCATACACATCTTCAGAAGGTTGACATGGGGAAATGTTAGCTAATTTCCTGTCAAATTGGTTCTTGCCGACATTGTTCACGTCTGCCCTGAAATATCCTTGATCAGCTTCAATGTTCTCGACAATACCATCTTCCTCTAATTTACCAAATGCTGGTGCACAAAAGATGGTACAACCCCTACACCGTGCATCCATTCCCTCCCTACTAAGAGGTTGTAACTTGGCTTGCCTTGAATCACTATAAATATAGTCGGCCTAGTAACGGAGCCGACATTAATATCAACTTGGATCACACCCATAGTGTTTCTAGTCCTTCCTTCGTAGTCTGATAAGACCACGTTATGAGATTTAACATCGGTGTCATATTTACCAATTTTATGCAATAGGTGGTGTGGTATAATGTTTATCGTAGCACCATAGTCTACCAACACCTTGTTGATAGCCACCCCTTCAAGCTTAGCCCTTATTAAAAGAGGCTTCAAATGGCTCCTCATGGCCATATCTGGTCTTTCAAAGAATGCATCTTAGTTCTCAATCGAACCATTATTCATTACAAAGTAACATGCTGGCTTGTATAAAGCCATCTCCTCAACATCAAGTATGTTGAATATTCCACTTCAGTTAAGCAATCATATTCCGCTGGTAGAATTGATACCACATTAACTAAGATATTCAAACTCTCTTCAGACTCAAACTCAAAATTGTCAGTAGCTTCTACAGAACACTTAGCAACTGGTCGACTCACGAACTCTTTGATTTATTCTTTTACAAAGGAATCGACCTTCACTTTATACTGCTTCTGATTGCCAGCTTTGTTTGCAGCAATCTAGCCAGCAAATGCTTGCCTCTCAGCCTACTTTCGACGCTGGAAGTGTCTCCATTGGGTTCGAGTCATGTGATTCTTCCCCATGTAATTTTTAGAAATATGAATTTTCCTCTCATACTTAAACTCATGTCGATAGTTAATAGCCGACTTTCCTTTGTTTGGGTCTCTAGCAATAACATTGTCAATTGGTGCCCCCTTCTCTCTTGAGACTTAATCCAAGTATCGTTAGGAGATTTTGCTGAAGGAATATAACTTCTTGGTTTGGCATGGGAGTTTCCCATATTTCTTCTTGGGTCCCTTGGTGTAGGGAACCTTTGATTGTACGGCTTGCCCTTGTTCTTTTCTAACTGCAGCTTCTGGAAATTTTCAGCAGCTATTTTGTCAGTCAAGGCGCCACACCTAGGACACAAGCAAGCTTGTAAACCTTTATTCTTACAGCGGTAAAGGAAGTCTAGCAAGTCCTCCTCAGGCCTTGGGTACACACCAACTAAGTCGACATCAGGACTTTCTCCAGTACCCTATTCGACCATATCATCATCAGGAAACTCAGTAATTTCTACCATGTTGATGTCAATAGGGTAAAGAAACAAAGCCTCCTCTTGCTTAAGAGGATCAGTATCAATCTTCATTTTCAGTGCAGCAAATTTTAATCTACCCTCCTGCAGCGATTTTTGTACGAGATCCCTGAAAAGATAACATTAAGAGGTTGTGTGACCAAGATAATTATGAAATTTACAAAAACCTCTTTTCTTTCGTTGTTGTAATGGTGGTAACTTAGCACTTGGGGGTACTAAAATTTGACCATCTTTAACTAACAAATCAAAAACTTCTTCACATTTAGTGACATCAAACGCATAAGTTTTCGTTGGAAATTTTGGATTGTTTTTGACCGTATTTTTTCCTTTAGTAGGAAATAGTTATTTACATTCATATGCTGGCCTTGGCTTCATCTCATCCACGTCGACCTCTGCCTCTGTTGGTGAGGTATAGTCAGCCTTACAAATGGGATCTGTGTCATCATAATCTATGAAGGCTACTTTTTCTTTCTTAGTCCTAGCCTTAGTATGTATGACCTTTTCTAGTCGCAGACGCTCAAGATGTCAAACTCTATCTGCTAACTGTGACATACTCTTCACGAAGGTCGGATCTATTTTCTTCCTAATGGAATAATCTAAACCTCTAGCAGCCATTCGAACAAGCTCATGTTATGGTACTTGAGTAAAGCATATTGCTTTCAATGACCTAAATCTATTTAGATAATCATCAATGGTTTCAGCAAACCTTATTTTAACGTTTGACAATTCAACCAAACTAATTTTCGAATGACCCTCATAAAACTGTTCATGGAAAAGTTTTTCCAACTTAGTCCATAAGTCAATCGAATTTGGAGGAAAAGTGGTAAACCACGTGAAAGCTGCCTTAGTAAGGGAAGAAGGAAAATGTTTTACCCTTAAGTTTTCATTATTCGAAATATCCCCAGATTCAGTCAAATACCTAGCAATATGTTCCACTGTCGACTCCCCATATTCTCCCCTAAATTTTGTATACTTAGGAATTTTCCGTCCTCTAGGGTTTTCAGTCTGTAAGATATATTCAGACAAAGAGGAAGAATATGTTGGCCTCTGAAGTGTGGTATTCATACCATTCCTAGCCATAATTCTTTCGACAATGGTGGTTATATTATTTTCTACGGCTAAATCCTCTTGTCGAATTTGTTCAACAATTTGATCAGCCTCTTGATGTCGATGTACTAATGCCCTAGGTGGATCAACAATCAAATTCCTTGAAAGTACTAGCACTTGTCCCTGATGGACAGTTTCATCTTGTATTGCCCCCATGTCCATTTGAGCAGGGGCATCTAGTCAAACAAGTGGCGCTTGTTGAATAGATTCTAGGGGAGCACCTAAAAAATTACACAAACATGTTAATTGGGCAATCACCTGTCGATTTGTTTCAGCGGACTGCCTATTAGTCTCAGCCGACTCTTGTACTATAGGATTAAATACATTACCCATTTGGTTAGTTAACATATTAATAAACTCATGGTTACTATCATCCATTTGTTGCCTTAACACTGCTACTGGAGTGTTAGTGAGAGGCGCTACTATTGGTTGAGAAGGCATTTGGCAATGGTCTTGCAAGTGTTAAAGGAAAATAAGTTGTATGCAAAGTTGTCGAAGTGTGAATTTTGGATGAAGGAAGTTAGTGTTCTTGGTCATGTGATTTCTAGTGGTGGAATTATTGAGGATCCTTCTAAAGTTGATGCTGTATTGCAATGGGACGCTTCGAAGTCTGCAACTAAAATTCGATGTTTTCTTGGTTTGGCATGTTACTATCGAAAGTTCATTGAAGGATTTTCTAAGTTGGCTTTATCGTTGACTCAGTTGACTCGAAAGGGGCAAACTTATGTATGGGATGTGGCATGCAAAAGAAGCTTTGTAGAATTAAAGAAGAGGTTGACGACCGCTCCAATATTGATTTTGCCTAATCCGAGTGAGTCTTTGGTGGTGTATTATGATGCGTCTAAGATTTGTCTTGGTGGTGTTCTAATGCAGAATGGGCAGGTTGTTGGTTATGCTTCTAGGCAGCTCAGATTTTATGAAAGGAATTATCCTACGCATGACCTAGACCTAGCAGTGGTGGTGTTTGTATTAAAGATTTAGAGACATTATCTGTTTGCTTCTAAATTTGAAGTGTTCAGTGATCGCAATATTTTGAAGTACTTGTTTGACTAGAAAGAACTAAACATGAGACAGAGAAGGTGGCTTGAATTGTTGAAAGACTATAACTTTGATTTGAGTTACCATCCTGGTAAGAAAAATATAGTTGTTGATACATTGAGTAGGAAGTCGCTGCATATGTCGATGCTTATGGTTTGAAAGTTATAGATGATCGAGCAATTCAGAAATATGAGCTTAGTGTGTGAAGAGAATTCTAAAAGTGTAAAGTTAAGAATGTTAAAACTAACTAGTAGCATAATAGAAGAAATCCGCGAAGGTCAGAAGTTTGATTTGAGGATAGTAGATCAATTAACTTTGATTAACTAGCTTAAAAGAGACAAGTTCATGATTGATGAGAATGGTGTGATGAGGTTTGGCGATAGAATGTGTGTTCCAGAGCTTAAGAAGATTATTCTTGAGGAAGGACATATAAGTGGGTTGAATATTCTACTTGAAATTAAGTTAGTAGAAAAAGGGTCAGTATTTGATGGGTTGGCTGTCTTAGATATATGCTACAAAAAAGGTTTGAATGATAAAAAGTTTGATAAAGTAGAGAAAATGGTTATTGTTTTAGAAAATAATTAATAAAAAATTATTTTTATATTAAAAAATATATTAAATATTTTTAATACTACTCCAATATTTATTTATTAAAATAATTTATATAAAAAATATTTTAATGCAAAAAGATGTTAATGATTGTAAACAAAACAAATAAACGAATAAATTAAATAAATAAATAAATAAGTTAAAATGAAGGGGGTGTATGTTTAGTTTGGTAGTAATTACTAGGAGTGTATATAGTAAGGGGTTTTTCCCATAATTTAACTCTGATTAAGAAATCATAATTAGTTTAAGCAATAATATAAATATAAAAATAAAATAGAAATAAACAAACATGACAAAGAGAAACCGAAACATGGTAGATACTTATTTAAAATAAAATAGAAATAAAGCCTAATATAATAATGAGCTAACAATAGACAATTATCTCTTACTAGTTCTCAACCTATCACCATCTATATTTTAAAACCAATTTGCTACTACAGAGGGTGTAACAGTTGTGCAGCGGTTGGATCCGTTGTTGTTGTGGAGGTTGTCGCTGGTTCGGAAGGTTGAAGACTAATAAGAATTGTTAATTAGTTGTTGGTCATTGTTTGTTAAAGATAACAATAGTCAATACGGTTTGCAAGAGAGAGATTGAAAATTTGTTGGTAATTGAATTATTTTTGATGTCCCAAACTATGAAAATAGAGGGGTATTTATAGTTGAGAATTAGGTCAAAAATTAAAGGAGATTGATCTATTTTTGGCATGATTTTAAAGGAAATTGATTGAAAATATTTTATTTATTTTTCAAAGTTTAACTACTAAGTGCATAAAAATAAAATATTTGAAAAATAAAAAATAAATTTAAAATATCCTTAAAATAGAAAACAAAAATAATAATAAAATAATCTAAAAATGACATTTTTTTAATCTTTTTTAAATAAAAAACACAAAAAGATAATAAAATATAAAAGGTAACGCATTGAGAATCGAACTTGCAACCTTATGCTCAATATTCTTACTGATGCTCCCATATCAACTTGATATCTTAATTATTTTAAATAAAAGTAGCCTTTAAAATTTAAAAGGATGGTATAATATTTACTGTTTTAAAAGAAATATATAAATAATTCATAATAAACTATTATATACCTTTTAAATAAGCAAAACTAAATAAATCAATAATGGAAAAAACTAAACATAGATATTAAGTGAACAAATATGATAAATAAATAAATTTATTATTTTTAAATAATAATTTTATTTATTATATCAAAGAGACATTTTAAATTCCTAGACCTAATGACTTTTAAATGACTGGATATTCGAATATAAATAACAAGAAAAATAGGCAAGTAAATTTGAGGTATGACAGGTCTAGCGATGTTATTAGGACTACGGTCCAGTGAAGATGATAGGACAATTTTCCAGTGAAGGCTTCAATCCCATAGTGTGGATTAAGTGAAAAATTGTGAAGTGCTCTGGTTTCAAGCGAGAATCGATCCTATTGGTGGGGATCTTTGGAGATAACGATGACTGAATCATCAATCAAGTTTTGGTACTACGTGTATGAGTCTACAGTGATGCATTACATTTTATGTGACATTGCAAAATAAAGTAATTAAATGGTATTTGTTGATAAATGATATTTTGATAATATGTTGTTGTGCATTGATGACGTTTGTGTAGGTGTGAGTATAACATGAAGTTCTTATGATGTTTGGTGCCTTGCCTATGTGCATGTCTATTATATTTGTCTCTTACGTATTTTATAATGATTATGATTTACTCACCCTTTCTGTTTGAATGTTGCTTCCACGTGGGTAACACACTGGTGATCGAGAATAGTTCTTAGAAGCATTAAAGGATAGCTTCAGAGTGAATTTATTTGCTTTTGTTGAATAAAGGGAGTCTTGCTCTGATATGTAACATCGGGATTGGGATCAATTGTTTGCGAACTATGCATATATTGTTATTTTGAGATTTTGTATTTCTATCATTACTTTTACCATGTTTTAAGCTATGATGTTATAAACATGAAGTGTAATGATGTTAATGATATCTGAACTGCTTTTGTGGTATTTGAGATTATTTTATGTAGAAGATATGACTCATTAATTCCGCTGTGAATTTTGAAGTGAATTGTTTGTGGTTACTAGAGATTATAATCAATGGCTTCTTTATAACCCGTATTACGAAGCAGGATTTAATTGTTATTCGATGTTATATGAAGATGTGATGTCCTTCTGTGGTCTTTATTTGATTTGATTTTTCGAGAAATTATATGCAAAATATATGTGGGTTAGAAGGGTGTTACAGAAACCATTATTGATGGCTTTGGAGACTTTCCCAATGTATATCTTCTTGGTACAAAGGGAGGTATTGAAGAGGTAAGAAAACACTTAGAAGAGGGGTTTGAATAAGTGACTCTATTCGTTTTCAATACAAAGCTCAAACAATAATGGAATAACACAGTTATTTTTATCCTGATTTGTTTGAACTCAAACTACTCCAGTCCACCCGCTGAGGTGATTTCTCCTTTCTCAACAAGGACTTAATCCACTATAATCAACTGATTACAATCACACAACAACTGTTGTGACTAACAATGCACAAATAATCTTACAAGTGACTAACAACACTAAGACTTAAATCTAGTCCTAGTCTGCTTGAGAAATCTGACCAAACTTGGTCTCTCAAGGAACAAATACAGTAGTATAATCTTTACAGATAATTGAAATAGAGTTTGCTTCTAACCAAGCTATATCACAACAGTGATTTTTCACTTAGAATATAATACACAAAATGTATGAACTATGAGTTTGTTAGCTTTTGAATCTTTCACGTAGTTTCTTGTTTGAACGTTGTTATTAGCTTGCAATAAATTTCCTTCTACTTATAGTAGGAATAATAAGACCGTTGTTGCCTTCAGAGGAAATGGAGAGCCTTAAATGCTTTGCGTGTATCCTTGCAAAATTCCATTCTCCAAGAAACTAGTTGTAGGCACTTGAGTGCTTTCAGCCGTATTTGCATTAATTAGCAAACGTCAGAATGTAAGAACGTGTTTCCTTTGCTTTGACAAGACACGTTGATTAAGACATTGTTTCAGTATTTGCTTTAAGTTAGAACATGCTTCATTCAACTTCTGGTCAGAGCGTTGCTTGCTAAGAACTTTGAACAGTGCTTGCTTTCAAGTTATCTTCAGAATCAAGAAGCCTGCTAGAAGTTAGAAGATACATTTAAAAAGTAAAGGTTCTTACCAGAGTCAGCAGATGCGTTTGAATAAAAAGGTTCTTTTATCAAAGAACTTCTTCATAATCTTTTCTTAGTACTTTAGAATGTTTCTTGTCAGAATATTAACTAAGACATTCAAAACACATTCATTAGAGCATAAATTATCTTAAATATAATTTAGTTATCATCAAAACACTTGGGATAGGTCAGAACTAATCTTGTTCTTTCAATCTCCCCCTTTTTGATGATGACAAAAAATTATTTTAGATAAAGAAAAGAAATAGATTAAGAGATAAGAATCTCCCCCTGAAATGAATATTTCTATGCATAAGACATCCTGAGATTATTTAGTCAGAGTGATACACAGTCTTCTTGAATTTCTTCAGAACTTCTTCAAGAAGATAAATCTTAGCTGGAATATTCTTTCAGAGTTGAATGATACCTGCAAAAAAATCTTTTGCACAGAAGGAATTCTTGCAAATTTGTTAGAATGTCTGAGACATAGTCCCATAACTGTTAAACAATGATTAGTTAAAAAATGCACATTTTCTCCCCCTTTTTGGCATAATCAAAAAGTGTAATAAATGAGAAATTTTGAAAGATTTCATAAAAAAAATAGATAACCAAAAGTACAAACAAAACAAAACAAAATAAGAGACAAAAAGAAACTAGGATTTCTTAGAGACAAGAGCCATCAAAAGATTCTTGATTTCAGAGGCAGATTCACTTTGCATTTCCATCCAGTTCTTGAACTCTAGATTTGTTTGATCTTGCTTGTCCATGCGTTTATTCAAGACTTCATTCTCCCTTTTTAGCTCTTTCAGAGTGTCCATAATGAGTGAGGTAGGAGCAGAAGATGATGAAGCTTCAGTAGAAACGGGGTCAGAAGCAGCAACTGATGAGTCAGACTTCATAAAGGTGGAGAGCAGAGTGCCTAGATCCATTGTAAGAGTTGGCACAGGTTCAGGTCCATCCTTGACTGAAGGTTGATTCAATAGAACAATAGCCAGAGGATTTGAATCTTCAGAGTTTTCTTCAGATTCATCTTCTGATATGTCCATCTTATCAGCTGGAGTATCAGCAATCAATAGTGAAGACTTCTTATTCCAAGTATCAGCAGCTTCTGTCTTGAAAGCATGTAGAAGTTTGGAAAAGTTGTCCAGCACTTGAGAGTGGCACAAATCCTGTAACTTCCGTGATTCAGCAACCAAAGTTCTTCTGAAAGTTTCCCACAGAAGATCTGTTGCTGTTGTGTTCACACTTCTGAGGCAATCTTCTTTTAGCGGTTGTAACCATGCTTGAACATTTGTTATAAAATTCTGAAACAAAGTATTTACATCTGGCTGAATAGGTTTATGGACAGCCGTTCTGTAAGATTTGTTTTTCAAGAATTGTAGAGATTGAGAGTCCACTACAGTTCTTAAAAAGTTATTGGGTTCAGGATTATGTGTAGGTTCAGGTTCAGGTTGGTTAACACAAATAGGAGGTTCTGGTATATCAAGAGGTACGGATGGTTCAACAATTTCAGTTTGTTCAAAAATTTGTTATTCTGGAATTTGAGGAGTTGAGAGTGGTGTTGTATGTTGTGGTGGGGTGGGTGGAGTGACATCAGGCGAAATAATTATTGTATAAGCCGGAGTGGGAATGGGATTTTGAGGTTTTGGTTGGTTCATAGCGAAAATATTTTCAGTTGGTAGGTTGAAAGGAGGTTTTATGGTTGCTAGAGGTTCATTAATCCATGGAATTCTCCAAGATCCAGCATCATACCATCCAGTGGGTCTGGGTGATAAAGGTCTGGGAGGGGGTCTTGAGAAACGTTCAGCAGGAATAGGTTGAAAAACAGATGGTTCAGGAGGTTCTGATTAAGAGGGTTCTGATTGGCTGTCAGAATGTTCATCAGAGTCAGAATCACTTAAATTTGTTGAAAACTGATTTTTACTCGGGTTGTCAGCAAGGGGTTCAGATGGTGAGGTTTGAGAGGGTTCAGCAGATGCAGATACATTTTCAAAATTATAAACAGGTATAGTTTCAGCATGATTACCTGTCTTCTTTTTCTTCTTCTGAAGAGTGTCAGAAGGTCCTTCTACAGCTTTTCTCTTCATAGATCCTTGGAGAACAACATCAACAGCAGCTTGATTTCTTCCTTGAAGCAAAGCTGGATCAATAGGTGATCCTGTTTCTCTGCAGGTCTCAAGATAGTGCAAAACCATACGAGAATGCTCCCCTGACTTGAACATAGGAAATTCAGCAATAGGAATTCTTCTCTTCTTCACAATAGTTGATAAACATGGAGAGGGTTCCACCAACAGTTTGTCAATAATTTTCCTCTTCAGCAAGTTCTTTCCAGTCATAGTCTTACCACAGATAGGTTCAAGCTCCCCCAGAAGATTTGCTTCTTTTAGGTGAGCAATCAGACCATTCTCAGTCAGAATGTCTGATAATAACCTCCCCATAGGAATCCAATTCCTCTTTGATTTGGGATTCTTCATTCTTTCAGCTTCTCTGGTTTCTTTGACATGGTTCCAAAGGTGTTCAAAAAGCAAGTAGGGCAAATCAATTTTGACATTGGTTCCAAGGCAAAACAGTAGATATTGTTGATCAGCGTTGATGTAATCAGGAGAACTGGTGTCTTTCCTGTGGTGAATACATCCATGAATAATCCTTGCCCAAATCTTATACTTGTCTTTCAAGTCCCTGACTTTGGAGGAACCTTGACCGTTGGTAAAAAATCTCTGTATATACCCTAGACATCTCCATTCTTCCAGTGGGCATTCCTGTAACTCCAAGTCCTTTAAATCCTAGCAACCTTCTGATTTGATTTTCTGTAATGGATATTTCCTGGCCCATTACAAAGGAGAGAATAACCTTGGGAGTTGAAATAGCGTGAATCTAAAATTCTTTTACCAAATGAGGAAAGACTGGACTAATAAGACGATCAAAGTAGCTTTCCCAACCTTGAAACTTCACAGCAGGGAACAAGTCAAATTCATTCTCTCTGAGATTCTCAAAGTCTACCATTAGCTCACTCAAAACTTCCAAACTTTCTACTAGAATGAGAGTTGTCCTTTCAGGTATAGTGTATTGCTCAGAGTGGGTAGAGGAAGAAGAAGCCATTGAAGTTCTTTAGAAAAGAGAAATTTACGAAAAGAGTTTTAAGAGAAAAGTACAATAAAAACTTGATTTGAAAGAGACAGTAAAGAATGAAAAGGGTTTTTCAAAAGGTATTTATAGGCATTAATTTCAGAGAATAGGTTAATAAAAATTAAAAGTATTTAAGACATAATTAAAATAAAGATTAAAACGGATTTAAAAACGAATCTCATCATTACTTGCATTTAATGATTTGCTAAAAATGAGGGAAAACGTGAGATTATGGCTAATCATCAATAGTTACCTAGAACGTCATCAGTAGCTTTTGCACGCTTGACCTTTCAGAAACACACCACGTGTTCATCTCCTGAAGGATGCATGTAACAACTGTTTGTTTTAATGAATTTCTAAACTACACTTGGACATGAAGCGTTAGAATGTTTCATAACTTTTCATATAGATTCTGTTACAACTTCTCTTCTGACTTCTGAAGAGTTGTTGATCAGAGCATTCATTTCCGAAAGTTCTGAAGCCAGTCACAGAAAATAAATATTATTTTATTCAGGACATAATTCCATACAAATATTTTTCAGAATGAAATTAAATCTATCTTCTGAAAGGGGTTTGGTAAAAATGTCAGCCCATTGATGGTCTGTTTTTACAAAAATCAAGTTTAAAATTTCCTTCTGAATATAGTCCCTTATGAAATGATATTTAATTTCTATATGTTTGGCTTTAGAATGTAAGATTGGATTTTTAGAAAGACAAATAGCAGAATTATTGTCACAGAAGATAGGAATCTTACTTTCATAAAGGTTGAAATCTTCTAGTTGACTTTTCATCCAAATCATCTGAGAGCTACATCCAGCAGCAGATATATATTCAGCTTCTGTGGTTGATAGAGCAATTGTTGCTTTCTTCTTACTGTACCATGAGATAAGATTGTAACCCAAAAACTGGTAGCTTCCATAGGTGCCTTTTCTTTCAATTCTATCTCCAGCAAAGTCAGAATCACAATAACCTGCTAGTTTGTAATCTTGTGATCTTCTGTAACACAGACCAAGATTAGCAGTACCTTTCAGATACCTAAGAATTCTCTTAACAGCTGTTAAATGAGATTCTCTAGGATCTGATTGGAATCTAGCACACAAGCACACGCTAAATGATATATCAGGTCTAGATGCAGTCAGATAGAGAAGGGATCCAATCATACCTCTATAGAGCTTCTGATCTACTTTCATACTTACCTCATCTTTACCTAGAATGCAGGTTGGATGCATAGGTGTCTTGGCATCTTTGCTTTCTGACATTTGAAATTTCTTCAGAAGTTCTTTAACATACTTCGTCTGATGTATGAAAGTACCTTCTGGAGTCTGGTTGATTTGAATTCCAAGAAATAATTTCAATTCACCCATCATGCTCATTTAAAATTTTGCCTGCATGGTCTTAGCAAATTCTTTTCCAAGGGAGATATTAGAGGTTCCAAAAATTATATCATCAACGTAAATTTGACAGATTAAAATATCATTTTTAAATGTTTTTTTGAAGAGAGTTGTGTCCACTTTTCCTCTGGTAAAATCTTTTTCTAATAGAAAATTACTCAGACGATCATACCAAGCTCCGGGGGCTTGTTTTAAACCGTACAAAGACTTTTTCAGTTTAAAAACATGTTCTGGATGCTTTGAATTATTAAATCCATGAGGTTGATGGACATATACTTCTTCTTCAATATAACCATTTAGAAATGCACTTTTAACGTCCATTTGATACAATGAAATGTTATTTTGTACAACAAAAGAAATTAATAATCTTATAGATTCTAACCTGGCGACAGGGGCAAAGGTTTCATTATAATCAATTCCTTCTTGTTGACTATAGCCCTGTGCAACCAGTTATGCTTTGTTTCTGATTACTTCTCCTTGTTCGTTCAATTTTTTTCTGAAGACCCATTTGGTTCCTATAACATTGAATCCTTTGGGTCTTGGAACTAGATTCCATACATCATTCTTGGAGAATTGATCTAGTTCTTCTTGCATTGCTAAGATCCAATCACTATCTTCCAGAGCTTCATCAATGGTAGTTGGCTCAATCAGAGCGACTAAACCAAACAAATATTCTTCATTGATTCTGAGAGATGATCTTGTTCTGATGGGATCTTCTTTTCTTCCAATGATTACGTCTTCTTTGTGAGCTGAAGATAATCTAGGAAACCTTTTCTGTGTGGGTTGGTCAGAGATTCTGAGATTGTTCAGAGCATTGTCAAGAGGATGATCTGTTACGTCTTCTTTTGCTTCTGAACTTTCAGAGTTTGAGTGATGATCTTCTATACCTACAGAAAAATCAGTTTGCTTTGGCTGTTGTTGGCCAAGCTTATCATCAAACCTGACTTTGATTGATTCTTCAACAATCAGAGTTTCTGTATTGTATACTCTATAACCTTTTGAGCGTTCAGAGTATCCAAGTAGAAGACACTTTTGTGCTTTGGAATCAAACTTATTTAGAGTTTCTTTGGTGTTTAGAATAAAACAAGTACATCCAAAAGGATGGAAATAAGAAATGTTGGGCTTTCTGTTTTTCCACAATTCATAGGGAGTCTTTTCAAGAATAGGTCTTATAGAGATTCTATTCTGAATATAAGACGATGTATTCACAGCTTCTGCCCAAAAGTGCTTAGCCATATTTGTTTCATTGATCATGGTTCTGGCCATCTCTTGTAATATTCTATTCTTTCTTTCTACAACTCCATTTTGCTGGGGAGTTCTAGGACAAGAAAAATTATGAACAATACCATTTTCTTTAAAATATTTTTCAAAATAATGATTTTCAAATTCACCCCCATGATCACTTCTAACTTTTGTGATTTTAAAATCTTTTTCATTTTGCACTTGAGTACATAAGTCAATGAATACAGAATGTGACTCATCCTTGTGTTTTAAAAACTTTACCCATGTCCATCTGCTGAAGTCATCAACAGTGACCAATCCATACTTCTTGCCTCTGATGGATGCAGTTTTAACTGGCCCAAACAGATCAATATGAAGTAACTCTAATGGCTTAGAGGAAGAGACACCATTTTTAGATTTAAAGGAAGGTTTTGAAAATTTTCCTTTTTGACATGCTTCGCACAGAGCATCTGAGTTGTACTTCAGATTTGGAAGTCCTATGACTAAATTTAGTTTATTTAGTTGAGAGATTTTTCTAAGACTGACATGTCCCAATCTTCTGTTCCATACCCATTGCTCATTGCTAACAGACAAAAGACATTTGACGTTTTGAGATTTAAGATCTGATAAATCAATTTTGTAAATGTTGTTCTTTCTCTTGCCAGAAAAGAGGATTGATCCATCCTTTTGACTTACAACTTTACAGGAGTTTTGATTGAAGATAATGTCATAGCCATTGTCACTTAATTGACTTATGGACAATAGATTATGAGCTAATCCTTCTACTAATAAAACATTAGAGATAGAAGGAAGGTTACCGTTTCCTATGGTTCCAGAACCAATAATCTTCCCTTTCTGATTACCTCCAAACTTCACATCTCCTCCAGCTTTAAGTTCAAGGCTTTGGAACATAGACCTTTTTCCCGTCATGTGTCGTAAGCACCCAGAGTCCAGGTACCATGACTGGTGTTTCAATTGAGTTGTTAAGGACATCTGCAACAAATATTGTTTTATCCTTAGTGTGATCGGTGGATCTGGAACTGACTGTTTTAAAGCTGGTTCGCGAAAATGTCGCGGAAGCAAGAGTCGCCACCGTCTTTTATTTTCTCCAATTGGAAAGGACAAAAGCACAGAAAAATTCCTTTTAAGAGATTGCTCTCGGTTCGGGAGGTAGGTTATAGAAAGGGAAGGTGTTAGCACCCTTTCTATCCATGGTTATCCATGGGCTCTTAGATACTTGCTCAATGTGTTTTCAAAATGTTTGTTTGCTTTTCAATGTGGGTTTAAAAAAGGTTTCTTTGAAAAAATTTCAGTTCGACTCGTACGTCAGAGTGTTTGAAAAATTGTTTTGAAAACTTTTGAAAAGTGTTGGTGAAAAGATGTTTTGATTTGTTTGAAATTAGAGCAAGTATCCTTGAGAACCTACCTACCCTAAGGAATTCGTCTGTGTAGATGTCCTTTAAAGTAGTGCCATCCCACCATTGAGAGGTAGGTAGCACCACCGTTGGAGGTGTTCGGGTCAATTCGAGTTTTAGGGATGTGGTGGTCACCAGAGCAACAGTAGGACACCTTAGAAGCTACCCCTATGCCATTGATCCTTTATTTTCCGAGGCAACCGTTTCGAGGCAACTGGATCATGTCATGGACATAAGGACTTACTAAAACGTCCTATACTCGACGACCACCTTTCGAAAGGCAACAGTGAGGCGTACCCTAGGGGTGGTGTGTGCGAATTGTGTGTCATTTTCAGTTTATTGTTTGTCTTGTCATGCATTGGTGCTCTAACGATTCGATTTTATTTTTGGGCATTCATTCTTTCATGTTATTGTTTAACAGTCATAAAGTTGCGAAAAATAAACCTAAATTATTACAACCGGCGCGGGTCCACATCGCCAAAAAAACCGAACCCGATTTGACTGAAAATAAATAAAGCGAATAAATAAAAGTGCAAGAATTTTAAATTACATGGCTTTGGGGCATATACAGAATTATTTGAACAATATAAAATAAATGCGAAATAAAGAGATTAAACAAAATTAGGGCGTTGGACCCTTTTACAAACAATTAAAATTAATCAAGGAATCTAAAATTAAAATAGTATTTTTTTTTTGTTTTTTAGATTTAAAAGAAAAAAGAAAAAATTATTTAAAAAAAAATGCTAAACCCTAGTTCTAATGTTTTTTAAGTTTTTTAAGAAAGAGATTTAATTTCTAACCTAATTTAATTCTAAATTAATTTATGCACAATTTTTAGTTTATGAAATTAAATAAATAATATTATTATTCTTAAAAAAAAAAAAAGGGAAAAATAAAAAAAGAAAATTAAAAGTCATTAATCCTAAATTCTATGTTGTTTTGGATCTTTATTATGAAAAATATTTAATAAACCTAAATTAAAGCTAAATAATTTACACATAATTTATTTATGGAAATAATGAAATAAAAGTTATATTTTTTATTCTTTTCTGATTTTTGAATGTTTTTTATATTTTGATTGAAAATTAAATAAAACAATAAAACATAACAATTGAAATAATAAATAAAAAGATAAAAAAAAATAATCAAAGTTGGCAAACCAGGGTGGGGTATAGCCCAGATTTGTGAGGTGCAGGCCTGAAAAGCCTGGCCCATTTGCTGGCAATTTGTTGACTTTTCCAATCATATGCACGCCTGTTGACTTGTCCTCATGGTATACTTTCAAGCTGGACCCTTGATCAGATCTCCAAGACGCGTGGCCAATTGATGAGGAGTGTGCATGGTGAGCTTTAATGTCAGCGTTGCATGGAAACTGGAAATGAAAAATAATATTGAATTTTGCAAGACCTGGGACTTGAACCCAGGTCTTTGAGATCATGTGCCTAACACGTTACCGCTGAGCCACTTCACTTTCAGTTAATATATAATAGTTAATAAACAATAAAAAACAAAACCAATGCATAATAAGTAAAACGCGCGCAAATTCAAATTAGCGAACCAATGGCTGACAACGCATCATCTCCTTCATTTCCCTGAAACACACAGAAAGAAGGCAACGGTTTTTGAAACGTTGCATTAGGGAGCTTTTGAGAAAATAGCGACTAGCGCTATGGCTTATATAAATTCATCGCGAGTATGTCAATTCCTTCGTCTTGGCATGCTGGATGCAATGGTAGTACTGCTAAGTCCTAATTTTTCCCTTACGCAAAATCCCTAATTTGAGAAAACTGTAACCCTAGGATTCGCGCATGGCAAGTTCTTATACATGGCACGAAAATGAAATCAAACACAAGGGTTAGCTCTAGAAATGCATAAGGAACATAAATCCACAAAGGAAAAGTGCAAAGGATGCTTAAAATGGAGAATACGATTTCAAATATTTCGCTGTACAGTTTGAGTTGTGGATACCAGTTCAAGGAGTTTTGGAAGATGTTTTGAATTGGAACGTGTTCAGTGATTGTCCAGGATGCTTATGGAACAGAAGTTAAGGCTTGGAAAGATCCCTAGCACTGATTTCAGTTTTGCATTATATGGCCAAAATTTCAAATGTCCAATGGCTTTTTCAGCGCAGCATATGGCCTATTGTGGTTAGGGTTTGACTTAGGGGTTATGCTGGAGTGGAATTGGCTTGCTAACTCACCTTAATTCATGCTTGTTAGAGAATTGGTCTTAGGGTTTCTTCCATTAACCAGTTTTCCTACTTTTTAGCCAAAACCTAGACCTAGTGTGCAAATGAACCTTAGCCTGATTTTTGAGTTGGTTCATGATACATGAAAATTGTCCAAGTTCACATGACACTATTCCATTGATTTTTTAAATTTTATTTGAATTTTCAAAGAATTAAAATGAATTAAATCATCAAAAATTAAATAAAATAAAAAAATCAATCTTTGGTCTTGAAATTAACCATGGGACACGTGTGTGGCATGACAAGGATGGATCAAGTGGAAAAAATGGGGCCCTTTTGTCAAAAATTGGATTTTCAAAGATAGTTGACTTTTGCCATTTCACAAAATTTTCCCAACTTCTACAAGGCATAACTTACTCAATTTTTAAGATTTTCTCATGTTCTTGGTCATTTTGGAAAGGTCTTTGAGTCCTTTAACCAATGCCTTTGGTCCCATGTCATTTTGATTTACCAATCTCAAGTTATGGCCTTTGACTTAAAGTCCCTTTTTGTTGACTTTTGAAAATGACCTATAATGTTGAAATTGATAACTTTTTGTGAGAGCATTTCTTGGACTTGAAGTATGAAGATGAGTTGTAGGAAATGTCTTTCTCTTCAAAATGAGCTTTGGATGGAATTTTTCTGATAATCCATGTGAAAGTTATGCCCTGGTCAATTTCAGTTGACTTTTTCAGCTGTCCAAATATAGCAACTTTTGCATCTTTGATGATTTCTGAGCCAAATTTTGAGAATCATGATCAAGCATTGATCAAATGATGTTTGTGGCTTCAAAATGATATATTGACCAAAAATTTGAACTTTTGACTGCCAAATGACCATTTTGCCCCTACAGTTGACTGTAGTGCAATTTAGGGTTTTGACTGTGCAATCTTGAGCTGAATGCCTTGAAACTTGATATGAGGATGCTTGACCATCTTTGTAAGCATATGAGACTTGATTGGACCTTTGAACACTTCCTTTTCTTGATCAACACACAAACCCTAGTTTTGACTGTATGGAGGCCTTTGCATTGTGCAACTCTTGGGGAATTTTGTAGCTTGGCTTGGCAGTTTATTGGAGAATATGGGAGGGCAAATTTTGGGGTACAACAGTTGCCCCTGTTCAATCTTCTTAGACCTGAGGATGGAGATTGGCTGACGTGCCTTTTGTAATCCGAGGGTAGAAGATGATTGGACACTAGAGTGCCCAGAAATTTGCGCTCACATGGTAGCAATGTGGTGGGGGAATGGGCTTATAGATGCCATTTAGAGATTGATGGGTAGGATGATGGGCTTATAGATGCCATCTGGATGTTGATCGCGTAAGAGATTCCTTAGCGAGAACCTGCATACCTGCAAAAGAAAATGAGTACCTGACACGTCGCAGGAGCTGGTTTTCAGATGCTTGGTATAGATATGTCCTGACTGGTTACAGGAGCTGGGTCTGGATCTTCAAACGGTGATGAAGTTGTCTCTACTGACAGGTCGTTTCCAAGGACGAGTGGTCTTTAACGATGGGTGTCTATAGCGACTAGTGTCTATGACGAATGTCTATAACGACAAGTGTCTATCATGACGAGCGTCTATCACGACGAGTGTCTATCACGACGAGTGTCTATCACGACGAGTGTCTATCACGACGAGTGTCTATCACGACGAGTGTCTATCACGACGAGTGTCTATCACGACGAGTGTCTATCACGACGAGTGTCTATCACGACGAGTGTCTATCACGACGAGTGTCTATCACGACGAGTGTCTATCACGACGAGTGTCTATCACGACGAGTGTCTATCACGACGAGTGTCTATCACGACGAGTTTCTATCACGACGAGTGTCTATCACGACGAGTGTCTATCACGACGAGTGTCTATCACGACGAGTGTCTATCACGACGAGTGTCTATCACGACGAGTGTCTATCACGACGAGTGTCTATCACGACGAGTGTCTATCACGACGAGTGTCTATCACGACGAGTGTCTATCACGACGAGTGTCTATCACGACGAGTGTCTATCATGACGAGTTGTATCAGAGGAATCTTTAGGCATTGATTTAAACTGGATTTGTATTCTTTGACCGGATTTGTCTTTTCTGACGATGTTTTGTCTATTTTGACATAGCTGATCATTCAACTGTATCCTTCCTGAAAGGTAAAGGTCAGTTATATGCAGTACGTGATATGAATCAAGCAACGGCGTAAATGCAATTGTATGACATGATGCGTACATGCATGTGTCATGATGTACGGAAATGTGATGTTTATGAATGTATGCTTTCGTCTAGGAAAATAAGTCCTTGACGGGTGCCGGGAAGTCACTCCTGGGCTGATGTTGGAGAATAAGCTTTTGCTTCCGCTGGGGATGATAAGACTTTACTGAGGACGGTCTTTTCCGTGGCTATTGGCTGAGGATAACCCAGTTATATCTTATTAAGGAAATAACTCTTTGAATAAAGCCGGACGACGCGTTCGTGTTCTGCGGGGAGTGAAAATATCTGGGTCGCATACCTATGATGGACAGAGCAACCGGATCTTTTAGACAACTCCTTATTGCCCCAGTTTCAGTGGGAGGAGGCACTTGTGGGAGTACTTGACGAGTCTTCTGGTAGGCAGGTGCCGAGATGCTGGGACATACTCGTACGCTTTGATCCCTAACTTTTGCCTGGACCGCCTTTTCGGGTTTTCAGTCCACCGGGATACCCATTTTTGCCCAAGCCGCCTTTTCAGGTTTTCGACTTGCCGGGTGTACAGATTTTTTTCATTTCATCCCTTATTTTTGCCCGAACCCTTTTGGTTCGCCGGGAATCCCTTATTTTTGCCTAGGTGTGTCAACCTAGCGGGTCTTTGATTTTGTGTAGTATTCTTTCGACTATGTCCATATTTCTCAGAATGTGGGGAGTTGCCCCTGTTGGAAATACTTTGTCATGCCCCAGATAATGGGCAATGCTCCTACTGTGCCTCTCGATTGGAGGTACTTCTGTTCACAAGATATTCATCGTGCGAATTTCCCTGCTGTTCAGACAAAAATTCATATGCAAACAAAGTTATTTTAAGAATGCAAAAGTCTATGTCTGTCTTGAATATTTTGAAAATGCATTTTTTCATAAAACAAGTAAATGTTTGTAAAAACATGATGTCAACTCCGTATTTACCGTAGTCCTTCAGGAGTCAGGATACCTTCGTAACAGTATGCTTTCGAACTAACCCATGCTTCAGCTAGGACTTTTAAGGGTTATATCGTGGCCTGGTTCACGGTTTAAGAAACAAAGGACAAAGGCCCAAATTATTTGTACCCACCCTCTCTTCGTGATGTTCTTCAAACCTAAACTCAGTTGATCATGCGTTAGACCTTGTTTGAGTCTTCGTTCTGATTTTCCGGTGATGGTTCGGATGTTGATGATTTATTCTGAATAGGCAGTCATCATTTTTGTCGAGGGTTTGTGTGACCTCCTTTTTTGATTTTGTGATCCCTATTTTTTTGCCTGAACTGTTTCTTTTGTGATTACAGTCAGCGGGATGCCCCAGTTTTGTAAGTCTCCTTCATAGGTTTTGACTTAATGGGTTTTTATTTTTTGAGACATAATGACTGCCTATCTGTATGATTGTTTGGAATTATCACTATCTTTTGTTTTGTAAGGACTTCTTTGGTGCCATTCGTTATGTACTTGGATCAACTGAGAGACTACCCTGCCCCAGGTTATGATAAAGGGTTTTAATTTTCGAAAAGAAAAACTCCTACTTCTTTGGCTCAAAGGGGTTGACGAGGGATTATCTTCCTTATTACTCCAGTGTTTAGGAATTGAAACAATGCCTGTACCTCATCAGCGGGGTCTATTCAAAAGCATACTGTAAATCGTGGTATCGTTTTCGTCATCCTCCCTCAAGAGGCTTAGAATTATTGATCGAGAGTTGATATCAGAAAAAAAATATGAAAATAATTTGCGTATAGTGAATACGAATATATTGATAGACATAAGCGATGCATTAATGAAATAACAATGTTTTAACAATGAGTAAATGTTTGAACAAAAGAAAATTGCAACTTGAACATTCGAATGAACAAAAATTTCTAGTCTCAGGGCTTGTCACTTCAAATGGTGAGCCTTGGAGGGATGGTAGAAAAATTCAGCCTGACCATCTTGTGTGAATTCCAGTGCTCCTTCATCAATCAGGTCCTGGATCTTGTTTTTCAAAGCCCAACACTCGTTTGCATTATGTCCTGGACAGGCAGAGTGGTAGGCACACCTTTTATTGGGATCATAAGCAGGATGTGCTGTGTTGGGGTTCTGGGGATGATCCCTTAATGTGATCAGGTTCAATCTCAACAGGCGTTGTAAAGCTTGAAACGGCGACATATTGAGCGGGGTGAATTGCCTCCTGGGCTTGTCTGTCTGAAGTTGGTGAAGTTGCTGCTGAATTGGTGATACTGGAGCCACATGAGGAGCTTTCTCCTTGCCTCTTTGTCTCAAAGGTGGTGGAACGATGATTGGCTTTTTACCCTTAGATGTTTGCCCCAGTTGGTTGCCCTGAAGCAGTTTGTTGATGAGAACCCCGAGCTCATCTTGTCTTTGAGTTAAACCCTGAATGGCAGTCATCTGCCCCAGCATCTGGGCTTTCAATGCATCCACCTCAGCTTGTAGGTGCTCCAGCCTTTCATCCTCAGCACTGTTCCTGACAAAAGTCTCCATGATAAGTGTCCTTAGCTCTTCCTGCCCCTTGGATAGATTCAGGAGGATTTTCCCGAACCGGGTCTCTTGAGCAAGAAAGTCCTGATTGTCTTGTTGGGAAGCCATGGCTGAAATAAACAGCGGGAAAGGTGAGTGACCTGCAAAAGGGATACCTGTGATGCAATGATGTGTATGATATGCATGCAATGTCTTCAAGGATCTCGCGGGGTAAACAAGGAAATTTGTTAGCATTTGGAATTTAGAGCTTGATTGAAGGACACCCATGTTATTGAGAACTCTTCTTCAAGAGTCAAAGGCTCACCATATCAAGTGGGTCATAGCCCATGACTTTAGTCATCATGTCTGGTTTTGATTTCCAAACAACCTTGGTTAGGGAACCTTCTTCAGGAGTCAGAGCTCACCATATCAAGTGGGTCATAGCCCCTGACAACATTGGCTAGAGGAAAATGAATCCTCTTTGCCCCTTGCTAGATGTTTGATTTATGTGACCTGCATTACAAGCCCTTGAGATCCTTGAAATGGGTTAGGATGTATGCAATGGTATGATGTCATGATATGCATGGGGTAATGTGAGTAACCCTGTTATGAGTCCCAATTAAGGACTATAAACAGACCCTGCAAGAAATTCAGTATACTTTGTTATGAGTCCCAATTAAGGACTATAAACAAAACCTGCAAGAAATTTGGTAAACCTTGTCATGAGTCCTAGTTAAGGACTATAAACAAAACCTGTAAGTAGTTCATGTGTCAGCTAACAAGCATGCAAGTAGGCAAGTACAAAGGCACACAAGTCACACAAGAGAAACCCTTAAAGTTTAGGCCAGCATGGGGTCTGGGTAGTACCCTCTTGAAGTTGGTGGGCTCAACCTGTCCTAATCAAAGTAACCGGGTTCTAAGGTTCCCAATATCACGGGATTGCTTTCATTGTTCATCGTTTCAATTTAGCCACTGAACTGGCGACCGAAATATTCCAGGAAAGCAACCCTCAATTGAGTGTAGTATCGAGTATCAACCAACCTCGGACTGCACCAAAGTCAGTTATCTCACTACCCTAAAGAGGCCAAGATGGTTCAATTAAGGTTCCTAAGGTCTGTTGATGCTTCATGACACCACATGGAGGCCCCGTACTCTCCTTGACTGACTCAAGGGTTACCGGTACACACCAAAGTGCCACATCAACGTAGCAGACTGCTTCAACCATGTCGGTATACCCCGCACAGTTCCCTCACAGCCTTGTTGCTACTTTCTAAAAAAGTATCCCCCAGATCCGGGTTAGGATCTATAGAACTCCCAAGACGGTCCCACAATTTTAAAGCAAGCAAAGAATACAATTGAAAACACAGTTATGAACTAGCCCTAAGGTACACCTCACTTTAAGTTTGTCCCCAGCAGAGTCGCCAGTTCTGTGATCGGTGGATCTGGAACTGACTGTTTTAAAGCTGGTTCGCGAAAATGTCGCGGAAGCAAGAGTCGCCACCGTCTTTTATTTTCTCCAATTGGAAAGGACAAAAGCACAGAAAAATTCCTTTTAAGAGATTGCTCTCGGTTCGGGAGGTAGGTTATAGAAAGGGAAGGTGTTAGCACCCTTTCTATCCATGGTTATCCATGGGCTCTTAGATACTTGCTCAATGTGTTTTCAAAATGTTTGTTTGCTTTTCAATGTGGGTTTAAAAAAGGTTTCTTTGAAAAAATTTCAGTTCGACTCGTACGTCAGAGTGTTTGAAAAATTGTTTTGAAAACTTTTGAAAAGTGTTGGTGAAAAGATGTTTTGATTTGTTTGAAATTAGAGCAAGTATCCTTGAGAACCTACCTACCCTAAGGAATTCGTCTGTGTAGATGTCCTTTAAAGTAGTGCCATCCCACCATTGAGAGGTAGGTAGCACCACCGTTGGAGGTGTTCGGGTCAATTCGAGTTTTAGGGATGTGGTGGTCACCAGAGCAACAGTAGGACACCTTAGAAGCTACCCCTATGCCATTGATCCTTTATTTTCCGAGGCAACCGTTTCGAGGCAACTGGATCATGTCATGGACATAAGGACTTACTAAAACGTCCTATACTCGACGACCACCTTTCGAAAGGCAACAGTGAGGCGTACCCTAGGGGTGGTGTGTGCGAATTGTGTGTCATTTTCAGTTTATTGTTTGTCTTGTCATGCATTGGTGCTCTAACGATTCGATTTTATTTTTGGGCATTCATTCTTTCATGTTATTGTTTAACAGTCATAAAGTTGCGAAAAATAAACCTAAATTATTACAACCGGCGCGGGTCCACATCGCCAAAAAAACCGAACCCGATTTGACTGAAAATAAATAAAGCGAATAAATAAAAGTGCAAGAATTTTAAATTACATGGCTTTGGGGCATATACAGAATTATTTGAACAATATAAAATAAATGCGAAATAAAGAGATTAAACAAAATTAGGGCGTTGGACCCTTTTACAAACAATTAAAATTAATCAAGGAATCTAAAATTAAAATAGTATTTTTTTTGTGTTTTTTAGATTTAAAAGAAAAAAGAAAAAATTATTTTAAAAAAAATGCTAAACCCTAGTTCTAATGTTTTTTAAGTTTTTTAAGAAAGAGATTTAATTTCTAACCTAATTTAATTCTAAATTAATTTATGCACAATTTTTAGTTTATGAAATTAAATAAATAATATTATTATTCTTAAAAAAAAAAAAAAGGGAAAAATAAAAAAAGAAAATTAAAAGTCATTAATCCTAAATTCTATGTTGTTTTGGATCTTTATTATGAAAAATATTTAATAAACCTAAATTAAAGCTAAATAATTTACACATAATTTATTTATGGAAATAATGAAATAAAAGTTATATTTTTTATTCTTTTCTGATTTTTGAATGTTTTTTATATTTTGATTGAAAATTAAATAAAACAATAAAACATAACAATTGAAATAATAAATAAAAAGATAAAAAAAAATAATCAAAGTTGGCAAACCAGGGTGGGGTATAGCCCAGATTTGTGAGGTGCAGGCCTGAAAAGCCTGGCCCATTTGCTGGCAATTTGTTGACTTTTCCAATCATATGCACGCCTGTTGACTTGTCCTCATGGTATACTTTCAAGCTGGACCCTTGATCAGATCTCCAAGACGCGTGGCCAATTGATGAGGAGTGTGCATGGTGAGCTTTAATGTCAGCGTTGCATGGAAACTGGAAATGAAAAATAATATTGAATTTTGCAAGACCTGGGACTTGAACCCAGGTCTTTGAGATCATGTGCCTAACACGTTACCGCTGAGCCACTTCACTTTCAGTTAATATATAATAGTTAATAAACAATAAAAAACAAAACCAATGCATAATAAGTAAAACGCGCGCAAATTCAAATTAGCGAACCAATGGCTGACAACGCATCATCTCCTTCATTTCCCTGAAACACACAGAAAGAAGGCAACGGTTTTTGAAACGTTGCATTAGGGAGCTTTTGAGAAAATAGCGACTAGCGCTATGGCTTATATAAATTCATCGCGAGTATGTCAATTCCTTCGTCTTGGCATGCTGGATGCAATGGTAGTACTGCTAAGTCCTAATTTTTCCCTTACGCAAAATCCCTAATTTGAGAAAACTGTAACCCTAGGATTCGCGCATGGCAAGTTCTTATACATGGCACGAAAATGAAATCAAACACAAGGGTTAGCTCTAGAAATGCATAAGGAACATAAATCCACAAAGGAAAAGTGCAAAGGATGCTTAAAATGGAGAATACGATTTCAAATATTTCGCTGTACAGTTTGAGTTGTGGATACCAGTTCAAGGAGTTTTGGAAGATGTTTTGAATTGGAACGTGTTCAGTGATTGTCCAGGATGCTTATGGAACAGAAGTTAAGGCTTGGAAAGATCCCTAGCACTGATTTCAGTTTTGCATTATATGGCCAAAATTTCAAATGTCCAATGGCTTTTTCAGCGTAGCATATGGCCTATTGTGGTTAGGGTTTGACTTAGGGGTTATGCTGGAGTGGAATTGGCTTGCTAACTCACCTTAATTCATGCTTGTTAGAGAATTGGTCTTAGGGTTTCTTACATTAACCATTTTTCCTACTTTTTAGCCAAAACCTAGACCTAGTGTGCAAATGAACCTTAGCCTGATTTTTGAGTTGGTTCATGATACATGAAAATTGTCCAAGTTCACATGACACTATTCCATTGATTTTTTAAATTTTATTTGAATTTTCAAAGAATTAAAATGAATTAAATCATCAAAAATTAAATAAAATAAAAAAATCAATCTTTGGTCTTGAAATTAACCATGGGACACGTGTGTGGCATGACAAGGATGGATCAAGTGGAAAAAATGGGGCCCTTTTGTCAAAAATTGGATTTTCAAAGATAGTTGACTTTTGCCATTTCACAAAATTTTCCCAACTTCTACAAGGCATAACTTGCTCAATTTTTAAGATTTTCTCATGTTCTTGGTCATTTTGGAAAGGTCTTTGAGTCCTTTAACCAATGCCTTTGGTCCCATGTCATTTTGATTTACCAATCTCAAGTTATGGCCTTTGACTTAAAGTCCCTTTTTGTTGACTTTTGAAAATGACCTATAATGTTGAAATTGATAACTTTTTGTGACAGCATTTCTTGGACTTGAAGTATGAAGATGAGTTGTAGGAAATGTCTTTCTCTTCAAAATGAGCTTTGGATGGAATTTTTCTGATAATCCATGTGAAAGTTATGCCCTGGTCAATTTCAGTTGACTTTTTCAGCTGTCCAAATATAGCAACTTTTGCATCTTTGATGATTTCTGAGCCAAATTTTGAGAATCATGATCAAGCATTGATCAAATGATGTTTGTGGCTTCAAAATGATATATTGACCAAAAATTTGAACTTTTGACTGCCAAATGACCATTTTGCCCCTACAGTTGACTGTAGTGCAATTTAGGGTTTTGACTGTGCAATCTTGAGCTGAATGCCTTGAAACTTGATATGAGGATGCTTGACCATCTTTGTAAGCATATGAGACTTGATTGGACCTTTGAACACTTCCTTTTCTTGATCAACACACAAACCCTAGTTTTGACTGTATGGAGGCCTTTGCATTGTGCAACTCTTGGGGAATTTTGTAGCTTGGCTTGGCAGTTTATTGGAGAATATGGGAGGGCAAATTTTGGGGTACAACACTTAGGTACCCATATCTTTTTGGGTCCTTTTGGGTTAGAATAAGAGTTTCCAGAATGTGATATATATTTTATATCATGTGAGTGTCCAAACTTGAATTGCTTATTCAGAGGTTTGTAAGAGAAGGTCATTTTAGCAACATGTTTTGGAATGTATATCTCCTTCCCTTTGGGAGGTTCATATCCAATTCCTCTTCTGTTTTTCCCACTAATTCCATAGATCATTGAAGCCATTTTGCTTCTGTCTATGCTTTTAGCAAGAAAAGATTGAAAGCTATAGTCATATTCTTTCAGAATATCTTTTGAACCAGACACAGACTCTGAACTAAAATTCTTTTGAACAATTTCCTTTTCAAGTTTAAGATTGTTTTCTAAAAGTTCAGATTTTTCTGTTTCAAGTTTCTCAAAATCATATGCAAGACTCTTCTTGAGTTTCTTGTATTTGATTTTGAGCTTACTATAGTTTTCCAGAAGTTCTGATAAACTATCAGCAAGTTCTTCTCTAGAAAATTCAGAAAATACCTCTCTTTGTTCTGACTCACAGTCTGAGTCATTTTTTGTGATAACCATTAAGGCTAGGTTGGCATTTTCATCTTCAGAACCAGATTCATCTTCAGAAGAATCTGATTCATCCCAGGTTGCCATCATTCCTTTCTTCTTTCCAAATCTCTTCTTTGGTCTTTCTTTTTGAAGCTTTGGACAATCACTTTTGAAGTGACCAGGTTCTTTGCATTCATGACAGATGATCTCTCTTCTGTTTGACTTTTTGTGTCCAGAAGATTTTGGTTTATCTTCTGACTTCTTGAAGTTCCTGAACTTATTTTGTCTGTGCTTCCACAGATGATTGATCCTTTTGGAGAGCAAAGATAGTTCGTCTTCTTCTGAAGCTGATTCTTCAGAGTTTTCTTCTACAGCCTGAAAAGCGTTAGTATCAAATTTCTTAATTGATTTAAGGGCTAGAGACTTACCTTTCTTCTGAGGCTCATGTTCATCCAGTTCAATCTCATGACTTCTGAGAGCGCTGATGAGTTCCTCCAGAGACACATTGTTCAGATCTTTTGACACCTTGAAGGCGGTGACCATTAGTGCCCATCTTCTGGGTAAGCTTCTGATGATCTTTTTCACATGATCTGCTTTGGTATACCCTTTGTTCAAAACTCTCAAACCAGCGATCAGAGTTTGAAACCTAGAGAACATTGCTTCTATATAATCACTCTTCAACTCTTCAAAACTCTCTTCAACTTTGAAGGCTTCATACTTCTGGACTAAAGCCAGAGCTTTAGACTCCTTAACTTGAGTGTTTCCTTCATGATTCATTTTGAGAGACTCAAACATATCATGCGTTGTATCTCTATTAGTGATTTTTTCATATTTTACTTTAGAGATAGCATTTAAAAAAATATTTCTAGCTCTGTGATGATTTTTAAAATCAGCTTTTTGTTGTCTATCCATATTTTTTCTATCCACTTTGTTTCCTTCAGAATCTGTAGGATGTTTGTAACCATCCAAGACTATATCCCAAAGATCACTATCATGACCTAGAAAGAAACTTTCTAGTCTATCTTTCCAGTACTCAAAATCTTCTCAATCAAACACTGGAGGTTTGTTGTAACTATTATTGTTTTGTTCAACGGCCATTGTGTTTTCTTCTGGATCTTTTCCTGACACGGTTAAGTGTTGAGCTCAGAACCAGGCTCTGATACCAATTGAAGGGGTACGAAAACACTTAGAAGGGGGGGTTGAATAAGTGTCTCTTTTCGTTTTCAATACAAAGCTCAAACAATATTGGAATAACACATTTATTTTTATCCTGGTTTGTTTGAACTCAAACTACTCCAGTCCACCCGCCAAGGTAATTTCTCCTTTCTCAACAAGGACTTAATCCACTATAATCAACTGATTACAATCACACAACAACTGTTGTGACTAACAATGCACAACTAATCTTACAAGTGACTAACAACACTAAGACTTAAATCTAGTCCTAGTCTGCTTGAGAAATCTGACCAAACTTGGTCTCTCAAGGAATAAATACAGTAGTGTAATCTTTACAGATAATTGAAATAGAGTTTGCTTCTAATCAAGCTATATCACAACTATGATTTTTCACTTAGAATATAATACACAAAATGTATGAACTATGAGTTTGTTAGCTTTTGATTCTTTCACGTAGTTTCTTGTTTGAACGTTGTTATTAGCTTGCAATAAATGTCCTTCTACTTATAGTAGGAATAATAAGACCGTTGCTGCCTTCGGAGGAAATGGAGAGCATTAAATGCTTTGCGTGTATCCTTGCAAAATTCCATTCTCCAAGAAACTAGTTGTAAGCACTTGAGTGCTTTCAGCCGTCTTTGCATTAATTAGCAAACGTCAGAATGTAAGAACGTGTTTCCTTTTCTTTGACAAGACACGTTGATTAAGACGTTGTTTCAATATTTGCTTTAAGTCAGAACATGCTTCATCCAACTTCTGGTCAGAGCGTTGCTTGCGAAGAACTTTGAACAGCGCTTGCTTTCAAGTTATCTTCAGAATCAAGAAGCCTGCTAGAAGTTAGAAGATACATTTAAAAATTAAAGGTTCTTACCAGAGTCAGCAGATGCGTTTGAATAAAAAGGTTCTTTTATCAAAGAACTTCTTCATACTCTTTGCTTAGTACTTTAGAATGTTTCTTGTCAGAACATTAACTAAGACATTCAAAACACATTCATTAGAGCATAAATTATCTTAAATATAATTTAGTTATCATCAAAACACTTGGGATAGGTCAGAACTAATCTTGTTCTTTCAGGTATTAGTTATAATCTGATTCTAGCTCATCGTCAGTTTGGTTATCCTATGCTTGATAAGCCAAACAACTTGCTTCTAGCAGCTTTCTTTCTCAAGGAAGGGGAAGATAATAGGGCATTTATAGATAAGATAAAAAAGCACGACTTACTATTTGCAGAAAGGAAATAAGAGAGTTAGGAAAAAGAGAAAATGTTGCTTTTGAACCTTATCTTCAATTGGTGCAAGCAAAGGCGATTAAGCTAAAGATGCCTTATCCTTACCATGAGCCATTGGTCTTTCTTGAACCTGTTTCTATTTTGTTAACTGATGTGGGAGAGTGATGTGGGAGAGCTCCAGCTTGCGTTGTCTAAGATGCAGAAATAAAAGGATGCTAGGAAGAAAAAGTATCTGACTTTGGTATGGGATATTCAGCACTCCAGAAGCAGCTAAAGGATAAAGATATTTTGATTGAGATTCTTGAGCGAAATATTATAGATATGATGGAGAAGAAAGAGGATTTACTTTCCTCTAGAATTCAACCAAGTTCTAGTGAGCAAGACTATTCTCATTTATTCCTTTCTTCTGGTGGATGGAAATGAGTCATCGAGAAGTTTGTGGAAGAGAACAAGCAGTTGAAGGATCAGACCAGGATGCTAAAAAGGAAGCGTCAGCATGAAGTGGGATCTTCTTCAGCCTTGGCTCCTTAGGACCCATAGATTTTAGCTTTTTTCTCTTGTATTTCAGGATTTGTGAAACTTATAAGTTGTAATACTTCCAAGAATTATTAATGAAATGAGATTATTCAGTGTTTCAAAATGTGTTATTCCTTTAATGATTACAATTGTACAATCCTTTAAAGTTCCTTGAAAATTAAATAAACAAAATAAATAATATGCATTGCATATCATGCATCATTTTGCACATTTTTTTTTGCATCCAGGTTTTTCCTCTGGTGTTTTGTATGCTTCTTCTGCTTCAATCAGTCGACAAGTTATCACACTCTTATTGCACTCCAGATAAATATAAAAAGAATATGGAACACTTAGAGCATGAGACTCGGGAACTTAAGGAAGAAGTCATTGCCTTAAGAACTAGAATGGCTAGTCTGAATGCTTTGGTAGAGTCTTTGGTGGTTGCTCAGAATCAACCACCACCTCCTCCACCTCATTCTCCTCATGCTACTCAACGGCAACAGACAACAGTCATTTCCGAGATACTGACAGTACCCATCTCTGTTACTCCTGCTATTTCTGCTCCTCAACTCTAAATGCATCGAGGTTATCCATGGGAAATTCCAAAGAATTTATTTCATGAAGGGTACAAACCTACTGCCCAAGTTGCTCATCATGTTCATCCTGTTGTGACCATAACACCACCTTTTATACACACTATCCTTGTTGTTAATGATAAAATCTTCCCTGCTGCTGCCGCACCAAGTGAAAGTTAGTGATCTTTGTTTGGTCCCCAATGTTAAAGTACCCGCTAAGTTCAAATTCCCCGAGTTTGAGAAATACAAGGGCAATTCTTGTCCTCGTGCTCATCTTATGATGTATGTTAGGAAGATGTCATCTTACACTAACGATCAACATATGCTAATTCATTATTTCCTGGACAATTTGACTAGAGCTGCATTGAAATGGTACATGGGTTTTGACAGTACCAACGTTCACACTTTTAATGACCTTGGTGAATCCTTTTTTAAGAAATACAGGTACAATGTAGACATGGCACATGACCGTGATCAACTCAGGGCCATGACTTAGAAATAAGAGGAGTCGTTTAGAGATTACACACAGAGATGGCGTGAAGTAGCCTCCCAAGTTATTCCTCTAATGGAAGAGAAGGAAATGACAAAAAATCTTTCTGAAAAATCTCAGTTCCTTCTACTATGAGAAGATGGTTGCAAGTGCTCCCACTGATTTCACCAAAATGGTAAACATGGGAGTCTGTTTAGAAGAAGCTATCTGTGAAGGGCGTCTATCTCTAGATGGTGGTTTAGCTAGTAATGTCAATGATAAAGAGCAAGATTCCAATGTTGTATCACAAGAAAGGCAGAGGACATCTAGAGTAAAAAACAGTCATAAGCAAAAGCAAGTTGCTTCTGTCATCCCAATGGCTAAACCAATTACTACAGCTCTTGCTCACCAGTCACGACAACAACGACAATAGGGACCAAGGAGGCCACCGAAAAGGTTTGACCTGATCCTTATGGCTTATAGTCAGTTTCTCACTCAGTTTCTCAAGGATTCTTTGGCCCAACTAAGGGAACCTAGATCTACCCCATCATCTATTCCTTTGGATTACGACATGAATGTCATATGCGAGTACCATTTTGAGATACTTGGACACTCAACTGAGGATTGTAATATTCTGAAGCATAAATTCCAAAACCTCATTGATTCAAAGGTTATCACGTTCGCATCAGACGGACGAAACCGAAATCCTTTCTCAACATTGTCAGGCTTTTCTTTACTTTTCTTGTTTATCAATGCACTGTTTGCATGTAAGAACTTGTTTGTATTTGAATGATTATCTTAATACAATGAACATGTTTGTCTTGAAGTAATTCATTCGTTTCACTCATATTTGTTTTTCAATTTTAAAATGTTTTTCTGCATTACGATACCAACTTGTTGCCAATCTTCTTGCTTATGCAGAAATCAGAGGGAGGATGATGAAAGTGAAAAACGCAAAATTTCTAGTTGTATACTTTTGAATAAAAACATGTTGATGATGTACGCGTATTGTTCAAATCCCCAAATACCGGAGATATAAGGAAGATAATCCCTAGTTAACCCCTTTGAGCCTTGAAGTAGAAGTTTCTTTTTTTATATGAAATCCCCAAATATTGAGTCACATAAATTAAAATTAATACCTTAACGTTTGTCCTTATATTGTCTTTCAAATATACTGATACCTGAGTCTAATCATTTATCAAAATATTAACTTTTTTAGGTCCAAGGAACGAAACATAACTCCTAAAAAGCCTGATTTTCTAGTTGTCACCACTGTCATTCAATGAATTGTGGTGAATGGACGTCGTAGTATTTACTTTTTGTATTTTTTTGTACTACTAAATATCCCTCTTGTTGGGTTTCAAGTGTGAAAGTTCTACATCAACTAGAAATGAAGGAAACACTAAATTTATATGATAGGTGACTCATACCCCACTGCCTTAAGGTTTTAGATGGAAATATGATTTCAAAGTCTTTTGTAACCATAAGTGTTTAGTCCAATAACACTTCGGACCACCCTCGAATTTCCCCAACACCTAGAGATTTATCTTTACATAAATTCCGTTTGATCACAATTTTTCAAGGATAGATTTACATTTTATCTCCGATTGAGAAATCACAAAATATATATATTACCCCACATTGTTGCTTAGTTTTTTAGATATCAGTTTACATTGAAGGACCAAGGTTATAAGCATTCGTCCGCTGTTCAAAATGCCAGGTCGCAGCCGAATCACGAATTGAGACTAGAACTAATATCTCCAAGTTATTTTACTATCTTTACTTAAATTGTGAATATTTTCTACTCCAATTTGGTCATTAACTAGTTCTTCAAGCACTTAAAGAGTTGTATGTTATGTTATGCTATGCTATGCAACTCGACATTATTAGTTGTTTTATGAGTTGCAAACTAAGCTCTTGTTTCTCTACATTGGAATTTAAAAAAAATATGTTGTTGGAAGCAAAAGACATGAAGAGAAACCAAACTTGAAAGATTATTGATATTAAACATTACTTATCATGGTTGAGAAATGATAATCAATAACTAATTACAGAAGAGAGGAGAGGATTAAACAAATCAAAAAAGGATAAACAATAAAGCTTGTTCCTACTGGTCCGGATGAACTTGACAGTGATGAATTTCGGACTCAGAAATTCGTTTCTTGTATTGAGCAATGAAAGCTGTAGCTCTCATGTCAATGACAGGATCAGCTACACCCCAATTACCTCTGTCTTCATCACTTGGCCACACTTTGTTAGCATATGCAGCTTGATCATAGTACCCTCCTCCTCCTCTTTGCTTGTTGCTACTAGATTTGAAAATGTTGAAGACAGACCATGATGATTTTGATTTCCTTTGGTTGTTGTTTCCTCCCATTTTACTACTGAGTAGAGGGTGGTGAATAGAAAGTAGTATATGAAGAAAGGAAGTGTGTTGTGCTGTACTGCAACTTTGGAAGCTAGGAGGGTCTCAATTTATATGGTAATGATTACTACTACTAATTCACACTTTTTGTTAAACTAAGACAAAGGAATCTGATTCAAACCACTTGCGTAAATCCAATATTAATCCATTCAAACTCTTGTTCAAAAGTAAACAAATATAATAAATAAATAAAAAACACTAATAAAATTCACGCAATATTAATAGCAACCAAACTTCAAGGCTGAAACAAGATCACATGGAACAGTAAATTATGATTTAACTTTTAGAAAAGGTACATTTTCTTTGGTCCTATGGTTTCTTGCTTGACTGGATTACTGATGTGATTGGTGTTCTTTGTGTTTTTTTCATTCAATGATGCATATTTGTTGGGGCCTTCCTCACACCTCTGAGTTCTATGTGTTTTTCATTTTTAAAGGAACATTTTACTGTTACAGAATAAGTTTCTGTTCAATTTAAACTAGACAGATACCTGGCAAATTTGCTTTTAAAAAAAAAAAAAAGTGAAGGGAGGGTTAGGTCTTACTCCAACAATGTATGAGATATATGAAAAGCAAAAAAGAAAAATAAAAAGGATGGAGACATGCACCTTATTCATGGAAACAAATATATTTATGAAAATAGAAAAATGCAAGTGTTAGTTTATCTTAGTGAAAGTTTATCTTAGAGAAAGTTTAATTTAACAGTACTTGTTCTTATAAAGTTCATCTCCGTTAGAATGTATGCAAAACATATACTACCTTGTTGGAGTAAGACCTAACCTTTGCCAGTTGATGAGTTTGGCTTAAATAGAGAATTTTTGGGATTGCTAAATCGTGTTACAATTCCAATCCACTGTGCAACAATTTCTCAGTTAATTGATGTCTTAAAATCGTGGCATGATTTCAGCATATTAGTTCTTCCTTGCATTCATGTCATAGGATTGGGCCAAGATATGATCTCATTGTGGCAAGATTTTTGCATCACCATTCTTTCTTGTTGGCATCACAGGATATCACTACGATATGATAACATAATGGCACAATTTCAGCAAGACCATTCTTTCTTGTTCACATCAAGGGGTCGCGCCCCAATCCTTTTATGATTATGGCATGATTTTTTAATCTCATTTGTTTTGTCTTTGTGTGTTGTATTTGCTTAGTTTCTCATCATGGTAACCTGTAAAATGTGTAAACATAGTAGAGTTCTTTGTTTGCATTATTTTCATGTGAATTTAGACTTCACACCATTCTCTCGATTCTAATATAATATTAAAAGAAAGTCATGTTAGAAGAAAAACAAGTTTTAAATTTTAAATAATTATTAAAAATGATAGTATATATATGATTGACTTTCATTCCAACCTCAAACATGAATCCTTACTTGACCTCAAGTAACAAGATCGAGAGTTTAGAATCTACAGTAAAATAACAACTTGATTAGTTTATATTAGTTCAGATGTTACATGATTACGTTGAAGTGGTTGTTTGGTTGTATGAAGATATGTCCGGGTTGGACATCAACGTTGTGGTGCATCATCTGCCAACGAAAGAAGATTGTCCCCCTGTTAAGCAAAAGGTTTATCGCATGCGGCCTGACATGTCCAAAAAGACAAAAGTCGAGGTAATGAAGCAGTTTGATGAAGGTTTTCTGGCCGTCACATCTTATCCTCAATGGGTGGCAAACGCGCTCCCTGTGCCAAAGAAAGATGGAAAGATTCACATGTGTGTGGATTATAGAGATCTGAATGGGGCAATCCCCAAGGATGATTTTCCTCTACCACATATTGACGTCTTGGTTGACAACACCGCTCAACACAAAGTCTTCTCCTTCATGGATGGATTTTCTGGCTACAACCAAATCAAGATGGCTCCCGAAGACATGGAAAAAACCACTTTTGTTACACAATAGGGCACCTTTTGTTATAAAGTTATACCATTTGGATTAAAGAATGCAGGGGCAACATATCAAAGGTCTATGGTAGCTTTATTTCATGATATAATTCATCATGAAATAGAAGTCTATGTGGATGATATGATTGCCAGATCACAAACCGAAGAAGAGCATCTCGATCACCTACACAAGCTATTTGAGAGGCTAGAGAAGTACAATTTGAGGTTGAATCCTAATAAATGCACATTCAGAGTAAGGTCTAGAAAGCTTCTAGGTTTCATCGTCAGTGGCAAAGGAATCGAAGTTGATCCTGCAAAAGTAAAGGCCATTCAAGAAATGCCAGTTCCCCATTCTGAAAAGGAGGTTAGAGGATTCTTGGGCCGTCTTAATTACATTGCTCGCTTCATCTCTCATTTAACTGTTACTTGTGAGCCAATCTTCAAACTCTTGAAGAAAGATCAAGTAGTCAAATGGAACAACGACTGCCAAGTTGCCTTCAACAAAATCAAGGAATATTTGCAAGAGCCTCCTATCCTCATGCCTCCAGTTGAAGGAAGACCTTTGATCATGTACTTAACTGTGCTAGAGAATTCTATGGGGTGTGTGTTGGTCCAACATGACGAGTCTGGCCGAAAAGAGCATGCAATTTACTACCTGAGCAAAAAGTTTACCGACTGTGAAACCAGATATTCACTACTCGAGAAAATTTATTGCGCTCTGGCATGGGCTGCTCGCCGGTAAAGATAGTATATGCTGACTCACACCACTCTATTGATCTCTAAAATGGACCCTATCAAATACATTTTTGAAAAGCCTGATCTCTCCGGACGGATAGCTAGATGGCAAATGATTCTGACTGAATATGAAATCCAGTATACAACACAAAAGGCCATCAAAGAAAGTATATTAGCGGATCATTTGGCTCACCAAGCTGTTAATGACTATCAATCTATGAACTTTGAATTCCCGGATGAGAATATCATGTTAGTGGCCGACTGTGAAAAGCATGGACCGTATGAGGGACCTGAACAAGGATCTCGATGGACTATGGTTTTTGATGGGGCCTCCAATGCTCTGGGTAACAAAATTGGTGTTGTGATAATCTCTCTGGAAGGTTGTCACACTCCTTTCACTGCTAGATTTTTCTTCGATTGTACGAATAATATGGCCGAGTACGTAGTATGCATCCTAGGTCTGAAGGTTGCCATTGACTTAAGGATCAAACACTTGGATGTATTTAGATGTTCCGCTATAGTAATTAGCCAAGTAAAGGGAGAATGGGGTACCAAGCATCCTAACCTCATTCCATACAAAGAACTTGTGTAAACTCTAATTCCATACTTCAAGAAGATCACCTTTGAGCATTTCCCTAGGGAGGAAAATCAGTTAGCCGACGCTTTGGCCACAATGTCTTCCATGTTCAAGGTCAAATGGGACAACGAAGCTCCTATGATAATAATCGAAAGATTCTACAAACCCGCACACTGCTACGAGCTTAACACTGATGAAGAGAAACCATGGTATCACGAGGTGAAAAGATATCTTGAAACACAAGAATATCCAGAAGGGGCTTCCGTCAACGATAAGAAGTTTTTACGAATATTCTCAGCCAAAATCTTTCTAAGTAACAGAACCCTATACAAGCGCAATTATGATTCTACTATACTCCGATGTGTGGACAAGAATGAGGCAGAGAATATTATGATAGATATGCGCGATGGCCGCTTTGGGACCCACTCTAGTGGACATACTAGGGCCAAGATAATCCTGAGGTCTGGTTACTATTGGTCCACAATGGAAACTGATTGTCATCATCGTTCAAGAACTTGCCATAAGTGTCAAATCTATGCTGACAAGGTCCATGTACCACTTATTCCCTTAAATATCACGACTGCTCCGTGGCCATTTGCGATGTGGGGCATTGACATGATCGGAGAAATCAAACCTACTGCCTCAAATGGACACCGTTTCATTCTTGTTGCCATTGATTATTTTACCAAATGGGTCGAAGCTGCTTCATATGCCTCAGTTACCAAGAACGTTGTAGCCAGGTTCATTAAGCATAATCTCATCTGCCGTTATGGAATACCCGAAAGGATTATCACCGACAATGGAACTAATCTCAACAATGCTATGATCAAGGAACTTTGTACTCAGTTCAAAATCAAGCATCATAATTCTTCACAATATAGACCCAAGATGAATGGCGCAGTGGAAGCTTCCAATAAAAATATCAAGAAGATTATGCAAAAGATGGTGGTAACCTACAAAGATTTGGCATGAGATGTTACCATTTTCTCTCCATGGCTATTGTACTTCGGCTCACATGTCAACTGGGGAAACTCCTTTCTCTTTGGTCTATGGCATAAAAGCCGTCTTTCCCATAGAAGTTCAAATTCCTTATTTAAGGATAATGAAAGAAGCAGGTTTGGGCGAGGATGAATGGATTCATACTAGGTTGGATCAACTGAACTTGATCAACGAGAAACGGATGACTGTTGTTTTCCATGGTCAGATGTATCAAAGGCGTGTGATCAAAGCATTCAACAAAAAGATCAAGCCTCGAGTGTATCAAGCTGGCGAATTGGTAATAAAACACATCATTCTTCCACAAGGCGACCCCATGGGAAAATGGACTTCCACTTACGAAGGATCATTTGTTGTAAAGAATGTCTTCTCTAGTGGTGCCATGATGCTGGCTACTGTGGACG
Organism: Vicia faba; assembly: GCA_948472305.1. Classification (NCBI taxonomy): domain Eukaryota; kingdom Viridiplantae; phylum Streptophyta; class Magnoliopsida; order Fabales; family Fabaceae; genus Vicia; species Vicia faba. The sequence continues at coordinate 563,043,273 of OX451738.1, read as the reverse complement.
ACGGAGATTTCCCACATCCCGTAAGCACGGATATAATTAAAAAATACTACGCATAAAATGACCCGCTAGGTTGACACACCTATGCAAAAATAAGGGCATCCCGGCGAACCAAAAGTGTTCGGGCAAAAATTAGGGATATAAGCAAAAGATTGTACACCCGGCAAGTCGAAAACCTGAAAGGGAGACTTGGGAAAAAATGGGTATTCTGGTGGGCTGAAAACCCGAAAGGGCGGTCCAGGAAAAAGTTAAGGATTAAAGTGTATGATTATGTCCTGTGGAATCTCCACAACCAGTTTTATTACCAAAAATCCGAAAGTTCAAATGGTCCAAAATCAATCCAATCGAATTCGTCCCATGGAAAAGGTTTACTCGAAGACATAAAGGCAGTAGCAGTGTGGGGACAACGAGATCATATTCACATGGCTATTATTTCTACTATGTACTCTTTTCATTTCTTTTAGCGATTTCCTCTTACTAGGATTTCTGTCTCTTTGTACAAAGAGCCTATTTATGGGAAAAACATCAATACAAATATAATTTGAAGTGCAAACCTTTTGTTTTTTTTTTGTTTTGAATGCGAAGAGGTCCAATGACTAAAATTTAGTGAACATATGCATACTAACGTGATTAAACTTTTTAGCAAACATATGTTTCAAAACAAACATCTCCCTAGTTGCATTCTAGACATCCCCATAGAGTATTTCCATTAGTATTATCCTCATGAAGTTTGATCCATGAACTCCCCAGTCAGAGTTTCAATCCATGGAAAACTCTCTTCCCAGCTGATTTGGTCATAAAAAGAAGTCTTGAGGAGTTTTGTCAAAAGAATACATCTCCCCCAGCAGCTCATCAAATATTCCTCAACAAAGTTTATTTCCCCAACAAACAGAAAATCCCCCAACTGAGTATGTCTTCCCCGGCTGAGTTTGTCCTCTCCAACTTGAGTTTACCTCTCAGAACATTACAAATCAAAGGACCACAACCCCTGAATCCCAGTAAAGTCACCAATAGAGTCTTTGCTATCTCCGAAAGTTGCTGAAAATCCTGGAACCTGACCAGATAACAGACAACTTCATCCTTTCAAGCAAGTTACTAAGAAACCTTGAACCGACCAGATACTAGTTCAACTTCACCCTACCCTTAAGTCACTGTGAAGACTGGGTCTGACTAGATAACAGTAAAACCATTTTGCCAAGTTGCTGAAGCCTGGACCTGAACAGATAATAGTTAACCACCAGTCTGACTTACTGTGAATACCGAATTCGACCAAACAAAATTAAACAACAATTCCAAGTTACTAAAGCATGGGCCCAACCAGATAAAAATGTAACTTCTTTATTTGCTGAAACCCGGATCCGACCGGATAACAGACAATCCCCTTTTAAGTTGTTGAAGCTTGGACCCTACAAGATAACAGTCAACCACCAGTCCAATTTACTGTGAAGACCAGATCCAACCGGATAACAGTAAACCACAATTCCAAGTTACTGAAGCCTGGACCCGACTAGATAACAGTTAATCTCGTTCCAAGTTGTTGAAGCCCGGATTCGGCCAGATAACAGTGAATCCCATTTTTTAAAGTTGCTGAAGCCTGGACCCGACCAGATAACAGTCAACCTCTAGTTCAAATTGTTAAAACCTGGACCCGACCAGATAACAATTTGACTTTTGCAAATCACTAAACAAAACTCCTTTTCCCTAGTAGACTTTTTCTACAATCCCCGGCGAGTTACTGTAAAACCTAGAAAACAGCCCCTTTGATGATTTGAGTGCTTTTCTTGAGACATTGTGATCAACCCTTGATCAATTGATGAAAATGAATTCAAAATGTTGATGTTGGCCAAAAATCATGAAGTTTGACTGTATATTGACCATAGTTGACTTTTTATCCAATACAGTTGATTTTTCAGTCATCTGAGCAATTGACTGAGCAAATTTGTGATGCAAGACTTGAAACTTAATATGAACAATCTTGGAGACCCATAATGAACCATGAAAGTCATTTAAAGCATCAACTGTCCAATTGTCCTTGAGAAAACCAAAACCCTAATTTGTGGTCCCAGTGCTTAAGAGGTGAGCTTGTCTGATCAACTCTTGAAACTTCTTGGGCATTTGAGATCTTTTGTGAGAAATATTTTGAAGAAAAGGGAGGGAAATTTTTTGGGTGTAACAACTTTGAATGAACCTTCTAATTTAAGATGAAAGACCCTAATAGTTGGGTTTGAAAATTAAATTTGAACTCAATAAACAAACATGAACTTGACATAACATATTGAGAAATAAACAAGGCTCTTGACTTGATGATGAATAATCTTAACACAAAAATAAGGCTTTGAGGTGAAAAATAATGGCATTATAAAATTGGTAAGATGTATTAGAATTTAGAGGTTAAGAATATTATAAGTAAAAAATAACCTAAAACATTTCAATAACCTCCAAGCATAATTTGCTCTTGCTCCTTGAAGAAATCTTGTAAATAACACCATTTGTGATACCGTACAAAAAGAATCTCCCCAAAATGATGAAAATAGAAAGAGTTGCAATCCTTAAAAGTTAGACGAAAGTCACTTGAAATTTGGTCAAAGTCACAAAGCGGCCTCTAATCTACTCAATTTTTGATGGCTTTATACACATAATTAGCTCTCGACTTGTAAAGAGAATTTGGAGAGAATGTCAAAAGAAACGATATTAAAAAAGAACCACTCTAAAATATTGAATAATGAAGAAATTAAGATCGTTTAAACTTGAACTTGTAAATGTTGACTTTTGGTCAAACCAACTTTGAACCAAATTGCAAACTTGATCTTTTCCTGCATTTCAAAACATGTTTAAGCACACATGAAATCGATTGAATCATGCTCACACTAGTTATAATTTGAGATTACTCGTCGAAGACAACATGGAAATAAACACATGAACCTATCTTGAAAAGTCTTGAGAATTAAGCAAGTAAACTCACATTTACCATGTTGAATGAAGTTTGAGGATAAAATGACCTAAGATTATAGATCACAACTTTGAAAAATAGGCCTTTGAGAAATAGTCTTTGGCCTAAAGCAACTCACAACCCTAATTGGGGAACCATACTTCAATCAATTAATTTAAAACAACTAATCAACATCAAAACACTTTTCAACTAGCCTAATCAAAAACTCAAGATTATTTTAGAAAAAGAATTAAGGAGAAATACTTCCAAAATTAACTACGAACTGCGTCTATGATCACTCAATTTACAACCCATACAAGGTTCAAGAATAATTCTAAAGAAATTCTATGCAATCCTATAAAAAACACCAACAAACACTGCGCACTACAAATTGAGACTCTAATTCCTCCTAAGAGGATACGTAGGCATACAACTAAAATTGTGGCGAGTTCCCCTAATAAAATTAAAACCCTATTTATCAAAGATCGCACTTCTAAACCCTAGTATCCTTGTGAACAAGGTAGATTAGGTGTACCTAACACCTTCCCTTCGTCTAAGAACGAGTCCAACAACTTAGAATCTCTGACTAAATTAGAGTTATCCTTTATACTCCCTTCCTAAAGATAAAAATTAAGGGTGGTGACTCTCAATTTAAAACTGGTTACAACAACAACCTTGAAAGACCTCAAAAACGTGTTTTTAGATAGAATGTGGAATACTTTTTAGAAACTTTATAAGTTCATAAGTGTGATATCAATTTTGCGTGAATGAACGTACCAAATATTCTAATTATGAGTGAACTGGTCAATTAATTTTTGTTATTCAAATTATTTTAAATAACTTAGTCAATTTAGATTAGTTAGTTTAATTAATTTTACCAATCAAACAACTTTATTAAATTAATTAATTCAATATTTTTAAAACTTACGCAATTCACCAGATACTCCATCTGCGAGAAACGTGCGACCAATATCTGGTCACGTGATGAGCAAGACTATATCAGACTCCCTCCATAACCTTCATAACGAGTAACACGTGACTAATATCTGGCCACGTGAGGAGAAAGACTTTATCAGACTCCCCTCCACTTTGTGTCCTACCATACTTCAATCAATAAATTAATTTAAAACCACTAATCAACAACAAAACACTTTTCAACTAGCCTAATCAAAAACTCAAGATTATTTTCGAAAAAGGATTAAGGAGAAATACTTTCAAAATTAACTACGAACTACATCTACGATCACTCAATTTACAATCCATACAAGGTTCAAGAATAATTCTAAAGCAATTATATGCAATCCTATAAAAAACACCAACAAATACTGCGCACTACAAATTGGGACTCTAATTCCTCCTAAGAGGATACATAGGCATACGACTAAAATCGTGGCGAGTTCCCCTAATAAAATTAAAACCCTATTTTTCAAAGATCGCACTTCTAAACCCTAGTATCCTTGTGAACAAGGTAGATTAGGTGTACCTAACACCTTCCCTTCGTCTAAGAACGAGTCCAACAACTTAGAATCTCTGACTAAATTAGAGTTATCCTTTATACTCCCTTCCTAAAGATGAAAATTAAGGGTGGTGACTCTCAATTTAAAACCGGTTACAACAACAACCTTGAAAGACCTAAAAAACGTGTTTTTAGATAAAATGTGGAATACTTTTTAGAAACTTTATACGTTCATATGTGTGATATCTATTTTGCGTGAATGAACGTACCAAAATTTCTAATTATGAGTGAACCGGTGAGATTGGGAGAAAGATTGAGTATAAATAAATTTGAAGAATATTCTTTGGAAAGTGTTGAGTTGAAGCAAGCAATCTAAGTAATGACTTTGCGAGCATTGGTGTCTGTCATTGGTTTGAAAAGTATGAGGTTCTAAAACTCACATGTATAATGAGTTACTTGAGGACAAACAACAATGTAAGTTTAGGGTTGTGATGACAATCTGTGAACATGTAATTTTTACATTATTTTTTTATGTTTAATCTCATTTTGGTTGAGTTTGATTATGATTTACTATGTTATTGAATAAATAGAAGAAAAAGGAAGAAAGAAGAAAATATGAAGAAATGGTGTGAAAAAGAGTAATTTGGAAGCTATTTTGGAATGCATCCATCGTGGCACGACACTCAATCCATCTTGGTGCAATAAAGATGAATCATGGCGCGATGTCACATGGGGCTGGACGCGTTTTGAAGCTTGAAAAAGAGATTTTTTGCTCACTTTGGAGGATCTTTTTCTGGCAACCTAATTCTGACTATGGAGAAATACCGTGGAGTTCTGGAACGAATGGTTTCATCATCGAAAGTCGATTTCTAACCCGTAGTCCATGTATCTTTGCTTTATAAATTTAGTTATGATTAGCTAATTTTATTAGGTTAGGTTATGTTAAGATGAATCTGTATGGATTTGTTGAGACCATATGTTTGGTCTTTGTACTATCTACGCTTTTGATTATTCAGTTTTCTATTCAGTTAATATTTTTGTTTAACGCTTTACATGCGTTGACAATGTCCATGTATCGATTTAGATTCTTGGTGAGTACTAACCCTAGCTGTGTGAATCAGATCTAAGTTAACTGTTCAACCTAATAATTGAGCTAGAGATAAGAAATTGTAAGATTGTGACTTATGGTTTAACGAACGAATATCGTCTATTTTAACTATGGAATTTGCCTAAGAGATTAGGGAATTATAGCTTAGAGTAGTGAGGTATACACCAAGAGTTTGGATATATCGACTTAGTTAGACCGTCATGATAATTGAATTAATCATCATAAAAGTAGATAGACGTTAGCATCAAGATAGACATACAAGGGATTCAAGACGAAACCTAATCGCCTTTCGCAATCTGATAACCTTTATGTTTTCCTTTTCGTTTTCAAACATCGAAAAACTCCATTGTTAATCTTTAATTCGCACAATCGTACACTTTATTAAATTGTAATCATCTTGGAGACGATCTTTTAAGTGTTACTTCGACACTATCGGTACACTTGCCAATTTGTCATCATAAATCTTCTCGAATCCAATTTGATTGTGAACTGTTCAAGTGCTTAAAGAGTTGCTTGTTATGTTATGTTTTTCAAATTTATTAGTTGTTTTATCAGTTGCAAACTAAACTCTTGTTCTCTAGTTTGTAATTAAAAATATATGTAGTTGTAAGCAAAAGACATGAAGAGAAACCGAACTTGAAAGATTATTGATATTAAACATTACTTATCATGGTTGAGAAATGATAATCAATAAATAATTACAGCAGAGAGGAGAGGATCAAACAATCAAAAATGGATAAACAATAAAGCTTGTTCCTACTGGTCAGGTTGAACTTGAAAGTGATGAATTTCAGACTCAGAAATCCGTTTCTTGTATTGAGCAATGAAAGCTGTAGCTCTCATGTCAATGACAGGATCAGCTACACCCCAATTACCTCTGTCTTCATCACTTGGCCACACTTTGTTAGCATATGCAGCTTGATCATAGTACCCTCCTCCTCCTCTTTGCTTGTTGGTACTAGATTTGAAAATGTTGAAGACAGACCATGATGATTTTGATTTCCTTTGGTTGTTGTTTCCTCCCATTTTACTACTGAGTAGAGAGTGGTGAATAGAAAGTAGTAAATGAAGAAAGGGAGTGTGTTGTGCTGTACTGCAACTTTGGCAGCTAGAGCGTCTCAATTTATATGGTAATGATTACTACTAATTCACACTTTTTGTTAAACTAAGACAAAGGAATCTGATTCAAACCACTTGCATAAATCCAATATTAATCCATGGTTCAAACCCTTGTTCAAAAGTAAACAAATATAAAAAGAAACACTAATAAAATTCACGCAATATTAATAGCAACCAAACTTCAAGGCTCAAACAAGATCACATGGAACAGTAAATTATGATTTAACTTTTAGAAAAGGTACATTTTCTTTGGTCCTATGGTTTCTTGCTTGACTGGATTACTGATGTGATTGGTGTTCTTTGTGTTTTTTTCATTCAATGATGCATATTTGTTGGGGCCTTCCTCACACCTCTGAGTTCTATGTGTTTTTCATTTTTAAAGGAACACTTTACTATTACAGAATATCTTTGTGTGCATTTTAAACTAGACTGGTAAATTCTTCTACTTTTCTTTGTTACTTTTTTTACTATAATTAATAATGTAAGAAGGTAGAATAGAAATATATGGTGTTTCAAACTTTTACCAACTTACCAATTATTCTAGAACTAAAATATCTGATAAATATCTAGATCAACCTTTTGAAGTTTGGAGCATATAAAACTAAACTAGACATGAGGTTTTATTATAATCTGAGATGAAAATTTGACAGGTAGATAATGATATGAGAGCATATAATTAATAATATAAAATTGTTAATGGGAAACCAATAGCTTAAGAACCTGATTATCTTAATTAAACAGCATGGTATACATACATTGGAATTGGCAAGATACGATGAACAAACAAACACATAAACTAAATGTAAACATGGAAGAACAAAATATATTAAGATAAATTGAAGAATATGATTAATGGGATTTTAACTAAGTTAAGAATGAAGAAAGGCAGTCAAAAAGATAGCTTTATTGATATGGTTGTACATTATAGGAACTAGCTGGATAGGTGTTTTCCAAAGTATTAAAATACATAGGAGTACGGTTAAGGTTGCTTTAATTTTGTTTTTTCTCTTAAGTTATTCTCTTTCTATAGAAACTAAATCTCGCCTGTTTTATTAGTTTGGTTAAAATGAAGGGGTTGAGTTTAATTTTTTTTTTTTAATTTGAAAACTAGCAGTTATAAGATCTGTGTTTGAGGAAAGAAAATTAACCACTTTACTCTAATGTTGAGAAAGAAGATTTGCCGTTTCATTCTCAATAATATATTGAAGAAGAGATGTAAACATTCATATTCATCGTCTTGTAATATTTTGTTGAAATTCAACCATAATTTCTTTATATAACAAGGTTCCTGGTGTTTACTACTAAAATTTCTAAATTATTTTTGGAAATTCTCAAGATAAATTCTTGGGGAAATGTCTAGGTCTTTTTGATTCGACTAAACCTCTATAATTTTTAGTATTCCTCTTTTCTCTTAATTTTTATTTTCTACAATTTATTTTCCTCATTTATTCTTTCCACTTCTTAATTTAAAAAAAAATGATTTTAAACTTTGGTTTTACTTTACTATGTCAAACAAGACATTAGACAGCATTTTTTTGGCTTTTAACAGCGTTGCCTAAAGCAGCGCTGCTAAAAGTAAAGATAACGTTTTTTTTTAATGTAAAAGCGTTGTTTTATACCCACTTTAGGCAGTGCTTTTACATTAAAATCGCTTTCTTATGCATCCCCTTTAGACAGCGCTTTTAAAATAGATAGCACTTTTTCATATACCCCTTTAGCAGTGTTTTTACATTAAAAGCGCTTTCTTATGCATCCTCTTTAGACAGCGCTTTTAAAATAGACAACGCTTTTTTATATACCCCTTTAGCAGCGCTTTTGCTTTAGACAATGCTTTATGTTATTTTTTAAGTTAGGCTTTAGACAACGCTTTTCTTTAAAAGCGCTGTCTATTCCCCCACTTTAGACATCGCTTTCCCACTTTAGGCAACATTTTTTTTACAGCGCTTTTCTCTTAAAGCGCTGTTTATTGATCACAATTTTTTAAAATAAAATACCTATTTTGACTTACAAAAGCGCTGTCCAATATATATAATGCATTTTAATCAGATTTTAACCATATTTGAACCAAATTTTCACCATATTATGCACCATATTTTGTAGCTTCATTCCAATAAAATATGCATATGTAAAAATTCGACATATATAAATTGATGATATATACAACAACAACTACAAAATTTATGATACACGTTAAAATTATACAAGTTGAAAATCCTAAAATTCAAAATTGATGTTACATCTACATTTTACTATCTTCGAGAATTCTCATAAAACAACAACAACATGAATATCTTAGCTCTATCTTCTACACAAGCACCTATAAACCTAAAAGAAAGAAAAACCAAATAATCGAAATTCATAACATGATAATATTAATGTTGCACTTTATTCAAATATAATTTATACTCAAAACTCGAAAGTTCTCATCAAAGGAAATAAGACAATATACCTTAGCTTATAAAATTCTCAACCCGATAATGAATTGACACCATTTCTCCTTAAGTTCATCGAATTGATCTTTTGAGTAATGTGCACAATTGAATTCTTCAAAGTACTACATACATAATAATATAACATAGTATGTGATTTAGTTAAAAAGAAATATGTCATTTTATGAGAAACACAAAATATGAAAATAATATGTAATTCCTATGTTAGAAATTCATACCATGGATGAAATCTCTAATCGATCCAAAAGAATAGTTGCTTTCATAAACCTCAACAAGAAATAGGCGCAATCTATACCGTTACGCTGGCGAGGACACTACACATGGAAATAAAATACAAATATACAAATATATATATATATATATATATATATGTGGGATTTTGGATCGAACTCTAGTATGGTCGAAGTACATGATGTAGTCGAAGAAGGGTCTAGCATGTATTTGTCGAAAAATGCTTGTTAAATTAGGTTTTAGTGTTTAAACCCTAATTTGTTAAGTTAGCTTGATTATTAAGTTAGCTTGTATAATGGGCCTTGTGGAAAAAGCCCATTAGTTAGTATGTTAGGTTTTATTATAAATAGCATACTAGTCTCTCATCATTGCATCACAGCAAATCCTAATTTAGGATGAGAGGGTTATTTGTTATTCTTGTAAACTTGTAATCTTGTTTCCTAAGAGAAAGTAAAGAATAGCAGTTATAACCAATTCTTGTGTTCTTCTTCTTCCTTGTTTTATATTCCTCCCTTAATTCTATACTTTGTTATTGGTATCCAATTCACAACAAATTGGTGCGGTGAGCGTGGAGAAGATGCCTTCAACAAAATATGAGATTGAAAAGTTCACCGGAGTGAATGATTTCGGTCTATGGCGCTTGAAGATGAAAGCCCTACTGGTTCAGCAGGGTTGTTTGGAAGCGTTGAAGGGAGCGACGACGATGGACGCTGCGTTAACAGAAAGAGAGAAGACGGCCATGATCGAGAAAGCACACAGCGCAATTTTGTTGAGCCTTGGTGATAAGGTTCTTCGACAGGTATCAAAGGAGACGACGGCATCAGGGTTATGGGTGAAACTTGAAAGTTTGTATATGACCAAATCTCTGGTAAATCGACTCTACCTGAAGCAAGCTTTGTATTCATTCAAGATGATTGAAGACAAAGTGTTGGCTGAGCAGTTGGATATGTTCAACAAGCTGATTCTTGATCTTGAAAATATTGATGTAAAGATTGATGATGAAGATCAAGCGCTGTTATTGTTGTGCGCTTTGCCCAGATCACATGCTCACTTCAAAGAAACCCTCTTGTATGGAAGAGAGTCCCTGACCTTTGAAGAAGTTCAATCAGCTCTGTACTCTAAGGACTTGAACGAACGTAAGGAGCATAAACCTTCGACGGTTGGTGAAGGTTTGGCTGTTAAAGGAAAATTCGACAAGAGGAAAGGTAAACATCAGTCGAAGTCTTATAGTGGTGATGCATCTGGTATTAGATGCTATCACTGTAAGAAAGTAGGTCACACAAGAAAGGTGTGCCCTGAACGCCTGAAAGATCATGGAGGTAAGGATAATGGAAATGCAGCTATTGTCCAAGATGATTTCGAATCATCTGATGTTCTTGTGGTTTCAAGCAACAACTCGTCGAAGGAGTGGATTATGGATTCTGGATGCACTTGGCACATGACTCCAAACAAAGACTTGTTCGAGGAATTATGTGATCAAGATAGTGGATCTGTATTGCTGGGAAACAACAAAGCTTGCAAGATTGCAGGCGTTGGATCTGTGAGATTCAAGCTCCATGATGAGTCAATAAGATTGTTGACTGAAGTTAGGTATGTACCTGATTTGAAGAGAAATTTGATTTCTCTTGGTGAATTCGACAAGAAAGGATATGTGTTTCAAGGAGAGAAAAGTATCTTGAGAGTCATGAAAGGGTCGAAGGAAGTCTTAAGAGGCGTGAAGAAACAAGGCTTGTATACCCTTGAGGCTGAAGTTGTAAGTGGTTCGACAAATGTTGCATCCACGAAACCTTTGTCGAAAACAGAAATTTGGCACATGAGATTGGGCCATGTCAGTGAAAGGGGTCTGGTTGAATTAGGGAAACAAAATCTGCTTGGTGGAGATAAAGTCGAAAAGCTGAAGTTTTGTGAACCCTGTGTACTTGGAAAGTCCTGTAGAATGAAGTTCAACAAAGGCAAACAAAGAACACATGGATCCCTTGATTACATCCATGCTGACCTTTGGGGGCCTGCAAGGTGTCCATCACATTCAGGAGCAAAGTATTTTCTATCCATAGTAGATGACTATTCCAGAAAGTTATGGGTATTCATCCAGAAGACTAAGGATGAAACTTTTGAAAATTTCAAAAGTTGGAAGACTCTTGTCGAAAATCAAACTGGCAGAAAGGTAAAGAGGTTGAGAACCGACAATGGCCTTGAGTTTTGCAATGAGGCGTTCGACAGTTTTTGTGTTGCCTCTGGTATTGCAAGGCACAGAACGACCGCAGGTACTCCACAACAAAATGGTTTGGCTGAAAGGTTTAATCGAACTATTTTGGAGAGAGTTAGATGCATGTTGACTAGTGCTGGATTAAAGAAGGTGTTTTGGGCTGAGGCTGTTTCGACAGCAGCATATCTGATAAACAGATGTCCTTCGACAGCGTTAGATATGAAGACACCTGAAGAAGTTTGGTCGGGACATCCACCAGATCTCGACAAACTAAGAGTATTTGGCTGTGTAGCCTATGCTCACATTAGGCAAGACAAGGTCGAACCTAGAGCTCTGAAATGCATGTTTATGGGATACCCTGAAGGAGTGAAAGCTTATAGGCTATGGTGCCTAGAGCCAGGTCACAGGAGGTGTATCACCAGTCGAGATGTAGTTTTCAATGAAACTGAAATGGCTTTCAAGAAAACTGATGATGTTGACGAAGAGCTGGAACAGGTAGAGATTCCTGTTGAGGTGGAGCATGTTGATGCTGAAATGCGTATCCCAGATGAAGTCGAAGAAGAAACAGAAGATTCTGATGATGTTGAGGAAACTGTTGATGACTACCTATTGTCGAGAGATAGGCAAAGAAGAGTCATAAAACCACCTCAGAGACTTGGATATGCAGATCTTGTAGCTTATGCCTTAATCTCTGCAAGTGAAGTTCTAGACGAAGAACCTAGAGATTATAAGGAAGCTATAAGGAGTCGAATGAAGACTGAATGGCTAAAGGCCATGCATGATGAGATGAAATCTCTTCATGATAATCACACTTGGGAACTGATCAAGAAACCTGTTGGGGCAAGGTTAGTCAGCTGTAAGTGGATTTTCAAAGTTAAGGAAGGAATTGAAGGAGTAATGTCGAAGAGGTACAAGGCAAGATTAGTCACAAGGGGTTTCACTCAGAAAGAAGGTGTCGACTTCAATGATGTATTTTCCCCTGTTGTGAAGCACAGATCCATCCGAATGTTGCTTGCCATGGTGGCTCAGTTCGACCTTGAACTGGAACAAATGGATGTGAAGACTGCGTTCTTGTATGGTGACTTAGATGAAACAATCCTGATGAGGCAACCTGAAGGGTATGTCGAAAAGGGGAAAGAAGATTATGTGTGCAAACTGAAGAGATCTTTATATGGACTTAAACAATCTCCTCGACAGTGGAATAAGAGATTCGACAAGTTCATGGAACACATAGGTTTCATTAGAAGTCAGTTCGACCATTGTGTTTACTCCAGATTTCGACCTGAAAATTCATTTGTAATTTTGTTGCTTTATGTTGATGATATTCTGATAGCAAGCAACAATGTCGAAGATGTAATGAGGGTGAAGGCTGAACTCAATAAGGAGTTCGACATGAAGGATCTGGGAGGTGCATCTAGGATTCTTGGAATTGACATTCGAAGAGATAGAAAGCAGTCGAAATTATGCTTATCTCAAGAGGCATACCTACGAAAGATTCTTGACAAGTTTGGTATGTCGAATTCAAAGCCTGTTGTGACTCCAACAAACCCTCAATTCAAGCTGAGCATTGATCAATGTCCCAGTACTGATGTTGAAAGAACCTATATGAACAGCATCCCATATGCTAATATAGTTGGTTCTTTGATGTATGCTATGGTCTGTACCAGACCCGACATAGCATATGCAGTAAGTCTTGTAAGCAGGTACATGGCGAATCCTGGAAAGGCTCACTGGCAAGCGTTAAAGTGGATTCTAAGGTACATAAATGGGTCTCTGAACAGAGTCTTAATTTATGGTGGAGCCTTGGGTGAAGATAGTAAAGCAGCTGTCGAAGGCTATTGACTCTGATTATGCAGGTTGTATGGATTCCAGAAAATCTATTTCTGGATATGTTTTCACTATGTTTGGTACAGCAATTAGTTGGAAAGCAACTCTTCAGAAGGTTGTTGCCTTATCAACTACTGAAGCAGAATATATTGCCCTAACTGAAGCTGTGAAAGAAGCATTGTGGCTTGAAGGTTTTGCAAAGGAGCTGAAACTTCAAGGTCAAGGTATCACTGTTAAATGTGATAGTCAAAGTGCAATACACCTGTCGAAGAACTCAGCCTATCATGAGCGAACCAAGCACATAGATGTGAGGCTGCATTTCGTCAGAGGGCTAATCGAGCGAGGAGAAGTCCAAGTGCTGAAGGTTTCGACAGATCACAATGCCGCTGATATGATCACCAAAACATTGCCAAGTTGCAAGTTTTTCCACTGTATGCAGTTGATAAAGCTGCATGAAGAAAGCTAGTTAATGTCTCTTGATGCTGTAGAGTTAGGTCCAAGGTGGAGATTTGTGGGATTTTGGATCGAACTCTAGTATGGTCGAAGTACATGCTGTAGTCGAAGAAGGGTCTAGCATGTATTTGTCGAAAAATGCTTGTTAAATTAGGTTTTAGTGTTTAAACCCTAATTTGTTAAGTTAGCTTGATTATTAAGTTAGCTTGTATAATGGGCCTTGTGGAAAAAGCCCATTAGTTAGTATGTTAGGTTTTATTATAAATAGCATACTAGTCTCTCATCATTGCATCACAGCAAATCCTAATTTAGGATGAGAGGGTTATTTGTTATTCTTGTAAACTTGTAATCTTGTTTCCTAAGAGAAAGTAAAGAATAGCAGTTATAACCAATTCTTGTGTTCTTCTTCTTCCTTGTTTTATATTCCTCCCTTAATTCTATATGTAATTCCTATGTTAGAAATTCATACCATGGATGAAATCTCTAATCGATCCAAAAGAATAGTTGCTTTCATAAACCTCAACAAGAAATAGGCGCAATCTATACCGTTACGCTGGCGAGGACACTACACATGGAAATAAAATACAAATATACAAATATATATATATATATATATATATATATATATATATATATATATATATATATATATATATATATATATATATATATATATATATATATATATATATATATATATATATACCCCTTAAATTGTTTTATCAAGTATCATCACTAATGTAATCAAAACTGAATATCTCTTTGTGAAAATATACCTTCACTCTGATCCATGTAACATTGTTGGCTCTACTTTTTGGCACTTGAATATCTCTTTGGGAGTGAAAAGTTAGTAGAACGCTATAATATAAACAATTGTTTAGAACAATCTCACATAGAAACATAAACACAAATCCAGATATATATCTTTGGGAGCGAAAAACTTACGTGTCAATCATCTTTTTCAAATATGGATATGTTGATCAATCATTGTATAATGAATCCAGATAACACACAGTATCTCTTACATGATTAATCGCAACCAATAACCAGTGTTCACTGTAAGATTAAACAAAGATTAAATAATGGCCAAAAACGAAAATTTATGATAGATCAAGTTAGGATGAAAATCTAACCAGTTGCCAGTATTATATGGTAAAAAGAACAACTTTTCAGTATCTTTGTTGGCCACGAATAAACCGAGTACATATGCTATGACACCATCTGGTCTTGTTACGATTAACCCTGAATTGACAGTGTTGGGAGCTAAGAAGCCAAATCTTGCTTCTAATCCACGCGGGCGCACAATGTTGTCATACAGAAACCTTAAATTAAAACACCATTAACATTATACTATATTCATTGAAATGAGGAAATAAATTGTTCATCTAATTAAACAAAGTTGTTCGGAGTATATCTGATGTATGTACCGATAACACCGAGGCCTAATTCCAAATGTTTAAAAACTTGCTCCATATCCTCTCTACCAATTGCTTCTAGGAATTCAAAACCAAAGATGTCTTCACTCATAGGTATAAGGCAGGTACCACCATCCAGAATATCTGTTATTCCTAAATATGTTCGAAGGCACGACCTATACTGAGCAGTATTTTTTTTGCTAGCCATGGTCTTCTTAGCAACATTCTTTTTTTGTGTGAAAATATTGCTAATTTCAGGCGCCTTACCCCTACTGACTTGTGAAATCTCTTTAGTATGAATTTAATCATCATATAATTAGTTAGGTGAAGTATAAAATAACAAATTAGCATTTTTCATAGCATAAATATCATATAATTGTGTTGTACCTCAATTGATGCAACTGACTCAGTTTCCCGCCTAATCCCCTTATCTTTTGGAATGAATTTTGTTGGAGTCTAACATTACCATGTAAACAAAATGTAAGTAAAATTGCCTTAAAAAATTTGAACAGTAAACAGTTTTAAGCATTCCTCATCATCTATGCAAACGAGGCTTGACGACCATGCAACAAATGATCCTGTTGCATCTGCCACCAATGTTGCATCCGCCACATCGCCAGGTAGTGGTAACAATGCACCCCCTCTAAAACAACATCAACTAATACTTTCAAAAATCCATTTGGGAGCGGTTTATGGTGAAGCATTTTTCCCGAAGTGTTATGCATTTTTCCCTTTCCAATCATCTGATAAGTCGGTGACGACAAATAGAGTTGACGCCGGGAAATTCCCTATAACCATTAACAAATATGGCTATATAATTAATAAATATGGTTATATAATTAATAAATATGGTATATAATTACCTCGGAAATATTCGGTCCAAAGTTACCATTGATACTACCTTTGTCACTAGTATCTTTAAAACTTGTAGCTTGATCTATTTCTTTTTCCTTTCTCAGCTCATAAACCTTTTGTTGTAACTTTTCCTGAAGTTCTTTATTGCTAGGATATTTTGTCTTTGATTTTTTCTTCAAGGATGTTGGAGTGATCCCAAATCCCTTACCCCTCACCCGACCAAAATACTCACGAATATCTAATGCTCGACTAAGTATTCTCCTGCAATCATTATCTTCATTTGGAGGTATAGACTGAGAAAGAGTCTCCTGAAATTTATATGAATATTATAATTAAAGAATGATATGTTAATAAGAGAATGATGTAATTAAATAAATAAAAGAATGATGTAATTAAATAAATAATGTTATACTTACACATCT
Organism: Vicia faba; assembly: GCA_948472305.1. Classification (NCBI taxonomy): domain Eukaryota; kingdom Viridiplantae; phylum Streptophyta; class Magnoliopsida; order Fabales; family Fabaceae; genus Vicia; species Vicia faba. The sequence goes on along the minus strand of OX451738.1, from coordinate 563,026,805 downwards.
CTCAAAAATTTGTTGAACATTTTCTTTAACAGCTCCATCTTTACACACACGAGCTTCCTTCCACAAAACATATTCCAGAAGAGATGTTTCAGAACTATTCTCCTTTGTTAGCTACACATTAAGCCAAATAACATGATCAAATATAAGCGTGCATATATTATAGATACTTTGCAATTTATAGATACTTACAATAGATTGTTGTAAGTGTGCATATCCCATACGCCCTTTTCTGTATGGATACGCGGTACTTGATGCTCGTTGTCGATTTACGACACTTAAACTCTCAAATTTCTATGTTTTTCTTTTTGATTTAAAAGTTTCCCATTCTTCAGGTGTAATCAAATCTGCATATTTATTTGGAAGTTCTGCATTAACAAAAATTTTATCTGCATCCCTAAGAAACTTGTTTGATAAAAAAGCTCTAAACCATCTATGTAATTTTCTGGCCAATTTGAGTATATAATCTCTCCTGGTATCATCAATGTTGAACGACCTCTACGAAAATAATACACAAAGTGCGTTAGTATAAGTAATTTAAAGACATAATCGTCATTAAAAACAAAAAACATCACATATGATATCTGTATCTCACTCCATATTTTATCTTTAGCGTCGTTCACCACTTTTGCTCTCCAATCTTCACAGGTAATTGTAATTTCTCTCCTTACCACTGAACCAAGATAACTCGTCAACATTGAACCGTTAGGCTCAATTAGTTGGCCTTATTGACTCCAATGCACATCATACTTTATGCCTCGATCTCTATCTCGAATGATTCTCTTCATAATTATTATTCCCCGTCTAATTTCCATTTCCGTTTTATTAATGGGCTCATCTCCATCATGCCTAGAATCATCATTTGGGTGATCATCGTTAGTATCCATCTAACCTGTAATAAACATAAACATAAACATAAACCCATTATAAAATTCCATAATCATTTGAATATATATAAAATGACAAACACAAACATTAACATAAACATAAACTTAAATGTAAACACAAACATAAACATAAACATTTTAATATATTACCTCTTTCACTAACATCTCTTTCTTTTCTTGGTTGGAACATGAATTACTTGTTTCTTAAAAATGCGGACGGATGGATTTATCCAAATTCCCTCATTATGATCATTTCTGATATATGATTCATCCGCTATAATATTCATGTCTTGATCATTTATAAAATACAACTCATTCCGTCTAATACATGACTCATTCTCATCATCAATATCACCTTGGTCTACACCGTTATCTTCAACCACTTTGTTAGATAAAAGTACTATAGACCATTTTGTACTCGTCGGCTCAGTGACATAGAACACTTGTTTAGCTTGAGAGGTTAGAATAAAAGGCTCATTTTTGTACCCCTCCCTATTAAGATCCACTTGCAAAAATCCTGACTTATCCATTCGTATGCCACTACTACTTACCCACTTGCAACCAAAGATAGGAATCTGAAACTTCTCGTAATTGTAGTAGTAGAAATGTTTAAGACTAAGCCATTGGATTGACTAGACTTATACAGATCAAAATAAAAATTTCCACCGCGCTTTATTTTTTCCAAAGGAATGGGAAAAGAGCGAGTAACCCAAAAAAAGAGGGGGAAAGATTCAAGGTAAGGGGGTTGGTTATGCAAAGGGAAGGTATTAGCACCCTAAACATCTACTGTACTCCGCATGAACCTCTTTGAAAAATCTGTATATTTTGGCTATAAAATGTTGTATGAAAAATAGATGGTGGATGTGAGAAAAGAAGTATATTTTTTTATGATTTTGGCACCCTCCGCGGTTGCGAACCTTTAGTGCCTACGTACCACCTTCCGTGCAATAGGGGATCAGGGTACACATAGCTCCTCTTTTAAAAAATTTAAAACACAAGTGTGTTGGTTAATTTTATGAGATAAGACATCATCATCATTGTCCGTATGGAAAACATACTTACTACCCACAATCATGAGAAAGGAGAATTTACATCATCTCAAAGTGAAGGATATGGCTTGGATTTTAAAATCATCAATGCCTTACTCAACACCCAAGTGGAAAATATCTCTCTTCACTATATATTGTAGAAGTATAGTTGTTTGCATCACTACAAGGATTGACAAGAGTCTAATCTTTTGAGAAAGGTTTTAAAATAAAAAGCCAAAGTGGCAAAATGGTTTGAAATGAGATTGATTGACTTTTAATCTTCTCACAAAAAATTCCAAAGTATTATTAAGTTGATTGAAGTTTATTTATGAAAATATTTTGAAAATGCATGGACATAATTCCAAGTTTGTTATGAAAATGGTTCAAGTTTCAAAACAAGAAGATTTTTCAAAAGGAGGAGGGAGAATTTTGAAATTAAAGAAGATGAGAGGAGAAGAAGGGACTATCCTAAAGCATAAGCTAAAAGCTAGGGATAAAAACCATCTAACCAACAAGAAGCCAATACTTGACATTATGAGTCAAGATAGAATTCCCATTCTTTGAATTGAAACCAAGCAAGCAAAGATACTAGACCTCTTGAGAGAACAAAATTCAAGTGTATTAAGTCTTCACAAAAATTGGACAGAATAACGGCTATATATGGGTGAATTCCAGATTACAAACAAAGAATGTAATCACAATAACCTGCACACAAAACAAACAAACAACCCAATATCCTGAGGTAAACCTCAAGAACTCCAGACAAAATATCAATTAAGGTCACAAGGTCTCTAACATAGGTCAAGGCCTCTAATCCTAAGTCCAAGAAGTCTAATACTCCACAATGCCAAAGATAGTAACCAAATAGTCCAAGTATCATTAAAGCATTTTATGGTTCATGTTGATTATTAGGTGTCTTAAAAGAGAAAAGAAAAGCTCAAGTGAGAAAAATAAAAATAACAAGAATATAAATGCTCAAGTGAGCAAAATAAAAATGACATGAAATGTAATGCTTAAAGTAAATGGTACATAAAGCATAAAAATAAAAGCATAAAGTAAAAACAATTTAATAATTAGTGGTTAGTTGGATGACCATCTTCAAACTTGCATTTGGAACTCATTAGAGGATTGGTAGAACCAAAGCCTCCGTACAACAAGTTGCATTTACTTTTTGTCAAGTATATCATCCATTTTGAATCCTCAAAAGTACCGTTTAATGATCAATGATGTTTAAGTGATCCGCGTTGACCAAAAGTGTTGTAGATCCATTAGAGAATTGGTAGAACCAAATCCTCCACACAATGAATCTCAAGGTTATTGGATCAAAGAGATAAAATTAACATACTTGGGCTTGCAAACATAAGTTTGGGCCACAAATGATCATTTATTCGAATCGGGGCAAAGTTTAGCGTTATGTTAAGGAATCGTAAGTGGACTTATATAGAAGTCGCACCTATTTTGAGGCCGGTCAATAACAATCTATGCACCATTTGTTTCGAGACATGTTATAGAGATCATGCTCCAATAACACTTAGTGCAATAAGAAAGGACAAGATGAAGAGGGGTGGGAAAGAATATAAACCACATTTGAATTAAAATTTAATCAAACTATTATTATAATCGTTCATCCATTTTTGTGGAGTTAGACTCAACACCATGGATCCAATAATGTTAATAAAGTTTATGAAAAATTCAACCCAAGATCAGCCAGAAAATAATCACAAAATAATATTGCATTTAATATATACATTAAAAAAAGGTTTTTTAAAATGTTTTAAAAATAGAAATAAGAGAGAAAAATATTAACTATATTCAAATTAATCAAGAGATATTAAATAAGACTATAGGAAAATCATAAATGAACTCAAATATTTTTATAAATTTTTTGGTAAATTTTTAAACTCAAAAACTATTTTTAAAATTAAAAGAAATGATTAAAATAACCCAAAAAATGATGAAAAAATACCAAAGTTAGAAATAAAAAATAAATGAGGTCACCAATATTTGTCAAAATATCATTGGATCATTCCATATTTTTTTTCAGAATTAAAAAATGCATAAAAGTATTTTTAAACATTTAAAACAATTCAAATAAAGTGAAAATTTATAACAAATATTAAAACACAAAGTAAAATTGTGAAAAAATAAAAAATCAGAAAGAGAAAAATCAAAAATATTTTTCATAATTTTTCCAGGTTTTTTTGCCTTAAAATGAATTTTCTACGATTTTTAGAAGTTTAAAGCAATTAAATATAAAAATCAGAAATAAAAAATAGAGTCAAAAATATGTGGACCATTGGATGTGAGTCAAAGTGCGTTAGTAATCAAATCCAAGGGATCTGGCGTACTATGCATATCATGGTCATTAGTGAATAAAATACTGAATCAAATGTAAAATCAGATTTTAAAAAAAAAAGAAGTGGCAAACCATCATTGGTTGGAAGATGACACGTTGGTCATCTTCAACCTCCAGCCAACGTGAATTGCAGGTCTCTCAAACTGTAAAATCAGAAGCACATACCTATGCCATTCGCTTCGTCTCTTCAAGACGAAGACAACTACACATTCGCGACAAATTTATATAAACTGTAGCTCTAGCAATTTGGAAGGAAAGTTTTGAAAAGGGATTTGAAAATTCATGGTCAAAATGTGTTTCCAGATAAAAGCAAGTGTTGCAACTAGAACCAAGACAATGAGAGCTTCACAATGATATCAAAGTTTTGAAGAATTGATGGAGAAATCTACCCATTGAAGTTGAGTTGCAGAGCTCTAAAACTGGACTTCTGTCGAGCAATATAGGTCACGTTCTTGAAGGTAATTGTATGGTTAGCTTTAGGGAAGTTCAAGGAAGGTGAATTGATAGGAAAATTGGATTGAAAAAGGCTTGAACACTTATTTCGAAGTTGCAGAAAAATGAGCTATGGAGCAAGTTTGGCAGGGTGATTTTGGCTGTTCAAGCTTGAGGAAATGAATGAGGGATGACCCTCTATTTATAGGGAATCAAATGGAATGTTCAAGCGTGTGAAATGATGAAGTTTGGAGGAAAATTGTGTGAAGTTGCAAACCAGAAAAGTATGACTTCTACTTTGATCAAAACTCATCCAAAACACGCGTTTTGCTATGCTAATTACTTTTGGAAGTTCACTAAACATGTTTAGAAGCAAAAACACGCATAAACAAAGTGTTTAGAGGCTAAATCAATGATTTCAAATTCTGACTTTTGAAGAAACTTCAGTTTCAAGTTACCAATTTCAAAATAATGGCATTCTTAACTCAAGGGGTCTTAGGGCATGACTCTTGATGCTCTAGAAAGATGAGGTTACAAGCTTTGCAATGGGAAAAGAATGGAATCAATGGATATTTGAGCTGAAAGTTGCAATGAGTCAAAGTTGGGAAAAAGAAGTTGACTTTCCATACTTAGAAATATTTCAAGTTTTTCTTCAAAAGTGACCTATAATGTTTTACATCTAAACATGGCCTTCCACTTGGAATTTGTTCTTGACCAAAAAATATGGCATGAAATAGACCTGTTGAATGACATTTTTAAACTCTAATTATTCAAAATCTCAAAAAATTGAGAGAGTTATGAATTGTTGAAGTTGGCAAAAATCATGAAATGACCTATAATCTTTTGTATCCTTAGGGAATCTTTCATTCATTTTCTCACTTTGCACATAAAAGAAGGAATGAAGTTCACATACTCAAGATAGTTATGGAAAAATAGTGGGATCAAGGTGATAAAAATTGACCAAGTTATGATCATTTGAAGTCACACATGGGAAATTAGGGGTTCATCTGGAGGACTTGTAATCTTTCTTCATCATCAAGTTTCTTCCACATGAAAACTTCTTTAAACTTTTGAAGTGATTTGTTAATAACCCTTTGAAGATAAGGATGTTTTTTAAATCACTCAAAAATACCAAAAGATGAGCAAGATATACTTCTTTGAAGTTCAAAACCGTAGCTCCTAGATCAAGAAAATGCTTTGAGGAACTTTGACAATTTTGAACAACCTTCTTGTAGCAACACTTTTGCTTTGTAGATAAAAGTTGTTAAGGATGACAATGAGAACTCATAGCAACAAAAACCACTTCCATATCTTGATAATTGAGAGAAATATGCACTTGTGACCAATGGGAACAAGACCTTGTCCAACCATGACAACTTCTTCAATCAACCCCTTGTACTTTTGAATAAATTTTGATAACTTTGAAATTAGTGAACCAAAATAAACCTTGCCATTCAATTTCTTCCAAAACAACTTCAATGGTGAGGTTTGGATTTCTCAAGCTTTATTGAATAGGGCATGGAAAAAAAACTCGTGAACCAATGGATCAACTTGCTAAGCCACATTGCCTTTACCTACATTATTAACAAGTAAGACAAACCAACATTGCATTATATTAATTAAAATGAAAGTCAAAACAAAACATGAATGATCACAAAAGAAAAATAAGTCAAGGTGCTTGGTGATTCCTCAAAGATCAAAGCTAAAGATAGGGAGGAGAACCAAAAACCCTAATGTGATCTTGTTGTGAGTGAATCAATATGGTATGATAAAGGGATATTAGAGGCAAAAATTGGGGTACAACAATAATCAAACACCCAAATATGCTCGGTAACCCCAAAATATGACAATTTTGCATATTTGGGGTTTAGGTCCTTCGTACTTGAAATGTGCATTGCTTCAGCAAGCATGGTGACACCACTATTTTGCATAATACTTTTATCATCTTGTTCTTTGGTATAAAATGTGTATCCATTAATTGCGTATGCACTATAAGAAAACACATGAAAACTTGGACCATATGCCAAACATCTCAACCTTTCTGTTATTGAAGCGGGGTCTAAATGAAGCTTTGAAAAAATATGATCCTTAAACCATGGTATAAAACTTTGATTGTGCTCCCGTACTATCCAATTTTAATTTCTATTATGATTTAAACCTCGGAGTACATCCTTGTGCATTTCAACCTATGGCTCAACCTCACTGTCATTGTGCAGAACATACAGATGCACTTGATCCCGTTCATCCCTTGATACTGTCACAATTTTTTTCCAATTAATCTTTTACCTTCATTTTTTTCAAAAATATGACTTTTGGGGAGTCCAATGGATTAAACTTTGGACAAATATTCAGTACAAAACTCAACCACTTGTTCAACAATGTATCACTCAACAATACAACCCTTTGGGCGACTATGGTTTTTCACGTGCCCTTTTAATATTTTCATATAACGTTCAGCAGGGTACATCCATCTCATATAAGTTGGTCCGCATAACTGTGTCTCTTTCACAAGATGAACAACTAGATGTACCATTATGTCAAAAAAGGAGGGTGGAAAATACATTTCAAGCTCACACAAAGTAATAACAATTTCTTCTTGCAATGTTGGTAAGATCTCAGGATCAATCACCTTACTACAAATTGACCTAAAGAAAAAACACAACTTAGTTATCACACTCCTTACTTTTTCTACCAAAATAGAATGTATACCTATTGGTAGAAAATATTCCATTATAAGATGGAAATTACGTGTCTTTAAACTCTTTAACTTGAGGTCTTTCATAGACACAAGTCTTCTAATATCTGAAGAGTATCCTTCTGGAACTTTAAATTCACTTAGAAACTTACACAATATTTTTTCTCCTTTCTATATAGAGTAAAAGAAGCAGGTGGTAGATATGTTCAGCTTCCTTTCTTCACAGGTCCTAGTTCAGTTCGTATTCCCATCTTTAACATGTCCTCCATTACTTTAAGGCCATCCTTAGACTTTCCTTTAATATTGAGTAACGTGCCAATAGAACTTTCAAATACATTTTTTTAATATGCATAACATCGAGAAAATGTCTCACATACAGAGACTTCCAATATGGAAATTCAAAAAAAAATTGATCTCTTCTTCCACCCACCTTTGACAACCGTATGCGCAAAAGGCTTGCCAAACTGAGTACACACATCTTTCACCTTTTCAAAAATTTGGTGACCTGATAATGCAGGTGGAGCTTTACGTTGTTCGGTGTCTCCATTGAATGCTTTTCTCCATTCACGGTAGTGATGTTTAGAATATAACAATCTACGATGACCGAGAAACACATTCTTCTGATAAAGTTTCAAACGTGTCGTATCGGTTCTATCTTCACAAACAGGACACGCACGCTGACCTTTAATGCTATATCCATATAGATTCCCGTATGCTGGAAAATCATTAATTGTGTCAAACAACATCACCCTTAAATTGAAACTTTGTTTCCTATATCCATCATAAACCTCCACCACGTTCTCCCACAAAATCTTTAAATCTTCGATCAAAGGTGTCAAGTATACGTTTATGTCATTCCTTGGTTGTTTAGGCCCAAAAATTAACATAGATAACATCATGTACTTATGCTTCATACATAGCCATGGAGGTAGGTTATAAATCATAAGAATCATAGGCCATGTGGTATGTGAGATACTTTGAAGACCATGCAGGTTCATTCCATCAGTAGATAAAGCCAAGAGAAGGTTTCTTGCTTCTTCTCCAAAATCAGGATAATCATTATCAATTTTCGACCACTGTGGTGAATCTGTTTGATGTCGATACTTTCCATCAATAATTCTTTCATATGCATGCCAAGTCAGGTGTCTTGCATTGGTTTCACTATGAAACATGCGCCTAAATCTCGGAATTATAGGAAAATACCATAAGAATTTTGCTAAAGACAATTTTTTCTTATATCGAGACAAACCGCATTTAGGACACTCATTTAACGATGCATATTCATTTTGAAACAAAACGCAATCGTTTGGACAAGCATGTATCTTATCATAGATCATGCCAATAGAGCACAACATTTTTTTGGCCTCATAGGTTCGATTAGGAAGAACATTATCCTCCGGAAGCATATCTCTCATAAGGGCTAATAACTCTGTGAAACTTTTATCCGACCATCCATTGCCCGCCTTTAAGTTGTACAACTTTAATACCACAGACAGTCTTGTGAATTTAGTGCAACCTTTATACAACGGTTTCTTTGCATCGCTTACCAATCTCTCAAAAATTTTGGTAAAATCATGAAGATCTTCTTCAAGTGCTTATGCAATCTCTTCGACTCGATCAAAATCGTATGTATCCGTGTCCTTGTCGTCTGAAGCATAGTCCGTACTACTTTTCTCCCCCAGTTAAACATTGTCGTTACTTTTTTCACCATGAAATATCCAACATGTATAACTCCTATCAATTCCATGCATCAGTAAATGCGATTTCAATCCATCTGTGTCAACCCGACCCACATGACAACAACCCAAGCAAGGACACTTCATTCGACTGGGGTCTTTGGCGTGTTCAATAACAAACTTAAAAATTCCAATACCCTATTCTCATACTCTTTTGACAATCGATCGGCAGACATCCATTTTTTATCCATTGTTTTACTACTAAGTGTCGTTCAAAATATTGGAACAGAACGGAAACACTGAACATAACAGGCATTATTTTGATAACACTATAGAGTAAAAACTAAATACTAACACACACAAGAACACTTGAAATCCTACAAACAACAAGAATAAGTAATGTTGAATTTGAACTTGACTTACCAAAGAAAGAAGAGAGGTTATTGGTGGCCGACGGTGGATGATTTTGATATGATGTTCTTCGAATCGGTGATGGTCTTCGACTAACTACACATAGCAGAAAAACATTAGTGTTCAATACTTGTAAAAATTTGTACAGAGTTTTTATCAAGTTTGAATAAGTAACAAATAAAAATAGCTTAGTCCAAGTAAACTAGGACAACAACAAAAATACATAGACTATGTATATGTGAAGTTGAAGTGTGAAGTCTAACTATATTTCCCAATTTAAAATTCACAGTATAACCGCAATCTAAAATCATCTAAGACAACAACTTTGTCATTATCCATGGCATCTCAAGTAGTATATACAATTTTTATGAACGAAAATCTGAACTCTCTATTTCTATTTGTACCCAAACAATCCACAATCTCTTTTTATAGCAAAATAATATAATAAAATATTATTGATTCAAATATTCATAAAGAGTTTTTGCGACAATATCTCTATTCCTATTTGTACCCAACCGTTTCGCAGAGAGAAAGAGAGAAGAGAAAGAGAGAAGAGTACCTTGAAAGTGACGGTGGAGGATGGCGGTCAGCGGTGGAGAGAGAGCCTCATTTTGCCGAGAGAGACAGTGGAGGACGGCGGACAACGGTGGAGAGAGAGACGTTGAAAAGGGTTTCGCGTAAGGAGGGAATTTGATCTGTGAAAAGAGAAATAATACCGATTCTAATTTTTAATTTCTAATTATATGACTTTAGACAACGCTTTTGAGAAAAGTGCTGACTAATATGGGCCTTTAGCAGCGCTTTTGAAAAGCGTTGGCTAATGTGGTCCTTTAGCAACGCTTTTGAGATATTTTTTTATAAATTTATATGACTTTAGACAACACTTTTGAAAAGCGTTGTCTAATATGGTCCTTTACCAGCGCTTTTGATAAAGCGCTTTCTAAAGAAACACTTTTAGCAACGCTTTTTAAACGCGTTGTCTAAGGTCACATTTTAGCAGTGCTTTTATTTATTATTGTATACAGTTTCCATGTTTTTTTTAATTTCACTTATAGCAGCGCTTTTGTATAAAAGCGCTGTCTAATGTGCGTTGTTAAAAGCCCTTTTTGGCATAGTGCTTGTCAAAAGTTTTCAAAATCAAGTTTTTTTAAATAAGACAATTCACCCCTTCTTGTGTGTGAAGTATCAAATCCAACACGTACCATCAGAATCTAACTCTGTTTTAAGGACTAATCGTCTCAGAAGGAAGATGACTTCCGAAACAAAATCTATTTTAAATACACCACCACTTTTTGAAAATTGTACTTTTTATATTTAACATGCTAGACTCAAAACTTTTCTTCAAAGTTTAAATCATAAATTATGGAAAACAATAGTAAATGGACTATTTCAGTTTACTCATCAAGTAGATGATGAAATAGTGAAAGAAAACATATTCTCTTTGGACCGGAGAAGAAAAGAGAAAGATAAATATAGATCTCAAAACAAATAATTTTATAATAATGTGTTTAGATGATAGTAAACTTTTTATATCCGTCATTGTAAAACCGCCAAGGAAATATAGGATACTCTCAAAAAGATATATGGAGTTTCTCCAAGTATCAAACAAGAGAACGTGAACACATGAATCAAAGAAGATGTAGATATTAGTCATGGATATTTTTTCTAAATTTAGAAATATAGGAAATTTTGTTAGAAACTATTTTACTAACAAATATCTAATAATTAAGAATTGAAAATTTAATTTAAATCTTAAATCAATAAATGTAAGTCTTCGTGAATTTTAGAAAATAAGAAAGAAAGAGATCATGGAGAAAATGAAAGAGTTGGTTCAACTACTCAAATATGAGGGAATCCAAGATAAAGAATCATTATCCTCATCTTGTTTCCATCACACAACTCATAAGCAATCCTTCAAAAGAACACACTTAGTAGTTGAACCTTCAACAAAATTAATTTAGAGAAAAATATGAGTAGAATGTGTATAAAAGTACCTTCACAAAATATGGGAAAAAAGACTCAATATTCTTTATCATTTTATAAGGGAAAAGACAAAATATGGGACAAAAATACATCTTCAATTATTTCCAACCTTCTACAATGCTCTGTGTCAGCCAATGATCCAATAACATAAAGTCCACTTATCCAACTCGCACTATTAATTTCAAGGTATAAATACCTTCACAAGGGTGTTCAAGTACACAATCTCTAATCTCCAGTTTAAATACGATTGTATTTAATCCTAAACTCAATTGGGAATTGGAGTGAAAATCATGCATATACCCCTCCCATTGATCCATCGTATCGGAGATTAGTGTCGCAGTGGGAAAACTAAGATTAAGATATTGATTAACTTAACTCGCAAAAATGATAAGCAAGAGTCGCCACCAAACTTTATTATTTCGAAAGGAATGAGAAAATATGGATAAAACCCCAAAACAAATCTAGGTACGGGGTTGGTTATGCAAGGGTAAGGTATTATCACTCCTCACATCTACGGTACTCTGTAGGAACCTCTTGAAAATATGTGTTAGGCTAAAACAGTTGTTTGAAAAAAGATTGGGGAGATGAGAAAAGAAGTATTTTTATCATATTTGGTTCGCCAAGACTTAGAGAATCTCATGCCTACGTACCTTCCATGTACAATGAATAAGTCAGAACCTCGTAGTTATTGTAAAAAAGAACAAAAAAGTGTCTGTTCGATTAATTTTAATGAAAATACATTTCGTCATTTTTTGTGAAAAATTCAACTTATCACCCACAAGTATGAGAAAGTGAACACTTGCATCATATTGATGGAGAAAATTTGCTTGGATATAAATAAGCATGTATCAACATTCAAGTATAAAATATTAATCAAACTCTTAATTATACTGTGGGAATAGGATATTTACATTACTACAAGAATATAACTTATGTTTAATCTTTCAAAAAATTTGAAAAGTAAAAGAAGTGCAAGAGCACAAAATTGATTTGATGATGTTTGTATTTATTTTTTAGAGTTTTTTGAAAATTTTTGATGTGCTTAATTGTTTTAGAATTTATTGAGAAAAGTTTTGAAAATAACTTGACAAAGTCAAGGTTTGTTTAGAAAGTTGTTTGAAGTTTGAAACAAGAAGGCTTTGAAAAAGAGAGAAAACTTTAAAAATTTAAGAATGGGAGGAGATGAAGAGGATATCCTAAAGCATAAAGTAAAGAACAAGAAATAAAGGGTCTTATTGTAAGGCAGCCCAAGAGAAAGCCTTTGTGTGTGCAAGTGAATTAACAAAGAAGAAGCAAGAATTTGACATTAGTCAGGATTAGCATCAATTTCCCTTTGGATTAAGCCACAAGCACACAAGCACAGATGAAAACCCAATGATCCAGATGAAAATAACCAAAGTTCAAAGCCATGTTGAGATTGATGATCAAATGTTCAGATGAATTCAAAAGTCTCAAGTACCAATCCAAACATTGGAAGAGAAACCCTAGATCTAAGTACAATAGTCTGAAATCTCCAAGCATGGGATAGTAACAAAAAGTCCAAGTGAGAATCATTAATAAATTTTTTAGAGTTTTGATTATTTATTAATGTTTTTGGTATTTTGAAAGCAATAAAGCATAAGATAACAAAAGATAAAAGAAAAATAAAGATGACATAAATGTAAATGACTTGAAGTATAAATGACTTGAAATATAAATTATATAAAATTAAATAACATTAATGTAAAGTGAATAAAGTAAAAGTTAGTACAACTAATATTGTCAGCGTTAATGTTAAAAGTTAATCAACCGATTTGGAACAGTTTAGCGCTGTGTTAAGTAATCGTAAGTGGACTTATATAGAAGTCACACCTTTGTGAGGCCGGTCAATAGCAATTTATATGTCATACATGTTAGAGAAATAACACAAAGTCATTCTCCTAAAACATGTAACACAAGTCAAAACAAAATCAGGAAGAAGAAGAAGAAGAAGGAGAAGAAGAAGAAAAAGATAGAAAATTGATCAAGCACTAAGACAAGGGGATTGGATCATTAGTTTAATCAAGTTTATTCAAGATACCTTGAGACAAACTTATCATCAATATAAAGTACCAAAAATGATCAAATGATCATTTAATGATAGATTTGAAATGAAGAAAGTTCATCAAGCACCAATCTAAAGTCCAACTAAACAAGATGAAACTTCAATCGCCCAAGATTGACCAAGTCAACCAAAACTTAGAACCATTAATCATTAAAAACAAACAAAATTAATATTGAAAATGATTTAAAATGATTTTTAAATGGTTTAATAACGAAAAATTAAGAGAACATCCAAAAGATGCATCAAAATATCAAATAAAAAGCCACAAAAATTTGAGAAAGTCAGAAAAACTCCAAGGATCAAGATATCAAAAGTTGGACTAAAAAATGTTTGAAAATGATGGATACTTAATTGTTTAAATCTAATTAAAAATAAAATAGCAAAAAAAATGCTAAAAATAATTTTAAAATTATGGAAAAAACATATGTGGTAGAAAATATTTTTTATGGTTTATGAAAAAAAATTGGAGTTAAAAATCATAAAGAAGCTATTTAAAATAATTTTTGAAAGAACAAGAAATTAAAAGGATTAAAATAGAAAAGAAAAACAAAAGGTCCAACGAATAGCATGTGTGGCGCGTTTCTATTGAATAGAGAATTTAAATTTTGCTCTAGAACACGCTCACAAAATCATCTTCAACCTTGAAACTTCGATTTTGCAGGTTCATAAACTTTGAGATTTAAGCTCAAACACGAAACGTGCAAGCTTCTACTCATTTCATCATTTATGTCTCTCTGTATCAGAGGAATTAATTTTCTCTGAGTAGAGAGAATTTGCTCAAATACGCAGAAAACCTAACAACTTCAAAATAAAACTAAATGACTTATACACAAGATAAATCAAAGGTATGTGACGGCTTACCTTAAGAATATCAAGACAAAAAGAGTGGTGACTTGTTTGTGCTGAGATTTTACTCGTATCTACCTATTCAATGAAGCTTCAGAGGTGTGAAAATGGTGACATCAAGTTGAATTTTATATAAGGTGTTGAATTTTTGTAATGCATCAAGTAGCTTCAGATGATGCCGGTGAAGCATTCTGGACGAGTATTGGAGTTAAATCAAGCTAAAAAATGAAGTTAGGGTGTTTCTGGTTTTTGAGCTTGTTAGAGTAAAAATGGCAGAGATTATGAGGATTCCAAAGCTTACAAATGAAGGAAATATGATGCTCTATTTATAGGAAATGGAGTGAGGTCATGGTATGTGCCAAATGAGATCCCAAACATGTGAACTAAGTTGAGAAAATTCTAGATGCAATATGTGTGAAAAATAGCACAAAATGTGTGAGTGTTACACTGAATCTAGTCGTTTTGCATTGTAGTGGCCACATTTCGTGATAAGGAACAAGTTTGCACATGGTTTGGATGGTCCCAAGTGAAGTTTAGGTCATTTGTAATTACGCTTTACGTACCAAAATGCAAAGTGAATTCACCATGTTCAAGCTTAGGTCAAATAGAATCCAGTTATGCATTTTGAGATGTTTTTCAATCCAAATGATCTTCTCATGGAGGATAATACAATTTAAAAAGAACCAAGTCCAAAGGATGCTTGATGGGTGGATTCCGCAAGTGCACAGACCTATCGAAGTAATATAAAAGATTGTCGAACCCATAATAACCAATCGTCAAACCTATCGTTACTAATTGTTACGATGTTTATCTAAGGCGATTGAATTAAGAATAATAATGATGAAGTAAATAACTTTAATAAATTCAGATGAATAACAATACTGGAATGTAATTCACATCAATCAATAATACTCTAATTTTCTATACTAAGATTACTTACGGGGTAATATTTTCTACTTTGAAAAGAATCAATTTAATAGGAATTGTCTCTTTCACGTATTCAGAACCAAATTTACTCTCTAATTTATGCCATATATTATCACTTATGAAAGGTGCTTATCGCGTTAAAGTTGTAAACCTATTTTTAAGAAATTAAACTCTTAACTCAACTAAAAAGTGATTTTAATTGGAAGGTGTAACTTAAAAGGGTTCCATGCTTTCACTCAGGTAACCAGATCCTAAACATATAAATGGCGCACTTTCGTAAATAGTTTTAAAATCACTTTCTAGAAATATTAGACTTCCTAATTAATTAACAAAGTGCTTTCTCTGTATTTTTTAATAAAAAACAAACCAATTTTAGTCTTTATTTTTGGACAACTTTCGATCTTACCTGACATTTTCACAGCTTCACTTTTGTGTAAGCAGAATAAAATAAGTTCAGAAAAACTGTGTTTAAACCAAAACAACACACAAACGTAAACCTAAAGACAACATATAGAGTACCGTATATTGAGGATCCTCACATTCTAGCACTAATAAATTAGTCGGACATGTTTATGTTTACGAAAGAGAAATAAGACGAAGAGAAGTAAATGCAAGGTAAATAAGACAGAGATGTAAAGGAAAGATAAATAAAGACAAGAATGTAAAGGCAAGATAAATAAAGTGTATATGCGGGACAAATTAAGAACCTGCTCCAAACAGAGATCTGAATCTGGTACAACGAGAAATAACTTGAAGTAAAGCTTTGACAGAATGTAAATGGAAGAAATAAAGTGCTTGGAAATAAAACTAGTATAGAGGTGCTCCAAACTTGATACAGACTCGATCAATGGTGTGATAACCTTTTGATGTGAGGAGTGAACACTTACAATTAGGCAGTATATGGCTTAAGTATGTACTAAGCTTGGATGGCCAAAATAGTAGAACTAAGGGGGTATTTATAAGGTTCCAAAAACCCTAAAAGTGCCAAAAACCGCTTCAAAGCCATGGAGAAAATTAGGGGCCACTCGTGGATTTGTGGAGACTAAGCAAGGTCCATTTCCAACCATCTGTTCACAAAGTGGGCATGAATTGGTCACCCCACTTTTTAGTGCATGGACCACCCATGGCATCCCTAAGATGAACGCCATGGGGGTAGCCATATATGCAAGCTTGCTCCAAATCCTGGTTTTTCACTTGTTTTACTTTGTTTTTTCGCACACATCTCCCGATTAGTCAATTTCTTGAAGCAAAGGAAAAACACCAACATAATACTGGAAATGGAAATAAAATGGAAATAAAACATATGAAAATCAAGTCAAATATTTAATGTGTTTTGGTATCATCAATGCTTGATCTGAAAATTGCATTGATGTAAAGTTCAGGTGATAACCTGAATTCTAGGTCTGGCATTATCTAAATCAGGTCATGAACTGAGTTTTATGCATAAATGGCAGTTGAGAAAATTACAAAATTGATAGACTTAGAGGATGAATTGATGCTCTACCCTTGAAGAAAAATTGTAGAATACGTAAAAAGGGACATTTGGCTCAAAGAAATTCTTAAAAATGTTGAGAAATGAAGAAGTTATGCTCTTTGGACCAAATTACATGCAATACTTGAATTTTAGGTCAACCATGTTCTAACTTGAGATTTCTTGATTTTTCTTGCATCCAATGGCTCAATGTTGATCATTTGAAGACCACATGAAGGAAGCTCGATTGTGCATTGAAGAGACTTGATATTTTCTTGAAAAATTGATGAAGATGGCATGGAAATAAACACATGAACTATACTTGAATCATCTTGAAAATCATGCATCAAAAGTGAAATTCTCTTGATTAAACAATGTTTAATGAAGCTTGAGATGAAATGAACCTAAGATTATTGGTCGTTCCTTGAAGAATGAGCTTTGATGGGCCACTTTCGAGTAAAGTTTGAGATTTAGAACCAAAATCCTAATTTAGCAACCAAACTTGATCTTTTGAATGAGGGTTAGTAAAGCATAAAAACATAAAGGAAAAAAGAAACACAAGGGTTCTTGGTGATCTCTCCTACAAGACAACCCAAAAGGTTAGGAGGATACCATGCTTGTAATCTTGATAAAATTAAAATAATGATAGGTGAAATATTAGGGGTAAAAATTAGGGTATGAAACTTAGCAACACCAATTCAAGATAGAAACTGATTAACAATGTCGATTCAAGATCAACGTCTATGGTTCAGGAAACTTCGTGATCACAACTTCTGATCCCTGTTGTTGCATCATTATATTGCTCAGTAAGCTTCACTCTGCCATAGCTTTCGCAATCCAGTGCATTGCTCTAGTTCAATTCTCATATCTGAATTTGAAAGTGTCTACGGCGAATGAGTTGAGATTCCTTGAATTCAAGGTCTCAGTAACGCAAATATGAAGTTTTCCAAATTCTGATCCGAGTATGATCGATCGCTGCTCTCGATCTTGCTCCATTGATAGATGACACTAGAAAACATCCTTAGGTTGGGATCCAATTCCACACATTTCAACTGACCAGAAGTCTCAATCTTAAATGCGTGGCAAAGTCAGTCGATGAATCCCTTTTGGTCGAGATTCAAATTTATAGAGCCAAAATTGTATCACCTCTAACCGAGCGGTATTTTGGGAACACCTCCATTCAAATGGCCTCATATATGGCCCATGATAGATGTATTATCATCGTAAGATACTCACGCCCTGTGTCTCATCATAGTAATGACTAGAACCCAGTTCTGTACAATCACCAAGGGTCTGGGATTGTGGAACCATAAGGGATTTACAAGATGATAGACATCCCTAGATGGGAAGACTGTGTGGATGGTGGGAGTGTAAATCAAGTAGAAAGACATATCGCGTCTAATGAAGCATACATGGTATAAACAGGAGATTCTGCATGCTACAAAGCAAGAAGAGCATCAAAGATCTTCCGGTCAATACAAAAGCCAACCAGAATCCTTTCGATCCCTTATCAAAAACATCAAGCAGCCCGAGCTGCCAAAAAATAAGTCAAAGCTCCGACTCCCAAGATGCCGGTCCATATTGACCCCAAGAAATAGAACCAGGAAAAATAATCAGAGGTCGGCCATCTCCCGAGCCAAGGACCTAGTCATCCAGATCAGCCAACCTTTAAGCCACCTAGACAACATATTCGAGGGTGAGCAATTTGTACATATTTGCGGCCGAGCACATTATTTAATTAATGTATTAGTAAATTTTTGATATAAAAGTGATATATATATATATATATATATATATATATATATATATATATATATATATATATATATATATATATATATATATATATACACATATTATTATATTCAATTGCACCTTATTCATGATTCTTTTTATGTGAGCTACTATTTTAATTTGATTTTGGGTGTAAAGGGAATACTGAGCATTAGTCTATATGTTCGATCTAGGGAAATTGTTGTGCTTACGTTGGTTGAAAAAGAATGGGAGACCTCAAGTTGCAGCTTAGGGATTAACGTTATGTTTCATTACCTAATCTTGCTTATGCTGGTTGACTAGGAATAGGAAGCTTCGAGTATAGATTAGTGATTATACACCAAGAGATTAGGTATAATGGATTTGTTAGTGCACCATGGAATGATAACAACAATATTAATTATGCAATGCATTAAACATCAATAATATAGAATTATGGGATTCTATAACTAAATCTAACCGCTCTCGTATTATTGTCAGAATCATCTTGTATATTTTTCGCAATTAAAACTTGAAAATCCCTCCATTTAGTATTTTCTCAACTTTGCACAATATTTGTCTTATTAAATAACAGACTCTGGATATAACCTTTTTATTACTTCGACACTATCAGTACACTTGCCGAGAAGTCATCATGTTTTTGGCGCTGTGGCCGGGTACTGTTGATAATTTCAATAATGCAATGCTTGTACAACGTTTAATTTTGTTTTTTTTGTTTTTTTTTTGTTTTCATTTGTAAATTTTTTTGGGTTAAATTTACAACTCCCATGTAATATTAGTAGGTTTTTTTTAGCCTCTGTAAAAGTTTTTTTTAATCCCCCCTTATCTTATTTATATTCTATCACATACCCCCCCCCCCCCCCCCCCCCCCCCCAAATGCCAAGTGGCCTTGAAGATTCACCTAATTTTTCAAATTGTCTCCATGTGTATTAAATAATTAAACACATGGAATTTTTTTATTTTAAATTGTTGCTTACTAGGTATATACATTTCAAATACCCCCTTGCAATAGTTAGGGTTCATTTCAGAAAACTCAGTTGCGAAGAACAAGAAACAACCTATTGTTAAGACGAAGACGAAGATGAAGGTCCAATCGCTCAGGCAACATAGGAAGATGAAGACAAAGACAAAGCAACCCAGTGCGAAGACGAAAACAAACACATTGAAGCTTGTAATGTCTGAGGTGAGTAGATTTTTAAGCTTCTACACAGTTAACTGGTAATATTAGGGTAATTGGAAATGGCTATGTAATTGGTTATGATTTTTATGAAATTTGAGCTTTTGTGTTATCTAAAACTAAGTATGCTTTCTTCACAGGATTTGCAACATTTTAATGTTACTTTTCACCATGGGGGTGAATTTATAAAGGTCGATCCAAATGAGATTACTTATAGAGGGGGGTGGGGTTATTCGACTGTAACTGGGCTACACATTACGAACTGGACAATGTATAGTATTAGCAAGTTGGTGAATAGGTGGGTATAAGGATGGTAGTTGTAGGTTATGGACAAAAGTATTATAAAATCAAGATGGTTTTATTATGATAAGTAAAGATGATGATGCATACAATTTTGCATCATTTTTTGCTGCAATATCTATTAAGGCCATATATTTATGAAACATGGTCTTGAAAACATGGATGTTGGGGATAATGAACATAAGTGTGTTAATAAGGTGAAGGAATTGGATGAGTTATAAGATGAGGTGGTTGAAGGGTTAGATGATAGTAAAGATGATAGAGCTACTGCTCTTGTTGACGACTTTGAAGGAATTAATGTAACATTACCTAT